>CM075977.1:297249179-297407662 GCA_038087875.1 Malacoraja senta
GCTCACCCCAAGACTGTGTCCTAAGCCCCCTGCTGTTCTGTCTGCTTACTCATGACTGTACTGCCAGACTCAGCAATAATTATATCAACAAGTTCGCTGATGACACAACAGTGGTGGGTCTCATCAGCAACAACAATGAGTCGGCATACAGGATGGAGGTGGAGATGCTTACAGAGTGGTGCAGATCTCACAATCTCACCCTCAACGTGGAAAAGACAAAGGAAATGGTGATCGATTTCAGGAGGGCTGGCAAACACCATCATACACCGCTGCATAATGATGGTGCTGCTGTGGAGAGGGTCAGCAGTGTGAAGTTCTTGGGACTTCACCTGGCGGACGACCTGACCTCAACGACCAACACCACAGCAGTCATCAAAAGAGCTCAGCAGCGGCTCCACCCTCTCCGGAGACTAAGAAAGGCAGGTCTCCCTACTGTTCATCTAAGGACCTTCTACAGGGGCACCATCGAGAGTATATTGACCTACGGCATCACTTCCTGGTTTGGGAGCTGCAAGGCTTATGAGCAAAACCAACTTAACAGGATAGTGAAGACAGCCAGTAGGATCATTGGTGCCCCACTCCCTTTCCTGTTGGAGATCCATCAGAAGCGGAGCATCAGCAGAGCCATCTCCATTATTAAGGACCCCTATCATCCATCACACCACATCTTCTCCATTCTGCCATCTGGGAAGAGGTACAGGAGCATCAGCTGCAAAACCAGCAGGATGCTACACAGCTGCTTCCCACAGGCAATAAGACTGGTTAACGGACTGTGTCCCCTCCCCATATATCATACACCAACAGATCTAACCTCGCCCATACTTTGACAGCTAGGCATCTGTCAAAGCAAAGCCACTATTCAGTCTGAATGTCTGTTTTTATTTCAATTATTAGGCCTATTTTAAATATGGTAATTAAATTTTTTAAGCTATATGTATTTATTCTGTTTTTATTAACTGCACTGATTGAGAAACAATTTATCGTTTCATCTGTGTATGTAAGTACTCAGTTAAAATGACATTAAAGTAAATACTGAATACTGAGCATTGCCACTTTTCATTTCATTGCACATCTCGTATGTGTATGTGACGAATAAACTTGACTTGACTTGACTCAATGGAAGGAGACTTCTGCTCATTGGAGACACAGGGAATTGTCTAAAAAAATATATCTTTAGTGAACTGTGTCAGGAAACAATTTTGCAGGCTTTGAATTCTTTGTACCTGGCAAATGATGCAAGATTGATTGTTCATTTCAAACCCAAGAATGATAGCCCTTTGCTAACTGGATACATTAAGGAATTTGGAACAAGCTCAATTAAGTGGAGTCAACCATGTTCTCAAAAGGTTAAAAGGCTTTTCTCCTCCATCTATTACTCCACAGGGTTTGATAACATCGTCATAAGGCAAAAATAAAACAGAAATGTCATGATTTGGAAGAGGGGGGGGGGAGGGAGGAGAGAAGGGGGGGGGGAGGAGAGGAGGGAGGAGAGGAGGGGGAGGAGGGGGGGAGGTGAGAGGGGGTAGAGAGGAGGGGAGGGGGAAGAGAGGAGGGAGGGGGAAGAGAGGAGGGAGGGGGAAGAGAGGAGGGAGGGGGAAGAGAGGAGGGAGGGGAAGAGAGGAGGGGAGGGGGAAGAGAGGAGGGGAGGGGGAAGAGAGGAGGGGAGGGGGGAAGAGAGAGGAGAGGGGAGAGAGGAGGAGAGGGGGAGAGATGAGAGGGGGAGAGATGAGGAGGGGGGGAGAGGAGAGGGGGAGAGGAGTGGGGAAGAGGGGGAGGGGAGGGGGGGAAGAGAGGAGGGGAGTGGGGGAAGAGAGGAGGGGAGGGGAAGAGAGGAGGGGAGGGCGAGGGGAAGAGAGAGGGGAGGGTGGGGGGAAAGAGGAGGGGAGGGTGGGGGAAAAGAGGAGGGGATGAGGAGAGATGGGGGAGGGGGAGAGAGGAGGGGTAATAGAGGGGGAGAGAGGAGAGGAGGATAGAGGGGAGAGAGAGAGGGGGGAGAGAGGAGAGGAGGAGAGGAGTGGGGGAAGAGAGGAGGAGAGTGGGAAGAGGGGAGGGTGGGGGAAAGAGAGGAGGGGAGGGTGGGGGAAGAGAGGAGGGGAGGGTGGGGGAAGAGAGAGGGGAGGGTGGGGGAAGAGAGGAGGGGGGGGTGGGGGAAGAGGGAGGGGAGGGGGGAAGTGAGGAGGGTAGAGGGGGAAGAGAGGAGGGGTGGAGGGAGAGAAGGGAGGGAGGGAAGAGAGAAGGGGAGGGGGAGGGGAGAGGGGAGGGGAGGGGGAGAGAGAGGAGGGGAGGGGGGACAGAGTGGAGGGGAGGGGGGAAGCAGAGGAGCGGATGAGAGGGGCGGGAAGAGAGGAGGGGAGAGGAAAGGAGAGGAGAGAAGGGGGGAGGGGAGGGGGGAGAGAGAAGATGGGGGAGAGAGGAGGGGAAGAGAGGAGGGGAGGGGGGTGGGAGGAGGGGCTGGAGGGAGAGAGAGGGGAGGGGGAAGAGAGAAGTGGAGGGGGAGACGGGGAAGGGGGGGAAAGTGGAGGGGAAAAGGGAAAAAGAAAGAGGGGGGGAGGGGAGGAGGAAGGGGAGGAGGGGAGGAGGCGGCGGGGAGGAGGGGAGAAGAGAAGAGAGGAGGGAGGGAGGGAGGGGGGGGGGCTCCCTGTGTTCCCCAGTTGCAATTCTGAAGAAAGACTGGGCCACTGAGACTGAACTGCCAGGACAAGCCTTGGGCAGCCCAGCCTCTCCCCTGAGGCCCAGCCTGCATGGCCGGGGCCATGCCTGATACCACCAGTGCCTCTTCCCTGCACACAGACACAAGGGACTTCATCCACACACACGAGACTGAGTTGTTAGGATAAGCCAGAGACCACCAGCATCTCGTCTTGAGACAAGTGTGAACTGCAGGGACATGGCTGAGATCGCCAGTGCATCCTCACATGTGCACTGACTACGAGGGACAGCACCCCCCCCCATACACACCTAGACTATCTTGTCACTATAAATAAATCATATTATATGTGAGTTCACCCTAGTGCGCGTGTCGGTGTAGTCATTGTCGACCTGGCGTCATCCCCAACTTATATTATCACGAGTTCAAATAGATGTCTCAAGTATAAATAGCACAACTGTTTCCTCTCCACCCACACCAGTTTGCAGCACTCTGCAGAAATCCTGCCGTATTTTCCAACCAATATCAATATTCATTCTTACGTTCTTAAGAAAGGCCCAATCTAATACCTCCACTCTACATGTAGGAAGGAACTGCAGATGCTGGTTTAAACCAAAGATAGATACAAAGTGCTGGAGTAACTCAGCATCTCTGGAGAGAAGGTATGGGTGACTTTTGGGTTGTGACCCTTCTTCAGACTATTATATGATTCCAATGTCATTGTGGACTACAACCTGCCAACCATGTTTGATTCTTAGCAAAGTAGCCAAGTAGATTCATAACAAGAGGATTTCAGTATAGGAGTAGAGAGGTTCTTCTGCAGTTGTACAAGGCTCTGGTAAGACCACATCTGGAGTATTGTGTACAGTTTTGGTCTCCTAATTTGAAGAAGGACATCCTTGTGATTGAGGTTCGCGAAATTGATCCCTGGGATGGCGGGACTGTCATATGAGGAAAGATTGAAAAGACTAGGCTTGTATTCACTGGAGTTTAGAAGGATGAGGGGGATCTTATAGAAACATATAAAATTATAAAAGGACTGGACAGGCTAGATGCAGGAAAAATGTTCAGAACCAGGGGCCACAGTCATATAATAAAGGGGGAGCCCATTTAGGACTGAGGTGAGAAAAAACTTTTTCACCCAGAGAGTTGTGAATTTGTGGAATTCCCTGCCACAGAGGGCAGTGGAGGCCAAATCACTGGATGGATTTAAGAGAGAGTTAGATAGAGCTCTAGTGGCTGGTGGAATCAAGGGATATGAGGAGAAGGCAGGCACGGGTTATTGATTGGGGACGATCAGCCATGATCACAATGAATGGCTCGAAGGGCTGAATGGCCTCCTCCTGCACCTATTTTCTATGTTTCTAAGCTGCACATGAGTGTAATGAATAAACAACATAATTGAAGCTTCTAACGTTTGAACACGAAAGAATCTTAAAGAAGCTACTAGATTTATAAATTCTTGATGACAAATAAATGACCCCATATGCATCAATATAGAAAAAAAACACAAAAGATGACCATCATATTCAAAATATGTGTGCTTTATAAAGAGATGTCAATTCAACAAAGACCCTGACATGTGAAAACAAGTTTCAGTGGCTGAGTAACCTAAGATATATGCAGCATTTATTTCTTATAATTGGGGGAGAAACCAAGTGGAATGTGAAAAATCACTAGAACAGCATCCAGAGAATGCACGTTTCTGTCAGTCGTCAACTTTATTAATTAATACTAATGTTGTAAGCTAATTGATATATTGTTCAATAAATCAGTTAATTACACAAAAATTGAAACTACACGTAGCAAGATATATTTATATATCCATGGATTGGCAGAACAAACCAATTCTTTCTGCTTCAATTTTCTATGGTAAATTACATGTTCATTTAAAGACACTTTAAATAACATAATATGTGTGCCTGGTAAAACCAAATCATGGAATATTCAAGTAAAATATGTTAACTTATCAGTCAAATACCTGAATGACTACCTTACGATTTCAACCATAAAATATTATTTGAATTAAGTAGTAACAATGAACAAGCTATTAAATCCCTAATGCATTTTGAGAACTTCTATTCGTAGGCCGGTAGGATTTGTTAAACCATTTAACATTTCATCCCTTGATCATCAATTAACAAATTCTTTTAGGCTGGCCATACACTACATGATCAGACTAGAAAGGGTTTATGGCCCCGACCACGGAAGAACAAAGGAGGAGGACTGACTGAACTTTGTTGCCTTCCACCACAGTGGAGAATGCTGTAGTGGATGTTTGTGTTAAATTCTATTGTGTATTGTGTGTTCTTTTTAAGTGTATCGCTGCTGACAAATTCATTTCACTGCACCTTCGGGTGCATGTGACGAATAAAATTGACTTTGACTTTGAAACATAGAAACATAGAAAAATAGGTGCAGGACTTGGCCATTCAGCCCTTCGAGCCAGCACCACCATTCAATATAATCATGGCTGATCATCTAAAACTCACCCGCTGAGTTTCTCCAGCATTTTTTGTCTACTGTCTAAAATCAGTACCTCGCTCCTGCTTTTTCCCCATAATCTCTTGATTCCTTTAGCCCTACGAGTTGAATATAACTGAGGGATATCCTAATACCGGGTGCCTCTATATTCTCCTGTACCAACCTCCTTGTCAGTA
This sequence comes from Malacoraja senta, assembly GCA_038087875.1. Lineage (NCBI taxonomy): Eukaryota > Metazoa > Chordata > Chondrichthyes > Rajiformes > Rajidae > Malacoraja > Malacoraja senta. The sequence continues at coordinate 297,254,487 of CM075977.1, forward strand.
CTTTAAAGTTGGGATGTTATTAATTCATCCAGAAAACCCCCCAGTTATATACCAACATATAGACTTAAGCCTTCTGGAAGATTCTAGTACAAATTCAAACTGGGAGAATGATACAAAGGTCACTGCAGTCTTAATTCCCTTAAATTTCATATTAATTTAAAAGCTGCTTGTTTCACAATTGGCAAATGTATTTGACACTTTCCAGCACACCCAAAGAGCTTAGCAGGAAACCACAAGACACAAATTTAATTAGTTGTTAATTAGCTAGAGTTTCAATGTGAGATTTAACCCAGAAAGCATCAAATCATTGGCACCAAAATACCTCCATTCACTTATGCTACACACAGATTATTGATAAATATATTTTCCACTTTTAAAGAAATTCAAATAATTGCAAAACCATGAAAGGTTCCATAAAAGCAATCTTCGATGCTGTGTAATTAGTTTTTAAAGTGTCTGTCTGCTAGATTCCTCAGTGACATATAGAAAAACGAGTGGGTACCTTTGAATGCTCAATGAAAATATTGTTTAACAAAGAATCATACTGTAGTAAAAGGAGATCATTTGATCCATGTTCCCTGTGAAGGCTGTTTGAAAGAGCTATCCAATTAATCATACCTTCAAGGTCGGCAGAGGAGCATCAGGTGAAGGAGCGAGTGCGGGGAGTGCCTGAGAAGGTAAATTAGCCAATCGGTAAGTTAGCTAATCAGTGATTTAGTCAATTTATCAGTTAATATAAGCAAGGTTTGTTCTAGGGGAGCATCCTGGTCGAGGTAAGTGCCTTGTGAGAAACGTGTGAGTCTTTGGCTCGAGAGTCGTCGGCGAGGAGGCTGAAGGTGGAGACTACGCCAAAAGATGAAGAGGGTGAGACGCAGTGAAGAAATAACAGGTAAGCTGATTCAGTGTGATGCTTGCAGGATGTGGGAGGTCAGGGACACCGCTGGTGCCTCCGGCTGCTACAACTGAGGAAAGTGTGGAAGCTCCTGAAGGACCATGTTGGGGCACTGGAGAGGCAACTGGATGACCTCAGGATCATCCGGGAAAACGAGAGTTTCCTGGACACGACCTACACTGACGATACAGGAAGAGAGAAGGTGGATGACGATAAAGGAAGCTTGGAGTACAGGAGACCCCGGGGGATGTACCTCTTGAAAACAGATTCACCCTCTTGGAAGCTGTCGGGACAGAAGACACTGCCAGCCTGAGCAGCAGACAGGTCTGCGAGTCAAAATATGGCGCTGAAGCAAATCCGAAGAGACAGACTTCAGGCAGATCCGTGGTAGTCGGGGACTCCATAGTGAGAGGTACAGACAGGGGTTTCTGCGGCAACAGGCGGGATTCAAGGATGGCATGTTGCCTCCCTGGTGCCAGGATCCAGGACGTCACGGACCGATTGCAGGGCATCCTCAAGAGTGAAGGCGAGCAGCCGGAAGTGGTAGTGCATGTTGGCACAAAAGACGTTGGGAAGAAGAGGAAAGAGATTCGGCAGCGTGATTTTAAAGAGCTAAAAAAAATGCTGAAAAGCAGGACCTCCAGGGTGGTTATCTCCGGTTTGCTTCCAGTTCCTCGTGCTGGAACGGAGATAGGTGAATTGTACAAAAGGGACGGGTTGCATCTTAACAGGCGGGGGACCAGCATTTTGGCAGGCAGGTTTGCCACTGCTGCTCGGGTGAGTTTAAACCAAATAATGGGTGGGGGAGACAAATTGGAATTACAAGGATGGAGTTAAAGGAAAGCAAGTATAGGAAAAGTTAAGAAAGACACCAGAATTAACAGGACAGAAAGCTCATGAAGGGATAGGAGAGTATGGCTAAGAAATAGGAATTGATGTGAAAGGTGAGGTGAGTAAAAGTACTATATATGTATTATACATGTATAAGAGGTTCTTGGTTCTTGGTTTCTTGGTCCTCCAAAATATTCCAAATGGAATTTAAACTGGAGGTGGTGGAGGGAGGACTTAAGCCAGAAAGGGTTTTTGGGAAGAAAGAGCTCCCTTAAATTTAGTTGCATCTGGTTGGGTAACTATAGTAGGGTGGAGATTATTCCATGCTTTAATTGTGCGGGGGAAGAATGAATTGCTGTACACATTTGTCTTGGTAGCTGGAATCACAAATTGGATCGAATGCCCTCGTCTGCTCCTAATTGGTTTGGGTTTGGTGTAGGTCTTGTAATCTATGTCGAGCTGACCATTTAACATTTTGTAAAAAACAGGTCAAACGGTGAGCTTCACGTCTGTCTTGGAGAGGGTTCCACCCCAGAGAATTCAGAAGTTTGGTAACACTCGCTTCTCTCTCATAGGTGTTAGTAACAAATCGAGCTGCCTGTCTTTGGACACGTTCGATGGAGAGAAATGTTTTATTTGTGTATGGTCCCATGCTGCAACTGCGTAGTCCAAATGAGGTCTAACGAGGGTGAAGTATAGCTTCTCCTTGACAGAAGTTGAACAATGATGAAAGTTGCGCCTCAGAAAATTTAGGACACCTGTTGCTTTCACCGTTGCATGATGAGTCTGACCATTCCAACGCAGATCATTCTGCAATTTGATGCCAAGATACTTGGTTTGTTTGGATTCTTCAAGGGTGGTACCAAGTATATTGTACGATGTTTCGCCTGGATTCCTCTTCCTGGTGACACGCATGTTTCACATTTGGAAGGGTTGAACTGCATGCCCCATTGTTGTGACCACTCAACCATTGTATCGAGATCCTTTTGGAGGTAAAGTGGATGAGCTTGAGCCTCAGAGATTGGTAGATATGACATTGTGGGGATTACAGAGACATGGCTGCAGGAGGATCGGGACTGGGAACTGAATATTCAGGGTTATCCGTCCTATAGAAAGGACAGGCAGGTGGGCAGAGGAGGTGGGTTTAGCTCTATAGGTGAGGGATGAAATTCAGTCTCTTGCGAGGGGTGACATAGGGACGGATGCTGTTGAGTCGCTGTGGATAGAATTGAGGAATTGTAAAGGTAAGAAGACACTGATGGGAGTTATCTACAGGCCCCCAAACAGTAGCCTGGAAATAAGGTGCAAGTTGCAGCAGGAGTTAAAATTGGCAAGTAACAAAGGTAATGCCACTGTGGTTATGGGAGATTTCAATATGCAGGTAGACTGGGTAAATCAGGTTGGTTCTGGACCCCAAGAAAGGGAGTTTGTAGATTGCCTCTGAGATGATTTCTTAGAGCAGCTTGTACTGGATCTTACCAGAGAGAAGGCAATTCTGTATTTAGTGGTAGACAAAAATGCTGGAGAAACTCAGCGGGTGAGGCAGCATCTATGGAGCGAAGAACATAGGCAATGTTTCGGGTCGAAAGCCTTCTTCAGATTTAGTGTTGTCTAATGAACCAGATTTAATAAGGGAACTCAAGGAGAGTAGTGATCATAATATGATAAGTTTTAATCTGCAATTTGAGAGGGAGAAGGTTAAATCAGAAGTGTCAGTGTTGCAGTTGAACAAAGGGGACTATGAAGGCATGAGAGAGGCCAAGGTTGACTGGAAAAGGATCCTAGCAAGAATGATGGTGGAACAGCAATGGCTGGAATTTCTGGGCATAATACAGAAGATGCAGGATCATTGTATTCCAAAGAGGAAGAAAGATTCTAAGGGGAGTAAGAGGCAACCGTGGCTGACAAGAGAAGTTAGGGATGGAATAGAACTAAAAGAAAAGGTGTATAACCTAGCAAAGAGTAGTGGGAAGCCAGAGGATTGGGAAACTTTCAAAGGACAACAGAAGGTAACAAAAAGGGGAATATGGGGTGAAAAGATGAAGTACGAGGGGAAGCTGGCCAAGAATATAAAGGATAGCAAAAGCTTCTTTAGGTATGTTAAGAGAAAAAGATTATAAAAGACAAATGTGGGTCCCTTGAAGGCAGAAACAGGTGAAATTATTATGGGGAACAAGGAAATGGCAGATGGGTTGAACAGGTACTTTGGATCTGCCTTTTCTAAGGAAGACACAAGAAATCTCCCAGATGTACTTGAGGACAGAGAATCTCAGGAGACAGAAGAACTGAAAAAAAATGTGCATTAGGCGAGAAATAGTATTGGGTAGATTGATGGGACTGAAGGCTGATAAATCCCCAGGGTCTGATGGACTGCATCCCAGGCTACTCAAGGAGGAGGCTCTAGAAATCGTGGACACATTGGTGATAATTTTCCAATGTTCTATAGATTCAGGATCAGTTCCTGTGGATTGGAGGGTAGCTAATGTTATCCCACTTTTCAAGAAAGGAGCGAGAAAGAAAACGGGGAATTATAGACCAGTTAGCCTGACGTCGGTGGTGGGGAAGATGCTGGAGTCAATTATTAAAGAAGTAATTTGGATAGCAGTAAAAGGACTGGTACAAGTCAGCATAGATTTATGAAGGGGAAATCCTGCTTGACTAATCTTCTGGAATTTTGTGAGGATGTGTCCAGTAAAATGGATGAAGGAGAGCCAGTGGATGTAGTGTATCTGGACTTTCAGAAATCCTTTGATAAGGTTCCACATAGGAGATTAGTGGGCAAAATTAGAGCACATGGTATTGGGGGTAGGGTATTGGCATGGATAGAGAATTGGTTGGCAGAGGAAACAAAGAGTAGGAATAAACAGGTCCCTGTCAGAATGGCAGGCAGTGGCGAGTGGAGTGCCGCAAGGCTCGGTGCTGGGGCCACAACTATTTACAATATATATTAATGATTTAGATGATGGAATTAAAAGTAACACTAGCAAATTTGCAGATGACACAAAGCTGCAAAGCTGTGAACTGCGAAGAGGATGCTAGGAGGTTGAAGGGTGACTTGGACAGGTTGAGTGTGTGGGCAGATGCATGGCAGATGCAGTATAATGTAGATAAATGTGAGGTTATCCACTTTGGCGGCAAGAACAAGGAGGCAGATTATTATCTCAATGGTGTCAGCTTAGGAAAAAGGGAAGTGCAACGAGACCTGGGTGTCCTTGTACACCAGTCACTGAAAGTAAACATGGAGGTACTTTTAGAGAGTGCATCCAGGTTATAACATCAAGCATAAAATATTCACAAACTGCGGGAGTAACTCAGCGGGAGAAGCAGCATCTCCAGAGAGAAGGAATGGGTGACGTTTCGGGTCAAGACCCTTCTTCAGACCCAAATCGTCACCCATTCCTTCTCTCCAGAGATGCTACCTGTCCTGCTCAGTTAATCCAGCATTTTGTGTCTATCTTCATTTTAAACCACCATCTGCAATTCCTTCCTAAGCATAACATATTTCCTCAATTCTATTTGGTAATATTTCTAGTTACTTTAAATCTGTATCTCCCTCATGTTGGTGTGGTAAGAAATTTTGTCCTTTTGGATATTTTCAAAACCCTATAGATGTTTCTATTAAATGAACCATTTTGGCGCCACCCGGTGGTTAGGCCACTTGCTATGCGAACCCTCGGCAGTCGGGGTAGGGTCACGTGACTAGGTAATGGTGGGAAAGAGTTGTCACAAGGTTTAGGTGTGTGCCTAGTATAAGTATTCAGCCCTAGGTCAGCCTTCCCCCATTCGCGTGTGTGTTGTTCTCTTTACTTCAGCAATAAAGATCTCTATGCTTCACCACGCGTGGCTTGCTTATTAGCTGCCATAGCATTAACTTTCTCTGTTTCAACGCGGGTTTGATTTCCAAAAATGGACAAACCAAGAAACAAGAAGAAATGTGCCGCTGAAATTTCAGCGGGGAATGACGGCAATGAGCGAGGTCGGTGGCCGTTGCTACTGAGTTCGGAAACGCTAACAGCGGGCTTGGAGTAGCTGTCAGGGGCGACCTGCACAGCAACCTCCGCTAAAGCTCCAAAAAGGAGCAGCTTGTTGACCCGGGCTGGGAGACGTGAACAGGCGCGGCCTGCACTGCAACCTCTGCGAAAGCTCCGAAAAGGAGCAGCTTGTTGACCCGGGCTCGGGGACACTGGCAGGTGCGGCCTGCATATCAACCTCCGCGAAAGCTCCGAAAAGGAGCAGCTTGTCGACCCGGGCTCTGAGACGCTGGCATGGCGGCCTGCACAACAACCTCCACAAACACTCCTAAAGGGAACAGCTTGTTGACCCGGGGCTCGGGGAAGACCAAGTCGGAACTGGCTGTCCAAAAGGACAATACTGGCCAGGGAGGCACTGCCTCAACATCCAAGGTTGATGGTATCAGTCGACTCACAAGAGTGGGGATAACCGAGTGAGAGGCTGGTGATGGGGATGTGCACTGCACTGATACAGGCAGTTTAATTCAGATGTCTGGGGAAATCTCCCGCTCAGCGGCTGGGAGATTTGAGGATTCCCTCAACAAGTGGATAATACCTTTCACTAAAAAAGAGCTGCCAGCACTCGGGATCAAAATTTACATCCCCTCGGGGAAAGTTGAACCAGTAGAGGCAGAACTGGCAAGTAGCATTATAAACTTGACTTCACACCAGTTGAATGAGAAGAACATGCAGGACAATGCTGAAAAATATGTTAATCCTGATAATTACCAGACTTGTGATGTACTGAAGGTTAACATCACCATCTGGGACATTTTGATTGGCTAAAAGATGTCTAAAGATCTAAATCTCTAGCAAGTTCAGAGAGCTCTCACAAGAGGGATTTCGGTGTTTGCCAGGTCGGTGAATGGAACGCAACTGTCTGAATTGCAGCAAGACGCCTTAGCACTGCTGTGTAAGGATATCATCCCTACCAAGTTAGTGGCTGAAACTGCTATACTGAGGCTGGTTGGAGCACCAGGCCTACACAACTAAGACAGAGCCTGAGGCCTTTTTTAGGCGCAGGTTCACAGCGCTCACCATGGAGACAGCGCGTGCCACACACTAAGTCTCAATCCCAGCAGGCCACGATGTCAGAGCTAGAGGGAAGGGACAGAACAAAAACTAGTGTCAGCAGATGCTATCGATCAACCACCTAATCCGTGAGGTAGGTGAGTATTATTCCTGCAGCTGCTTGAAATGAACTGAGGATATTTAAGTCGGAGGTATATTGAGGCTGACCAAGCGTGTGGGAAAAGATAACCACTGGCCCTTTCATTTTACAAGCCATAAATGGCTATAATAATAATAATAATAACTTTTATTTACGGGCGCCTTATACCGAGGTCTCAAGGACACCTTACAGAGATTGACAAATAACAAAACATATAATCGGAATAAAATAAATTATAAAGACCAATACACAAATTAAGGACAGAATTCATTCCAAAGACACAAAAAAGAAAATCAGAAACACAATTTGAGGAGAGAGCAGCGGCAGCTAAACCGCGCCAGCGTCCACTCTCCCCTCCGACCGCCATCTTGAACACAGACTAACAAAGACGTAACACACAAAAATCATCCCCCCACAATGATTACCACTGTGGGGGAAGGCACAATGTCCAGTCCCCAACCCCAGTTCACCCAAAGTCAGGCCTAATGAGGCCTCCACTATTGCCTCTACGGAGGCCCGATGTTCCTGGCCGTTCTCACCGGGTGATGTTGCCCCGGCGTTGGGAGAGTCCTTTCAGCGGCTGGGCCACCTGGAACGGCTGCATTCCTTACCGGACGGAGGCTGCAGCTACCGAAGCCGACAAGGCCGCGCCGGTTTGGAGCTCCAAGGCTCCCGATGTAAAAGTCGGCGCCGCCCGATCCTCTCCGCAGTCCCGCAGCCCGGAGGTGTCGACCTCGGCGGTCACAATCTACCGGAGCTCCGGCGCATCAGTCCAGCGCGGCGATCCAGGCAAGGCATCGCCCGCTACGCTCCGCGTCAACACTCCAGCGCTGTGCCGCCACCAAACCGAGGTGCGGGGCGGTTCCCGCCAGGAAACGGCGCTCCAAGCCCGCTGGTAGGCCACGAGGAGGTGTCGACGGGGCAGCCCGGAGAAAAGCTGCCTCACCGACCAGGTAGGGACCTAGAAATTTCGTTGCCCCCCTTCACCAGACATTTAAAAGTAGAATATCTCCTTTAAACAAAACGGAGACTCACTAAAAAAGTTTTAAAAAAGTGATTTAAACGGACGGCTGCTGGTTAGCAGCCGTTCCACAAGATAAATCTGACGTTCTGTCTGACTGGTTTCCTCCACGGCAAGAAAAGTCCAAATTCCCGTGAAATTACACAAAAGGATATGATTGAGGAGACTGTCCATGCAAAAGATTAATATATTTCCAATATCTTCACAAGGAAGATGGAGTATACTGAATCATTCTTGATTTGGCTAGCCTGAACATGGGCTTGGAATTACCATTTTAGAATGGATTTTCATTCAGCAAAACTGCTGATTATTGATGATTGCTTTATGGCCTCAGTCGATCTGGAAGATGCATTCTTTCCGGTACCAATACATGAGAGTCACAGGAAATAGTTGACACGCTCATTGTAGGAAAGACGATATATGACACAGAGGTAGCTGTTTTAGCAACCTAGACACACCTAGATGATCTAGGATTTGTTATTCATCCAGGAAAGTCCAGGCTTGAGCTGACAAAAACTATCGCATATCTAAGCTTTGTCATAAACTCTTCAGATATGTCTGTGACCCTACCTACAGATAAGAAACAGATCTTTTGTAGATGCATGCATGGGCTTACTTAAGAATGAGAAGTCTACTAAACATCAGGTTGTGAGGGTGATAGGTAAGCTGATAGCTGCCTTCCCAGCTGTGGGGCCATGCATTATAGAAGCCTGGATCGTGAGAAGGTTCTTGCCCTAAAATTGAATAAGGGACATTTTTGATAGATGTATGAGGCTGACGACAGAGTCGATATCCAAATTCTAGTGGGGGATTGAGCACACACAAGGGTACAGGGTTCATAGTACCTAGTAAGCCCGCAATTACACTACAACGTGAGGACAGGCATGTAACTGACACCTATACTAGCTGTGGTGGTAGGTGGAATGAGGATTTGAGACATGGCCATAAATATTTGGAAATGCTGGCAGCATTCCAGACATTGAGAATGTATTGTGGGAATGACCATGATATGCAAATCAGGCCTCATCGGTACACAACACCACACCAGTGGCATATGTTAACCATATGGGTAGCTGTAAGTCTCAAACATGTGATGCACAAGCAAATTCCATTTGGGCGCAGTGTATAAGAGGAGAATATGGGTGTCAGCTGCACACCTGCCACGTAGGCACAAAATTGAAGCAGACACCAGGTCAAGAAATTCCTCATTCTGCCTCATCGAAAGATGCCTCCAAAAGATAATTCAAAACAAGGCAACAGGAATTATAGTAGTGCCTAATTGGCCTACTCAACCATGGTTTCCATTGTGAAAAGATCTGCTGAAAGAAGCTCGTACATTTGCTCACAGACATGAACAGTTGTTAGCCCAACCTGTCACTCGTGCACTGCATCCACTGCATGATCGTATTGATTTATTAATTTGCAGGATTTAAAGAGACCCTTCGAGCTTACAGGACTATCCAAGTTGTATCTTTAAACAAAAACTATTGGAATGAACAGGAATACTCTGTCTCAAGTCTTCACTTTTGCTTCTCAGCCAATTTTTGTTATTAATTGTATGAATACTTCAATTGAGAAAAAAGGCATATGTCATTTGCTACATGAAATACTGTGAGAAAATTGTGGTTCCCTTTCCTTGGTCAAAGGATCTGGATTTAGTTTTTTATAGTTCAGGGACACAGCATGGTAACAAGTGCTTTAGCCCATCGAGTCCATGCCGGCCAGCGATTGCCGTAGACTAGCACTAACCTACACACTAGGGACAATTTACAGAGGCAACTAACCTGCAAACCTGCACATCTTTGGAGTGTGGGAGGAAAAGTAAGTACCCAGAGAAAACCCAGGTGGTCACTGGGAGAATGTAAAGTCCATACTGACAGCACCAGTTGTCAGAATCGAACCTGGCTCTCTGAGGCTGTAAGGCAGCAACTCTACCACTGTGCCACTGTGCTGCCCACTTGCAAAGTTTGTGGGTTTGAGGAGGTTTTTCCATTTGGTGTGGATGTGGCTGAAGCACTTGTAAAGCAAGAGGGCTGGAAAGTCCAGTGGAGATCATTCATTCACAGCACTGTCAAGTTCATTTGGAAAAAAGTTGTCAATTCTACTCCACTGACAAGAAGAATTTATATTTTCTCATCCCACCAATATATTCACGAATAAAAAAGATTCCAATCATCGGTAGTCAGAGAGACAGGGTTGGGTTGTTCATGGAGACACAGGAGACTACGGATGCTGGGACTTTGAGAAAAAACAAAATGCTGGCGTAACATAGTCAGCAACTCAGGAGGAAAATGGACAGACAATGTTCTGGATTGGGTCCCTCCTTCAAGACTGTCATTGAGGGGAGATAGCTGGTAGAAAAAGGTGAGGGGAAAGGAGTGGGACAAGAGCTGGCAAGTAATAGGCAGTTCCAGGTAAGAAAGAATTGATTAGCGGGTGAGTTGGTTGGGAGAGAGAAGGAAGATAATTACAAAGGCTGAAGGTGATAAGTGGAGAAGGCAATAGACAATAGGTGCAGTAGGCCATTTGGCCCTTCGAGCCAGCACTGCCATTCAATGTGATCATAGCTGATCATCCCCAATTAGTACCCTGTTCCTGCCTTCTCCCCATATCCCCTGACTCCGCTATCTTTAAGAGCCCTATCTAGCTCTCACTTGAAAGTATCCAGAGAAGCGGCCTCCACCGCCCTCTGAGGCAGAGAATTCCACAGACTCACAACTCTCTGTGAGAAAAAGGGTTTCCTTGTCTCCGTTCTCAATGGCTTACTCCTTACCCCTGCAGGTGGTGGAATTTGATAAGAAAGAAAGGTGAGGAGTGAGATGTAGAACTAGAGGAAGGGTGATGGATAAATGGATTCTACGGTGGAGAAATAGGGGACCTGCAGCAGTGGATGATGAACAGAAGGAGGAGCTAGAGAAGCGGAAAGGAATGTGCATGGGACGACCTGGGTAGATCAGAAGGAGCTGCTCTCGATATGGCCTCTTCCAACTTCATCTATTGTACTGGGTGCATAAACAACACCCCCTCTCTTCTCTCTCCTTCCCTCCTCTCTCTCTACCATCCATATCTCCTCTTTATCAGTCTCGAAGAAGGATCCTGATCAGAAATGTCAAATATAAATTTCCATCCACAGATGTTACCTGGCCAGCTGAGTTCCTCCAGCAGTTTGTTTTTTGATCAAAGGTTTATTTAAATTACTAAAATCTTTGTCCCTTTGAAAATCTGAGGGCTGGAACTTCTAATTTATTGGTAGTGTTTGTTACTTTGTTTAATTTAGTTTAGAGATACAGCGCGGAAACAGGCACTTCGGCTCACCAAATCCACGCTGACCAGTGAACCCTGTAACACTATCCTATACACAAAGGCCAATTTACAATTTCATCAAGCCAATTAACCTACAAACCTGTATGTCTTTGGAGTGTGGGAGGAATCCGGGGATCCCGGAGAAAAGGTCTGGGAGAACGCACAAACTCCGTACAAGCACCCATTGTCAGGATCGAACTCGGGTCTCTGACGCTGTAAAGCAGCAACTCTACCACTGCGCCACCGTGCCAACCTAAGTGAGTTACTTCCTAATGGCTCTGTCTCACGGTGTTGTGGTCATTGGCGGTGAAGCGCGGCGTCGCCTGAAGAGGGGACCGCACAGCAACCGTGAGAGCGCCGCACGGATGCTGCACAGGGGCCGAGTGATCTCCGTACGGCCGGTTCCACGGGCCTGCGGCGTCGGGTGATGATGTCATCGCACAACGCGACACGCTACGCGATGGCGTCATCGCGTAACGCGATGCGCTACGCGATGACGTCATTTCGGATCGCGGGGCTGTGGCGGCGGTAGTGCTGATCGCGGCGCTGTGGCGGTGGCTGTGGCGGTGAAAGTTGCCATGACGGCGCTCATGCCGCACGGGCGGCGGCTGTGGCGGTGCCCGTGCCGCACTCGTGCCTCACTGGAGGCGGCTGTGCGGTAGGAACAGATTTTTAGACATTGTTGGTTTTTTGTGAGCCCCGGCGGTGTGCGTTGGACCGAACCCGTGGTCTCTGGCGGTCCACGAGCGGTAGAAACTTCCTGTTTCACCGCCAATGACCGCAAATCCGTGAGACAGGCCTTTAACTCACAGCCCAGACATGCTAAGTTTGCAACAGTTGCAACATGTTCCAACTCATGAAACTATCAATTTCTTTGCCATATGACCACCTTTGGGTTTCCTCCCATATCCCAAGGGTTTGTGGGTTAATTGTCCCTCTAGCATGTAGTGAGTGGATGAGAAAGTGGGATAGCATAGAACCGGTATGAACGGGTTATATGGTCGGCATGGACTCGGTGGGCCGAAGGGCCTGTTTCTTTCAATCAATCAATCAATCAATCAATCAATCAATCAATCAATCAATCAATAAAACCAGAAAATGTCAGAGGAGAAATTGGAAGGTATAGAGCAGAACAAAGTGCTGGAACAGAGGTAGAGTTGCCAACTTTCTCACTCCCAAATAAGATACAAAAGATCAAAATAAGGGACAAATTCCCGACGGCATAAAGTACAGAAGGCCTTCGTCGAGTCACTGCTGATTGGCTTAACCCACGCCTTTTTTGCTTCCCATTGCTTGTTATAGCTGCACTGTCTTTTCTTTTTTGTGGGTTTATCCACATGCCAAACCGACGTTACCAGACAACACCAGACGTTACTGAAACTTTTTGTTTTGGCAGGAATTGGCAAAATATAGCGTACAACTGATGTGCATAAGGGGGCCTGTGATTGGATGACAGGTGAATCACTCGTGCGTGTCGTCAACAGCACATGCAACACGCACGCAAGCTGTTGTATCAGATCTAGGATCTGTCTGTAAGCGTGCCCTCTGGTGATTACAGAATACAGATGCTCCTCTACTTACGATGCTTCGACTTACGATATTTCGACTTTACGATGGTGCAAAACCGATACACATTCAGTAGAAACCGTATTTCATTAGCCTGGCCTCGTGGCAGCGATGGGCTGTGTTGATAATTTAAGTGACAATGCTTTACTGTTTAATTAAAATTAAAATTACTTTCCTGTGTTATATTTAGATTTACACCTGCTCTGTCGAGCAGACGCACTCGCTCGCCTGACTGGCTTGTTAGTATCTAACGCTAGCCTGTGCACTTTCTCTCCTATTTATCTTGATGTAAGGTCAATTGAGTCAGCTGTTTTGTATGCGATGTATCTGAGCTGAGGAAAGAGAGAGAGAGAGAGAGAGAGAGAGACAGAGACAGAGAGCAGTGGATACAGATGAGGCGAGCTTCAGGACCGAGAAAGAGGCTGGCGTATGGCGAGATTTTGTAGGGAGATAAGTGAACCATGTTAGCCTTTCCGTGAGAGGAAGTGACGAGGGAGGGACTTGGAAGGAATCTTGCAGGAGGCGAGATGGACATCGAACGGCAACAGATCTGATAAGCCGGTTGATAAAATCTCGGAGCTGCTACCTGCTATGACAATTCGCCATGTGTTCGCTCCAGCGGGGGCTGGCACTCGGGAGATTTAAGGGCCGCCGGAGTTCAGGGAATTGGTGAGCACTCCGACCGAACAGGGGTAGTGGTGGGAGTGGTGGTGGGCGGTTGAGAGACGCCAAAGAGATTTCATAATTAAAACGTGGAAATTAAAAAACACTCCCTGAGGCAGAGGACTGAAGAGGGGAGAGAGGGAGGAGGGAGGGAAACTAACCCGGAGAATGAAAACACACAAGCGCCTGGCGGTCCAACCCTGAACACTCTGGTGATGGTAGGTTTGGTGTATTAAATGCATTTTCGACTTACGATATTTTCGATTTACAATGGGTTTATCGGAACGTAACCCTATCGTAAGTTGAGGAGCACCTGCTAGTAGCAGTCAAATACAGGACAAGGGCGGTCCCGTATGGGACAAATCAATTTAGCCCAATATACAGTATGTCCCAGCTAATACGGGACAGTTGGCAACTCTGAACAAAGGACACACAATGCTGGAGTAACTCAACGAGTCAGGCAGCATCTCTAGAGAAAACGGATAGATGACGTTTTGGGTTGACAAAAGTGCTGGAGAAACTTGGCGGGTGCAGCAGCATCTATAGAGCGAAGGAAATAGGCAACGTTTCGGGCCAAAACCCTTCTTCAGACTGACGTTTTGGGTTGACCATCACACAAACCAACCTCCTTTCCATTAACTCCATTTATACCTCATGCTGCCTATGCAAGGCCAGCAGCATAATCAATGACGATTCGCACCCTGGCCACTCCCTATTTTCCCCTCTCCCATCGGGCAAAAGCGATAGAAGTGTGAAAACGCACATCTCCAGATTCAGTGACAGTTTCTTCCCAGCTGTTATCAGGCAACTGAATCATCCCACCACAACTAGAGAGCAGTCCTGAACTACTATCTACCTCATTGGCGACCCTCAGACTATCCTTGATCAGACTTTTCTGGCGTTACCTTGCACTAAACGTTATTTCCTTAACATGTGTCTAAACACTGTAAATGGCTCGAATGTAATCATGGATTGTCTTTCCGCTGATTGGTTAGCATGCAACAAAAGCTTTTCACTGTAACTCGGTACACGTGACAATAAACTAAACTGAATCCGAGGCCCTTCTTCAGACTGATGTCAGGGGAGTGGGCGGGACAGAGATAGAATGTAGTCAGAGACAGTAAGACTGGTGGGAGAACAGGGAGCACAGAAACAGGCCCTTCAGCCCATCGAGTCTGCACCGACCAGCGATCCCCGTACATTAACACCACCTTACACACACTAGGGACAATTTTACTTTCATACCAAGCCAACTAACCTAAAAACCTGAACGTCTTTGGAGTGTGGGAAGAAACCGGAGATCCCGGAGAAAACCCACACAGGTCAAGAGGAGAACGTAGAAATTCCATACAGACACACGTCGTCAGGATCGAACCCGGGTCTCTGGCGCTGTAAGGCAGTAGCTCTACCTCTATGCCATCTTGTCGCCCCAAGTTTAGTTTAAAGATACAGTGCAGAATTACATGGGATTAGATGATCAAAGTAGGAATTTTGAAAACTTGGATGGTTTGGATGAACATTTATTATTCACCAACCTTCATTGGCAAAGTTCTAATCACAAACAGCAATCCTATCAGGACCCTGTAAAGAGTACTTTGTTAAGCTGGCTCTGGGAAATTCATATAACATTCATGTCTCCCAAGGGGAATTCTCAATATTGTCTCTATGAAATAATTTTCACATTTCATGTAGTCATTGTGCCTTCAGTTCCAGGCACATTTGATGAGGAGTACTCTTTGGACATTTCACTGAAATTATTATTTCTGAAAGAAAGCTAACTGTAACATTTCATCTGAGCTGTCTTATGGTGTGAAAATAATGAACTCATCAACCTGTAAGAAGATACTGCACTGGCTGCTACTATCAAACTTTTATTAGTATTACAATACACTCTTCACCCTGTGTACTGTATTTTAATCTTTTACATAACATATGCAGCCAGTGGAGATAAAATGTTTGTTATTTGCAGAGTAATATTTATAAATAGCTTACTCTTGAATTTTAATGAATTTCAGAATGAATTATAATCCAGTTTGGGTGACAAAGTACAGCAATCCGGTCATGGATTTCAGTGTCAATTACTTCCATTCTTCAATTTTTGGGATGCAGGAGGTATTTGGGGCAAGATGTATTTCAGCACATTCCTGACGTGAACTCTAGTTGATAAAGGCCAGAATGTATTTCCCATCTGTGAAAGTCCCTGAGAAGCTACCTTCTTGAACTACTTTTTATCTTTAACCTTTGTCACTTTCTCCGCCCATCTGCCAATCAGCCTTCCCCTCACCTATATCCACCTAGCACTTACCTGGCTTTGTTCTGCCCCCCAACCTCTTTTCCAGCTTTCTCCCTCCTACTACAATCAGTCTGAAGAAAGGTCCTGACCTGAAATGTTGTTTATCCATTCCCTCCACAGATGCTGCATGACCCGTTGAGTTACTCCAACACTTCGTGTTTCATTCTTGAACTAATTAATAGCCAATTAAGTACTTTCGAAAAGTACAGCCGTCTAATTACATACAACAAGATCGTTTGGATAGTGAAGAAACTGTGAATGGATAGGAAGTGCCTTCTAAGAGCGTTGAATAAGAAAAGGGAATTGATTTGCAATGAAAATCCCCCCAAAATTGCCAATGATGGAAATCTGTCATCAAAACGCAAATGCTGGGAAATGCTCAGAAGGTCAGGCAGCATCTGCAGGAAGAGAAACAATATTAATGTTTCAGGTCCAAAGATCTTTCATCAGCACTGGGAAATTGAGATTACTTTGTAGATTTAAATTGCAGAGAATATAACAGGATGAAGAATAGAGCAAATGGAATATCAGTGCTAGTTGAGGATGGGTTGCTCTGGGGTGAGTTACAGGAGTTATTTGTCAAATAGGCTTACTGGGGGCTGTAGAGGGTGATAACACAGACAAAGAAGTGTTCCTCTCCCTAACGCAGCCATAGAAAGAGACCTCGATTTCACTCTATCACAGATATTCCCTTAGTCCTATCCATCCTTTTGGCCACCATCTCTGCAATTTAAATCTACAATTTGTATCTCTCCTTCTCTCCACTTCTGATGAAGGTTCCTCAGCCTATCTCTTTTCGCATATGATCCGGACCTGCTGAATGCTTCCAACATTTTCTGTTTTTTACAAAATATTTCCAACTCAGGATGATAAATGACCTGGAGGGAATTTATATAAGGTGGCATACCTGCTACCCTTCTGCTTTGAGATAATAGAGGTCATAGGTATGAAAGGTGTGGTCACAAAAACCCTTGCAAGTTGCTGTCGAGCATCTTGTAAATGATACTGATAGTAGTAAAGGTACAAGTGATGGAAAGATTACGTCAGGATTTTAGAGTGTTGCTGGAGTTGTGCGAATAGGCAATTGGAGCATTTACATCATATTCCTGACTGATTCCTTGTAGATAATGGAAACGATTTTTTAACCAATGAGTCACACGCTGCAGAATTCTTAGGTTCTGACCTGCTCTTGTAGCCTTAATATTTAAGTGGTTGCACCTATTATGTTTCTGGACAGTGGCAGCCATTAGAATGTTGATTGTGGGGACTGATAATGAGTTAAATGACAATGTAGGTCAATTGACCTTCTCTTGTTGGAGAGAACCATGGTCTAACAGTGTGGTTGCTAAGCATTATCTTTGATAAACTGATTCTACTGCTGCAGCTTCACCACATTTTCCTGTTCTTGGGATGTCCTTTCACCTTCTTCATGGAATTAGGGCCATTCCCCAGCAAGATAATTAGTGTGAGGAAATGGACATTCCATGAAGAATCTGATGAAATATATTTTTGCTGCTGCTGATTTATCCATTGTGCGTCATATTTCCTTAACTTTGAGGTGCTAGGCCTGTTCTGAATCTGTACCAGAGGGTGAGGCAGCATCTATGGAGCAAAGGAAATAGGCAATGTTTCGGGTCGAAACCCTTCTTCAGACTGATGTGAGGGTGGGGGGGCATGAAGAAGAAAGTAAGAGGTGGAGCCAGTGGGGTGAGGGAGAGCTGAGAAGGGGAGGAGATAGTAGGGACTACCTGAAATTAGAGAAGACCTCCGCTCGGTTTGCAATAACCAACCTGATCTCCCGGTGGCTCAGCATTTCAACTCCCCCTCCCATTCCGAATCCGACCTTTCTGTCCTGGGCCTCCTCCATGGCCAGAGTGAGGACCACCGTAAATTGGAGGAGCAGCACCTCATATTTCGCTTGGGCAGTTTACACCCCAGCGGTATGAACATTGACTTCACTAATTTCTGGGAGATCAGGTTGGTTATTGCAAACCGAGCGGAGGTATTCGGCGAAGCTATCGCCAAGCCTACACTTGGTCTCACCGATGTAGAGCAGCTGACATCTAAAGCAGCGGATACAATAGATGAGGTTGGAGGAGGTGCAGGTGAACCTCTGCTGCACCTGGAAAGAATGCGTGGGTCCTTGAATGGAGTCAAGGGGGGAGGTAAAGCGACAAGTGTAGCATGCTACACTGTAGAGAGCATGACTAACTCGTCTTATAGAAACATATAAAATTATAAAAGGACTGGACAAGCTAGATGCAGGAAAAATGGTCCCAATGTTGGGGGAGCAGAACCAGGGCCACAGTTTAAGAATAAAGGGGAGGCCATTTAAAACTGAGATGAGAACTGAGGAGATTCTCTGCCACAGTAGAGGCCAATTCACTGTATGAATTTACAGAGAGTTAGATGGAGCTCCAGGGGCTAGCGGAATCAAGGGATATGGGGAGAAGGCAGGCACGGGTTACTGATTGTGGATGATCAGCCATGATCACAATGAATGGTGGTGCTGGCTCGAAGGGCTAAATGGCCTCCTCCTGCACCTATTTTCTTTGTTTCTATGTATATGTTTCTATGTCCAGATGAACATCATTCTGTTGGATAGCTGTCTCAGATTGGTCACTGGTACCAAACTGACACAGTAGGCATTTGTAATGTCCTACCCTGATGTTCTGCTGGTCATCAGATTTTAATTTCATGATTTATTTTTGCAACATAATCATCATTTTGTCAACCACGTTTTTGGTGGTGTGCAATTTGGGCAATATTAATGCAGTAATATATAAGGAATTTACAGAGAGAGAAAATCTGAAGCATTCCTGGGTGCCAATTCATGTGAACATGAATTGACTGAATTTCCAGAGAGGGCATTTCTGGTGTCACACTGACTTACCTCTGATATCAGTCTCATAGAACAGTATAGCACAGGAACCAGGCCTTCAGTCCACAATGTCTGTGCCGAATATAATGCCAACTCTGCCTGCCCTTCTCCGCCTGCACATAATCCATATCCGTCCATGCCTATCCAAGAGTCTCTTAAATGCCATTATCATGTCTGCCTCCACCACCACCCCTGGCAGCAGGTTCCTGGCCCTCACCGCTCTCCCTGTGAAAAACTTGCCCCAGATATCTCCTTTACATTTTACCCAACTTAAAGCTATGCTTATTTGATATTTCCATCCAGGGAAATAGATCCCTGTAATGGGGCAACCAGAACTGCACGCAATACTAACCAAAATATTATAAAGCTGCATCATGACTTGCACTCAATACCCCAACCAATAAAGGCAAGCATACCAAGTGCCTTATTTACCACTCTATCCACTTTCTGGGGGTAAGGGACTTGGATCCCAAAATCCCTCTGCATAATGCTGTCAAGGGCCATGCCATTAATTGTACATATTCCCTTTACATTCGACCTCTCAAAGTGCAACACGGCACACTTGCTCAGATTAAACTCCATATGCCATTTTTCCACCGATTTTAGCAGTTGATCCCACTGTATACTCTGACAGCCTTCCTCACAGACTGTGATCTAAGCAATATTGTGTCATCTGCAACATTTCCCAGAACCGATCTCTGCGGAACTCCACTAGTTACAGACCTCTAGCCTAAATATTGTCCTTCCACCATAACCTATCACCAAGCTAGTTCTGAATCCATATGACCAATTTTAATCCCATGCTTTTAAATTTTCTGGATCAGCCTACCATGGGGGACTTTATCAAATACCTTACTAAAATCCATGTAATGAACATCCACAGCCTTACCCTCATTGATCACCTTCATCGCCTCCTCAAAAACACTTGATCAAGTTAGTAAGACTACCTGCCACATAATTTGTCCCAAATTAACTTACTCTCTTCCAAATGGGAGAAAATCCTATCCTGAAGAATCCTCCTCCATAGTTTCCCTACCACTAATGCGAGGCTCACCAGCCTGATTTTCTCTACTTCCCTTATTAAACAAAAGAACAAAGTTAGCTGCTATCCAGTCCTCCGGGATCTCACCTGTGGCTAGAGAAGATGCAAAGGCTCATGCAGTCAAGGCACATGCAGTCCTCTCTCTTGCATCTCTCAATAACCTGAGAAGGACCCCATCAAGCCCTGGGGATTTATTCACTCTAATGCTCTTTGACAAACCCCAACACCACCTCTTTCTTAATCACAAACTGTCCTTGCTTATTAGTATTCTCCACACAGACCTCACTGTACTCCTTGTCCTTCTCCATGGTGAAACTAGATACAAACTATTTGTTGTGTACCTCACCAACATCCTCTGACTCCAAGCACAAATTCCTTCATCCTTGAGCGGTCCGACCTTTTCCTTGGGTTTCCTGGATTAGTCCAATGGTAGGGCACCAGTTTCCTCACTGCTCTGGAAGAATATTTGCCCACTTAAACTAGCACATGGTGTAACTAGTAGAGCTGCAGTCATACTGCTCCAGTGACCTCAGTTGAATGCTGAACTTCATTCTGTTGTGTGAGGGACTTTGCTCATTTTCACTGCAACATAACTTCCTTTGGGTGCTCTGGTTTCCTCCCACGTCCAAAAATGTGCGGGTTGGCAGGTTAATTAGCCACAGTAAATTGCTTTTAGTCTGCAGATGATGATAGAAGTTGGAGGGCGGAGGTTGATGGGAATATCGGGAGTATAAAATGTGCTAAATGGATGCTTAATGATCAGTGCAGACTCAGTAAACCAAAGATCTATTTCTGTACTATTTATGAAAGAGCTCCATGAAAAATTGAATTTTTAGATTAATTACATTTTGAATTAATTGAGTTTGTTAACAACATTTGAATGCATTTAAGTTTAAGCGGTTTCAATGTTTAAATTATATTTTATTAATTTTAATATTAGATGTTAATGTTTTCATCATTAACATTTTAAAAATAACATGATTCTTTTTAAATTCCTTTTTGAATGCCTCTGAAGGTCAGAGACATTCAGGCACATTCATGTGCTTGATACATTTAACAGCATGCTAAGCCTGGTTTGGGGCTTAGCTCTCATGTTTATGGGAGTAAGGGCAGCAGTTCTTAAGGAAGACCATGTGCTTAGCAGGGCTGAGCTAAATAATGACCATGCTTCCGTTCTGAATAATAGAACAGAAAACCTAAATAGCTCACCACTCACCTATGCAGTAACTGGTTGCAATGGTGGAAAATAACCCATTAAATCAGAGATTAGAAGAAATATTAGATAAATTATTTTTCTATTTTATTAATCCAACATTTTAACTAGGGTTAAAATATATTAAAGTCTTTGTTAAAATGGAGATTGGAGGAAAGTTGTAACTGCATTGTATTTACTTGGTTATGTCTCTTCAAGTACAAAATTAATAAATCTATACAGATTCCTGGACACCCTGACATTTCAAACAAATTGAAGAGGTTGTGATGGATGGCATCTGATACATCTGCATCAATCATCCATCCCAGTCCCACACTCATTCCACCCGCACCTCCATGGAGAAGATCATGTATTTTTGTCAGTACATCTATTTCATTTGTTCACTTTTATTGGCTTTTAACCAATTGGCAAGACTGCAAACAGTTGAGAACACTGCCCAATCCATCACCAGCTCTGACCTCCCCACCATCAAAGGGATTTATCGGAGTAGCTACCTCAAAAAGGCAGCCAACATCATCCGAGACGCACACCACCCTGGCCACACACTCATTTCACTCCTGCCATCGGGAAGAAGGTACAGGAGCTTAAAAACTGTAACGTCCAGGTTCAGGAACAGCTTCAAATAGACTCAAATAGAGAAAGCTTGTAGACAGTGTGTGAGACAGGAGGCAGAGAAGGGAGGCACTCAGACCCAACAGGTAGGGGGGGAAAGAAGAAAAAAATAATAAACAGAGAATAAAAGGTGGTGGGTTTCTTAAATGTGTGAGCAGAGAAACAGAGGGGTGTAAAATGCGGGCGGAAGCAATAGGTAGCGAGGTGAAAAGTAAACGTGGCAGGCAGACAAATCCAGGGCAAAAATCAAAAAGGGCCACTTTTCAACATAATTGTATAAGGGGTAAGAGCGTTGTAAAAACAAGCCTGAAGGCTTTGTGTCTCAATGCAAGGAGCATTCGTAATAAGGTGGATGAGTTGAATGTGCAGATAGCTATTAATGATTATGATATAGTTGGGATCACGGAGACATGGCTCCAGGGTGACCAAGGCTGGGAGCTGAACATCCACGGATATTCAATATTCAGGAGGGATAGACAGAAAGGAAAAGGAGGTGGGGTAGCGTTGCTGGTTAGAGAGGAGATTAATGCAATGGGAAGGAAGGATATTAGCTTGGAGGATGTGGAATTGATATGGGTAGATCTACGAAACACTAAGGGGCAGAAAACACTAGTGGGTGTTGTGTACAGGCCACCTAACAGTAGTCGTGGAGTTGGGGATGGCATCAAACAGGAAATTAGAAATGCGTGCAACAAAGGTAAAACAGTTATAATGGGTGAC
Source organism: Malacoraja senta (assembly GCA_038087875.1). Taxonomy (NCBI): domain Eukaryota; kingdom Metazoa; phylum Chordata; class Chondrichthyes; order Rajiformes; family Rajidae; genus Malacoraja; species Malacoraja senta. The sequence goes on from CM075977.1 coordinate 297,276,705, forward strand.
TTCAATCTACATATAGATTGGGTGAATCAAATTGGCAGGGGTGCTGAGGAAGAGGATTTCTTGAAATGTATGCGGGATAGTTTCCTAAACCAACATGTAGAGGAACCAACGAGAGAGCAGGCTATTCTTGACTGGGTATTGAGTAATGAGGAAGGGTTAGTTAGCAGTCTTGTTGTGCGTGGCCCCTTGGGCAAGAGTGACCATAATATGGTTGAGTTCTTCATTAGGATGGAGAGTGACATTGTTAATTCAGAAACAAGTATTCTGAACTTAAAGAAAGGTAACTTTGAGGGTATGAAACGTGAATCGGCCAAGATTGACTGGCAATTGATTCTTAAAGGGTTGACGGTGGATATGCAATGGAACGCATTTAAAGACTGCATGGATGAACTACAAAAATTGTTCATCCCAGTTTGGCAAAAGAATAAATCAGGGAAGGTAGTGCATCCGTGGATAACAAGGGAAATCAGGGATAGTAACAAAACAAAAGATGAAGCGTACAAATTAGCCAGAAAAAGCAGCCTACCAGAGGACTGGGAGAAATTCAGAGTCCAGCAGAGGAGGACAAAGGGCTTAATTAGGAAAGGGGAAATAGATTATGAAAGAAAACTGGCAGGGAACATAAAAACTGACTACAAACGTTTTTATAGATATGTGAAGAGAAAGAGATTAGTTAAAACAAATGTAGGTCCCTTGCAGTCAGAAACAGGTGAATTGATCATGGGGAACAAGGACATGGCAGACCAATTGAATAACTACTTTGGTTCTGTCTTCACTAAGGAAGACATAAATAATCTGCCGGAAATAGCAGGGGATCGCGGGTCAAATGAGATAGAGGAACTGAGTGAAATCCAGGTTAGCCGGGTAGTGGTGTTAGGTAAAGTGAATGGATTAAAGGCCGATAAATCCCCAGGGCCAGATAGGCTGCATCCCAGAGTACTTAAGGAAGTAGCCCCAGAAATAGTGGATGCATTAGTGATAATTTTTCAAAACTCCTTAGATTCTGGAGTAGTTCCTGAGGATTGGAGGGTAGCTAATGTAACCCCCCTTTTTAGAAAGGGAGGGAGAGAGAAAATGGGGAATTACAGACCAGTTAGTCTAACATCGTTAGTGGGGAAACAGCTAGAGTCAGTTATTAAAGATGGGATAGCAGCACATTTGGAAAGTGGTGAAATCATCGGACAAAGTCAGCATGGATTTACAAAAGGTAAATCATGTCTGACGAATCTTATAGATTTTTTCGAGGATGTAACTAGTAGAGTGGATAGGGGAGAACCAGTGGTGAATCTCTGGAACTCTCTGCTACAGAAGGTAGTCGAGGCCAGTTCAATGGCTATATTTAAGAGGGAGTTAGATGTGGCCCTTGTGACTAAAGGGATCAGGGGGTATGGAGAGAAGGCAGGTACAGGATACTGAGTTGGATGATCAGCCATGATCATATTGAATGGCGGTGCAGGCTCGAAGGGCCGAATGGCCTACTCCTGCACCTATTTTCTATGTTTCTATGTTTCATCCTTACAGCCATCAGGCTATTAAACACTACAACCTCAAATAAGCTCTGAACTACAATAGACAAGTATTGTTATTGCACTACTATTGTTTGTTTTTTGTGTGTACGTCTGTGTGCGTGTATATATGTGTGTGTGTGTGTGTGTGTGTGTGTGTGTGTGTGTGTGTGTGTGTGTGTGTGTGTGTGTGTGTGTGTGTGTGTGTGTACAAGAATCTCACTGTGCCTCGTCAGATGTGACAATAAAGTATTCCTATACACACACTGATATTTTCTCTCTAGTTTATTATATTGTTTACAGTGTTTACATATTCTGTTGTGCTGCAGCAAGTAAGAATGTTATTGTTCTATCTGGGACATATGACGATAAAACACGCTTGACTCTTGAGCTTTCAGAAGCATCCAGATGGCCCAGGTACAAATTTCACATTGTCTTATTTCTCTTCAATCTCATGTATCACACAACTGCCCTATAAACCGTTCATCTTGTCCATGAAATCCACCTCCTATTTCCTTCTTCCATTAACCTAATATATCCCGATTAGCTACTTGTTCTGATGCTGACTGATATTGTTCATTCTTTTTTTTGTCAAATCTGCTATAATCAGCAACATACAATGTGCTTGAGTAACTCAGTGGGTCAGGCAGTTGAGTTATTTTGCTCAAGATTCCAGCATCTGCACTTCCTTCTGCCTTCTGCTACAATTAGAGCTTTGTTAACAAACACAATGTTGACTCCTATGCCTGCAAACAATTATCTCAAAGAGCATTCATCTCCAAAGTCCTTGATCACATTGTTGCATCTCAATTGCATGCCTTCCTTTCACAACCTTCATGCTTGGACCTCTCTTATCAAGTTTCTGTCCCTACCTTAACAATGAAATGGTGTAATCAAAGTCACTATTGAATGCGTCAGTCTGAAGAAGGGCCACGATCGAAAACATCACAAACCATGTTGTTCCATGGATGTGTCCTGACCTGCTAAGTTACTCCAGCATTTCGTGATTTTTTTTTTCTCCATTGAGTAGGATATTATCATTCCGTACTGTATCATCTGGTCCTCTTGGAAACTAGAACCAATCAGTTTAGTTAGTCAATGCTATATGGAATATTGCAGCTCAACCAGAATCATTTAATTATTTTCTATGTCTGCCATAAAATGTTACCTTAGTTTTCAAATTCCAGATCAAGTAATGCTGGGTACATCACTGACTTTTTTTCAGACTTCCCTTCTATGTTTGTCAGATAGACCATGTCACAACTGATTTTTTTTGTTTAGCAGGCAGCAAATAATGCATTGCTTTATCTTCCTGATAACAGGACTCCAGAACAGGGAAGCATACTTTTATAATCTTCACCTAGGCTATCTCGGAGTGAAATCAGGAAACATTTCTAAATGCAAAGGCAATTTCAAATCCAGAACATCTATTCAAAATGGTCAATTAGAAGTTTCAAAACTGAAATATTTGTCATGTCATTCAGTTTATTTCAGTTTAGTTTAGAGATAAAGTGCGGAAACAGGCCTTTCGGCCCACCAAATTCGTGCTGACCAGCAATCCCTGCAAATTAACACTATCCTATACACACTAGGGACAATTTACAATTTTAGCAAGCCAATTAGCCTTCAAACCTGCATGTCTTCAGAAAGTGTGAGGAAACCGGAGCACCCAGAGAAAACCCACGCAGGTCACGGGGAGAATGTACAAACTCCATACAGACATTGCCTGTAGTCAGGATCGAGCCCAGGTCTGGTCCTTTGAGGCAGCAACTCTACTACTGCGCCACTGTGTCACACATGTCATGCCATTGGATATAAGCAGTTTACAAACCTCCGAGTAAATGGAATGTGGACAGTAGTTCCATTGTAGAAGTTCTTAAAATGAATGGCATATTCTGCATAAGAGAAAGTATCACCAGCAGGGATCAATAAGTGCTGGAGAAATCCATTTGGTCCTGTCTTCTGATAAAGTTAGAGCAACTGGAGATTATGACAACATCTTCTCATAAATGGTTAAGAGAATTCCAATCACATTACCAAAGTTATTATTGGAGATTTAGAATAATAGCTGCAAGAAGCTGGATCTAATTTGTTGATGGGGTTGTTGCCGTCACCCACATCATGACCAATGATGAGATCATTGCCAATCTAGGCAACAATTAGAATTCCAACAGAAAGCCAAGGATGTTAACAGTTTCAAAACTATGCTTAAAACAATGCAAGTCTTGCAGGAAGGGCATGGCACTGACTTCATTATAACTTCTCAATTCCGTAAACTTTCTAACAATCATACAACTTAATTAGTAAATAAAAACCTATTTTTAATTATTTTGATCTTATATTTATCTTAACCGTATAATAATCCTTCCTGCCGTGAGAACTTTGAATGTTTGTTCAACAATTAGATGTTTAGTTTAGTTTAGTTTACTGATACAGCATGGAAGCATGCCCTTCGGCCCTCTGAGTCGATGCTGACTATCAATCACCCATTCGCACTAGTTCTGTTATCACATTTTCGCATCCACTCCCTACACATTAAGAACAATTTACAAAGGCCAATTAACCTACAAACACACATGTCTTTGGGATGTGGGAGGAAACTGTAGCACTTGGAGGAAACCCACGTGGTCACAGGGAGAGCCCGCAAAATCCACACAGACAGCATCCAAGGTCAGGATGGAAGTGCTGTAAGGCAGCAACTCTGCCAATTACTCTACATGTGGTCACTCTACATTAATATTTATTCCAATCTAAATTTCGATTAGCTGATTTATAACTTGGCAGCTGGAAAACAGAATGTTTAACAGCATGCTAACATTAATAAAATACATACTTGAAATATTTGGGGGAATAATAATTCAGAGAATAAAAGTGAAATGAAATCCTTTATTTTAAATGATCTCTTGAGGTTAATAGCTCAGCGGATGGTGCTTTCTACAGGTACAATTCATCACTGCTTTGTGATGAACTAGTTGTTTTCGAACCGTAGAACAGTGGGAATGCATCTTTTGCACAGGTACCCGTGGCTTATTTTTACGCGTCTTTTCCACGTGATGCTGGGCATACAGTTTCAACAAGATAGACACTAAATGCTGGAGTAACTCAGCGGGACAGACGGGCACCTCCGGATAGAAGGAATGGGTAATGTTTCGGGTCGAGACCCTTCTTCAGACTGAGACATGGAGAATTGGGCTCCACTGCCTTCTGTGGCAGAGAATTCCACAGATTTACAACTCTCTGGGTGAAAAGGTTTTTCCTCATCTCAGTCCGAAATGGCCTCCCCCTTATTCTCAAACTGTAACCCCTGGTTCTGGACTCACCCAACGTGGGGAACATTTTTCCTGCATCTAGCCTGTCCAATCCCTCAAGAATTTTATATGTTTCTATAAGATCCCCTTTCATCCTAAATTACAGTGAATACAAGCCCAGTCGACCCATTATTTCCTCATATGTCATTCCCGCCATCCCGGGAATAAAACTGGTGAACCTACGCTGCACTCCCTCAACAGCAGGAATGTCCTTCCTCAAATTAGGAGACCAAAACTGCACACAATACTCCAGGTGTGGTCTCACCAACGCCCTGTACAACTGTAGTCAGTCCTCCTTGCTCCTGAACTTAAATCCTCTCACAATGAAGGCCAACATGCCATTAACTTTCTTCACTGCCTGCTCCACCTGCTTGCTTACTTTCAGTGACTGATGTACAAGCACACCCAGGTCAATTTTGCACACTAATCTCTTGTGTGGGACCTTGTCAAAGGCTTTTTGAAAGTCTAGACACACCGCATCCACTGGCTCTCCCTTATCCATTCTACATGTTACATCCTCAAAAACTTCCAGAAGATTAGTCAAACATGATTTCCCCTTCATAAATCCATGCTGAATTTGACCGATCCTGTCACTGCTTTCCAAATGTGCTGCTATTACATCTTTAATAATTGACTCAAGCAGCTTCCCCACTGCCGATGGAATGCTAACTGGTCTATCATTCCATGTTTTCTCTCTCCCGCCTTTCATAAAAAGTGGGGTAACATTGGATCAGTTCCCCTCCAGTCTATAGGAACTGATCCAGAGTCGAGAGAACATTGGAAAATGATCACCAATGCATCCACGATTTCTAGGGGCACCACCTTGAGTACTCTGGGTTGCAGACCATCAGACCCTAGGGATTTATCTGCCTTCAGGCCCAACAGTTTACATAACACCATTTCCTGAATAATGTGGATTCCCTTCAGGTCCTCCCTCCCACTAGATCCTCGGTCCCCTAGTATTTCTGGAAGATTGTTTGTGTCTTCCTTGGTGAAGACAGAACCAAAGTATTTGTTTAACTTGTCTGCCATTTCCTTATTTCCCATTATAAATTCATGTCTTTGATTGTAAGGGACCTACATTTGTCTTCACTAATCTTTTCGTTTTTACATATCTAAAGAAGCTTTTAGAGTCTGTTTGTATATTCCCCACAAGCTTTCTTTCCTGCTCTTCTCCCCCTTAATTCACCCCTTTGTTGAGTTCAAAATTTCTCCCTGTCCTCCGGTTTGCTGCTTCCTCTGGCCAATTTATATGCCTCTTCCTTGGATTTAACACTATCCTTGGTTTCCCTCGTTAGCCACAGTTGAACTGCCTTCCCCGTTTTATTTTTTCGCCAGAAAGGGATGAACAATTTTTGGAGTTCATCCATGCGGTCTTTAAATCTCTGCCATTGTATCTCCACCGTCAACCCTTTAAGTATAATTTGCCAATCTATCTGAGCCAATTCCCATCTCATACCTTCAAAGTCTCCTTTCTTTAAGTTCAGGACCCTAGTCTCTGAATTAACTGTGTCACTCTCCATCTTAATGCAGAATTCCACCATATTATGATCACTGTTGCCCAAGTGGCTTTGCACAACAAAATCGCTAACTAATCCTTCCACATTACACAAGACCTAGTCTAGGATGGCCTGCCCTCTAGTCGGTTCCTCTACATATTGGCTTAGAAAACCATCCAGTATACATTCCAGGAAATCCTCTTCCTCAGCTTTGTTACCAATTTAGTTGGCCCAATCTATATGTAAATTAAAGTCTTTAAGAAGGAACTGCAGATGCTGGAAAATCGAAGGTACACAAAAGTGCTGGAGAAACTCAGCGGGCGCAGCAGCATCTATGGAGCGAAGGAAATAGGCAACGTTTCGGGCCGAAACCCTTCTTCAGACTGATCAAATTAAAGTCACCCATTATAACTGCTAATCTACATCCTCTCAACAACAAAGTGGACAATTAGCAACTCCTGTGCCAAACAAATAAGGACTTCTCTCGATCCACTGCCCTGTGCTTCACCGAGACCTGGCTGTGTGAGTCGACCCCGGACAATGCGCTACAACTGGCTGGCTCTCAACTACACAGAGTGGACCACGAAGAGGAGGCAGCGGGGAAATCAAGGGGCGGTAGAATATGTACCGTCAAAATCCTTGTATGTATACAGACTTGGCTAATACATTTATTCTGATCAGCAATGAGAGAATGCAATGTTGGAAAAATACTCCTTGCAATAGATCGTGCTGAAATCAAGTGGTAAACACAAATCTTTCTGACTGGCATTCTGACTGGCCTCACTGGCATTGCAAGATGGTTCTTGGAATAGTATACCTCACAATCTATTGGAAGAGCATTGAAAATTATAAGTTTGAGAGTCTTACAATTGAGGATAAGCTGATGCACACTTGGCTGAAGTGAGTCATGAAATGATACCTTCAATGAATCAAGATGAAGGTGCAGCAACACTATTTGCTGAGTCTCCAGATTCAACACATGCAACATCAGTACTATTACAAAGATCACAGGGAATTCAAAAGCTACACCAACTGCTGTGCCACAGTGTCACTCACATTGTGTGTTTCTTAACAAGGGACTGAGACTCCATAGGGTCATATACTTTACAATAACCAAAGTGGAATTGAAAACTTCATAATAAGGCTTGATTTGGACTTCCAAAATACCACAACTTGTTTAATGCTGTTATCCACAGTATCATTGGATGAATTGGATTAATAAGTAATGACGAATCTGTTGACTGAATTTAACTGCATTTTCTGAAAAGAGCATTTCAGCTAGTTTTTGCTTGTTTGAACAGTCTTCCACTGCTAGTTTTATAAGGCAGCTGAAAATCTTGGCACTCAGCAACTGACAAGAAAGAAGTGTTAATTTATTGTTATTTCTTATTGAAGATTAGATTTTTTCTAAATAAATCAAACTCAATAGAAAAGGCTTTCCAGGTTTCCTGATTTGCTGGATTCTTTATTTTGCCAGGTCAAACATTTGCCCTCATAAATATTGGGACCCATGAGATTTGCCAAGTCGATGTTAGAATTTTTCGCAGTTGGTCATTTTCTTCTCCTTCTCGAACAGGAATATAACACTGGCTTGAGGCTACTTCATGGACACAAATTTAAATCTGCAAGCAGAATTGAAAAATCATGACCAGACAGAGCTTTATTTTTCCCTCTGGACTCAATTAGAGTGTGCCTGGTTATATTTACCCTGAGTTCAGGTAATTATTTCAGAAACACTTCCTCTGCTGCAGTTATTGCTTGCAACTGTTTTAAATTCGCCTGTAGTACATAATCCAACTTTCACTATTATTTGCTAAAAAAATACAATAAACTCTCTAAGTACTGTTGCTCTTGCCTTTGCTTGATGCACCACAACTAACTTCTCTCTGTTGCTCTTCCCTCCCTCCTCTCATATGCAATAGAAAAAATAATGACTGTATGTTATCCGCCAGCTTTAAAAACTGCTGAAGATTTCCCTTGCAGTTCCTCAGCGTAATCTCTTTTTTTTCTTTTTTATTGAGCTTAATTTTATCGAAACTTTTTTTGAAGTTTTATCTAACGATTCTCTTTCTATTTGATTCTGATTTAATATTTATTTACTGAACTCTTCTAAAAATAATTGTAATGCTGTGGGAAAAGATGACTTGGGTACATAATTGACCAATTCTGTCTGGGCACAATGGGTCAAAGTTTGATCATTGTATAATATACAAATCTAAATGATATATTTTTTACAGAATTGGTCAGAAAATTGGCTTGGTAATGGAGTTAGTTGAGAGTTGTTGTACAATTGGAAGCCTATGATTAGCAGTGTATCCCACAGATCAGTGCCGGGACCCCATGTTTGTATATATATTAATGACTGCGACTGAGATGCAAATTTAGAAGTTATAATTCGTAAGTTTGCAAATGACACAAAAAATGGTGGTGCTATTGATAGCTAGGGGGCACTCTTAGGTACAGAATGATATCAATCAGGTGGTAAATTAGGCAGATGGAATTTAATCCTAAAGATGAAGTGATGCATTTTGTGGTAGTGAAATTAGGAGGATGTTGCCAGGACTTGAGGGCCTGAGCTATAGGGAAAAGTTGGGCAGGTTAGGACTTTATTCCTTGGACCACAGTAGGATGGGGGATGCCTTCATCAGTCAGGGCACTGAATATAGAAGATGGGACATAATGTCACAGTTGTACGATGTTGATGAGGCTGCATTTGGAGTATTGTGTTTAGCTTTGGTCACCATGCAATAGGAAGGATGCCATTATGCTGGAAAGTGCAGAGAAGGCAAGAATCACTCTCCTATTTTAAATCTCTTTTCCACCTGAAAATCTATCACCATTTCTGCACTCTGTATCTTCCCTTTTGCCCTACCTATTGTACATGAATTTGGCTGGATTGTGTTTATCTATAATATTATCTGATTTGATTGGACAGCATGTAAAACAAAGCTTTTCACTGTACCTCGATTCACGTGATAAAAAGAAACCTAAATTTGTTCCTTCTACTTTCTGCCCGTGCACTGGTGAAATATCCAGCTTATAATTCCCCATGACAGATCTGAGACTGCACAGATAACCACATACTGTATGTGCAATCTGATATCCTCTGTCCCAATGGGCTGTCAGGTTGAACTACAAACCCAAGCATCCTATGATTCTGGCCAGTATCATTAATGTTAGTTGATATAAATGTCCACTTTGGAAAAGAGAATATCAATTACCTGGTTTTCCCAACCACAAGCTCCTGCCAAAGTCTCTGAGCATCAAAAAGACCTGAGGCAAGTGGTAACTTTGGCAAATTACACAGCTGCTTGTACACATTATGCAACACGCAATGAGTCTTGTTTCGGTATGTTGCAAACTAATGGTATGTTGCAAACTATGTTGGCAACTAATGCAATATCAGGAACAATCTCAAACTCCAGTTTTCATGCGTGCAAGGAATATCAGTCTCTCTACTTTGCAAATATTGCCTTCTGCAAGCTGGATCACTCTGATGGAACACTTATATTCAGCCACAGGTTAGCAATGAGTAGCCTGATACTGTTCTTGACACTCTTTCGGTTGTGCTGCGTAGTCTTCATCTCAGTACCACAGTATAACAGCATAACTAGAACATGTCGTGATGTGACCGTGGAAAGCTGCAAAGTGTAATTAGCCTCCGAGATTGCTACACTCTCTACCATGACGACTTTTATGTAGAAGACATGGATTACCTTTGTCACTCCTTTCTATTCCACTTTATCCGTGCTTTGGTTTCCAGGTCCCCCTGCAATTGAATCTTCGACTTCCTCATCCACAGACCACAGTCTGTCCGTATTGGTGGAAATATGTCATCCTCGATAATAATTAGCACAGGAGCACCTCAAGGCTGTGTGCTCAGCCCCCTGCTGTACTCACTCTATACTCATGACTGTGTAGCTGGATATAGTGCGAACTCCATCATCAAGTTCGCCGACGACACCACTGTTATGGGATGAATCACAGATGGTGATGAATCAGAGTATAGAAGTGAGATTGACCGATTGACCAAATGGTGCCAGCACAACAACCTCCAGCATAACCAAGGAACTGATTGTGGACTTTGGAAGGGGTAGGATAAGGACCCACAATCCCGTTTATATCAATGGTGGAAAGGGTCAAAAACTTCAAATTCCTGGGCGTGCATATTTCCGAAGATCTTTCCTGGTCCCAGCATACTGATGCAATTATAAAGAAGGCACATCAGCGCCTCTGCTTCCTGAGAAGATTATGGAGAGTCGGTATGTCAAGGAAGACTCTATCGAACTTCTACAGGTGCACAGAGAGCATACTGACTGGCTGCAGCGTGGCTTGGTACGGCAACTTGAACATCCAGGAGCGGAAAAGAATGCAGAAAGTTGTGACCACTGCCCAGTCCATCACCGGCTCTGACCTCCCCACCATCGAAGGGATCTATCGCAGTCGCTGCCTCAAAAAGGTTGCCAACATCATCAAAGACCCACACCATCCTGGTCACACACTCATCTCTCCGTTGCCATCGGGAAGAAGGTACAGGAGCCTGAAATCTGTAACGTCCAGGCTCAGGAACAGCTTCTTCCCCACAGCCATCAGGCTATTAAACACGACATCAAATATGCTCTGAACAATAACAGTCTATTATTACAATTGCACTTTATCTGTTATTTACTGTGTATGGTCTATGGTCTATGAACACACTGAACTTTTATTTCCCGTTCTGTATTATGTTAACATATTCTGTTGTGCTGCAGCAAGTAAGAATTTCATTGTCCTATCTGGGACACATGACAATACAACTCTCTTGACTCTTGGCTCTTCACCCAAGGAACTTTCCCAGATGCAGACTCTCACATTCAAGTTAAACACAAGCCAGCGAGCAGATATTGATTTCCAAGGTACCAATGTTTTACCACATTTAACACAACTCCCTACTCCATTCATTCCCAATCCTACTCATTAGCAGAGGCTAAAGAATCCCCAAATACCCCTGATAATATACATATATGTATATTTACCTTCTATTAGTTCAGTTGCAGCCTTTCTGATTTTTATTAACAGCTCCAAATTTAATTTAAAAATTTGTTCATATGCATCATTTTTCTAATATTATGGATGGAAATTAGATTGTCAGCATTTAATTATTTTTAAATTTAATCACAGATTTGTGGCTCATATCTGGGGGAAATTGCACCACAATAATAAATGCATTTATATATGAATTAATTAGTGCATACACAATAATCAAATCAAAACATCAGCCATCGTTTCAAAGCTTCTTAATATCTTAGTTTAATTTAATGTTGCTATGGTGTTTATAATCCACCTTCTCAACAAATAAAATTTGACCTACATAATAATTTGTTCTCACAACAAAAGGGCAGCAAAATTAGTCTGACTCATATCCAGTAATTATTTTAAATTGGCTGCAAAATAACTTGAAACCAGATCGAAAACTGAATACTTCAATTTAATAAATTAAGCATTAACCTTGAATGCATCTGGATTTATTTAGTCATATGTAAGTGAATGTTTGCAAATAGAAATACTCTATTTGTTACAAAATATATTATAATGAAAGGCAGAAAAACAATTGGGTTTAAAGCTAGTTCTGATATATAAACAATAGACAATAGGTGCAGGAGTAGGCCATTCGGCCCTTAGAGACAGCATCGCCATTCACTGTGATCATGGCTAATCATCCACATTCAGTACCCCGTTCCTGCCTTCTCACCATATCCCCTGACTCTGCTATCTTTAAGAGCTCTATCTAACTCTCTCTTGAAAGCATCGATAGAATTGGCCTCCACTGCCTTCTGAGGCAGAGAATTCCACAGATTCACCACACTCTGGGTGAAAAAGATTTTCCTCATCTCCGTTCTAAATGGCCTACCCCTTATTCTTAAACTGTGGCCCCTAGTTCTGGACTCCCCCAACATCGGGAACATGTTTCCTGCCAGAGAGTGTCCAATCCCTTAATAATCTTATATGTTTCAATTAGATCCCCTGTCATCCTACTAAGTTCCAGAGTATACAAGCCCAGCCGCTCCATTCTATCAGCATATGACAGTCCCGCCATCCCGGGAATTAACCTCGTGAACCTACGCTGCACTCCCTCAATAGCAAGAATGTCCTTCTTCAAATTTGGAGACCAAAACTGCACACAATACTCCAGATGTGATCTCACATTAGGGCCCTGTACAACTGCAGAAGGGCCTCTTTGCTCCGATACGCAACTCCTCTTGAGTTTTTAAATGGCTTTGAGCATTTTGGGTGATGGGGAACATGACTAAAATTAAGCTCAGGTGTAAAATTTATTTCACTGTCTAATTGTAATGAAACGGTTGGCACAGTGGCGCAAAGGTAGAGTTGCTGCATTACAGCGCCAGAGACACAGGTTCAATCCTAACTACGGGTGCTGTCATCATGGAGTTTGTACGTTCTCCCTGTGACCGTGTGGGTTTTCTCTGGGAGCTCCAGTTTCCTCCCACATTCCAAAGACGTGCAGAGTTGTAGGTTAATTGGGTTCAGACAAATTGTAAATGGTCTCTAGTGTGTAGAATAGTGCTAAACGTGGTTGGCGCAGACACGGTGGGACGAAGAGCCTGTTTCCGCCTGTGTCTCTAAAGTCTAAAAAGTCTAAAATTGCGTTTCTAATTGCCATGAATCTCACTGATAGGTATATCAACGGAGGAACCAAATGGTGAAAATCATGATATGATGAAACAATAACAAGGAAATAGGGGGAGGAAAACAAATTAAATTGACTATCTAGTGATCTAAAAATTCAAATGTCTTTAAGTAGTATTTTGCCTGCAATAACAGAAGTAGATTGAGCATATCTGAGAGTGGACCCAGTCTTAGTATTTTGGTGGTGTTCATTGAAAAGCAATGGAGTGAGTAAAGGACATTGTGGGAGGATGAACTTCAAAACCGAACATGATCTCTGCATTAAACAGGATGACAAAGTTTCATATTCTGATCAACTTTAGCCATTGACCAGTGGGGAAATAGAAATGATGGTAAAGAAGGTTCATGACATGGACTGAAAATTACATCTTTAGCCTAACTGAAATGCAGACCAGAAAGGCTGGTAAAGTGTTGTCATATCCAAGAATGGTTTTCATTTAAAGTTTAAACTGAGGCAAAATTATGCTGTACAATTTCAGGCTTTTTTTTTTCCAATGTGTGACCATGCAGAAAGTGGGTGAATGTATAACTTCTGATTATCAATGGGTAATTTCACTTTGCTTTGCTTTGAATTTGCTAGCTTCCAGTCAACGGTGCATCATGCACTGGCATTACATTTAACTTCAATGTACTTTTGTGAACGAAATATAGTGTGTGAAATGGGAGCTTTTCAAGTTGAAAACAGGGTCAATATATTGTTTGAATTTTTTTTTTAATTCATGAAACAAACTACAAAGTACTGAACAGTTTCACTGTATAAATTCATAGCTGAAGAACTAATCAATAATCAGTAGATGGCAGAAATACATTTCCCTAGGAATTCAAAGTCTCTTCTTTTGGAGCATTGGAGCACTTTTGTAGAGTACACCCACAGAAGTGAAAGGATGCACTGCAACTTCCAATGTACAGATGTGCATGGAGGCAGAAGCAGAAGGCATGCAAGTTGGGAGAAGGCAGGCGGAGAAGGCAGGGGAGAAGTCAGGCACGGGTTATTGATTGGGGACGATCAGCCATGATCACAATGAATGGCGGTGCTGGCTCGAAGGGCTGAATGGCCTCCTCCTGCACCTATTTTCTATGTTTCTAAGTTCTTCATACCAAAGTGGAATCTCAGACGAACCCTGTTAGAGTTCTGCAAACCATAACCTGGGAGCAAGATGAGAACAGAGAGATGTCACCTGTTAGTACATTGCTATGCTCAGGAATAGGGAGGTGCCACATTTGAACTACTCATTCTTATCCAGGAACATAGAGATGCCATCCAGAGACATGTTAGTCTCCAACAGCTTTAGGTTGCTGCTCTGGCTGAAAAGAGATTTGAAAGAGAACAATGAAGGGAGTTTTTGGCGGATATAAGGAACTGCAGATGCTGGTTTACAAAAAAAGACACAAAGTGCTGGAGTAACTGAATGGAACAGGCAGCATCTCTGGAGAGCATGGCTTTCCAGGTGACATTTGTGGCCAGGACCCTTCTTCAGGCTGATGTTGGGAATTATAGGGTGTTGATGGCTTTTGGATGGATCTGGAGGTTGCATTGGCATTTGTGTCATTTGAGTCACAGTGAATCCATCTCCCTTTGTCTGCCCAGTTCCTTAAAAGTTCCAATTGTCATTGCAGTGTACAAGTAGGTGAACTGTAATCAATCAAGTGGTCAGCATTTTCTCTCCAACTCCAACTTTCAGGCATTATATTTGCCTTTGCCCTATGGTCAGTCACATCGAGCAGCATGTTGGTTGGAGAATTTGAAGGATCTTCTGAAATCAATGCAATACAAGAGATAATAACTCAAATCTTCCTGACCATGAAGGAGAGGCATCTTTTGCAAGGCTGAAGAGATTCATGTATAATAAATATTCTGTATCCGAAGTAGGGAAACACTATTGTTCATCATTGTCTCATAATCATTTGGCTCAATGGCACTCTGAAAGATGAATGGTGAATCAAGTTCACATTGGCCCTGAAATGTGAATGCAGAATCATTTGAGGTATGATTAATTTAGAGATGAACAATCATCATCACATAGATAACAATTGCTTGAAAAAAAACATGACAACTCAGTTTGCATTGATTCTACCACCAAAACAAAAGGACAGTTTGACGAGTTATTCCTACCGTGGCGTCAAGGCACTATTGAGCATTTCGCCCCAACCAGACACACATATTCATAGGCATTTGTAACATTATTTTACTGACATCTAATGTCAGACGATCCACTGTTAAGGCTTCAAATTCAGTACAGTCCAAACCATTAAACCTGCTCATGTGATGTTGTTATGAAACTCAAATCAATGTCAATTACTTTAGCGACATGGTGAACAGGGATGCAGAGTACAGTAATGTTTGTTTTTTGAGTATAATATTTCTATTATAATACGCATTGCCTGATTTGGAACTCAGTTACACTAAGTGATATTCAGAAGAGATGCCAGTAATAAGAATGGCATGATACAGAAGAGAGCTATTTCTAAGTGCTCCTTACACAGCTCAGTGTTCCATCTGTATTAATTAACAAATGCATTAATTGCAGAGATTGAACCATTGGCCATTATGTTTATTGCTGTCATTAACTCGCACAATGACTCTAAAGTAATTCCACATGCGGTCTTGATAACTTTAACAATAAGCTATAACAATACCTAACAGCTGTGCAGGAAACAGGGAGTGCGCTTCCAGAACTTTAAGAACATGGAACAGAAATATACAGCACAGGAACTGGCCCTTCAACCCGCAATGTCAGTGCTGATCATGATGCCAAATTATTCTCCTCTGCCTGCAACTGATCTCTCCCTCCCATTACTTGCATATCCATCTGCCTATTTAAAAGCCTCTTAAACACAATTTTACTTCGGAGTCACGTGAGTGACTACGTGAAGAGCCCGCCAGCGCGTCATTATCGTCTAATGCATGGCGCATGACTGGCTGGCAGGCGCGTCGCTCCTCCAGCGGTAAGTTTCAAACCCTGCAGGTAAGTTTTTTAACTTATTTCCAGGTTCTGTTTTTGCTTGCAGGAATTTACAGAGTTTCCTGCTGGATATAATACGGGGCGAAGTCCGGGCGGACCACAGGCAAACCGGGACCGCGGGGAACCGGCTATGGAGACCGCGGAAGTGCGGGTAGCTGGCGGCCGTTGGGTTCGCTACCCGAGTCGCTGACAGTGCGGTCAGCGGCTTCCAGACCGCTGTGGTTCCCCAGAAAGGGGGTAAAGCCAACAGTAAGTCGGTTAGGCCTGTGGACTCGGACGAGTCAGGCCAGGAGGTTACCCTCCGACATACATGGGTACGGCCTCGGACGTTTAACCCAGATGGAGCATGGATAGCGCCCTCGGGCGTTTATCCCACAAATGTGATGCTCCATCCTGATATGGTCCGTGGAACGGGGCCATATCAGCGCAGGTATCCTCGGGGGCCTGCGGCAGCACCTGATTCAGGGCTGCTTACAAATCTCCCTCTCTGTGGAAGGGAGTGCGAGGGGTCAGTGTGTAACTGACTCCAAACTCGGAAGTATGTCCGGGGAACATACTGGAGTACATGCGTGAGGTTCCAGAAATGTCTGTCATGGCATCAAAGGTTGCGATATCCTCGCAAACGAAGGAGCTGCTGCAGGAAGAGTTGGCTTCCAGCCATTGGCAGAAAACCTGGAGGTGGCCAGAGTTCCCCTCACGTTACAAGCTTTGCAAGCAGCAGCTACCTCACGTGACATCATTACAGGAACAGGTGCCGGCTGTAAGATACCATGCACCTGTAAATTGTTCCTCAAAGTACCGGCAGTGAACAGCGCTATCTGGGGTGACATTGGAGGGGGCATGAAAACCCAGGAAATGAAACTCCAAACAAATTTTAAAGATTACTGGCCTGGTGTTGATGTGCTATGCACACTTCGAAATGAACTGCTTTCAGAGGAACGCCATCAGACCTGCCTTAAATTCCAAATTTGCAGGCTCATGTAAGGCCAGCAATGTCCAGCCGCCGAATCTTCTCTTCGGGGAAGACCTGTCCAAACAGGTAAGACCTGGATGAGGAAGCAAAAGCTGTCGGACTAATCAAGGTACCAACGACGGACTTCCGGTGGTGCCATGTTATACTAACAGACGTGCACCTAGCTGCGCTCCCGAAACAATTTGCGATTTTTCGCGTTAAAACGGGTCTATAAGTCGGAATTGATTAAAAAACCTTACCGGAGCTTCTGGTCGCCGTGCTGATGACGCCATCAGTAAGCGTGATGTTATAAACGGTGACTTAAAGACTTTTAAATGAAAAGACTGTCTCCAGCTCAGAGCCCTCAGAGAATAGTTAAAAAACAGCTGCTGAAAAACCTGAAGAATCCTGAAGGAGAAGTTACCTCTGAAGTTCCTGAAGTGGCTGCAGAAATGGATACAAGATCTAAGACAGAGCTGGCTAAGGATAAAGAAATTGAGGATTTGAAGAAATCAGTGAAAGATACGAAAGATTAAATTTTGGATGAAAATAAAACTCTGATGGGAAAAATGATGGAAAAAATCGAAAAGATGATGCAGGATTCGAATGCTGGTAATCAGAAGGTGGCTGATTCACTTGACACTATAAATAAACGAATTGATGATGTGAAAGATGGACTATCGGGGAGAATTGATAAGATGGAAAAAGTTACTACGGACAGGTTGACGGCTGTGCTTGAAACAGTAGCTGCAAGTATGGCTACAATCACGGAATTGGAGAAAAATATGGCTCGAGTGGCTGAAGACATGGTGAAAATGAGGCGAGAACATGATCAAATGAAGCAAGAACATGAGCAAACTTCAGTACAGATGACGACTCAACTGGAGAAAGTTTCAGATAAATGCCTGGACCTGGAAGCTCGCTCTAGACGCCAGAATTTGAGAATTCTTGGAGTCTCAGAGGGAGCTGAGGGAAGGGACATTCGTGAGTTTGCCATGGGCTTACTTAAACAACTGCTTAATCTCTCCAAAGAACCGAAAATTGAAGTGGCACACCGTGTACCGAGATTTAACATAGAAACATAGAAACATAGAAATTAGGTGCAGGAGTAGGCCATTCGGCCCTTCGAGCCTGCACCGCCATTCAATATGATCATGGCTGATCATCCAACTCAGTATCCCGTACCTGCCTTCTCTCCATACCCTCTGATCCCTTTAGCCACAAGGGCCACATCTAACTCCCCCTTAAATATAGCCAATGAACTGGCCTCGACTACCCTCTGTGGCAGAGAGTTCCAGAGATTCACCACTCTCTGTGTGAAAAAAGTTCTTCTCATCTCGGTTTTAAAGGATTTCCCCCTTATCCTTAAGCTGTGACCCCTTGTCCTGGACTTCCCCAACATCGGGAGCAATCTTCCTGCATCTAGCCTGTCCAACCCCTTAAGAATTTTGTAAGTTTCTATAAGATCCCCTCTCAATCTCCTAAATTCTAGAGAGTATAAATCAAGTCTATCCAGTCTTTCTTCATAAGACAGTCCTGACATCCCAGGAATCAGTCTGGTGAACCTTCTCTGCACTCCCTCTATGGCAATAATGTCCTTCCTCAGATTTGGAGACCAAAACTGTACGCAATACTCCAGGTGTGGTCTCACCAAGACCCTGTGCAACTGCAGTAGAACCTCCCTGCTCCTATACTCAAATCCTTTTGCTATGAAAGCTAACATACCATTCGCTTTCTTCACTGCCTGCTGCACCTGCATGCCTACTTTCAATGACTGGTGTACCATGACACCCAGGTCTCGCTGCATCTCCCCTTTTCCTAGTCGGCCACCATTTAGATAATAGTCTGCTTTCCTGTTTTTGCCACCAAAATGGATAACCTCACATTTATCCACATTATACTGCATCTGCCAAACATTTGCCCACTCACCCAGCCTATCCAAGTCACCTTGCAGTCCCCTAGCATCCTCCTCACAGCTAACACTGCCCCCCAGCTTAGTGTCATCCGCAAACTTGGAGATATGGCCTTCAATTCCCTCATCCAGGTCATTAATATATATTGTAAATAGCTGGGGTCCCAGCACTGAGCCTTGCGGTACCCCACTAGTCACTGCCTGCCATTGTGAAAAGGACCCGTTTACTCCTACTCTTTGCTTCCTGTTTGCCAGCCAGTTCTCTATCCACATCAATACTGAACCCCCAATGCCATGTGCTTTAAGTTTGTATACTAATCTCTTATGTGGGACCTTGTCGAAAGCCTTCTGGAAGTCCAGATACACCACATCCACTGGAACTCCCCTATCCACGCTAAGAAAAATTCTATAAGATTCGTCAGACATGATTTACCTTTCGTAAATCCATGCTGACTTTGTCCAATGATTTCACCACTTTCCAAATGTGCTGCTATCCCATCTTTAATAACTGACTCTAGCAGTTTCCCCATTACCGACGTTAGACTAACTGGTCTGTAATTCCCCGTTTTCTCTATCCCTCCCTTCTTAAAAAGTGGGGTTACGTTTGCTACCCGCCAATCCTCAGGAACTACTCCAGAATCTAAAGAGTTTTGAAAGATTATTACTAATGCATCCACTATTTCTGGAGCTACTTCCTTAAGTACTCTGGGATGCAGCCTATCTGGCCCTGGGGATTTATCGGCCTTTAATCCATTCAATTTACCCAACACCACTTCCCGACTAACCTAAATTTCACCCAATTCCTCCAACTCCTTTGACCCGCGGTCCCCTGCTATTTCCGGCAGATTATTTATGTCTTCCTTAGTGACGACGGAACCAAAGTAGTCATTCAATTGGTCCGCCATATCCTTGTTCCCCATGATCAACTCACCTGTTTCTGACTGCAAGGTTAGAGATTTAAACCGAGATCTCAACCTAGACAAGACCACCCACGACAGATTATTGTGAAATTTCGAGACATTTCAGAACTGGAAGAGGTGATGAGTAAAATCAAATATGGAGTGCAACTGAGGCTTGATAACGACATTATCAAAATATTCAGGGACTATCCATATGAAATTGTGCAAAAGAGAAATCAATTCGGAAAGGCAAAAGAACTTTTAAGGGGGAAGCAAGATGTTAGATACGGTATCTTTTATCCAGCTAAAATGCGCATCTCTTATAATGGACGTGAAAGATCATTTGTAAACGTACAAATGGATGCGTACAAATATCCCCAGAGCTGAATCAGCAAACTTAATATCATATTTGTATAATATTATCTTAAATGTAGAAATACCATCTACGGAAGGTATTAGAAGATACTGGGAACAAGAATTAGCTGTTAAAATCTCAAAGAAAAGGTGGAATGAACATTTATTAAACGTGCATAAATGTTCGATTAATGTAAGACACACTTTAATACAATTTAAAATTTTACATAGATTATATTTTTCAAAAACTAAAATTAATAAAAATTTCCGCAATGTATCATCCATTTGTGATAAATGTCAATCTGAAGAAGCTACTATAGCGCACTCATTTGTTTTTTGTACAAATATTCAAAAATTTTGGATTGAAATTTTTGAAATCTTTACAAAATTATTAAAAATAAAACTGATACCAAAAGCAGAATGGATTATCTTCGGAACAACGGAAGATAGTCCTGAACTAAATGTGTTTCAAAAGAAATTAATAGATTACGGGTTAATAACTGGAAAAAAGTGAATCCTAAAATTCTGGAAAATGGCTCCAATACCAACTATAAACATGTGGATTTCAAATATGTTTGAAATATTACACCTAGAAGAGATAAGAATCCTCCTGGCAGGTAAACCAGATCACTTCCACTTGATGTGGTCTGCATTTATAGAATTATTACAAGTATAGGGTGCAAAAGTACTTTAAAAAAAAAACTGAGGTCAGGTAAAGAGGAATGAAAGCTGGAGAGTTGGTATATCCCATTTACGTGATGCTTATAATAAAGTATTTGTTTTTCTCTTTTTTCCTCTTTCTCTTTTTTTTCTTCTTTAGGGTCTAATCCTTTCTTCTTAATTTCTTTTCTACAGGGTCTCTGTTCTTTCCTGTTGTCACGTTTTTACACCTTCACTATTTTCCTTCACTTTCTCTTTTTTCTTAATCTCAACCTTTCCTTTTTATTAGTGTAAAAAATGACGGAGTACATTAATTGTAATAAGATATACGTGATGAGTACTAATGTAATTGGTTGTAATGTAATGTACTTCTAATAAATAAAAATAAAAAAAATAAAAATAAAAAAAAGGTGCCAACGACGAGCAAAGCTTCATTGTTTCGGCGACAACACACCACACGCCTCCATCGGCAGTAAGCGGTTCACTGAAGCTGGTGGCAGCTTGAAAGCTGGGCAGAGGTCTTTCAGGCCAAGGCCCAAGCCGGTCCTCAGGAAAAATATGGAATCCACGCACCCCAGCAGTCCTACTCCCCAAATCAAGGACGGAAATATAACCCGCATCAGGGGCCTTTGGGCTTACCATAAGACCACCGGTAACCATGGAGGTAGGTGAGTCTGGTTCTTTCCGAAACATGGGGTATGTGGACCATTTACAAGTTGGTAATATTTACACTTGTTTTTTGTACAAATGACAATGATAACATGAGATTCAGATCCGTTTATAAACTAAAATGATAACATGAGATTAGTTTATACTGCACAGTATATAAGGGTTCCAATCAGGCTTGGAATTGTGGCCAGAGTTGTCTTTCGAGGCAGGCTCAGTATTATGGCCAGGATTGCCTTTCAAGACAGGCTCCGAAATATGGCCAGAGTTGTCTTTCGAGGCAGGCTCAGAATTATGGCTGGAGTTGCCTTTTGAGGTAGGCTCAGTATTATGGCCAGGATTGCCTTTTGAGACAGGCTCGGAAATATGGCCAGAGTTGTCTTTCGAGGCAGGCTCGGAATTATGGCAGGCGTGGCCTGTTCATTGTGAAAGATGGAGGATGTCAGTTCATCCTTGAGTTAACTCGCTTGTGCAGTATAGACATTTCAGAATAGGAAACTTTGTTAATGTCTAACTGATTTCCATAGGATCTTTATGGCATGCATCGATCTCAAAGATACATACTATTCAGTTCCCATTCACAGGGATCACCGGAGATATTTGAAATTTAGCTGGATGGGGCAATGATAACAGTTAAAACATTGCAAAATGGGCTAACTTCAGCTCCCAGGTTATTTACCAAATTACTAAAACCGGTGCTTGGGCTGCTCAGAGCTCAAAAACACTTGTTATGGCCAACTGGATGATATTCTAAACGCTGTATTTTGCTAAATTAACTGTTTCAGCCGCAAACTATATTTGAGAAATTGGGGTTTCTCATCCATCCAGTTAATTTAAGTTGATACCAACTAGAGTTATTGATTATTGGGATTTACCTTTAACTCTATTAATTTGTCTGTGACTCCGCACTGGGGCAAGAGATTGGAATTAATAGAAGCCTGTGACAACCTTCTGCGTTTCTGTCTGTGTTTCAGCTGTGCAATTTGGGCCTTTGCATTATCAGAACTTACAATGTACAAAGGAGTAACCTCTCAAGTACCATATAGGTCATTATTAACAGACCAATGCTATTACCAGCTGAAGCTATTAAAGTCACGATGGTGGACGAACAGTACTCAGCATTGCTCCAGTAATCTTTTGGTCAGTAAATCTTCAGTTATATTACAAACTGATGCTAGTGCTCAAAGATGGGAAATTACGAATACCATCTCTAGTTACGGAGGTGGATGGGATTTGGATGAGTTACCAATTCTTCAGTTATATGGTATCAACTACCTATAGACACCAGGTGCATTTTATGGGTTAAAGGTTTATTGTGCGAATATGCATAATCTGCATGCTCAACTCCAAATTGATACACTAGGGTGGTGGCATATGTTACTCATATGGGTGCAATCAAGTCTAAGTATCCTGTGATAATTTACCTAACCTCATTTGGCGCTGGTGTATCATCATGTAAAATCAATGACAACACAGAATGGATGTTGGATCACAAAGTATTTAATGACATTGTGGCTCGATGGAACACCAAATATCGATATGTTTGCATCCAGGCTCAATCACCAGTTGCAAAAATATGTGGCATGACAGCCACATCTAGGGGCAGTGGCGATGGATGCATTCTCGCTACACTGGGGAGGTATGTCCTTTTATGTCTTTCCTCCATTTTTGCCTCAGCAGTCGGGTCTTGCAATAAAATTCAGCAAGATCCCGCTTCAGGCATTTTCGTAGTGCCTGACTGGCCTATGCAGCCATGATTCCCGCTCATATTGGGAATGATAATAGAACCTTATGGTTATTTATAAACACAAAATTTGCTGGTTCAGCCCGTGACTCGGGAAACCATCCTCTGCATGATAAAATCAATTCATTGACTTGCAGACTCTGAGAAGACCGTTCCTGCGGCTCGGGTTCTCAGACCGAACCATAGACGTGCTCACTGCAGATTGCAGGGATAGCACCAAAAAAGCAGTACATTTCCTTATTAGGAGATGGGAAGTGTTTTGTTTAAATGCTAATATTACACATAAACGGCATGGATAACTGACATCTTGGAGTTCATTTCAAATGGGTCTCTGACAATAAATTAAGTTATAGTGCCATTTACTGTGCCAAGCGTGCCTTCTCATCTTATTTGCTGCAGGGAGCGGGACCCACTCTGTCGGGTCTCACCCTCGGATATCCAGATTTATGAAGGATATCTTTAACACTAACTCTCCCAGGCCCAGGTACACGGAAGTATGGGGTATTAACATTGTGTTAACACTACTTCGCCGGTGGGCTCCAGCTACATCCTTATCTTTGACCCGGCTCTCGTATAAGATAGTTATGCTCATGGCGCTGGTTCAGCGCAACGCGACCAGTCGTTGCATAAGCTATGGCTGAACAGAATGGTTATATCTACCAATAAATAACGTTCTATGTAAATGAGTTATTCAACTAAGCAGACCGGGGGCATTGGGTCTAATGCTGGAATTCTGGCACATCCTATGGACCATAGATTATGTATTGTCATACATATCCATCAACATGTCAAGGCTACTAGAACCTTAGAGGCACTGAGCTGACTATGTTTGTTAGCCACAAAAAAACACACAAGAGGGTTTCAGTGCAGACCATCTCCAGATGGTTTAGATTGTATTGGCTTATGCAGGAGTGAGCTCTGACGTTTTAAATCTCACTCCACCAGGGCTGCGATAACTTCAGCAGCAAGGTTCATGGAGGTTCTGCTGGACCACACCCTAGCGATAGTAGGATGGTCAAATGAGCGGACTTTCCAAACCTTTCAAATTAACCATTTGCCAGGCCGGGTTCGTTAGCCAACTCAACTTTAAGCTCTATCCAATATTTTGCTTATTATTTGCTTATTATTAGCATCAGCATGTTTTAAATCTATGTCATGTCTGAATGCATTATTAATGTTCACTCATCTGTGGTCAACTTATGCAGTTGTGACGTGTGGACTCGTGTTCATGGCATGAAATTACAGAGCTTTGAAATCTTCACGTAGTCACTCACGTGACTCCGAAGTAAAATAGTAAGATTAAACGAGAACTTACCAGTTTGAAGTTTGATCTTTATTTTATGAGGAGTTACGATGATGGATTACGTGCCCTCCGCTCCCAACCCTCTCTCATAAAGGTCAGCTGGTAGTTCTAGTTTCTCGAATCTTCCTATATTCAGTTCAACAACTGTTATCTGTGATTTCACACTGCTGCTTTGAAGGTTGACGCGCATGCGGGCTGGCGGGCTCTTCACGTAATCCCTCATCGTAACTCCTCATAAAATAAAGATCAAACTTCAAACTGGTAAGTTCTCATTTAATCTTACTATTATATCTGCCTCCACCACCATCCCTGGCAGAGCATTCCAGGCACTCACCATTCTCAATGTAAAAAAAAAATCCCCACACATCTTCGCTAAACTTTCTTCCTCTGACCTTAAAGCTATGCTTTCTAGTCTTTGACATTTCCACCCTGGGAAAAAGGTTCTGACTGCCTTCCCTTTCAATGACTGTCATATTTTCATGACTATCAGGTCTCCCCTCAACCTCCGACAGCCAAGTTTGTTCAACCTCTCCCGATAACTAATACTCTGTCACTCAGGCCAAATTCTGATAAACCTCTTCTGCACCCTTTCCAAAGCCTCCATATCCTTCCTGTAATAGGGTGACCAAAACTGCACACAATACTCCAAATGCAGCCAAGCCAAAGTTTTATGAAGCTGCAAAATGACTTCCTGATTCTTATACTCAATGCCCTGATCTATGAAGGCAAGCATATCATATGCCTTCCTTACCACTCTATTGATTTGTGTTGTTCCTTTCAGAGAACTTTGTTTGGAATTTGAAAACAACATGCTAATGCAGTGATCCTTCTTTGAGTTTCTGATAGCCTGAGGTAGAATAAATGAGTGATTATGTTGCCTTGTGTCAATTTGTTAAACCTTTCAGCCATGCCACTTGCAGTATGGAGTACCTTTGAGGCAAAGATTTATTTACGAGCCTCCACCTTTCAAAACCTTTTGCACCGGATACAATATAAAGCTATTCCTTGGAAGAAAATGCAATATAGTACACACTGTAGTGCACGCACGATCTGGTCAGATGTTCTGTAATGTCTTTTCTTTTACAAACATATGAATGCCCAGCAGGAATAGGCCACTCAGCCTTTTCCCCCAGATCTCACCTTTAATAAGATTGCGGCTTAACTGATAGTAACCTAAACTCGGCATTTATGGGCTGTCCACCCACAGCAACTTTACCCCCTCTTGTTTATCAGCTGTCTATCTCCCTCTGCCTTAAAAATATACAGAGATTCCCCTTCAAGAAAATGAGACCTCTTTAATGCCATGACAAGTGGCAAACTGAGAAAAATGCCAGAGCTTTACTGCAGTTCCTGGGGATGATCCAGAAATTTGGAATTTAAGTCAAGCCATGAGTTTAATGAGCAGAGTAGTCCAATTACACAGGTAATCCAAGTCTTTGTAGTTTTTGATTTAGAAAGGCTTTGCCTAGGGGCATGAACATTGAACTTTTCAATTCCAGGTAACATTCTCCTCCTGTGTTCCTCCCTCTTTCTTTCTTCGTCTGATTCACTAAGTTTATCCCACACTCTTTTTTCCATATGCCCCTGCAGCACCCTCCATCACCTATTTTGCTCCCCTCCCCCCATCTCATTCCAACCACCTGTTACCTGCATATTTGCTTCTACTGTATTGTGTCTCACACCCATTCCATCTGCCCATCAGGGCTCTATTATATGGTTCCACATCAACTTCTTTACTTATCAGAGCCCAGCATTTGCACCTCGAGCCTCCAGTTATGAAAATCCATCAGTCTTAATTCCACCTAGGTCCACCCATCTTACCAGCCCCTTCCTCACCTCCCCATCTCCCCTTTATACTGGCCATCCTCCCTCAATGTTCCCAGTCTTAATCCAGGGTTTCAAACCAAAATGTGATCCCTTCCGTCTGGCTGAATGACTTGCTGAATTCCTCAAGCCGTTTGTTTTTTCGCTCCAAGTTCCAGCATCTGCAATCTTTTGTATCACTAGGTTTGTGTCCAGTGGTAATTAGAAATATGAGAGGATACTTAGTTAAAATAAATAAGATTTAGAGCAGTCTTTATACGATTAACATGGAGAGGATGTTTCCTCTTATGTTATGATCCAGAACATGGGGTCTCAGAGAATTATGAAATCACTGCCTCAAAGGTTGGTGGAAGTTTAAAGGGCCTGTCCCACTAACACGACTTTTCAGCGACTGTCTTCGACCTTCAAGCTCGGGGGGACTCGCCTGTAAAACCTCGAGCTGGATCAACCATCAATGATGAAACCGCGAGCTGGATCGACCGTCTGCGCACACACACACACACACACACAAACACATCGCAAAGGCTGGGGCCAGGGAAAGTGGGGGAGCGCTGTCTGAAATTCACACCCACGATGAACAGGAAGGTAAAAGACGGCAGGCACAGTTACAGTAAGTCCATTAGAGAGCGCAGACAGGGGGGGGGGGGACAGAAGGAGAGAGAGGGGGAGAGAAGGGGAGAGAAGGGGGGAGAAGGGGGGAGAAGGGGGGAGAAGGGGGGGAGAAGGAGTGGAGACACTTTTAAGAAGCCAGGCAACTTTTAATAACGTTTAGCTGCCATTGAACATTACCGGTCGGTTTACTTCCCTTTTTTTTCTCAACGAGCTTTACCTTCGACTACCTTCGATTACCTTCGATTGCCTTCGATTACCTACGATAGCATTATGACCTACTATGACATACCTCGACTAAACCTACGAGTAAAAAAATATAGATTTTTTTCCATGGCGACCTTTTTTTACTCGCGGGCATTTTTCCGCTTGCTAAAAAAAGCGCCGTGACCTAACTGAGGCCTCGAGTACGCGAGGACTACTCTCGAACATGAGGAGAGTTATAAAGACCTAGGACCTCGTGTCGACCATGCTGCGAGCATGAGTCGAGGGAAAACTCTTCTAAACTCGCCAATTAAGTCCCAGCAGTGGGACAGACCCTTTAGTCTGAGAGAGATGGCTGTTTTGATGAGGAAGGAGGTGAAAAGTAGACTGAAATGCATGGTTGAGGTTACAAGATCATCCGAAATGAGACTCAATGGCAGCATGAGCCTCGGCGGCAGTGTGAGACTCGGCGGCGGAGGGGACCTCGGCGGAGGGGGCCTCGGCGGTAGTGGGGCTTCGGCGGCAACGGGGGCCTCGGTGGCGGTGGGGCCTCGCGATCGACCTGCGACCGGCAGTCGATGAGCGTGGGGGGGGGGGGGTGGGAAGAGGGGAGGACAATGGGGACCCAGTGTGAAAAACAATGGATAGCCCTGCGTGGGTGAACGTGAAAAACAATGGAGAGCCCGGCGTGGGTGAACCGCCGTGGACGGTGGGAGAACAAAGGGGGACACGGTGTGGGGTGGGGTGGGGGGTGGGGGGGGAGGGTGGAAGCACTCTAGTGTTAAAATCCTCTGCCCAGGGGATAAGTCTGCGTTTGTTGTTCGTTCATTCCGATTAAGGCGCTGTGCATATGGCAGCCAGCCAACAGTCGCATGTCTTTTTCTTTCTTTTTTCTCACTTTTAATTTCATTTTAATTTCAAGTTTTCGTGTACCAAGTTGTGTGTTGTGACCGTTGGCAGACCAATTTCCCTCCAGGGATGAATAAAGCTTTATCGAATCGTATCGTAAAATTTAATAAAATGGCAGCGAGCTTGAAGGGCTATGTGGCCTTCTCCTGATATTCAGGCGTTTGTATTAGCTTTTGGTTTATGGCATTTTTATTCTTTATCCCACAGAACCCAAACACTGCCTGTGATGTCTGGCTATAGTTCCCACTCAACAAACAGTTACAGCAGGACCACCCAGGAAACATCCATTCATACGATTTCCAAATGCAGAAATACCAGTGGAACTCATTAGACGAGTCTCTGACTACCCAGAAAGCCCAATAATAAGCTTGAATCAGTGTGGCACTTTGCTAACATTATGCTGCATGTGGATTATTGTTGTTGGAAGGCCACAATGATGCAAAGAAGGCATCATTAGCATAAGCACAATTCCTGATCAAATCTGCTTTGCAGAATATCTAGAGGAGTGAGAGCTGACACAGAAACGATCAAAAGTATAGCATGGAAACGGCCCTTCGATTCATGCCGAGCAAGACCCCCGTTTAAGCTGGTCCCATTTGTCTGTGTTTGACTCACATCCCTCTAAATCTATCCCATCCATGGTTCTGTTCCACGCTGGAAATAAAAATCAATCTTATTCATATAATGTTGAATAAAGAAAGCTTCACACGATTACATTTGTGCCAGAGATCTGATACAAATACACAGCTGAGATCCTTGGATACAAAATTAAGTATATTAAAAACTCATTTAAAATAAAGATAATAGGAAAATATATATTATTTATCTTAATTTAAATACTGTAATGCACTTATGCATTTGAAAATGTATTTAAGGCATTTACATTGAAATAAATTACAAGCAATTTCAGAGCTCTTCAGCCTTAATTTGGGGACGATATTTCATTTAAATGTTATGGCAGATGGAACTACATTTTCGAAATAGGAAGCGCAGCACAATAATTGTCATAATGGATGTACTCTAAAAAATTTTAAACACAGTTTTCCCAGTCAATACCATGATTAATCTGGCACTTAAAGTACTATCCAATGCAAACTAAATGTATTGGCTTCATTTAGTAGGAAACACATTTAAAATAATTTGGAAAATGTTCCATTCAAAGCAGCATGAGCGCACCCTTTGAACAATTGCCACTTCATTGAGCACACTTAGAATAAGCCAGACAAAAAGTTTGACGTTAAGAGCGAGCTAATTAAACTTAAACCAGGAAAAGTAAATGACTCGAAGCCAAATTGAGGAACAATATGTGGTCAACAATTCTGCCAAAATTTATGGAAAGTTCCTCAGTTTACATAGTCCAAACAGGCATTCTATCGGGGCTCATGATGTCAACCTCAGTCGCCGCTGCTTGGCGCCAACCCAGAGCATGCGCCCTTTTTAGGGCAGGCACCTACGGATGTCGAACCGGATGGCATCACCATGCTGCAACCTTCTGCTGCCTCAAACGCAAGAAGAAGGCGGCATTCTATCAAGGATGTTCTCTTCTCCAAGATAGCATAATATCCAGCCAAGATGGATGGTGGCTGAAATGTATCTGTGATAATCCTCTTTGTTCAATTAGCCTAACGTGCAATATAGGTATGGGTACACTCCAGTCTTCACCTCCCAGTGGAACACACATTTTTCAACAGGATATGTAGGAAGGAACTGTAGATGCTGGTTTAAACCATAGATAGACGCAAAAAGCTGGAGTAACTCAGCGGGTCAGAGCCTCTCTGGAGAAAAGGAATAGGTGACTCTTCGGGTCGAGACCCTTTTCCCTCTGGAAGACGACTCCAGACTATCAAAGCTGCCACAGCCAGACATAAAAACTGCTTTTTTCCACAAGTAGTAGCTCTACTCAATAACCAAAAATCAGTAGCCTCCTTTTGCTCTGGTATTTTATTTAATTCACATGTTTAATCGATAATGTTTTATTATTAATGTTCAATGTTTTATGTGTCATTCCTAACTGTCACTGTATGTCATGTTGTAACTTGCGGGTGGAGCACCAAGGCAAATTCCTTGTATGTGAATACTTGGCCAATAAAGTTATTAATTAATTCAAACTGAGAGTCAGGGGAGGCTAAGTTTCTCCCAAATTAGATTGCAGAAACTCTAGGCCGAGATGCTCCATCCGTGTCTGCACCCCTTATCACACTAATTTCTGGATAGGCAGAAGTTACACCTTGCTAAAATCAGAAACATTTAATTAGAGTCTGGATCCGATCAGATACAACTCCTCCACTTCATTCTCACTGGAGTTATGCTGAGGTTGTATTAGAGATGCTTAGATTTTCAGACTCTGAATGCTGGAGTGATTGGAAAAGCAGTGGTTTCTTGCAATATGATATTGTTAAATTCTGAAATAACATCAAACTAAGAAATAAATTTGAGGAGGATGCAAGAAATCAAGAATTAATTAGATAAAATATGCAAATCAATGGGATATTTTAATATTCATTAACCTAGCTAACTTTTTGTTTGGACTTTTTTTTAAAGCAGTACATAGAAGTGAGGTTGATGGGAATTGACTATAATTTTTGTTGATTTAGTTTAAAATGTGTATAATAAAAACTATAGAATTCTGAACTTTGGGTCAAGGACATTCCATACTTGACCTACTGCCCAGTCTCACTGCCTGTGGTTTCTGTTCATCTGCATCTACACAGTACAACAACAAATGGCTGAAGGAAATTACTACTTCATCCCATCTCAACCCTTGTGTGATGGATAATAATAATAATAATAGATTTTATTTTAAGGGCGCCTAATACCGAGGTCTCTAGGACACCTTACAATTTAAGAAACATATAAACATATAATCAGAGTAAAACAAGTTATAAAGACATCACAAATTAAAAACAGAAATTCGATCCAAAAAAAGACAACAACAAAATTCAGAAAACACAACATGAAGGGAGAGCAGCGGCAGCCAAACCGCGCCGGCGTACACTCTCCCTTCCGCCCGCCATATTGGACATAGACTAACGCAGACTAACACAGACACTTAACACTACACACAAAATCATCCCCCACAATGGTTACCACTGTGGGGGAAGGCACAATGTCCAGTCCCCAACCCATTTCTCCCCAGAGTCAGGCCCATCGATGGCAGAAGCAGAGCTGGGTCTGTGACAATTTGATCTTAGGGGCCTATCCCTGCAATGCCCCGACAACTTTTCACAACCTACCTCCCATTAGAGGCTGTAAAAAGACACTTCTATAGTTTTTGAATTTCTTAAGTATGAAAACTAGTCTATCAGATTTACATAGTATGAAATATTAAAATTTTGAAAAACATCAACACCAAAATAATTTAACACATTTATTTCAATAACAAGTAACAAAAATCATTTAAATAAAGTAATTTGAGCAAGTATTTCACTTTTCCCCACAGGATTGGTGAACCTATTCAACTAAGGGCCATGTTCATACGTCAGTCCTGCCTGGCACATCGTTGGGAAACGGAAGTCAAGTGCATCCAGAGTGTCCCTTCAGGGAGTAATTGCTTCACTGTTAGACTCTTAGCTGAATCCAGCAATTAAGTAAACAGTCAGATGTCCCAGCACATGATCCTCAGACTGTATTGGCTTCATAAAGTATGAAATGGTGTCTGTAGAACTTGGTCCAAATATAAGCAAAATCGTGAAGAACAAATCAAGAAGTCATGTGGAGCAGCCTCAATGGGCCAAATCGCCTAATTCTGCTCCTATGTCTTATGGTCTATGTTCATGTAATGTAAAATCCTAGATAAGCCTCATCATCAAAAATAAATCCTACCCTGTGCCATATGATACAAAGTCTGTGGAATTTAACTTAGAAAATATTGCAAATCAATAGCCCATTTTAAATATTTCCCATTTTTCCTTATAACACTAGTACCCAAGATAAATTTCAGACTACAGGGCATGAAAATGCAGTGAAAAGTCACAAAATAGATTCTTAAGAACTAATTTTAATCTACACCACCCAATCTGATGGGATTGGTTTGATTGCCCATATTACACATTGATTTATTTTAATTTCCATTGACTAAGATATAAATACATCTTGGTGGGATATTAAGGAAGATGCCAAACTCAGCCAATCATTTTTTTCTGAAGTAAAGTACTTCCAATAGCTGTCAACCCTAGTTTTATTGTGTTTAAAATCGCACATAGTTGCCACTTATTATTCGACAATTACTTTGCAAAAGGATTTTATAAAACTATTGGCAATGTCCCCACTGGAAGAGAGACCAGATGTAACCTACGGATCACAGCCCTTTCATTTTGCCCAGACCTGCTCTCCATTATGTCACATTTGACTCCCTGAGGCACAATAAAGATTACACATTGAACTTCAGAGTCAATGTTTACAATTTCATAGAACATCAGAGATCAAAGGTCAACTAGAGATCAAAAAGGTAACCAACAATTTTTTTTTTTTAAAGCATATTGCCTGGAGAATTGTTTGTTCATATATAAACGTGACAGCACTAAATGGTATTGAAGTATTTACAACTTAACCTACAGTATGTATATTCAATACATTTACCTGTCTATGTGGGACAAATAAAAAGCAATAAAATGGAAGTCTGTAAGTGAACTTTGAGGTATTACCAGAAAATCTACTTTTTGGTTTTTACAAATTAATATTTTGATATTTTGTAATTGTTCACAATAACATATGTATCATCCAGAACTGTGGGAAGTTTATTGAACATGGCCAATGTACTTTTAATGTAACTAAACAGTGGAATTACTTTGCTGATGTCAACTTGAAACATGGATGATTTATTTCAGAAATAAATCATTCAGAAAATGAGAATATATCAGTTGTGCTCATTCACCTAAATAAACATTTCATTACACAACTGTAGGTTTTACTCAAAATATATAATCTAAAGTTTCTTCCTTGTATGCATCTTGTAAATTAGATTTAAAAATTGGGCACTCGTTTTACTTCACTTAAATTTCCAACAAACGTCAAATATAAAATGAGTAACTCATCAAAGCCAGCAGGGACACAAGTAATTACTGAACTCACACCTGTATATTTTCGGTGAAATACAAGTAACAGCTTATTTAGCACAAAAAACAAAGTGCTGGAGGAACTCAGCGGTCAGGTAACTTCCGTGTAGGGAAATGGGGGGGGGAATGACATTTTGGGTCAGGAACACTGTTTGTGAATGATCCACGACAACACACATAGCTATGGACGGCCCGATGTTCAAGCCCTCTGGTCGGGATGGTCGTAACGCCAACGTCAGGACAGGTCGAGCACGCCCAGTAATCATGAGAACGTTAGAAGAAAGACTACTCAGCATTTATGCTGATAATAAATTTGATGATTGTATTGATTATGTTTTTCTTACAGCTTCTGAATGTATACATAGCAACACAAAGTAATGGTGCAGGTGATCGTCCATTGATATTTGAACGCTGGAGGTTGGGAACTAACAAACGAGGTTAATATCCAGTGTTCAAATGTGTAAGAAATAAATCAGAGTTCGCATTACGCTTTTTCCATTTGATTTTAATTTGCTTGCCATTATGCTGTATTTATCGTAAGTACACATATAGAAGAAAATAATAGAGATGAGGTTTATTGGGAGAGTTTGGGCTGGCTGGGGCTGTATTCCATGTAATGTAGGATGAGACACAAAAAGCTGGAGTAACCCGGCGGGATAGGCAGCATCTCTGGAGAGAAGGAATGGGTGATGTTTCGGGTCAAGAGGTGATTTTATTGAGGAGAAAGTATGGTAATAAAGATGGGAAAGATTTAATAGGAATCTGAGAAGAGGCAACTTTTTCCACACAGAAGGTGGTAGGTATATTGGACGAGGTGCTGGAGGAGGTAGCTGAGGCAGAAACTATAACAACATTTACAAGACATTTGAACAAGTAGATGGATAGGAAAGGTTTAGAGCAAGGGTTCCCAACCTGGGGTAAATTTACACCAGGGGGTAAATTTCACCTACCCAGGAGGTAAATCTGTTGATTCTGGATTGTACATAATTTTTCTCATTGACTGACTGTGTTTGGTTCTGATATACCGGTATCTGTTCATCATTAGTTGTTCATAAATAAGTGACATAACATTGTTATGTGCTATTAAAGTGCCCAGGGGTAAACGGTACGAAAAAGGTTGGGAACCCCTGGTGGGCCAAATGTGGACAGGTAGGACTAATGAAGATGGGGCACCTTGGTTGGCACAGGCAAGCTGGGCCAAAGGGTCCATTTCCGTGCTGTATGACCCTTTGACTCTAACCGATGCAGTTAGAATATAAGGTGGTCTGAGCACATTTTCACAACATCCTTGCACAGGAAAAATGTTTTTGACAAAGCTTTGAACAAAACCGAGCAAAATTTGCTTTTCTCCTGACTTAATTGGTTATCAGGGCAAAACAATGTCCTTGCAAGCAACGATCGCAAAACCAGCATTTCCTCTTTAAAAATATATTTCCATTACAAATTCTTAAGTATTGATTGTCACGAGCACCAACTCCACAATATTCATTAATAATTTCCACCCACTCAGAAACAATCAGTGTTGGAATGTCATCAACAATTGCAATAGTAAATCAGCTGAATAGGCCATTTCAGCATGATCGAACCCGAATGTTACCATCTTAATGAGCTCAGTTGCCTGTAATCATTGTCAGTGCTGACAAATATGCACACTCTCTTAAATTGCTGTTAAATGGCAATCAGAATGTATCTATCTTGTCAGTAGAGTTGTGTCATTTACATTGGCAATTTGTCCACTTTATCTTAAGGTACAGCCTATTTCATTTCAAATGATTAATGTCTCAGATGCATAATTTATACACATAATATTTAAAAAATAAGATTTTCAATTTCACAATAGTTATCAAAGTGGCAGATACAGAGCAGACATTTCTGCAGTTTAAACTGGATGATTGCCATAGATCTCATGATCAGGCATGCAACTATATTGAATAGATTTTTAAAAAAGTGTCATGTTCAATCACACTTGTGTACACAGAATGTCCCTGCTAATTTAACATCATAAGATCCTGAAAAGATTTAATGCATAATAGAATTCATCACCATATTGCTACTGGCAAAATTCTAGCTGTAAGGTTAAGCAGAACCATCTACCTTCTCGGGCACTGGTTACCAGCATAAGTGCCAGCATTTACAGAATTTCAGTGGTAGACAAGCAACAAGGCCTTTTTGAACAATCATTCTTATCTGCACCCCACAGCTCCAGCAGAAAGTCTGCAAAGTCGGCATGAACTCAGTGGGCCGAAGGGCCTGTTTCCACGCTGTATCTCTAAAGTCTAAAATGGCCTTTTCGAACGAGCGGTCTTATCTGCACCTCACTGGTCCACTGCTCAGCTGAATGCTGTATAGAACCCAAGATCCCGTAGTCTCCTGTTGTATCTGTGGACATCCCTACCTCACACAATCCAGGCCGAACTATGTCATTGCATCGGGACAGTTCAACAACTTTTAGTTTCTTGTTTTAGATCTCCCCAAAAAGCTTCAACCTTCTTTGTAAAGCTGTGTTGGTTTCCCAGGGATTCATTTCTATTTTTTAATATCACATTTTATTCAAAGGCATTTGTGGTTCCTTTGTACTTGAAAATAAATGCAATTGTTGTTTTAAAGTATCAAGGGAAAGTAGAGAGAGCCTGACATTGAAATTAAGTCACAGCTGGGAGATGGCCATTCTGTGACGCTGAATAGCAAGACTTAATCATGGCCAGTGATCCACTCGACAGGACTACCTACACTGGCTGCCATGGACATTTGGGGGCTGAATGGACTACACTGATAGGCCTTTGCATTGATCAGCTGAGGGCTTATGCCAAAGATCAAACTGGAGTAAACAACATAAATTGGATGTCGTGCAGTCAGCAAACTCAAGCCAAACTCAAGCACCAGTCATTGGGCATTTTGCCCCAAAATTCCACACCAACCACGTCCATATCTACAACTTATTTTATTAAGGTAAGCTGGATACTCAACAAGACCTGACCAGTTCAAGTAATTTGGTACCTCATCTATCTCAAAAGACAGGTTTGATCCCAATATTTTACCAAGATTGCCATTTGAAATCATCT
The DNA here is from genome assembly GCA_038087875.1 of Malacoraja senta. Taxonomy (NCBI): domain Eukaryota; kingdom Metazoa; phylum Chordata; class Chondrichthyes; order Rajiformes; family Rajidae; genus Malacoraja; species Malacoraja senta. The sequence goes on from CM075977.1 coordinate 297,312,819, forward strand.
TTATCGAAGATATGTAATTGCATTATAATAATCTGAATTATGAAAAAGACAACCTTTTGACATCTTCAAAACTGAGGATCACAGGTCCTTTCAATGTTATTTACCTTGTGTTGTTGGCAGCAGTGATGGCAATTAAAGGAAGAGTCCTCAATGGAAGAGTTGTTGGTCTTGGTACGCGTTCGGTTTCTGATTTTTTTTCTAGGTCATATTGTTCAGCCACTCTGAAGGCTAGTGGTGGAAGCTGCAGAGCATGGAATGATAGCCTTCGTACAAGATATGGTTCCATTGATGAACTAAGTGCATCCAACTCCAAATTAGCAGACTCCCACATCTCGTCTGTGCTCTGCACAAAAGAAGCATAATTATATTAATTATAATTAATAACCAACATAATCTGTGACAAGAACCATTGTCTTTATCCTTTTCAACCCTTGCAGCCTTTGTTATAGCCAAGCACAACAACCTCCTCCATTAAAGACACAAAGTGCTGGAGTAATTCAGAGGAGGAGATTTACAATGCAAATTTTTATTTACTCAGGGAGTGGTAGGTGCCTGGAATGTGCTGCAGGGGAACTGGTGGAAGCAGTTGCAATGTTTAAGAGGTCTTTCGATAGACACATGAACAGTCAGGAAATGGAGGAAGAGGTCTGAGGTTTCGGCCTGAAACGTTGCCTATTTCCTTCACTCCATAGATGCTGCTGCACCCGCTGAGTTTCTCCAGCATTTTTGTGTAGCTAGGAACTGGAGGAATATGGACCAGGTGCAGGCTTAAATTGTTATCCTGTTCAGCATAGACACTGTGTACTGAGAGACATGTTCCTGTGTTATTCTATGTTATACTATGTTATGTTCCCAGGTGCAATATCTGGATAGTCCCAGCCTCAACTACCTCCTCTGGCAGCTTGTTCCATACACTCATCACCCTTTGTGCGAAAAAGTGTCCCCTCAGATTCCTATTAAATCTTTTCCCCTTCACCTGGTCCTCGATTCCCCAACTCTGGGCAAGAGATTCTGTGCATCTACCAGAGTCCCAGCCTACTGAACCTCTGTCTTTTGCTCAGACCAAATCTCTAGTCCTGGCAACATCCTTGTAAATCTTTTCTGTGCCCTTTCCAGCTTGACATCATCTTTCCTATAACATGGTGCCCAGAACTGAACATAATAATAATAATAATGGATTGGATTTATATAGCGCCTTTCTAATACTCAAGGCGCTTAAACATGATACTCTAAATACTCTTGAACATGATACTCTAAATGCGGTCTCACCAACGTCTTATACAACTGCAACATGACCTCCCAATACTCTGACTGGTGAAGGCCAATGTACCAAATGCCTTCAGAGTAAATTTGCAATGATATTAGCCTAGACATTTTTAATAATATGTACTATTTTTGAGGTTCATGGATTTTTCTCAGATTAAGTGATGCCCTAGCTACACCAGAGACCATGCACCTGCACTCCTAGATCCCTCTGTTCTTCAACACTCCCCAGAGCCCCACCATTCACTGTGGAGGTCCTGCCCATGTTAAACTTCCCAGAATGCAACATATCACATTTCTATGTATTAAATTCCATGTTTGCATCCTCTACATCACCAGCCTGGATTGAGTAGACATTGCCCTCGGTCCTTTCTACAAACCCTGTACTTCACTTCTCATTTCACTCGCCTCCTCAGCTATTATTTTAGGATAAGCTACATTGTTTGTAAGATTAAAGTGGAGAATATATCTGGTTCATACATTGCATGTTTATATGCCTGAACTCCATATGCACTCTAAATTGGCAGGTTTTGCAACTGGACTACAACTTCATAAAATTAATCTTGTTTCTAATTTTGAACTGTTAAATATGCGCTCATTACATTATCACTGAATGTTTAATGAGTAGAAAATTCTATTTAAATTAAGCTGAATAATTATAATTATTATGATTTTTGGTATATTGCTCAACAAACCTTAGTTGCAAAATAAATTAATTTTGAATGGTTATTTCATTTTAATAAATGAACAATCCACTTGACCCCAAGAGAGAATGTAACGTGGATTTGCCTGAATTATTTCAGAGATGAGGAGTGTTTGATGGATAGGCCTGGCTTCATGGAAGATTGTAAGCTTGCGATGAGACCTTTGAGGCATTGACAAGGCAGATGTCACCAACGCATGGAGAATATAGAAATCTGGAAAACAGTCTCTAGATGGAGGGCAGCTATTTAGGGTTCAGAAAGGGAGAAATGTCTTCATTCAGAGAATTGTAAATCTTTCAAATTTTCAGTTATTGTACATAACAAGGTTAGGTTCAATATATTTTTGGAGAATGGACTTAGAAATGGAAATCAGATGAGAAGGGGACGTGAAGTACATGATTAGACATGACATTAAATCCTGGAGTAAGCTCGAGGATCCATCTGACCTGCCATTTCTGATCTGATGTTTTTAAAATTCCTGTAACTGCTTGAAAATGCAGCATTAATTAATGCTGTGAGCAATCTAACTTCCTGTGCATTGACGTGATATCTGAACTGCAGATCTGTCATCTGTCAACATTTAATAGAAAGTACAAGTAGAAGTCGTATCATTCAAAGACAACTGATCTGATTGAATATTTTCGTGGAATATGTTTAATAACTTATAAGTCAGCATTTTGTGATTCCTCAGAACATTGTTCAATGTTCGCAGGGATCAAAATTTACATTAGTTATTTTAACAAGGATTGCTTATGACGTTATTTTATAATATATTCTTGGTTACCCTCTGGAGCTTTTGAATAAAGCTAACTAGGGTTTCATGTCAATATCAGCAACAACTCAAATGTGCAAGTTTCCAAAGCATTGACATTGTTTTTGATTGACAGTTGCAACAAGGGAGCATTACTCTTGAAACAGAGAGAAAAACATCAGTTCAATCAGCTCAGAATTAATTAATGAACCCTTCTCAAGTGTGAAGCTTCCGTAATTAACTGGCATGTTTGGAATTGCATCAAAACCATTTCCAAACGAAATATCACTGGACATATTTTAAGCACCCTATAATGTAATTATCAGCTTTTGGACAAAACCTACATAAAATCTTGCGAGACAAAATATAAAAAATATCACGCAGGATTTTCAATTTATTTGCAAAATCTAATAATACCCCTAAAAAATGTTCTGCCAATTATTTGGCTTCTGCTGGTGAGACAAACTGTTGTTAATCAAACATAAATTACTGCAGATTCTGGAAATCTGAATCAAATATTAAAAACATGCTAAAAATACTCAGCAAGATACCCAGTGAATGATAAAGAATTAATAGGATGAATTTTACTTTCCAAATACAGAACTGTAATAGAGATACAGCACAGAACTGTCGTAGACTCCATAGAGTCATACAGCACAGAAACAAGCCCCTCGGCCCAACTTACCCAAACCATCCAAGATGACCCATCTGCACTGGAGTTATAGAGTCATACAGCGTGGAAACTGGCCCTTCAGCTCAGCTGGCCCACGCTCCATCGACACTAGTCCCACTTGCCCACATTTGGCCCATATCCCTCCAAAACTTCCCCATCCATGAACCCATCAAAAATGTTGTTTAAATGTTGTTATAATACTTGCTTAAATTTCCTCCTCTTCAGTTCTGTTTAATTTATTGTCACGGCTACCGAGTAACTGAGAAAATGTTTTGTTGCGTGTTATCCAGTCAGCAAAAATACAATACATGATCACAATCGACAATGCAGTTTCTTCTGTATAACCATCACTCTCCGTGTGCGAAAAATGCTGTTCAGGTTCCTATTAAATCTTTCTCTTATCTTAAAACTATGTTCCCTGGTTCTTGATTACCCTACTCTGTGTAAAAGGCTCTGCTATTTCCATCATGATCTTATACACCTCCACAAGGTCACCACTCAGCCGCCGGTGCTCCAAGGAATGAAGTCCTAGCCTGTCGAACCTCTCCTCACCGCTTAGGCCCACAAATCCTGGCATCATTCTCGTAAATCTTCTCTGCGTTCTTTGCAGCTTAACAACATATTTCCTGTAGAATCTTTGTTCGAGGCGTACCATGGCCCTATCCTCGAACTCTACCTCCGCTACATCGACGACTGCATTGGTGCTACCTCCTGCACCCACACACAACTCACTGACTTCATCCATTTCACCACTAACTTCCATCCAGCACTCAAATACACCTGGACCATTTCCGACATTTCCCTACCATTTCGAGACCTAACCATCTCGATCGCAGGTGATAGACTACTGACCGACATCTACCATAAACCCACTGACTCCCATGGCTATCTGGACTACACTTCTTCCACCCTGTAAGGACTTCATCCCCTACTCCCAATTCCTCCTTCTACGCCGCATCTGCACCCAGGATGAGGTGTTCCAAACCAGGGCATCAGAGATGTCCTCATTCTTCAGGGAACGGGGGTTCCCCTCTTCTACTATAGATGAGGCTCTCACCAGGGTCTCTTCTATACCCCATAACTCAGCTCTCATTCACCATCCCCCCCACTCGTAACAAGGGCAGAGTCCCCCTTGTCCTCACCTTCCACCCTACCAGCCGTCACATACAACAAATAATCCTCCGACATTTTCGCCACCTCCAACGTGATCCCACCACTTGCCACATCTTCCCATCTCCTCCCCTGTCTGCTTTCCGCAGGGACCGCTCCCTCTGTAACTCCCTGGTCAATTCGTCCTTTCCCACCCAAACCACCCCCTCTCCTGGCACTTTCCCTTGCAACCGCAGGAAATGCTACACTTGTCGCTTTACCTCCCCCCTTGACTCCATTCAAGGACCCAGGCAGTCTTTACAGGTGCAGCAGAGGTTCACCTGCACCTCCTCCAACCTCATCTATTGCATCCGCTGATCTAGGTGTCAGCTGCTCTACATCGGTGAGACCAAGCGTAGGCTTGGCGATCGCTTCGCCCAACACCTCCGTTCAGTTCGCAATAACCAACCTGATCTCCCGGTGGCTCAGCACTTCAACTCCCCCTCCAATTCTGAATCTGACCTTTCCGTCCTGGGCCTCCTCCATGGCCAGAGTGAGGCCCACCGTAAATTGGAGGAGCAGCACCTCAAATTTCGTTTGGGCAGTTTACACCCCAGCGGTATGAACATTGACTTCTCCAATTTCAGGTAGTCCTTGCTTTCTCCTCCCCTTCCCAGCTCCCCCTCAACCCCCTGTCTCCGCCTCTTCCTTCCTTCTTACCCCCCCCCCCACCCACCCTCACATCACTGAAGAAGGTTCTCGACCCGAAACGTCGCCTATTTCCTTCGCTCCATAGATGCTTCCTCACCTGCTGAGTTTCTCCAGCATTTTTGTCTACTTTCCTATAGAAAGGTGACCAAAACTGAACACAATATACAAAATATAGCCTCACCAACGTCTTGTAACATAACATCACCATTCTATACTCAATACCCTGATGAAGGCCAGTGTACCAAAAGCCTTCTCGACCACCCTATCTACCTGTGACGCCACTTTCAAGGAACTATGCACCTACACTCCTAGGTCCCTCTGCTCTTCAACACGCCCAGGGCCTTGCCATTCACTGTGAAGGTCCTGCCCTGGTTTGATTTCCAAAATGCAACACCTCACACTTATCTTAATTAAACTCCAATAATCATTCCACGGCCCACTTTCCCCAACTGATCAAGATCCTGCTGTAATTTTTTATAACTATCTTTGCTATCAACTATACCACCCATTTTTGTGTCATCTGCAAACTTCCAAATCGTGCCTTGTAATTCTCATCCAAATTGTTGAATAAACGGCAGACAACAATGGAGCCAGCACAATGGAGCCCTGAAGCACAGCCTGTAGTCACAGGCCTCCAGTCTGAAAAAAACAAACTACAACATCATCCTCTGCTTCCTTCCATAAAGACAATTCTCTATCTAGTCAGCTAGCTCTCTCTGGATATGGATCTTATGTGATCTAATCTTCCAGATCAGCCTGCTGTGTGGAACCTTATCCAATGCCTTGCATATAGACAACTTCTATGGTTTTGCACTCATCAACCTTTTTGGTTACTTCTGTTGAATTTCTTCAGTCTCCTCAGGAAGTAGAGGCATTGGTGTGCCTTCTTGGCTGTCACATCAATGTGGTTGGTCCACGACAGATTGCTGGTAAAGTTAATGACACGGAAAGGTGAGGTTTTAAAGTCCAGATGTTCGAGTAGGGGGGTCCCAAGTAAGAGAGGGACCTGGAAAATGCATATCCTGTCTACAAAACCTATTAAACCCAAAGGCATGTTTACATGCTTTGTCATACATCATATTCATTTTTAATTGTATTCTGTTGTAAGGCAAGCTCTGTGTAAATAGATAACAGTGTAATTACAAGCATTAGTCGTTAGCATGTGTTTTGCAATCTGTACCTGGAAAGGTTACTGAAAATGCTTTCTAAAATTGATGCCGTACTGCCCATCCTGACCAAATTGGCATTTTGGGCTAGTCCCATTTGCCTGCATTTGGCCCAAATCCCTCTAAACCTTTCCTATTCATTTATCCATCCAAAGGGGTGACATTGAAACAGGAGATGTGGAATCAGTATGGATAGAACTAAGGAATTGTAAGGGTAAAAATACCCTAATGGGACTTATCTACAGGCCCCCAAATAGTAGCCTGGACATAGGGTCCAAGTTCAATCAGGAGTTAAAATTGGCATGTAGCAAAGGTAATGCTGTGGTTGTTATGGGAGATTTCAACATGCAGGTAGGCTGGGAAAATCAGGTTGGTACTGGAACCCAAGAAAGGGACTTTGTAGAGTGCTTTCGTGATGGATTCTTAGAGCAGCTTGTATTGGAGCCTGCCAGGGAGAAGGCAATTCTGGATTTAGTGTTATGTAATTAACCGGATTTGATAAAGGACCTCGAGGTTAATGAGCCATTAGGAGGTAGTGACCATAACATGGTCAGGTTTAATACACAATTGGAGAGGGAGAAGAGTAGATCGGAGGTGTCAGTGTTACAGTTGAATAAAGGGGACTATGGGGCCATGAGGGAGGAGCTAGCCAAAGTTGACTGGAAAGATACACAAGCAGGGATGACAGTCGAATAAAAATGGCAGGTATTTCTAGGAATAATACAGAAGGCGCAGGATCAGTTCATTCCTAGGTGGAAGAAAGATTCCAAGGGGAGTAAGGGGCGACAGTATAAAAATAAAAGAGAAGCACAACGTAGCAAAGAAGAGCGGGAAGCAAGAGGATTGGGTAAAGAGCAACAGAAGATAACTAAAAATACAATACGGGGAGAAAAGATGAGGTACGAAGGTAAGCTAGCCAAGAATATAAAGGAGGATAGTAAAAGCTTCTTTTTCGGTCTGTGAAGAGAAAAAAATTAGTTAAGACCAAAGTTGGACCCTTGAAGACCGAAAAAGGTGAATTTATTATGGGGAACAAGGAAATGGCAGATGAGTTGAACAGGTACTTTGGATCCGTCTTCACTAAGGAGGACACAAACAATCTCCCTGACATAGTAGTGGCCAAAGGATCTAGGGTGACGGGAGAAATGAAGGAAATCCACATTAGGCAGGAAATGGTGTTGGATAGACTGATGGGACTGAAGGCTAATAAATCCCCAGGACCTAATGGTCTGCATCCCAGGGTACTTAAGGAAGTGGCTCTAGAAATCGTGGATGCATTGGTGATAATTTTCCAATGTTCTATAGACTCAGGATCAGTTCCTGGGGATTGGAGGGTAGCTAATGTTATCCCACTTTTTCAGAAAGGCGGGAGAGAGAAAACAGGGAATTATAGACCAGTTAGCCTGACATCGGTGTTGGGGAAGATGCTGGAGTCAATTATAAAAGATGGGTTCGAGTCAGCATGGATTTACGAAGGGGAAATCATGCTTGACTAATCTTCTGGAACTATTTGAAGATGTAACTAAGAAAATGGACAAGGGAGAGCCAGTGGATGTAGTGTACCTGGACTTTCAGAAAGCATTTGATAAGGTCCCACATAGGAGATTAGTGTGCAAAATTAGGGCACATGGTATTGGGGGTAGAGTGCTGACATGGATAGAGAAATGGTTGGCAGCCAGGAAACAAAGAGTAAGGATTAACGGGTCCCTTTCAGAATGGCAGGCAGTGACTAGTGGGGCACCGCAAGGCTCGGTGCTGGGACCGCAGCTAATTACAATAAACATCAATGATTTGGATGAAGGGATTCAAAGTAACATTAGCAAATTTGCAGAGGACACAAAGCTGGGTGGCAGTCTGAACTGTGAGGAGGATGCTATGAGAATGCAGGGTGACTCGGACAGGTTGGCGGAGTGGGCAGATGCATGGCAGATGCAGTTTAATGTGGATAAATGTGAGGTTATCCACTTTGGTATCAAAAACAGGAAGAAAGATTACTATCTAAATGGCATCAAGTTGGGAAAAAGGGAAGTATAACGGGATCTAAGGGTCCTTGTTCATCAGTCTATGAATGTAAGAGCAGGCAGTGAAGAAAGCGAATGGCATGTTGGCCTTTATAGCAAGCGGAGTCGAATATTGGAGCAAAGAGGTCCTTCTGCAGTTGAACAGAGCCCTAGTGAGACCACACCTGGAGTATTGTGTGTAGTTTTGGTCCCCTAATTTGAGGAAGGACATTCTTGCTATTGAGGGAGTGCAGCGTAGGTTTACAAGGTTAATTCCCGGGATGGCGGCACTGTCATATGCTAAGAGAATTGAGCGGCTGGGCTTGTACACTCTGGAGTTTAGAAGGATGAGAGGGGATCTTATGGAAACATATAAGATTGTTAATGGTTTGGACACGCTAGAGGCAGGAAACATGTTCCCGATGTTGGGGGAGTCCAGAACCAGGGGCCACAGTTTAAGAATAAGGGGTAAGCCATTTAGAATGGAGACAGGGAAACACTTTTTCTCACAGAGAGTTGTGAGTCTGTGGAATTCTCTGCCTCAGGCCGGTTCTCTGGATACTTTCAAGAGAGAGCTAGATTGGGCTCTTAAAGATAGCGGAGTCAGGGGATATGGGGAGAAGGCAGGAACGGGGTACTGATTGGGGATGATCAGCCATGATCACATTGAATGGCGGTGCTGGCTCAAATTAAAGTTATTTTTATGCTTTATCTGATGGGATAAATTACAGGCTTGATTTTTAAAATTTCAAAATTTTGTAACATTCCTAATCTATGTTCAAGTTTTTTCTGAATTCCTGCATATTGATATGAAAGTGTGCTAGATGGTTATGATTAATTCTGAAAGATAATTGCAAACATTAGCGTGGGGACTGCCTCAGAACCCTGCAATATCAGTGCAAATCTCCATGAATTAAAACAGAAGAAGCTTAATTGTTACAGTGAGCATGAATTTGATAAGACTGACAACTTGTTGACTCATTCAGAACCTGAATCAACAGAGCCAAAACAGCAACAATTCAGGATAATGAGTTGAATAGACACAAATGAACATGTGCTGTTTATTCCATGAAAAAATGTGTTAGTCTCAGTGAAAACTTTCTCTAAAGTAGAAGATAATTTTAATCTGTTTCTCTTCCATTGGTAAACATGTTACATTGTGTAATGTTGTAAAAATTGGTAAATAAATTTGAGTTCAATGTTCTCAGTAAAATAAGGTTGAGCTCCATAATTGCTTTTGTTCCACGAGTCTAAGAAACGTACAAAATATTATCCGATATTCTCACTTCTATTCATAATGTAATGCGTCTCCTGCTAAGTGGAGATAGGGAGAACCAGAGGAGGATGGTCTCTGGTGCTTCTCTTTCTAAATTAACTTTGCTTTGGAACAGTGCAGCCTGTACATGAGCTAGGATACTGTTCCCATAAGCTAAGGTACTGTCCGATTCACCTCTACCACATTGCGGACATTGGACTTTGTCTTTGGAACTAATGTGCTACAATGTTGAGAACTAATTCAGCACTTGGTATCTTCTCATTTGTTCTGTCTATTGTACTTGAGTTTTGCATTGTATTTATGTATAATATTATCTGATCTAAACTTAAACCTGGTCTGTAATGGTTTTGATAGAGCAGTGGAATGAAATTCCATGTTGGAATCCTGCAGGAGTAACAGGTCACAATACTTACATTTTTCCTCTGAGTTTGTTGCCATGGAGTCAGGGAGTCATGCAGCACACAACATGTCTCTTGACCCTGCCCATTATGACTATCTAATTTATTTATAGTGCCCATCTAGATACTTAAGCATTGTGTGAATATCTCCCTCCACCACCCAGCCCAGTTTGTTTCAGATTTCAACCACATTCTGGATGAAATATTGTTTTTCTCAGATGTACTCTAAGCTTTCACCCATTATTTTTAACCTGGTGATCACTGGTTGGCGCAGACTCGGTGGGCCGAAGGGCCTGTTTCCATGCTGTATCTCTGAACTAAACAAAACTAAACTAAACCTATGATCTCCAGTTTTGGATACCTCTTCTGAGGCGAAAGGTTTTGTGGTGGAAGGTAGTTATTTTGCCTGGAGGTCTGTGACCAGTGGAGTTCCTCAAGGATGTGTGCCGGGACCTCTGCTGTTGGTGATATATATGAATGACCTAGATGTAAATGTAGATAGGTTGGTGAGTAGGTTTGCTAACAATACCAAAATTGCAGTTTTTGCGGACCGTGAGGAATGCTGTCTGAAAATACAGTGGGATATAGACCAGCTGCAGAAAAGGACAGAGAAATGGCAGATAGAGTTTAACCAGAGCAAGTGTGAGGAGATGCACTTTAGGAGGTTGAATGCAGAGAGAGAGGATACAGTTAATGGCAAGACCCTTAACAGCCTTGATGTGCAGAGGAATTGTGGAATTCAAATTCATAATTCACTGAAGGTGGCAGCACTAGTAGATAGGTTGGTTAAGAAAGCTTGCTTTCATTGTTCGGGGCATTGAATTTAAGAATCAGGAAGTCATGATGCAGCTCTATAGGACTTTGGTTAGCCCACATTTGGAGTATCATGTGCTGTTCTCCTTGCCCATTACGGGAAAGATTTGGAGGCTTTGGAGAAGATGCAGAATAATTTTATCAGAATGTTGCCTGGATTTGAGCATTTTAGCTGTTGGGAAAGTTTGTATAAACTTGGATTCGTTTCTCTGGAATGTCAGAGGTTGAGGGGAGACTTGCTAGAAGTATATAAAATTGAGAGGCATAGATCGGGAAGAGAGTCAGAACCTTTTCCCCAGGGTGAAAATGTCCACAAGTAGAGGGCATAAGGTGAGGAGGAAAGTTTAATGGAGATGTGTGAGGCAAGTTTCTTACACAGAGAGTGGTGGGGACTGGAACACACTGTCAGAGGTGGTGATGGAGGCAGATATGACACAGAATATGGATCATGTACTGATGAGATTAGTTTAACTTGGATGATGAGATTAGTTCAGCACAAACATTGTGGGTCAAAAGGCCCCTTTGTGTGCTGTACCGTTCTATGTTCTATGTTTTCTACAATCCAAAGGTGTGCATAATACTTCAACTGTGGCTTAACCAATGTTTCATAGAGTGGTACCATAATCTCCCCGTTCTTATATTTCCCGGCTAATGAAGGCAAATTTCCCTGTGCTGACTTTATCTATCAGTGCTGTCACTTTCAGAGATATTTGGTCTTGTACACTAATGTCCCTTTATTCATCAGTATTCTCAAGAGCCCAGTCGTTTATTGTGTATCCTATCTTTAGTTATCTTCTCAAATTGCAAGATTATGCACTTATTGTGATTATCTTCCATCTGCCACTGCTCTGCGCCTCTTGTCAACTAATCAATGTCATCCTGTAACACATAACTATCCTCCTCACTCTCAACAACAGTACCAATTTTTGTGTCATCTGCAAACTTACTAATCATATTTGCACTGATCCCTGTAATGCACCACCAGACACAAGCTTCCAATCAAAAGAACAACCTTCTACAATCACCCTCTGCCTCCTATTGCCAGGCTAATTTTGGACTGAGTTTGCCACCTTCTCCTGGATTCCAGGGATGCTAACCTCCCAGATCATTCCCTATGCTATGCTCCCATCGTCTTCACCGGGCCATAATGGATAATTCCCTCATACGGTCTGGATACAAACATTTTTTTTAAACATTTGGATCATGTGATTATTTGTGTAGGTTATTTAAATTAACAGTATAAATGGAGTTGTCCCCTGCAAATTAGTACTTCTGTGATAATTGATCAATTTCCCTCCTGGGATAAATAAAGTTTTATCGTATCGTACACGAAGTGTGTAATAGCATTGCAGGATGAATACTGTAAAGATAACTGCACCCTCTAGGATCTAAAGTTGTTCCAGGTGTCAACTTCTCTACATCGGCGAGACCAAGCGCAGGCTAGGCGATCGTTTCGCTGAACACTTCCGCTCAGACCATCTTAACCTAGCTGATCTCAACACTTCAACTCCCCCTCCCATTCCCAATCTGACATTTCTGTCCTGGGCCTCCTCCATTGTCAGAGTGAGGCCCAGCACAAATTGTAGGAACAGCACCTCATATTTCGCTTGGGTAGTTTTACACCCCAGCGGTATAAACATTGACTTCTCTAACTTCAGATAGCCCTTGCTTGCTCTCTCCATCCCCTTCCCGTTCCTAGTTCTCCGACTAGTCTTACTGTCTCCACCTACATTCTATCTTTGTCCTGCCCCCTCTCCTGACATCAGTCTGAAGAAGGGTTTCAACCCAAAACGTCACCCATTCCTTCTCTCCAGAGATGCTGCCTCACCCGCTGAGTTACTCCAGCATTTTTTTGTCTATCTCGATTTTACCAGCATCTGCAGTTCTTTCTTACACAAGAAATAGCATAAAATCATTCTAGCTATTTGTGAACACTGAAAGGAAAATAAATGGTAGGGAGGAGGGCGGTGATGGGGCATGGAGATATTCTGACTAAGATGTCCTGGGATCCAATGGGAAAGAGGCATTCGAGCATTCGGAATTCCAGTGGTAGGATTGCCAAAGGAAGCTATAGAAGCAGATGCAACTATGACTTTTAAAAGACATTTGACAATAGACAATAGACAATAGGTGCAGGAGTAGGCCATTCGGCCCTTCGAGACAGCACCGCCATTCAATGTGATCATGGCTGATTACCCCTAATCAGTACCCCGTTCCTGCCTTCTCCCCATATCCCCTGACTCCGCTATCTTTAAGCATCCAGAGAACCTGCCTCCACCGCCCTCTGAGGCAGAGAATTCCACAGACTCACAACTCTCTGTGAGAAAAAATGTTTCCCTGTCTCCGTTCTAAATGGCTTACCCCTTATTCTTAAACTTATAACAATCTTATATGTTTCAATAAGATACCCTCTCATCCTTCTAAACTCCAGACTAAACTCCAAACTTTGAGCAAGTTAATACCAGTCATTAATGAGGCAAATATTTTTTGAATCCAAATGATGTAATCTGCTGTGCACAACCCCAATATAAATTTCCAATTAGATTTTCTGAATCATAAGTGTTCATTTGCAAAATAATAAGCTTTTAGTATTTCTTCCTTTGGTGAAATGAAAATACCTTCCTTCGGTAGATGAAAACTGAATGTTATTTGAAAGGTCAGATTGCTGTTCAACTCTGCCAAAAAAATCTCAGGTAGACCAACCAAGTGGTTTCAGCAGAATCCATCTCAAAATTAAGTGGTTGAACTACAAAAAGGAAGTCTGCAATAACAGATAAGGTTCCATGTTTTGAGGCAGAAATGATTTAAAAACTGGAGAAAGGCAACCAACAGAATGTCGCTCATTAAAAAGCAAAAAAACTCAGTTTCTAAGGAATTTAATGTAAGGACACAAGTACCCTCTACAAATGCCTAGACTTCTGAGAATCCTGTACCACAGCCAAATGACTGCAGCCATTTATATACCACCTCTCACAACCTTGAGACGTGACAGAATTCCTCATGTTGAAGTAATGATCGTTGTACTAACAGGAAATGCATATCCAATTAACGCACACACACAAAACACACTGGTGTAAACACAATAAACTGAGAGATCTTCCAGGAATGTCTTTGAAATAGTGGCATGTGGTCTTTTACATGCATCTGCACATGCCACCTCTGTTTAACATATCCTCACAACATCAAAATAGCAGACAAAACAGCAGTCTCCAAGTACTGCACAGTAGTGTCAGCCAAGATTTTATGCTTGTCAGTGAAAAATGGCTTGAACCATCAACCATCCACTCTGAGGGGAGATATAACTTTGCAAAAAATGTATAAAGTGCTGAAGTAACTCAGCGGGTCAGGAAGCATCCCTGGGGAATATTGATCGATGACATTTTGGGTCGGGACCATTCTTCCGACTGACCATAACTTTGCAAAATTGATCCCAAGTTAAATGATGCTTAACAAATTAGAAATGAAGAAATAACTTGCATTTGTAGAACAGCTTTTCCCTCAGTCACAAAGTGCCTCAAAGTGTGGTCACTGTTGTAACAGGGGAAAAAGAAACGAACAAACTGCATAAAACGAGTAGAGAACTTACTTAATAATATCGACTATGGCACAAATATTGGTGGTGAACTTCCCTACTCTTCTTGCTGCAGTGCTGTTGACTCTATTCAACTGACTTCTTGAAGTGAAGAAGTTTATTCTCAGCTCAGTTCCAAAGCCTACCACTTATGGATCTCAAACAGTGAACCCTGGTTTTAGATTCAATAGACAATAGACAAAAGACAATAGGTGCAGGAGTAGGCCATTCGGCCCTTCGAGCCAGCACCGCCATTCAATGTGATCATGGCTGATCATCCACAATCAGTACCCCGTTCCGGCCTTCTCCCCATATCCCCCGACTCTGCTATCTTTAAACATTCCTCTTCAAACATTCTCCTTCTATGAAGCCAATCAAGAATTTTCGATTTCAATGACATCTCCTCTCATCTTTCCAAACTCTAAACAATACAGTCCTAGTTTATTCAATCTTTCTTCTTAAGTAACCCTCCACCCCTCAAACAAAATTGCACAACACTCTCTCAATGGCAAATATATTTTCTGAAATATACACAGTGGCTTGCAAAAGTATTCATACCCCTTGAACTTTTCCACATTTTGTCACGTTACAACCACAAACGTAAATGTATTTTATTGGGATTTTATGTGATAGACCAACACAAAGTGGCACATAATTGTGAAGTGGAAGGGAAATGATACATGGTTTTCAAATTTTTTTACAAATAAAATACTGAAAAGTGTGGCGTGCAAAAGTATTCAGCCCCCTTTACTCTGATACCCCTAAATAAAATCCAGTGCAACCAATTGCCTTCAGAAGTCACCTAATTAGTAAATAGAGTCCACTTGTGTGTAATCTAATCTCAGTATAAATACAGCTGTTCTGTGAAGGCCTCAGAGGTTTGTTAGAGAACATTAGTGAACAAACAGCATCATGAAGCCCAAGAAACACACCAGACAGGCCAGGGATAAAGTTGTGGAGAAGTTTAAAGCAGGGTTAGGTTATAAAAAAATATCCCAAGCTTTGAACATCTCACGGAGCACTGTTCAATCCATCATCCGAAAATGGAAAGAGTATGGCACAACTGCAAACCTACCAAGACATGGCCGTCCACCTAAACTGACAGGCCGGGCAAGGAGAGCATTGATCAGAGAAGCAGCCAAGAGGCCCATGGTAACTCTGGAGGAGCTGCAGAGATCCACAGCTCAGGTGGGAGAATCTGTCCACAGGACAACTATTAGTCGTGCACTCCACAAATCGGGCCTTTATGGAAGAGTGGCAAGAAGAAAGCCATTGTTGAAAAAAAACCATAAGAAGTCCCGTTTGCAGTTTGCCACAAGGCATGTGGGGGACACAGCAAACATGTGGAGGAAAGTGCTCTGGTCAGATGAGACCAAAATTGAAGTTTTTGGCCTAAATGCAAAACGCTATGTGTGGTGGAAACCTAACATTGCACATCACCCTGAACACACCATCCCCACTGTGAAACATGGTGGTGGCAGCATCATGCTGTGGGGATGCTTTTCTTCAGCAGGGACCGGGAAGCTGGTCAGAGATGATGGGAAGATGGATGGAGCCAAATACAGGGCAATCTTGGAAGAAAACCTGTTAGAGTCTGCAAAAGACTTGAGACTGGGACGGAGGTTCACCTTCCAGCAGGACAACGACCCTAAACATACAGCCAGAGCTACAATCGAATGGTTTAGATCAAAGCATATTCATGTGTTAGAATGGCCCAGTCAAAGTCCAGACCTAAATCCAATTGAGAATCTCTGGCAAGACTTGAAAATTGTTGTTCACAGACGCTCTCCATCCAATCTGACTGAGCTTGAGATATTTTGCAAAGAAGAATGGGCAAGAATTTCAGTCTCTAGATGTGCAAAGCTGGTAGAAACATACCCCAAAAGACTTGCAGCTGTAATTGCAGCGAAAGGTGGTTCTACAAAGTATTGACTCAGGGGGGCTGAATACCTTTGCACGCCACACTTTTCAGTTTTTTATTTGTAAAAAAATTTGAAAACCATGTATCATTTTCCTTCCACTTCACAATTATGCACCACTTTGTGTTGGTCTATCACATAAAATCCCAATAAAATACATTTACGTTTGTGGTTGTAACGTGGCAAAATGTGGAAAAGTTCAAGGGGTATGAAAACTTTTGCAAGCCACTGTATGTCCCTGAGATCAGCAAAAATACTCAACACAAATGTGATTTCAGCAAGGCCCTGCACAATTGCAGTAAAATACCCTTACTCCTGTAATCAAACTCTCTGATAATTAAGGCCAGTTAGTAATGTACACTCCTGATTAGTTGCTGCACCTGTGTATTGACTTTCAGTGGTTTGTGGACAAGCACAACCAGGTCCATTGGGAAATCAACACTATTGATTCAGCATTTTGTCCACATTGTGTTTGTTCTTCTTTTCTTGTCTGTTCGCTCAGCTTGCCTCTATCCCTCTTTGCATCATGCTCCACATTGACAATCCCACCTGGTTTAGCATTATCAGCAAACTTAGAAACATGACACGTTGACCTCAGCCACATTGTTGGTTATAGATCATGAGCAGCTTGTAGATGGACACAAATTGCTGGAGTAACTCAGCGGGACAGGCAGCATCTCTGGATAGAAGGAATAGGTGACATTTCAGTTCAAGGCCCTTCTTCAGACACCTCACCCATTCCTTCTCTTCAGAGATGCTGCCTGTCTCGCTGAGTTACTCCAGCATTCTGTGTCCATTTTCGGTGTAAACCTGCATCTGCAATTCCTTCCTGCACATGAGCAGCTTGGTCCCTGTAGTAGTTAACAACAGCCTGTCAGCCTGAGAAAGAGCCACTTATTTTCACTCTTTGCTCTGTGTTCAATAAACAATTGTTAATCCATGATAATATTCCAATTTCATTTTCCCTAAGTCTATTAGCCACTTTATTGAAATCCTCCTAGTACTGCTCCATTCTATCTTGTTTCTTTGGTCGATACACAGAATCTTTTACCCAGAGTAAAGGAATCAACCACCAGGTTTAAGGTGAGAGGGGAAAAATGTAATATGAACCCGAGTGGGCAACTTTTACACTCAGATGTTGGGTATATGGAACGAGCTGTCAGGTGAGGTAGTTGAGGCAGGTACTATAACAACATTTAAAATACATTTGGACAGGTACATGAATAGGAATGATCTAGAGGGATATGGGCCAAAAATAGGCAGGTGAGACTAGTGTAGAGGGGCATCTTGGTGGGCACGAACAAGTTTTGGCTGAAGGGCTGTTTCCATGTTGTCTGACTCTATGACTCTAAATCCAAATACAATGCATCTACTGGTTCCCCTTATTCTACTGACCATATGCTTAAAGAATACCAGTGGAGTAGTCAAACTTGATATCATCTTCATAAACTCACGACTCCATCCAAGGACCCAAGCAGTCTTTCCAGGTGAGGCAGGGTTTCACCTGCACCTCCTCCAACCTCATCTACTGCATCCGCTGTTCCAGGTGTCAACTTCTCTACATCGGTGAGACCAAGCGCAGGCTTGGCGATCGCTTCGACCAACACCTCCGCTCGGTTCGCATTAACCAACCTGATCTCCCGGTGGCTCAGCATTTCAACTCCCCCTCCCATTCTGAATCTGACCTTTCTGTCCTGGGCCTCCTACATGGCCAGAGTGAGTCCCACCGCAAATTGGACGAACAGCACCTCATATTTCGCTTGGGTAGTTTACACCCCAGCTGTATGAACATTGACTTCTCCAATTTCAGGTAGTCCTTGCTTTCTCCCTCCTTCCCCTCCCAGCTCTCCCACAACCCTTTCTTTTTCCCGCTCCCCCCGACATCAGTCTGAAGAAGGGTCTCAACCCGAAACGTCCTCTATTCCTTCTCTCCATAGATGCTGCCTCACCCACCGAGTTTCTCCAGCATTTTTGTCCACCTCCGCTCAACTAAAAGGTAACATCTCCAATAATACAGCAGCACGAAGCACTGAGCTAGAGTGGCAGCCTGGATAATAGTACTCTGGACTTATACTTATGAGAGTGCTTCTATATGAGAGTGTTCTAAATGACACGACAGAAAAAAATCTAAAATGTTTTGATGTTTTATATTTTGACGAAATCAATGTTTATTTAGCTCACAGCATTACTTTGCACTTTCAAGCAACTTTTAATCATTTTAAATTTCCCTTTCCTTTGCAAATGTGTTTGTCAATCAATTATTTAAATGAACTGACCTTGAAAAAGTTGAATCAGGTTAAGTTTCATCATGAGCACTAAGTGTAGGGCGAGTTGGCAGATTTCACAATTAATCCCAGAACATGCAAGTAAAATTCAATTGTTTAGAAGTTAAACTGCACCGTGTGTTTTTATGTAATAATTACTGGGCAGTTCATAGAATTAGATAGATGGTTGCTTTCTTGTTTCATACCCAATGTTGGTTGCTGCCAGGTAATGTTGTCTAGTTCCTTTGTAGAAATAAAGAGCAAAGGTGACTCACACCCAGAAATGCAGGCTTGAACATCAAGTGGCTGAAAATTAACTGGAAATTGATGTTTTCACATTTGAACTGTGTCTGCAACCTGTTGCTATAATATTTCCTTTCCAAAATCATTGCTGAATGTTGGCAATGATTCCTTTGGAATTAGAATTAGGCATAGAAAGGATATCCTTTTTCCCAGGATAGAAATATCAAATGTTAGAGAGCATAGCATTAAGATGAGAGGGGCAAAGTTTAAAGGAGATGGCGAGTGCCTAGAATGCATAGCCGGGGGTGGTGGTGGAGGCAGATACGATAGTGACACTTAGAGACCTTTGGATAGACACGTGGAATTGTAGGGAACAGGGGGATATGGATTATGTGTAGGCAGATAAGGGTTAGTCTTGGCATCAAGTTCGGCATTGACATTGACGGCTGAAGGGCCTGTTCCTGTGCTGTTTCATGTTATTTATTCTAAATTGTGAATGAAACATGTACAAGGCTAGTTTTGCTCTTCCATTTAAAAAATCAAGGACATATGCCCTACAAACTGTTTTTTCTTCTGCTGATTTCTTCAATTTTCTTATAAAAATGTGAATTATTTTGCCTTGGAGAAGCATTTCATTACTTGTCAAATGCTGGCGGTTTCATAATGTGCTCACAGAATTTGAAGTCATTAAATTCCTCCTCAATCTTGCTGAATACTTTGTGCGGTATAATATTCAAATGGCTTCAAACTTATTTATCTCCGGTTAACTGAGCAAGTATTCTAAATCAACACTTCACATGACGCAATCAATCCTGAAGGGAATTGAATTACTATTCCAAACATGAACTCAACAAATTTCAATGACATTATGTCTTTATTGAGCACTCTGTAGAGACAGATTCAAAAGAGATCTACAGAACGGAAACAGACTCATCCATGCCGACCAAGAAGCCTCATCCAAATGCTCGTGATTGACCCATTCCCTCTTAAAGTTTCCTATTCATGTACCTGTCCAAATTATTTAAAATGTTGTTTTTGTACCTGCCTCAACTACTTCCTTTGCACTTGAAGATCGATTTGTTTTCATAAGGTTATAAAGTCATAAGGAATAGGATTAGAATTAGGCCATCATGTCTACTCCACCATTCAATCATAGCTGATCTATCTCTCCCTCCTAGCCCCATTCTCCTGCCTTCTCCCCATAACTTCTGACACCTATACTAATCAAGAATCTATCAATCTCTGCCTTTAAAAAAATCCACTGACGGCCTCCACAGCCGTCTGTGGCAATGAATTCCACAGATTCACCACCATCTCTGACTAAAGAGGGCCCTGATGAATGCCTGAATGAAAACAACCATTTTCCGATCATTTAGTGTCACTCCAGAAATATGAGTCAATATTCTTGTGAGTGAGCCCCCCTTGCGTACCACATCTCCCACCCATCACATTTCCACCTCCCTCCATTTTACAGCAGAACATTACAACCTGTATCACATTGCCTGGGAGCAATCAATGTCAGATGTGAAGGCAAGAAAGTGATCAGACAAATGTTTACAAAAGATAGGCAGAGGGAAAAGAAAAATTTACAATTGCATAATATTTCAGGACAACCTTACAATATATTTGTGAAATGATTTGCCATTGTTGTGTGAAGTAATAATAATAATAATGGATGGGATTTATATAGCGCCTTTCTAATACTCAAGGCGCTTTACATCGCATTATTCATTCACTCCTCAGTCACACTCGGTGGTGGTGAGCTACTTCTGTAGCCACAGCTGCCCTGGGGCAGACTGACGGAAGCGTGGCTGCTAATCTGCGCCTACGGCCCCTCCGACCACCACCAATCACTCACACACATTCACACACATTCACACGCAGGCAAAGGTGGGTGAAGTGTCTTGCCCAAGGACACAACGACAGTATGCACTCCAAGCGGGATTCGAACCGGCTACCTTCCGGTTGCCAGCCGAACACTTAGCCCATTGCGCCATCTGTCGTCCCCGACAGTAAAGTAGGTGCTGTTTACTCTGGTCAAACCTTTTAACTTGCATTACTAATAGAAATGTGCTTTCCATAATTTCCAAATGCATAGGAATATAGACACAAAATACTGGAGTAACTCAGGCAGCATCTCTGGCGAGAAGGAATGCGTGACTTTTCTGGTTGAGTCCCTTCTTCAGTCTTAAACGTCACCCATTCCTTCTCTCCAGAGATGCTGCTTGTCCTGCTGAGTTACTCCAGCATTCTGTGTGTATCTTTGATTTAAACCAGCATCTGCAGTTCTTTCCTACACCAATGCATAGGAATGGTCAGCCTCCAGCTGCATAGGAAGGCAGCTTACCTTCCAGCTATTTGGACCCCAAGATAAAACAATTTAATTTTCTTAGAGGAAGCCCAATTAATTATGAAATATGCTGGTGAGCCATCTTGAACTAACACAGTCTTACATGGTGTGGCCACTCCTCAATGTTACTTAATTTAAACACCATCTTCACTTAGAGGAGGAGGGAAATCAGTGTGTGATATCATTGTCATATAAATTATCTTCCAGATGTTTGAATCAAAGTGCCTTGCCATTCTTTATTCTCCATTTCAGAGAAACAGAGACAAGTGAACAAATCACTGAAATCTAACCTGACAATTCGGCGACCAGGACTTCATTATACCAGGGCACTGCTCAATTAAGATTCTTTACCTTGAACTGCTGTCATCCATATGTAGAAATCGCTACCTCAGTGCTGTTATGTAGTTATGGAGTTCCATGAGTAATAATGAAGGAATAGCAATCAGTTGTCTAAAAATGGAAAAGAGCCAGCCAGCAGAACTGTTTTTCTCAGTATGGGCAGACTTTAAAAAAAAATATCCTCAGTTGTTTAACCATGCTATTTAATTAAATAGCAGCACACCTGATTCCACAGCAAATTTGGCAGCATATCACTTGGCTACACAAACCTAAAAAAAGAATCAAACAGGAACTCAGTGGGGCAGGTTATATCCATGGAGGGAAATGGACAGAAGACATTTCGGGTCAGGAACCCCCTTCAGTCTGATGGAGTAGAGGGGAGATAGATGGAAAAAGGTGAAGGTATGGGGTGAGGAAAGAGCAAGCAAGTGATCGCTAGATGTAGGTGGAGAGATTGATTGGGATTGAAGGGTAGAGAGAGTAAAAGCCCTGTCTCACGGTGCGAGTTGACCCACGAGGTACCCCGAGCGAAAGACTCGTGGTTGTGCACGAAATTCCAAGTGTATGATCAAGAGTTTAACCGAGTTCCCACGGGTATGACTCAAGTTTGCTGTTAACTGTCATTTCTGCAATGTTCCAAGTTCGTCTCCCAAGTTAACAAGTTCCTTTCCCGAGTTACTCTTGAGCCAACCTTCAATGAAGGTCTGTTTTAATAAGCAACATCTCCATCCTGCGGCTTTCAGTTAAAGATAGAATTCAGCGCGGCCGCATCTATTGATGTGACCTATAAATTGTTGGGAGACGGAGCTCAGGGTTCGCCTCCTGAGCTGCTTTGGTGCCCAGGCGTGAGCTGAGGTGGAGGGAGGTTGGGGGGGGGGGGGCAGGTTAAACTCACCCATTTGACAGAGGCAGAGGATTACGAGGATCCAGCGAGACTCGGACTGCGTGGAGAGCCGAGACTGCCCCGCTGGTGGCCAACTTCTCCCTGTCCTCCGTCGCCGCTCCCAGCCGGCCGGCAGGAGCTGTGCATGGGGCCCGTCACTGGAGTCGTATCTGACTGCCTGGGCAGCCTGAGGGAGGCAGATGCACCCTGCCCGGGGAGAGGCCGCTGAGAGACTGCGGGGGGAGTACCTCACTCGGACTGTGATAGGGAGAGACAGAGGCACACACACACACACACACAGTGTGAAGTTCCTCTGACTGACTGACTGTGTGTGGGTGTGGGGGGTGGGACAGAGAGAGAGAGAGACACACACACACAGGCAGCGTGGAGTACCTTTAACTGTGTGTGTGGGAGAGAGAGACAGAGGCAGACACACACACACAACGGGCAGTGTGTACCTCAGTCTGTGTGTGTGTGTAGGGGAGAGAGAGACACAGAGACAGTGTGGACCTCTGACTGTGTATGAAGGAGAGAGGGGGAGAGAGACAGACAGAGAGAGGCACAGAGGCAGTGTGGTGTACTTCGGCGTGACTGTGGGGGAGAGAGAAAGAGCGCACAGGACCTCGGTCTATCTGTGTGTGTGGGAGGGAAGAGCAGAATACATCGGTCTTATATTGTGTGGGGGAGAAAGAGAGAGGTGGGGGGGAAGAGAGAAATGGAGGGAGACGTATATACACACAAAGCAGAGTTTTACTGTGTATGTGGGAGACACAGATGGACTTACACAGATGGACTTACCTCGGTCTTACTGTGTGTGGGAGAGGGGGAGAAAGAGACGTACACTCACAGAGGCAGAGTCTCTCAGCCTGTGTGAGAGGGAGGGAGGGAGGGAGAGAGAGACACACACACACACACAAGGTGGATGTGAAATCTCACCTGCCTGTTTCAGTGACCGGCACCCGCCACTAGTGAATGAAGATGCCCCCATCTGTCTCCCCCTCCTCTCCCTCCACTCTCCACCCTCTCTCCTCCACCCCCCCCCTCCCTCCCTGCTCCAACCCCCCCACTCCCCCCCAATTTGGAAATGTCATCCCATCACCCATTCCTTCTCTCCAGAGATGCTGCCTGCCCGCTGAGTTAAAGAGTTCCCACGGTAGACTCACGAGTCACTAAGGTAAATGCACGGGCCACTACGTTCTTACAACGTGTTTAAATGTTTCAAATTTTTACCTCAAGAGTACATTTTACTCGTGGAAAAGTTTAAACATGTTTGAATTTTTCCAAGAGTTAACAAGTTTCACGGGTACCTGCCATTAGCGCCAAGAGTCGCTAAGACTCGTCCACGAGTTCCGACGTTCCCGCTACGTTAATCGTACGTGATTACCACAAGTTAAATTTGTTTTAAGATCGGGGTACCTCGTGGGTCAGCTCGCACCGTGAGACAGGAGTTTAACCAAGGCTGGAGGTGATGTGGAGAAGATATGATGAGCATTCGACAGCACTGGGCCTGTACTCACTGGAGTTTAGAAGAATGAGGGAGACCTCATTGAAACTGACAGAATAGTGAAAGGTTTGGATAGAGTGGATGTGGAGAGGATGTTTCCACTAGTGGGTGAGTCTAGGACTAGAGGTCATAGCCTCATAATTAAAGGACGATTTTTTAGGAAAGAGATGAGGAGGAATTTCTTTAGTCAAAGGGTGTTGAATTCTTTGCCACAAAAGGCTGTGGAGGCCAAATCAGTGGATATTTTTAAGGCAGACATAGATAGATTCTTGATTAGTACGGGTGTCAGAGGTTATGCGGAGGAGGCAGGAGTATGGGGTTAGGATGGAGAGATAAATCAGCCATGATTGAATGGCAGAGTAGACTTGATTTTAGTAGCAGGATCTTACACGAGGCGGAGACGGGGGAAAAGAGCAGGCATCTGCGCCAGGCTAACATCTAAGCCCACCCGACCTGCAGTGCCCTCGCTTCTCCTCTCTAATGTCCGCTCCCTGGACAACAAACTTGACGAACTGCGTCTTCTCATAACAACATACAGGGACATTAGAGACTGCTGTGTGTTTGTTTTCACGGAATCATGGCTCCACGGTAATGTCCCAGACACAGCAATACAGCTGGAGGGAATGACATTGTTCCGTGCGGACAGAGAGGCAGGTGGCTCTGGTAAGAGCCGAGGTGGAGGCCTGTGCTTGTACATAAACAAGGACTGGTGTGTGAACGCTACGATAGCCTGGAAACACTGCTCTCCGCTGATAGAATTCCTCATCGTGAAATCTCGGCCTTTCTATCTGCCGAGGGAATTCTCCGTTGTTTTCGTTGTGGCTGTATATGTTGCTCCAAGTGCTAATGTAAATTCTAAGGCCAACGAATCACTGGGAGCTCTGCATGATGCCATCAGTGAGTTCCAGACCAAACATCCTGATAGCTTCATTGTGGTGGCCGGGGATTTTAATCACACCAGCCTTAAGACGGTGCTCCCAAAATGCAAGCAATATGTGGATTTTGAGACCAGGGAACATCTTGGACTTGGTTTACACCAACACCCCAGAGGCTTACAAGGCAGCCCCACTCCCTCACCTGGGCCACTCGGACCACATTTCAGTGTTTTTAACACCAGCCTACAGACCTCGGCAGAAACAAGTCAGAGCGGAGAGAAAACACACCAGGGTCTGGCCAGAGGGAGCAGCCTCAGCACTGCAGGATTGCTTCCTGCACACGGACTGGGATGTGTTCAGGGCAGCGGCGTCCTATGATGACCTCATCAACATCGAGGAGTACGCAGAGACTGTAACCAGCTACATTGCCAAGTGCACCGAGGATGTCACCATCATGAAAACCTTCACTGCACGTGGAAACAAAAAGCCATGGATGACAGCAGAGGTACGCTCACTGCTGAGGGCTCGTGATGAAGCCTACAGAGCCGGTAACACATCCGCTCTTCGATCTAGCAGGACTGCAATGGAAAAAGGAATCAGGGCAGCGAAACGTGCCTACGCGGGAAAAATCCAGGGACACCTCTGTGACACAGGAGACACCAGGAGGATGTGGAAGGGAATCCAAATACTGACGGGGTACAAGGCAAGGCAGCAGGTAACTGACATGGATTCTTCTCTCCCTGATGAACTAAACAACTTCTTCGCTCGTGTTGATGCAGCAAACACCACACCCAAGGGGAGAGCCAGTCCCCACATACAAACAGACCAGCCAGTACTGACCATAGACCCGATGGACACACGGAGAATCCTGTCTAAGGTCAACCCGTGGAAAGCAGTCGGACCCGATAACATCCCAGGACGTGTGCTTAAGGAATGTGCTGAGGAGTTAGCATATGTGCTAACGGACATCTATAACATCTCCCTCAGTCAAGCCATTGTCCCCACATGCCTCAAAACGAGTACAATTATCCCAATAGCGAAGAAACCAGTTGTGGCCTGCCTAAATGATTACCGCCCTGTCGCCCTGACCCCAATAATAATGAAGTGTTTTGAACGCCTGGTGAAACCCCACATTACTGCCAGCCTCCCCTCATCGTTAGACCCCCTCCAGTTTGCCTATCGCCCCAACCGTTCTACAGAGGACGCCATCTCTACCACACTGCACACAGTGCCCACGCATCTGGAAAAAAGTAACACATACGCCAGAATCCTGTACATTGACTTCAGCTCTGCGTTCAACACCATCATTGCACAGAGACTTGTGGAGAAACTAACCCTGCTGGGCCTCAACACCACCCTGTGTCACTGGATCTTGGACTTTCTGACAGAGAGACCGCAGTCAGTCCGTGTGGGCAAGAACACTTCAGGCTCGATCACGCTGAGCACCGGCTCACCTCAAGGCTCTGTGCTCAGCCCGCTGTTGTTCACATTGCTCACACATGACTGTGCGGCCAGATTTAGGGACAATATGATCATAAAATTCGCGGATGACACAACAGTGGTGGGACTCATCAGCGGAGATGATGAATCAATGTACAGGGAGGAAGTAAAACAACTAGTGGACTGGTGCGGCAAAAATAATCTAGCACTAAATGTGGAAAAAACAAAGGAGATGGTTGTCGACTTCAGGAGGGCGCAGCCAAAGCATGCACCCCTTAACATCAGTGGCGCCACAGTGGAGAGAGTGGAGAGCATAAAGTTCCTCGGGGTGCAAATTACGGACAGCCTCACCTGGTCCAGAAACACCACTGGGACCATCAAAAGGGCCCATCAGCGACTGCACTTCCTGAGGAAACTAAAACAGGCCTCACTCCCCACCAACATCCTCAGGACTTTCTACAGGGGTACGGTGGAATCTGTACTCACGTACTGTTTAAATACGTGGTACTCAACCTGCAACTGCTCGGACAGGAAGGCTCTGCAGAGGGTAGTGAGGGGAGCAGAGAAGATCATTGGCGTCTCCCTACCCTCAGTACAAGAACTGTTCCTGAGCCGCTGTCGGAAAAAAGCTCAAAAAATTGCCAAGGACAAAATGCACCCCCTCCACATACACCTGGATCTCCTGCCATCAGGCAAGAGATATCGCAGCATCAAAGCCCGGACTACATGACTGCTAAACAGCTTCCTGCCATATGCTGTGAGGCTGCTAAACAGCCACTCTGTACTCACAGTCACCTGATTCTGCGGCTTGGCACGGACACTATAATAACTGGCACTGGCCACTTCAATAACTGGCACTGGCCACTCAAATCAGCCACCCCGGACATGTTTATGATTGGTCTTACTGTATTTTAACGTTGTTTGTATCTATTTTAACTTATACTGTTCCATCAGGGACTGGATTGTTTTAGTGTTGTTATTATTATTATTATGTGTGAAATGTTTTAAACGTCATGTGCGATGCTCCGGTATTCCCTGGGAAACGTCTTTTCGTTTTGCACTGCACAACTGTTGCTTGCAAGATGACAATAAAGGAATTGAATTGAATTGAATTGAATTGATGAGCCGAATGGCCTAATTCAGCTCCTATCACTTATGATATGATCTTATGAAGACAAAAGTTTGCAATTAGTGGTGTCTGCTGAATGTAAGGTGAGGAGTGAAATGTAAAATAAGTGATGGATTGTGAGTAGAAGGGAATTGGGGAGAAAAATGAGGGACCAAGAGTCGGGAGGTGTGGGTTAAGAATGGATGGAGGAGGTGGAAGACGTTGCCTGCTTTGTCAGATACCTGCACCCTATCCACCAGGGACAGCTGGAGCTCTTGGTTGCCAGTCACTTTAATCCCCCTGCTCCTTCTCATTCCGATATCTGTCCTCGGCCTCCTCCACTGCCTGTGAGGCCGCATGCAAACTGGAAGAATAGCACCTCATATTCCACGTGGGTAACCCAAAACCCAACGGTATGAAATTTGATTTTACCAATTTCAGGTAACCCCCCCACCTCATCCACCCAGCACCCCCACTCCCTTTTCTTTCCACTCCCCCGTCATCCAGTACCTTTCCCTTCCTTCACCTTACCCATCTGTTCATCATCCATCCCTGCCTACACCAAACCCCCATTTTTCTCCCCCCACCTTCTGTTCTATCTACTATTCCTCCCTTTGGTTCTCCATGTCAATCCACCTTCCTTTATCAAATTCCACTATTTTGTCTTCTCCACAACACCTCCAGCCTCAGTTATTATCCTCAGCCTTCTTCCCCAGCTGACTCATCTGGCAATCAATGCCTCCATCTGGATCTACCTGTCACTTGCCAGCTCTTGCTCAACCTCTTTCCATTGAACATAATACAGCCCCTTCAACTTGTGACATCTGTGCCAAATATGATGTCAAGTTAAACTAATCACTTCTGCTTGCATGTTTAGTTTAGAGATGCATCATGGAAACAGGCCCTTCAGCCTACTGAGTGCGCGCGACCAACGATCACCCATACACTAGTTCTATGTTATTCCAATTTTGCATCCTACACACTAAGGCCAATTTACAGGTCAATAACCGACAAACCTCCACATCTTTGAAATGTCGGAAGAAGTTATCACAACCAAGGGCGGAAATCGCTATCAAAACATGGGTGGGGGGACACAATTCCTTGGTGGCCCCGCGCATGCGCACATACACAAACACAAACACACACACACACACACACACACACATGCACGCACACACGCACGCTCACACACGTGAGTCTTTGGAGGCTTCAGCCGTGGGCCCTGTGGACGGTAACATCGGGAGCTGACCTGTTTAAGAAAGAACTGCAGATGCTAGAAAAATCGAAGGTAGACAAAAATGCTAGAGAAACTCAGCGGGTGAGGTAGCATCTATGGAGCGAAGGAATAGCTGACGTTTCGGGTCGAGACCCTTCTTCAGACCAGATCTGAGGAAGGGTCTCGACCCGAAACGTCACCTATTCCTTCGCTCCATAGATGTGTTTCTCCAGCATTTTTCTACCTTCGGGAGCTGACCTGGTTGGTGACCGACTCCGAACTCCAGCCACAGCAGCTTCGTCCACCCCGAATCGTGGGGCTTGAATCGGCCTGCTTGCGGGACCTTTCATCGCCCGGCGCGGCTTAAAATCGGCTGGCGGGGGCTTCAACATCGGGGGAGGGGGAGGGGAAGGGGAAGGGGAGAGGGAGGGGGAGGGGGAGGGGGGGAGATTTAAATACGATGCTCGTTTAAATCTTTCCCATCCACCAATACTTCCAATTAGTCCAAATGATAATTTTACCCGCATCAGACAGCTTTAAGAAATTCTTCGTGAATACCTTCAGTAATACTTGAAGGTCAAAACACAATTGGTGACACATCATGTTAATACGATGTTAATGGAGACATTTAACAATCGTTTAAAAGTGACACCCCCACTGCCTCGCGGAAAGAGGAGATTTTAATAGATTTTTTTTCATCGAATTTCAAAATCGGGATTACTAAACATGGGGGGGATTGTCCCCCACTTCTCAAAGCATGGGGGGGTGGACGTGTGTGTGTGTCCCCCCCACCCCCCGGGATTTCCGCCCATGATCACAACTATTTGCAGGTACTCTCACAACATCGGAAAAACATTTGGACAGGTACATGGATAGGATAGCAGTGGAGGGATATGCGCTAAATGCAGGCAGGTGGGACTAGTATAGATGGGGGAATGTTGGTGGGCACGGGCAAGTTGGCTGAAAGGCAAGTTTCCACACTGTATGACTCTATACTGGTTCCTCTGGAGAAAACCCACGTTATCACAGAAAGAGCGAACAAACTCCGCACAGACAACACTTGAGGTCAGGATCGTAACCGGGTCTGGCGCTGTGAGGCAGTAACTCTACCACTGCACCACTGTGCTGATCCATGTCCCTTCATCCCCTTATCTCTTTCTACTAACTATATCCTCTCTACTCCATCAGCTGAAGAAGGGTCTCAACCAATCTGTCCATTTCCCCACACAAATGCTGCCGACCACACTGGATTCCTCCATCAATCTGTTTGTGCTCAAGATTCCAGCACCTGCAGTCTCGGGTCTGGGTAGACTTAGAGTCAACTGTAATCAATATAACATTTGTTTAAGTACCTCTATCCACAATACACAGAGTGACTTATTCATACATAAGTAATAAAGTGGATCAATAATAAACCTTAAACTCTTTTGTACCTGACCCCAGTTGGGGTCAACCTGGCCTAAGAATTCACTGCATAAAATAATTCTCAACTCCCGTCATGTTCTTTATAGTCTTGTAATAAAAGTATATACTCATTACTTGCCTGGATTTGCCAGCTCCTTCAAAACTACGTCTGGCTAGATATTTTATGCTAGCAAGTGAAGTGAATTTCCATTTGTTCACATTTAGTGAGGAAAGCGATATGGATGTCACCTCTTCTCCATTATACCAATGGTTTCTCAACATAAACATTCAGTTTACTTATTCTAGATACTTTATAACCTTCTCATTTAAATAGTGTATTTCACATGTACTGTAATTTATTTTCATGTGAGATG
The DNA here is from genome assembly GCA_038087875.1 of Malacoraja senta. Lineage (NCBI taxonomy): Eukaryota > Metazoa > Chordata > Chondrichthyes > Rajiformes > Rajidae > Malacoraja > Malacoraja senta. The sequence goes on from CM075977.1 coordinate 297,343,153, forward strand.
ATTTAACCAGTTTTATTTATGGATCTGATGAGATAAATACATTTTACAGAAGAGTTTGTACAGAAGAAAGTTACTCTTTCTTTTCCGGTTGCAGAATAAATGAACAGTATGAAATATATATGATCAATGGGCATATTTTATAAGTCCCAACATAAAGCTCTGCACAGCAGGAGTGCATATCATCCATTGGTCAATTAATCTGATTTGTTGATAGAATCTTTTTCTGCATATGTAACAGTTGTAGATTTAAAGTGTACATCGGGAGCACGTACTAAAAACTGGCAATTATCTATCGACATTTGTCCAATTTCCATGCCAGTGCTGTTGTGTATTTCTCCTTCCATGAACAGAATAGAATAATTGATTATTCATCTCACTATGTTTCTGTGACCTTGATCTGCAGAGAGTGGTGAACATTTTCCAGTCCATCACAAGTTTGTCACTTTCTTCCATCTATTCCCTTTTCCCTCTTCCCACTTCTGGGCGAGGATTCAGGAGCTTGAAAGTTCTGAAGAACAACTTCTTCGCCAGTTATTTGACTCCTGAACCATTCACTCATTTTACACCTCATTACTAGAGGTGTTGCCACATACACTTGCTCTTAATTCCACCCCATTGAAAGCTTCTGTTATTGTACTTTAATATTATTTTGTATTTTAGATTTTCCGATTTTACACAATAATCTTGCACCATTCATCTGTTTGCACCAGCTATAGTATTTATTATTCTATTTATCATGACTGTATGAAATACGTTTACATAGTGAATTACATGTGATCAATGAATTTTATTGTACCCTGCTGTAAATAATAAACTAATTGTACTTTATAATCTAACTATCCATCTAACTAACTATGTGAATCTTTGATGCATTTATTCACTGGCACTGGCAGTGGCAGGTCCAGAATTTATTGCCATTCACCAATATTTGATGAGACAGTGATGAAAGTATCCCCAAGGCATTGTTGGGGAGAGAGTCTGCGCTGCTAGATCCAGCGATGAAGGACAGGTCAAGTGTCAAGAATGTTCATTGTTAAAATGTAGAAACAAGGAACTGCAGATGCTGGTTTACAAAAAAAAAAGACAAAGTGCTGGAGTAACTCAGCGGGTCAGACAACATCCCAGCATCAAGTCTGAAGAAAAGTCCTAACCCAAAACACATACCAAACCATGTTCTCCAGGGATAGTGCCTGATTCACTGAGTTACTCCAGTATTGTGTGTCTTTTCTTCCAGTGTTTAATTGTCATATGCACTGGGACCAGAACAATGCAAGTCTTACTTGCTTTGCAGGCGCATTAAACACAACAATACAATTTAAAAAATGTGATAATCTATCAGTTATACGAGGTAAACTATAATGAAGCAAGCCGACATATGTAGTGCAACCTTCGGAGAACAAAGCCCATAATAGTTCAGAACACAGAGGGGGTTGTGGTTAGAATCGTGCAGGATGGTTCAAGAGTCTGATGGGAAAAAGTTGCCCCTGAACCTGGAGATAATGGTTCCTAAGGCCACTATACCTTTTTCTCAATGGTAGCAACAAGATGAGAGCGTGACCAGGGTGGTGTAGGTCTTAGATGATATTAACTGCTTTCTTGAAGCAACAGTTTCTGTAGATCCCTTTCAAGATGAGGCATTCAATACGCTTGGTGGACCTGGCAACGTCTGCAGTCTTCTTTGTACTTGGACATTTGAATTACTGAACCAGTCTGTGATACAATAAGTCGGTATGCTCTCCACCTGGAGATGTTGACCCTCTCCACCGCTGTTCCTGTCACTCATCCCGCCCTCCCACCCTTATTACCTCTTATTGTTTATCCCTTATTATTATCCCTTCATGCTGAACCTTGCAAGTAACTGCTTAATTCACCCAACCCTTCCCACCAATGGATGGATGTTAATCTCTTTTAAATAATGTCTAGTTTTCATATAACTCCTACTGTTCATCAAAATTCAAACAGAAAGATTAATAGTAAAATAATGTAGCCTCTTTTTCATTATGTGTTGATCTTAATGCTTTCATAAAATGGAGATCTCTCAAACAATGAATCGATCCCTTTTTTGTGAAAAGTAAAGAAAATTATCTGTTGCTTTGTATAACTAGGTACGATCTCCAAATTTGAAAATCCAAAACAAACTGCAAAAGCTGGTAACTTGAAATAAACTCAAACTTTCTCTCCATCTCCACAGAAAATTGTCTGACCTGCTGAATGCTTACATCACTTTCACAATATCCAAAACATCACTTCAACCACAATGTTCCAGCTTCAAAAATGATATCTCTGAACATTGATGCATCTTGGAGAGAAAATCAATGGCTCTGGAGCTAGACTGAATTACTTATTTGTACATTGCAGTGAATTAATCTAATGCTACCTAGAGCAATGCAATTAATGCAGTTTTTAGTTCAAATATATAATGATTGCCAAAGAAAATTCCCAAAGGAGCCACTTAGTCATGTGAAACTGGGAGTCTTTTTATATTATTACCTTGTCCATTATGTTCCATCATCCTTTCACTAATAATAAAACCATGCAGTTCTACATACAGCCATTTGGGGCCTGAATTCCTCTGTCTATTAGACCCAGTGAGTGCTGAGTGACAATAGTTGGAATAATGTTCTGCTTTAATCTAGATGGAGTAGCCTTTATATTTCAACGTTCTTTTAGTTGTGACAAACAAATTGCAAACACATTTAATAATGACATATTATGTAGGCAGCATATTTGATATTAAAAAGCAAAAGCATATCCATGCTTCACAGTACCTTAACCTTTCCAATGCTCCCCCCACCCAATCAAGTGATAAAGCTGCAAGAATCACATAGAAGCGAGAACTGTCCAGGTTGTCTTAAAAGCACAGTTTTCAAAGGCAGCAAAAGACCTGTTCCATGTATTACCAAGCAGGATAAGGTGCACAATTCAGTTGTTAAGTTTAAGAGTAAAACATAAAACCTTGTTCGTTGCCACTAATATGCATGTTACCCCTTACTACAAGACTCAAAAACTTGAAAGACATTTATAAAAGCTTAGGTAGAACCAAAGCACTGCAGATGTTGGTTAATGCACAAAAGAACACAAAGTGCTGGAGTACCTCAAAAGATCAGGCAGCTTCACTGGAAAATGTATTCAAGAGAGAGTTAGATTTAGCTCTTATGGCTAATGAAATTAAGGGATATGGGGAGAAAGCAGGAACGGGGTACTGATTTTGGATGATCAGCCATGGTCATATTGAATGGCGATGTTGATTCGAAGGGTTGAATGGCCTACTCCTGCACCTATTTTCTATGTTTCTATAACATGGATAGGTGGTGTTTTGGGACAAGACCCTTCTTCAGACCCTATAAAAGCTTCCTCTATTTGTACTCTTAAGGGGAATATGTTTCAAACCACCAAAAGAAGACATTGATAGCACAAAATACTACTTGTTAACAAATTGTGTGCAAGGTCTTAAGACACATTGTATTTTTGAAGTCCTAATGTTCAACTTTCTCATACCTTCAGTATTTGTTCATGGTGGTCGGAATATCCCAACACCCAAAGCTAAAACATTGTGGAAGCATAAACTCAATCCAAAAAGACAAGTGTTGGTCCGTGTGACAATACTCATTTCAGGCATTTCAACATAGAACAGTACAGCACAATTGGCCCCTCACCCCACAATGTCCCTACTGAACATGATGCGAAGACCATCACTTATCTACCAGCACATAACCCATATCCCTCCATTCCCTGCATATCTACAGTATATGCCCATCCAATAGTTTATTAAATGCCATCATCTTATTTTCTTCAACCATTATCCCCAGCAGCACATTCCAGACACATACCACCCTCTCTGTATAAAACTCGCCCTGCACGTCTCCTTTAAACACTGCCCCTCTCACCGTAAAGCTATGCTTTCGAGTATTTGATTTTTCCATCCTGATTTCCACAAGATTTGTTTCATACTCTTGTAGAATGTTTATGCTTCTGATAACATTAGTCTGAGGTGTACAAACACACTTCATACGGCAAGACAAACATCAGCTGAAATTGGGTTTGAGAAAAAATCTGAAATCTTCCATTAGCTTGCTTTGCGACGATGTGGTTTCCAAATTTCGCTGATTTGAAAAAACAAGGATGTATTGTTTAATTAGGTTATGATCCTTTGAGCTCAGTGTGTAAAACAAAAGTAGATAGACAATCACATGTCTGACCACAATATCATCAGTGTTGGAAGTGGATAAATGAACATGTCAGGTAGGGTCACATTTGGTGCTAGGATTTATTTCATTGGTGTTTTGATGTTCTGCATTCAATTTTAATTTCAACATAAAATGAAATTAATAATTAAAATTAAGCGATTCAACATCACCAGCCTTGAAATAAGGAAGTGGGAATGAGGAATTGTTAGGGTACAGAAGTAAATATGTCTGGCAGGAACCTGTGCTACTCTCATAGCCTCCCAAAGAGAGTATTCAATCAAGAAAACATGCACTCATAGTCTGATAGTCAGATATTTGTCATACGTTGTAAGTTAATATAATTGATAATATATTTAATAAAGTTCATGGTGAGGTGTTGTAATATTTCTCTGCAGAGCTTTTGTTAAGATTTTTTGTTTTTAATTCCATGATTTCTAGCATTTGCATGGCAGCCCAGGTTAGTAAATGTCATTGCTTAATGTGAACCCAGCCTTCAACTGGGATTACTGGTCAACCAGTTAGTCACTCAGCCAGTTCAACAGTCAAAGTCCACTGAAGAGAAAATGCAACTTTCCCAAACATTGGTCCCAAGAAGAGAAATTCATCCTGAGAAGGATGGTACTATCATTGGTGTTGCATTTTGGCAAGTTAAACAAGGGCAGGACTTACAAGTAATCGGCTGGACAATGTTATGGAACCAAGATACCTAGGAGTACAAGAACATAGTTCGCTGAAAGTAGCAACACAGGTCGATAGGGTATTGAAGAGGGTGTTTGGTAACCTTGCCTTTTTCAACCCAAGCATTTACAAGAGTTGGGACATCATCTTACAACATGTTGATGCAGTTCTGGTCTTTCAACCATAGGAAGGATCTCATGAAGCTGGAAAGGGTACAGAAAAAGATTCACAGAGATGTTACCAGGCTTGAGTAATGAAAATAGCATGAATAAGCTAGGGCTTTCTTCCTTGGAGCGTGGGAGACTGAGAGATGATCTTTTGGTGTATAGAAACTCATATGGAGCACAGAAAAATAAATGATCAAAGTCTTTTTCCAGGGGTATGAGAATCATAACCAAAAGAGCATAGCTTTAAGGTGAGAGGAGAGAAATTTGAAAAGGACCCCAGGAGCAAATTTTTCACACAAAGGATGGTAGATACATGGAACAAGCCTCCAGAGGAAGTGATAGAAGCAGGTACAATTACATTGTTTAAAAGACTTTTCGACAGGTACGTGGATAGGAAAGGTTTAGAGGGATATGGGCCAGTTGGGGGCAAATGGGACTAGCTCAGCTAGACAAATCGGCCAGCATGGATGTTTTGGGACGAAGGGCCTATATCCGTGCTGCATAACTCCGTGACTGTCACTCTATGACCTGGCAGATGCTGATTCTGTCCTAATTTGTAGTTCATTTCTACACAATTTGTTGTATGAGTAAAACAGGAAAGACATTCAATGGCCGTGTTGAGATATACAAAGCAGTAAAGGGCTGTTTTTATTGAATTGAAAGAAGAAGTTTCTCCTGCCAGATACCCATATCTAGAATTTCAGTGCATTAGCTCCATATTTTGTGACTTTGTGGACGAAAATGTGTTGAGCTACACTCAAAATACTTAATGTTCAGGCTGGTGTAACTTTAACTGTGCAATTTTGAGAAATTGACTTTAAAAGCTTTTTTGATGCTGCAAACCAGTAATCTTGATTCAATTAATTTTGGAAACCACAATTTTAACAAACTCAGCTTGGAAGTTCTTGCTCAAGTTTTGAAAAGTATCCTAAAGCGTTTCCAGGCAGAGATTATAGACAATATCAAAATATTGTTGAAATTTGAATCAAAAATGGCAGAATAATGAAGAGTAACCCACAGTAGTTTCCTGAATCCCCCAAATTACATAAATTATGATTTGTACCTTATCTAAGTATATTATCTAAAGTGCAAGTGTGTTAAATTGAATTAACCTCACCACAATTCCAAAATGTTATTATTCAACCTTCACTGATATTGATTATATTCAAGTTGAATGTTGTTCCCTTTCGTCACCCTTTAAAAATGAAGATCAAAAAGTACCCAAAGACGAGCCTTGTTTTTTGGGAAATTGGTGCTGTAAACCACCCCAATCCCAGTCCCCTCACTGCACCTTTGCTTTAGGATGTCCCACAAGGAAAACTGTATGATGTTACTGAATTAAGGGAAATTGACTGCTTTAATAAAGCACAAAGTACATCATGAAGCATGAGACGCATTGGTACCAATAAGGATGTTATCCCCTCATATATTTTGGATTCAGAAATAATTCCTTCAGATATCCTTTAAGGTACTGATGACTTATTGTGGAGGGTGCTCATTGTATATTTTTGCAGTTTGTTGTAAGAACACATTCAAGGTTATCTAGTTCCTCACACAGAAAATTTGAGGTCTGAGGTTAAAAGATAATTTGTTAGATCTGTTTGTTATTAAAATGGGGAAATTATTGCAGGAGACAAGCGACATTTCAAAATCACAGGTTCCAGCACTGCAGCCTCGCATAATCTTTTTCTGTGTCAGGATTGATGGATTTTAGGCTTATTTTCTTGGCTTTGTGAATGCAAAGACAGGATTCTCTGACTTCTCTTCATATGGGAAAACAATAACATTTAAATCTTTGCATTGGCTTTTGCAAAAAAAGCTTTTATAACAGTAATTTAGAGCTGCTTGCATCAAACAAAACCACAAAATGTCAATTTACCTGCTTGATTAGTGCGTTGGTCATTCATCCAAAAAGCTGCTTGATGATTTCATTCAGAAATTTCTTTTTTTTGCCATTCAGTTACATAAATTAATTAAAGCACAGTGTTTCAATCTAAAGCAGAACGGCCTATTGACCCACACGAAACAGCTAAAGCAGACAAACTACACTTGCTGCAAGAGGAAATCTGCTTTCCCTTCCCCCATCCTCAGTGCTCAGATTTCCACGACAGTGTGATTCATGCTGCAAGGATAAAGAGACATTCTACAGCTCAGGATCATTTCAAGATTTATCCATTTGTCCCCAACATCCAATCTGCATAGCAACCAGCAAATTATTAGGCAATGCCTCAGTAAACTAAAGGCATTAACCCGTAGCTCATTCACTTCCACTAATCAGGTGGACTTGTGAATAAATTAATCTTAATTGAGCCTCTATGGACAGAATGTATGACAGTTCATCTCTATGTCAACGAAGGGGAAATCTTCTAACTGAAATAACTGCAACAAGAATGCACCTCTCCAATTAATATGTTTTCCTCCTTGATGCCGTGCATATGAGCTGACAAGTGACAATTATTTCTGCATACTCTGATGCACATCAACCTTAAAAGTAAAGGCGGCATCATGGGACCTTTGTTCAAGTTCTCTACAATTTTTGAGGGTCAATTCATTTAAACAACTGCTGTAATCTCCTTAATATATGTGGTCTTGTGCAGTGAATTAGTGAAATGGTGGGAGCATGAAAACGCATTGCAGCTGAAAATTTTCAAAGGACCCAATTCAAGAAATTCAGGGGTTATGGGGAGAAGGCAGGAGAATGGGGTTGAGAGGGAGATAGATCAGCCATGGTGGAGTAGACTTGATGGGATGAATGGACTAATTCTGCTCCTATCACTAATGACCATATTGTAGATTGGTTATTTCCTACTAGCCAATTGTAGTGCTTGTTAATAGTTGCTCCGCCCAATATGCGTTTTATATTAACAAGAGCTTGCCTATGCCATTCAGTATGAGTAGCTGCTACGAACTGTAATGTCCTGCAGATCGATGCTGAAAGTAGATTTAATAAACATGTGTGGTATCTTGATATGTGTCTGACTCGACTCATTACATGGTGTCAGAAGTGGGATACAAACCCACGCCTCCAATTCGTATCCCACTTCTGACACCATGTAATGAGTCGAATTTGACCCAAAACACCTATCTATGTTTTACAGAGATACTGCTTGACCCGCCATGGTACTCTAGCAATTTGTGTATTTTTTTGTAAAAAAAAGAGCTTCATTGAACATCTACAATTTAATGTTGTCAGAGCCTAATACACAAGTGCAAAATTGCAAGTGTGCAGTGTATACAACCATCTTCATAAGGAATAGGAGTAGAATTAGGCCATTCGGCCCATTGTCTACTCCGCCATTCAATCATGGCTGATCTATCTCTCCCTCCTACCCCCATTCTCCTGCTTTCTCCCCATAACATCTGACACCTGTACTAATCAAGAATCTATCTATCTCTGCCTTAAAAAAAGGGGAGGGAGAAGGGGGGGGGAGACACTTTTAAGAAGTATAATAAAGTTTAATGGGCATTCTTCCTTGGACCTGAAAACTACAATGAGCCAATCAAAAATGCCTGGTCAGCGAAGGAGATTGCCTACGGCTGCCCTCGACTGCCTGTAACTAAATAGCGACCCCACTCCACTGCACTACGAGTCAATAAGTACCATGCTGACCTAATTTTATTCGCGGAAATTTTTTCAACATGCGGAAACATTTCCCGCGACCTAGCTGAGGCCACGAGTATTCGGGAACTTCCCTCGATCATGAAGGAGAGTTCCAGCGACCTCATAGGACCACGTGTCGACCATTCTGCGAGTTTGAAGGTCGAAGACACTCTTCTAAACTCGCAGATTAGGTCGCCCAAGTGGGACAGTCCCTTTAGCCTCCATAGCCTTCTGTGGCAAAGAATTCCAGAGATTCACCACTCTGACTAAAGAAATTTCTCCTCATCTCCTTCCTAAAATAACATCCTTTAATTCTGAAGCTATGACCTCTAGTCCTAGACTCTCCCACAAGTGGAAACACCCTCTCCACATCCACTCTATCCAAGCCTTTCACTATTCTGTATGTTTCAATGAGGTCCCCCCTCATTCTTCTAAACTCCAGCTAGTACAGACCCAGTGTCGACAAATGCTCATCATAGGTTAACCTACTCATTCCTGGGAATATTCTTCTGTCAGAGGTATGAGTGGATAATCCTCCATGGCCTCCTCCTAAGATTCTCATCATCACAAATGTCAGCCTTAAGCCTGAACCAGTTTTACTTCACATAACATCAAGAAATAGTAGAGTGCCTTGTTAGAATATTATACCAAAAGACCAGTTGTGGAGATGAAGACTTTTGCTCGCAGACTCACTGCATCTTGAGTTAAGCTATCCCAAAACAACAGGACAAATCCAATCAGCTAATTTTCACCCTGTCACCGATTCTCAGTCAGTCATTGGAAAGGCGATGAAAAATCTATTCTGTTATGTTCAGAATACCAGTGCCAAATTGTGGGATATTTACTGGTGTTCTGAGCCTGAAGCCTGAAGGTTTAACCCGAGTAAAGTTCAACATACTTGGATTTCCTGACCCTTGATTCTTGCCAACTTAACCTGGATTGACTAGTATATGGGAAGGGAGCATATAAACAATAGACAATAGGTGCAGGAGTAGGACATTCGGCCCTTCAAGCCAGCACCACCATTCAATGTGATCATGGCTGATCATCCACAATCAGTACCCCGTTCCTGCCTCCCCATATCCCCTGACTCCGCTATCTTCAAGAGCCCTATCTAGCTCTCTCTTGAAAGTATCCAGAGAACCTGCCTCCACCTGAGGCAGAGAATTCCACACTCACAACTCTCTGTGTGAAAAAGTGTTTCCTCATCTCCATTCTAAATGGCTTACCCCTTATTCTATTTTCTATTATTCTATTTATTCCCTTATTCTATTTATCCCTTACCCCTTATTCTATTTATTCTATATTCCATTTAAAATAAAATATGAAACTGCTAATTGTTTTTGCTAAGGTAGATAAGAGTTGGTCTTGTTATCATGCTCAGCACAGACATTGTGGGCCAAAGGGCCTTTGCTTGTGCTGCACTGTTCTTTTTCAGTGTAGTTTTGAGAGACAGTGTGGAAACAGTCCCTTCGGTTCACCTAGTCCACGCCAACCATCGATAAACTTGTTCACTTTTTCCTATGTCATCCAACTTTCACATACAATCCCTACACACTAGGGGCAATTCATGGAAGCCACTTAACCTGCAAACTTGCAAGTCTTTACGATGTGGGTGGAAATCGTATCACCTGGACGATACCCACGCAGTCACTGGGAGAATGTGCTAATGCCACACAGACAACACCCAAGGTCTGGATCAACCCGGGTCTCCTGCTCTGTGAGTCAGTAGCTCTACCAGTTGTGTCACTGTGTCACCCTATCTTCTGTCCTCGATGTTCTATGTTCTAACTACTTCCTCTGGCAGCTCATTCCATATACCGCACCACCCTCTGTGTGAAAAGTTGTCCCTCAAGTTCACATCAATTCTTTCTGCTCTATTTCTTGATTACACATCCCTGGGAAAAAGATTCTGTGCATTCACCCTATTTATTCTTCTCATGATTTTGTACACTTCTATAAGATCACCCTTCAGCTTCCTAAGCTCCAAGGAATAAAATACTAACCTGTCCAACCTCTCCCTGCAGCTGAGACTCTCAAGTCCTGGCAACATCCTCATAACTTTTGCAGCTTAACAGCATCATTCCTGCAGCAAGGTTACCAAACTGAACACAATACTCTAAGTGCTCCAAATTCCTCATTTGCAGGAAAATTTGCAGAAATGGAAAGTGCGTGAGATAAAGATAACAATGAGTTCAGAATCACAGAAAGCTGTGACACAGACTTAAGGGCCTGTCCCACTTACGCGACCTTGGCTCGCAAATTACGCGACCTCGTGGTTGCTTGAGGCGTACGGGCACCGTATGGCCGCACGGGGCCGGTCCCACTTAGAAGAGCGGAGTTGTGCGGGGCTGGTCCCGACATCGCGCGGGGCTCCAAATTTCTTGCAGTGACCGAAATCTTTGCGCGCCAACGGCCTGTCGGCACGCAGGCGCATTGCAGTCGTACGCAGCATCTTGATGTCGTACGCAGCGTCTTGACGGCGTACGCAGCGACTTGACGGCGTACGCCTAGCGCGTGGCATTGCGTGATGATGTCACCGCCCGGCGTGGCGTTGTGTGATGACGTCACCGCCCGACGCTGTGCGACGCCCAAATTCAGTCGGCCCGCCTCCTGCCCAGCTGATTGGTAAGCATGACGTAAATGACGTCACCCGTGAACTCCGCTTCCGGTTGGTCGCACCAAACGCACGCAATCGCATCCCAGTGGGACAGGCCCTTTAGACTTTCAAGTCCTTTCTGCCCATGTTGCTTGAAAAAGTACAAATCCGACTTTGTAGTTCATGACTTGCAGTCTTGTCGATTTTGGCCCTTCAGAAGCACGTGTAGAAAGGAACTGCAGATGCTGGATTAAACCGAAGATAGACACAAAAAGCTGGAGTAACACAGGGAGTCAGACTGCATCTCCGGAGAAAAGGAATAGGTGATGTTTCGGGTCGAGAAGACCTGAAGAAGGGTCTCTCCCCGAATCGTCACCTATTCCTTTTCTCCAGAGACGCTGTCTGACCCGCAGAGTTACTCCAGCTTTTTGTGTCTGTAGACTGACTCCAGACACATTACGTGATCCAAAATCATCTTTAATCAGCACATAAACTTTAACAGCATAAAGGATGGTTAGTTGTCAGAACATCCCAACTGCTGCTCGAACTGAGCAGTGCCGGAAGCAAGTGTTAATATAAACATTATAGTGGGATGGGGTTAGTGATGCTAACTTATATATGATTGGTTGACATGCATAATCAATCTACATCCTTCCCCCTAAAGACTAAGTATAGAAGGGCACCCATGCCATGGAGTTAAACATACTCGCCAGATCTGTCTTCGCAAGAGGATCCAACTGTTTATTAATTACAGCATGCTGCTGGCAAGAATTCTGATCCTACAGTGATGGTTTCTGTAAACAATGTCGGCTTTGCAGCGAAATTAGATACCGGTGCAAAGGTCAATACTATGTCAATCAACCTCTTCAACAAGATAAGAATTAACGAGCCACTGATCAAGGACAGCTCCACTCTGCATCCTTACGGAGGGGAGATACTGATTCCACTGGGTAGAACCACTTTAAAATGTGTACTGGAAAAACCCCACAAGGAATCTGACCTTCTATGTGTTGAATTTTAATTCTGTGACTCTGCTGGGCAATCATGCTTGCCAGGAACTGGGGCTGATTTCCTTTGATAAAACAGTCCACAAGTTGAAGATGTCGATGGACCCGTTGAAAGAATACCCTGATCTGTTCGATAACAAACTAGGCAAACTGCCTGTGACCTACAAGATTTCTATTGACCCTAATGTGACACCTGTCGTCAGAACCCCACACCGGTTGTCATTTGCCATGACAGACAGGGTTCAATCCGAGGTAAAGAACTTGGTCTCCCTGGGCGTGATTGAAGCAATCAGCGACCCCACCGACTGGGTCTCAACTATGGTTGCCACCCTGAAGAAGGACAAAAACGAAATCTGTCTGTGCATCAACCCGAAAGACCTGAACACCTCCATTAAGCGCCCCACCATCCCACTTCTGACACCATGTAGACTGACTCCAGACACACTACATGATCCAAAATCATCTTAAATTAGCACATAAACTTTAACAGCATAAAGGATGGTTAGTTGTCAGAACATCCCAACTGCTGCTCTAACTGAGCAGTGCCGGAAGCAAGTGTTAATATAAACGTTATAGTGGGATGGTCTTAGTGATGCTAACTTATATGTGATTGGTTGACATGCATAATCAATCTACAGTGTCTAACTTCAGAAGCAGTTGACTACAGTAATTTCTGCCTTCACCACTCTTCCCAGAGTTCTTGGCTGCCGCCACATTAAGATCATCCTCAATTGCCCTAACTATCTGTTTCCTGCTGATTGCCTTTGCTGGCAAATATGAGGTGCTGGAAGGTTATTCCTGTGTTTTGTGAGATTAGTTTAGTTTAGAGATACAGCACGGAAACAGGCCCTTCGGCCCACCGTGCCCGCACAGACCCGTGATCCCCGCACATTAACACTATCCTACACCCACTAGGGACAATTTTTTACATTTACCAAGCCAATTAACCCACACACCTGTAAGTCTTTGGAGTGTGGAAGGAAACCGAAGATCTCTGAGAATACCCACGCAGGTCAAGGGAAAACATACAAACTCCGTACAGACAGTGGTTGGGATCGAACCCAGGTCTCCGGCGTTGCATTCGCTGTAAGGCAGCAGCTCTACCGCTGCGCCACCGTGACTGCCCTCACGAGATGATAACAATGATTATTCAAAGATAATTTATAAACAAAAATGCACAGGAAGAACAAGTAGTGCATCCCCCCCCCCCCCCCCCCCCCCCTCCATCCCTCCCATTTTGTTTTGGTTTGTTGTCATGAGACACTGTCTAAATAAAATAAAGAACGACTTTTAACCCGAAAAAACAGACGCAGAAGCAGAAATATTTTGCAGGCAAAATATGAAAATCTGTGTTTGGAGCATGCATATCAGCCATGGAAATTGTCAGATTGGTCATTAAGATGTAAAAGTATTAAAGTATTAAAAGTATTAAACAATAATATTTCTACATTTCAAGTATCATTTTTTGAGAGGGCAAAAGTAAGTCAATGCTTCAGATGGAAGAAACCTTTAGTATAAACAGAAAAATATTACAGATGAATAGAATATTTCAGCCTGTAGTTGACGTTTTGGATAATTGGCTGGAGAGTCTCCACTGCGATGCTTATCTTTTCACTCGATTCCAGTCTGCGGGATTTAAATTAATTTTATCAGCTCTTCAAGCTTGGTATTCCACTTATTAACCCCTTATTCAGACTGTTCTAGACCTGTCTGTGATTGATGAATGCAACTTATTTCTTTCATTTCACTCATCAAGGCTTTTGGCTTCTCCACAAATCATTTTGTCATTCAGTGTTTTTCCCCGAGTGTAATTGTTGTGTAAATGTGCTACTTACCATTATGTTATCACTCATTGTTCATCTAGAATCACTTTCAGTTCTAAATGAGGATCTACTTTTTAAACAAAGACTAATACTTCAAATGTATCATTTTTTATGACATTCGATTATATTCAATGAAGATTTGGAAGCTTTATAGTTTCCTGGCTAGCATTCCTCCCCCGAGCAAATCACCAAAGGCAGACGAACTAACCATTCAAACATTTAATAATCATCAGACATGCTGTGCACAAATTAATTAAGAGAGGCAAAATAGTTTAATTGTCACATACACCAGCATCAGGGCAATGACATTCTTACTTGCTGAAGTTTATTGGTAGTGACTGCACTTTCCTTGGCTGTGAAATGTTTTGGTGCTCCCCGAGGTCATGAAGAGCATTAATTGGCTGTGCATTCACTGGATTATAGCAAAGCTATGTAATTCTACAATATCAAGTGAGAAATGATAATGGATAATCAGGTAACTAATATAAGTATGAGTTACCGAAGCAATAAAGTCATAGCATGAAAACAGGCCCTTTAGCACCCTGGCTCCATGCTGATCACATACTGCAAATGTAGACTAACTCTACAATTAATCCCATTAGTTTAGTATTCTTCCCATATTCGCATCTATTTTCCACAGATTCCACCACTCATCTACACACTAGGGCTAATTTATAGTGATCGATTTGGATAATTGATCGTGTAAGGTATGAAATCAGGACCTATGGTTAAATTATGGTTAAATGGTGTCTCTGCTGAAATTACAGTTGTTCCAGTAATGACTAATGACAACAACTCGTCAAAACAACAAGACCTAATTTTCCAAACTGCACGGAAGATAACATCATTCCATGAGGGACTGAAGTAGAAATGGCATCCAGCATCAAAGGGAGCTGAACAGTGAGTGGGAGAGTAAAGTTAAACTTCTGGAATGGTGAGGCTGAAGGGTGACTTAGATAGGTTGGGGAGTGGGCAGATGCATGGCAGATACAGTATAATGTGGATAAATGTGAGGTTATCCACTTTGGTGGCAAGAACAGGAAGGCAGATTATTATCTGAATGGTGTCAGATTAGGAAAAGGGGAATTGCAACAAGACCTGGGTGTGCTTGAACATCAGACACTGAAAGTAAGCATGCAGGTACAGCAGGCAGTGAAGAAAGCTAATGGCACGTGGGCATTTATTGTGGGAGGATTTGAGTTTAGGAGCAAGGAGGTCCTACAGCAGATGTACAGGGCCCTGGTGAGACTGCACCTGGAGTATTGTGTGCAGTTTTGGTCTCCTAATTTGAGGAAGGACATTATTGCTATTGAGGGAGTGCAGCATAGGTTCACCAGGTTAATTCCCGGGATGGCGGGACTGACATATGATGAAAGAATGGGTTGACTGGGCTTGTATTCACTGGAATTTAGGATGAGAGGGGATCTTGTAGAAACATACACAATTCTTAAGGTCTTGGACAGGGTAGATGCAGGAAAAAATGTTTCCGATGTTGGAGGAGTCCAGAACCAGGGGTCACAGTTAACAATAAGGAGAAGGCCATTTAGGACTGAGATGAGGAGAAACTTCTTCACCCAGAGAGTTGTGAATCTGTGGAATTCTCTGCCACAGATGGCAGTGGAGGCCAATTCACTGGATATTTTCAAGAGTTAGATTTAGCTCTTGGAGCTGAAAGAATCAAGGGATATGGGGAAAAAGCAGGAACGGGGTACTGATTTGAGATGATCAGCCATGATCATATTGAATGGCGGTGTTGGCTCGAAGGGCCGAATGGCCTACACCTGCACCTATTTTTCTATGTCTGAAGAAGGGTTTCGGACCGAAACGTTGCCTATTTCCTTCGCTCCATAGATGCTGGCTCACCCGTTGAGTTTCTCCAGCACTTTGGTCTACCTTCGATTTTCCAGCATCTGCAGTTCCATCTTAAACATTTCTATGTTTCTTTCTATGTTTCTATGTAATCCAAGCCAGAAATGGTCTCAACTGTTTCCACACCAGAAATATCATTTTCAAATGCTTGCTGGTGAAATATCAATGCTTTGCCACTGAATTTTCAGCCAAAGAATATTGAATTGAATTGAATACATTTTATAAGCCAAATATGTATACGTACAAAGAATTTGCCTTGGTGCTCTGCTCGCAAGTAACAACACGATGTACAGTAAACAATTACAAGCAAAATATTATAATTTAAACATGTGAAGAATGAGATAAAATACCAGAGCACAAGGAGGCTACAGACTTTTGGCTGTTGAGTAGAGCTACTGCTCGTGGAAAAAAAGCTGTTTTTATGTCTGGCTGTGACAGTCCGGAGTCGCCTTCCAGAGGGAAATGCTTCAAAGAGTTTGTGGCCAGGGTGAGAGAGGTCAGAGATGATCTTACCCGCTCTCTTCCTGGCCCTTGCAGTGTACAGTTCGTCAATGGAGGGAAGGTTGCAGCCAACAACCTTCTCGGCTGATTGAATGATGCGCTGCAGCCTCTGGATGTCGTGCTTGGTGGCTGAGTCAAACCACGCCATGATGGAGATGGTGAGGACAGATTCTTTGATGGCAGTATAAATCCAATCAGGGTGGTGTCATCCGCAAACTTGAGAAGCTTGACAGAGGAGTCTGTAGATGTGCAGTCGTAGATGTAAAGAGACAAAAGGAGAGGGGAGAGTGTACGCAGCCTTGCGGTGCTCCTATGCTGAGGGTCTGCGGGTCCGAGATGAGCTTTCCCAGCCCCATATGCTACTTCCTGTCTGTCAGGAAGCTGATGGTCCACTGACAGAGGGGTTCAGGCACAGTCAACTGGGAGAGTTTGGATTGTAGAGCTCTGGCACAATGGTGTTGAATGCATAGCTAAAATCCACAAACAAAATCCATGCATAGGTCCCCTGGCGGTCTAGATGCTGGAGGATGAAGAGCAGACCTAGGTTGACTGCATCATCCACTGATCTATTTACCTGGTATGCAAACTGCAGGGGGTCCAGCAGGGGGTTTGTGATATTTTCAGGTGGGCCAGCACAAGTCTTTCAAGGGTTTTCATGATTACAGAGGTCAGTGTGACAGGCCTGTAGTCATTAAGACCAGTAATCCTTGGCTTTTGGGGTACGGGAACAATAGTGGAGACTTTGAAGCAGGCAGGGACAGTGCAGGTTTGCAGGGACCGATTGAGATCCCTGCAGTGGGGATTATGAGAGGAATATGGATTAAGAAAAGAGGATTAAGAGAGTGCAGATAAGATAATTAGAACAATTGTTTAGAAATGTCACTAGTAATTAAAATTTCATTCCATGTTTAAAAAGTAAACTTTCGGTGGCAGGGAACTTGTCTAAGAGTAATTGAAACTTATAGTTCAACTAAATTAATGTAAGTGGATTCTTAAATGGGCAAGCCCCCTCATGTGCTGGTGAGATCTTTGGATAATTATTGTGTGAATTTCCCATAATTAGTCATACAGGCCCTATGGCCCAACTTGCCTATGTCGACCAAGATGCCCAATCTACATTAGTCACACCTTCCTGCATTTGGCCCATATCCCTCTAAACCTTTCCTCTCCATGTACCTGTCCAAATGTATTTTAAATATTGTTATAGAACCAGCCTCACGCACCTCCTTTCCATATACCCACCAACTTCTGAAATAGTTACCCCCAGGTTCCTATTAGATCTTTCCTCTCTTACCTTAAACCTATGTCCTCTGGTTCTTGCTTTACCTACTCTGGGTAAAAGACTGTTCACTACCCTATCTATTCCACCAGTTATGTTATTCATAAAACCACTCCTCATCCTCCTTTGCTCCAAGGAATAAAATCCTAATCTGCCCAACCTGTCCCTATAGCTCAGGCCCCCAAGTCCTCGCAACATCCTTGTAATCTTCATTGCACCCTTTCCAGCTTAACAACATCATTACTATAGCAGGGTGACCAAAACTGAACACAATACTCCAAATGCAGCCTCAATACCATCTAGTACAACTTTAACATAACATCCCAACTCTACTCAATGCCCTGACTGAGGAAGGTCAATGTACCAACAGCCTTCTTGACCACCCTATCTACCCATGACACCACTTTCATGGAACTATGTACTGCATTCCTAGATCCTTCTGCTCTACAACACTCGCCAGGATCCTGGCATTCACTGTGAAGGTCCAGCCATGGTTTGACTTCCCAAAATGCAACAACTCACACTTATCTGCATGAAACTCCATTAACCATTCCTCAGTTCACTTGCCAAACTGCCCAAGATCCTGCGGCAATTTTTAATAACTATCTTTGCAATCTACGACACCAATCATTCCGCCCTTCCTGTAATTTGAAAGCTGAGTCACTTAACAAGGTACCAATTCAGAGAGTAATTTTCTATTCTCTGTTTCTATTTACTAGCGTGCAGATGCCAGAAGGCATTGTCCGATTTATTCCATATTGACTAAGACTCCGGTGGCCTCCTTAGTCACACCACAAAATCCAATTGCCTCCTTATCCCCATAAAACTCAATTTCACTACTTCCTTAAGTGAAGTCCAAACAAATCAGGCTAACATAGAAACATAGAAACATAGAAAATAGGTGCAGGAGTAGGCCATTCGGCCCTTCGAGCCTGCACCGCCATTCGATATGATCATGGCTGATCATCCAACTCAGTATCCCATCCCTGCCTTCTCTCCATACCCCCTGATCCCTTTAGCCACAAGGGCCACATCTAACTCCCTCTTAAATATACCTTCTGTGGCAGAGAATTCCACAGATTCACCACTCTCTGTGTAAAAAATGATTTTCTCATCTCGGTCCTAAAAGACTTCCCTCTTATCCTTAAACTGTGACCCCTAGTTCTGGACTTCCCCAACATCGGGAATAATCTTCCTGCATCTAGCCTGTCCAACCCCTTAAGAATTTTGTAAGTTTCTATAAGATCCCCCCTCAATCTTCTAAATTCTAGCGTGTACAAGCCGAGTCTATCCAGTCTTTCTTCATATGAAAGTCCTGCCATCCCAGGAATCAGTCTGGTGAAACTTCTCTGTATTCCCTCTATGGCAAGAATGTCTTTCCTCAGATTAGGAGACCAAAACTGTACGCAATACTCCAGGTGTGGTCTCACCAAGACCCTGTACAACTGCAGTAGAACCTCTCTGCTCTTATACTCAAATCCTTTTGCTATGAATGCTAACATACCATTTGCTTTCTTCACTGCCTGCTGCACCTGCATGCCTACTTTCAATGACTGGTGTAACAAAATAGACCTTAAAGTGAAATAAAATGACATTGAGATCAAATTCAGCTAATTGTAATTAACTGCAGCTGCTGGCAAAAGTTGTTACATAGTATGAGGAAAACAAATCAAAGGTATAACTGGTTGCCAGAATGACAATCTGAAAAATAACAGCTCAAAATGCCATATTATGGAAAACTTACACATAAAAGTCAGCCAGAAAGGAGATAATGCCACAGGCCTACTCAATCCATACATACTTATATTTATAATACTATCAGAAGGCAGAATAACACTTTAATGGAATTTCAATTAATTATAGGAATAGAAGTCATTTGGATCAATAGTGTATAAAAGTAAGAGAGAGCTGTGAATGCCAATCCTTGAGTAATTTCAAGAATACAATCAATACAACTTTGGAGACTACTTGATTCAAACGATATGGGGATCAAGTGGGCAATCTCTCAGGTTTGATGATCTGCTTCCACTTCATTTATGCCTTCTGAGGTGGCTGGTAATGTCTACGTGGGATTGAGAAAGTCTGTTTTTACTTCAGACTTCCAAAATAAGTCAGTTATTTGTATCTCCTAATTCCAACATTTAGTTGGAGTAACTCAGCGAATCAGGCAGTATCTCTGGGGAACTGACCCGCTGAGTTACTCCAGCACTGTCCTTTTTGGCACACCAGATTTTGTAGTTCCTTGTGTCCATATTACTCTGTTCCTTTTTTTTTTAAATCCTCAATCTTTCTCCATTTTGATTTATTTTCTACTTATCGGGATGCATCACAGCTTGGTATGGGAACAGCTCCATCCAAGACTGCAAGAAATTGCAGCGAATCGTGGACGCAGCCGAGACCATCACACAAACCAACATCCCTTCCATTGATGTGTAGGAAGGAACTGCAGATGTTGGTTTAAACCGAAGATAGACCCAAAAAGCTGGAGTAACTCAGCGGGTCAGGCAGCATCTCTGGAGAAAGGGAATAGGTGATGTTTCGGGACTGAAGAAGGTTCTCGACCTGAAACGTCACCTATTCCTTTTCTCCAGAGATAATGTCTGACCCGCTGAGTTACTTCAGCTTTTTGTATCTATCATCCCTTCCATTGAATCCATTTATACCTCACATTGCCCTGGCAAGTGAAGCAGCATAATTAAGGATGAGTCTCACCCTAGCCACTCCCTCTTCCCCCCTCTCCCATTGGGCAAAAGGGATAGAAGTGTGAAAACACACACCTTCAGATTCAGGGGCAGTTTCTTCCCAGCTGTTATCACGCAACTGAATCATCCAAAGTCAAAGTCAAAGTCAATTTTATTCGTCACCTGCACCCGAAGGTGCAGTGAAATGAATTTGCCAGCAGCGATATACCTAAAAAAAACACACAATACACAATAGAATTTAACACAAACATCCACCACAGCATTCTCCACTATGGTGGAAGGCATTAGAGTTCAGTCAGTCCTCCTCCTTTGTTCATCCGTGGTCGGGGTCATGAACCCTCCGTAGTCGCCGCCACGGATGGCCTAACATACAGGCCCTCTCGTCGGGATAATCCAAACTCCGACGTCTGGACAGTCAAACACACTCCGCAGCTTTGAGTGCCTGAATCGGCACTTTCCCACCGGAGACCGCGGCTTCAGGATGTTATAGGCCGCAGGCCGGCGGTCTGAGCTCTTCTCCGGCGATCCCCGGCAAGGGATCCCAGGCTCCGGATGGTAAGTCCACTCCACGCCCGCGGCAAGAATTCTCTGTCTCAGAGGGTGGTGGAGGCCGATTCTCTGGATACTTTCAAGAGAGAGCTAATAGGGCTCTTAAAGATAGCGGTGTCAGGGGATATGGGGAGAAGGCAGGAACGGGGTACTGATTGGAGATGATCAGCCATGATCACATTGAATGGCCGTGCTGGCTCAAAGTACCGAATGGCCTACTCCTGCACCTATTGTCGATAAGAAGCTCCGCAGACCACAGCCCCATGATGCCAAAGTCATCAGGCCAGCGTTCGGAACACTCCTTTCTGGCGACCCCCGGCAAGGGTTCACCCGCTCCGCGATGGAAAAGTCCACGCTGCGCCCGCTGCTGAAGCTCTGGGCCCGACTCCAGGAAAGGCCGCTCCGGCTGTTAGGCTGTTAGGCTGCGAGGGAGGTGACATGGAAAAAGTCACCTCTCCGTCGAGGGGGCGACCAAAAAGCAGTTTCCCCCTTCCCCCCCCCACCACCCCCCACACAAGACACACCAAGAGACACAAACTAAACTAACATTTAGACACACCAAAAAATACAAAAAAAGTCAAAATAACGAACACGCTGCTGGTAGGGCAGCCAACTCGCAGTGCCCCCAACCGACCAAGATCCTACCACAACTAGAGAGCAGTCTTGAATTACTATCTACCTCATTGATGACCCTCGGACTATCTTTGTGTAGGAAATAGGCGACGTTTCGGGTCGAGACAGAAGAAGGGTCTCGACCCGAAACGTCGCCTATTTCCTTCGTTCCATAAATGCTGCCTCATCCACTGACTTTCTCCAACATTTTTGTCTACCTTCGATTTTCCAGCATCTGCAGTTCCTTCTTATACACTCGGACTATCTTTGATCAGACTTCACTGGCTTTGCCTTGCACTAAACGCTATTCCCTTATAATGTATCTATACACTGTAAATGGCTTGATTGAAATCATGTATTGTCTTTCCACTGACTGATTAGCTTGCAACAAAAGCTTTTCACTGTCATCGGCATACGTGACAATAAACTAAACTGGATATATATATATATATTTCCTGAATTCACTCCTTTATATCGGATTTTCAGCATCTGTAATTTTTTGCTTTTCAATCACCAATTCAATTTTCTATATTAATGATTAATTTCCAAATGCACTTATTTTGTAATATTTAGGTGATCTAATGTGCAACATCACTGAAATATTCAATTTATAACCATACTGAAAATACAAAGAGGCAGTAAATAAAATTGGCAGCACACTTCTGGTGAAATAATTAAATGCATTATGGCAAAGTAGAAAGACCCAACTCATACATTTGATATTAACCTTTTAATTGAGTGTTCCAAGATGAATGTTCCAATTCCCATTACTACCATCACTTTAATCGGATCGCTAACCATTTGTTTCCAATAATCAGACAGTGAGTGTTTCTCAATGCTAACCCAAGATATAAACTGTTAATGTGCTTTAGCTTCCTTTTTATGCTCTTGACAAAGAAACAATTTTCAACCTTTAAAGGCTTAAAACAAATTTGAATCATTTTTGTCTCCAGCTTATAATGACAATAATTCAAAACTTGATATGGAAACTGGAATATATGAGCAAGCAGTTCTGCAGTCATTGTTATGCATTTATCTTGACAATTTGATGAGAGGAAAGTGCAGAAGTAGCACAATGCACGGTGTGCTTAGTTTGGGGTCTCAGAATATTTACTATAGTTTACTTAAACTTTGCAATCATAGTCTTGTTAGGTAATGCGATGCCTGCTGTGAATGAAGACCCATGATCGCAATGAATGGCAGTGCTGGCTCGAAAGGCCGAATGGCCTCCTCCTGCACCTATTTTCTATGTTTCTAAGAGTCTGTAGTTTCCACATTGTCCTCAATGAAAAATCTGAGATCCTTGTACTGCAACATGAACCTAGATTGCTCCCAGCTGACGTTTCTGCTCAGCCCCAACAATGTCAGGCTGGGCAGAGTCCTGGTTGGACTCAGGACTGCTCCCGGATACCTTCCAACTAGATATGGTGTAATCCCAGATGATTCACCCTCATCTCATCTGAATTCTTGACCAAGGAAAATTGGAAAAAAATGATTTGAGATCTGGTCCCAAATTTCTACTTCTCAACAGCTCATGTATGTTGGATCACTTCATCCAAAAGATATGAACATTGACTTCTCCAATTTCATGTGACTCACACCATCGGTGTTCTCCTCCCACACACACTCCCTGTCCACCTAGCTTTCTTCTCCATTTGTTCTTCTTTCCAAAGCCTCCCTCCTCTGCTCATCACCTCCCAGTTCTGTCCCGCCGTCCCCTCGCTCTGCTAAATACTGCCTATCTTCCCTCTTTGTCCTCGTGTAGGTCTCGATCCAATAAGTCAACATAAACCATTTTCCTCCACAGATGTTGCCCGATACACAGAGTTCTGCCAGTTTTCTGTTTTTTATTCAAATAGCAAATGAGCTTAAAAAGATATTAGAAAAACACTACAGATGCTAAAAATCTGAAATAATAACAGAAAATGCTGAGATAACTCAGCAGGTGGCATCGGTGAATAGAGGAACAGACTGTTTCTCCTCCCACAGATGCAGCCTGACCTGTTGAGTTTTTCCAATATTTTCTGCTTTTATTTCTGCAAGAGATCTCTCCCCTCTTACCCGCTGGACTAATTTAAGATTAATTATTCTTGATAATTTCGATTCAAATTTGAGCGAGTCAGATTGAAGAATGATTTTACTAATTTTATCAATTGAGGTGGAAAGAAATGAGCTGTGATATCAGCATATTTCTAGTACGATATAGGTGAAAGCTGGCTTACATCTGAATAAAGTGAAAACAATTACATTAATTGGCCTTAATTATATGGCATATTCCATTATGTTATTTTCATTTAGTCAAGAGAATATTTAATAACATAGCTTGCATTAGGGTTAAGTGTTTATTTAATGCAAATGCAGGCGAATAGTTAAACATTTACTTCAATTGGTGACACACATTTGGTCTTTGAAATTGTAACAAAAACAAATCCAAATCAGGATTTGAAAGATGAAAGAATGGGGATTTAATTATCTGTACTTTGCTTAACTAAATCAACCAAATGGAGTAATGTATTCCAAACTCTCAGCAATGAACAGCTGGGCACAAAACTGAAATTCTATCATGCATTAAATATGTTTCGAAATGTAAATAAATAATAATTAAAGAAACTATCAATATGTTAGCATCATCAGTCCATGTTCTTGTAGCGAGGTTTGCAAGTCCTACTCGGGAGGGTTTGAACTAGAGTGACAGTGCGGAGAGAACTATGGTAGAGGGTCAACAAATGTAATGATGGATGGAAAGGTAGAGGTTAGGACCAGTCAATCTCAAAGGAAGGAAAAGCAGGGTGAGGTTAAGGAATATGGTGAAACTAATGGGTTGAAATGTGTTTATTTTAACACAAAGAATTTTGTGGGTAAATCAGATGAACTTTGAGCCTGGATCTGTGTTTGGGGCTGTGATATTGTGACTACTGCGGAAACATGGTTCAGAGAGGGACAGGACTGACAGCTCAATGTTCTAGGTTATTGACATTTCAGCCATGATAGAGGAAGAGATGGCAGAGTTGCTCTACTAAAGCTTTAAAAAAAAAGCTTTTCACTGTACCTCAGTACACATGACAATAATAAATTAAACTAATTAGGGAGAATGTCACAACGGCACTTAGAGGACATACTTAAGGATTCATCCACTGAGACAAAATGGATTGTGCTCAAAAATAAGAAAGGACCAATCACTTTATTGGGATTGCACTTTGGTCCCACCAAAAGCCTATAAACAGATTACAGAAAGATGCCAAAGCAACAGGATTGTCTTCCCTGATATTGACAGGGACTTGGCGCAAAAGGATAAGGGTGCGGAATTTGTTAGGTGCATCTCAGAGGGTTTCCAAAACAGTATGTGGACTAACCGACTTGAGGACGGTTATACTGATTATATTCATGTATAGTCTTTTCTTTGACTGGATAGAACACAAACAAAGCTTTCCACTGCACCTTGGTAGACATGACATTAATAAACTAAACTAAAGCCAAGCATTTTTCCACAAAGAAATTGTGCAAGAAATGATAATTCATACAATCAAACATCACCATTATTCCACCGGTCACAAATAATCCATCCATTAAACCCTACCATTAGTTTCAAACTTGCCATCACAAACTCAATAGTTTCATTTGGTAGCAAAACAAATGGCGTCCGTGGTATTTTAACACAAACAAAAGTCAAGATGTTTATACAAGTGGAAAATCATCCATAGTTTTCACATAGTTTTCACATGGAATCTTCAAAGCACTATCATTGAACTATTTATATCTGTTGCTTCCCTACTGATGTTTTGAATTAATTCCTAATTGATTATATGTTTTCTATTGTTGGGTATGACCTACATGCCTTTAAGAAGGCATTTCCAAACTTTAGATCAACTTCAGATGAAAGTTTAGAAACAACTAAGGAGAGTACATGAGTGAGAGAGGAATTTGGAGATGGAGCTGTCCCCATGTGCTTACTTGCCCTAACAAGAGGTGCTGTTGGAAAAGCTTCTTGAAATTATATTGCTGCATCATAGTTGAGTTACATTGCCAACAAGAGTATCAAAGGGGGAGGAAGCAAGTATTGTGAAGTTTCGGTAATGGATAATACCAAAGCCATAGGTCTTACATTTTTGTATATTAATGGAATCAAGGAGTTTGCAGGTTAGTATGAGAAAGTGATGTTGAAGTAAAAGACAAACAAAGAGCTTATGGAATGGCAGAACAAGTGTCAGGGCCTGATTAGCCCACTCTGACCTGTGTTCTTCTTTCTCAGTGAAAAATGTCTGGCTCCTTCCCCTGGGACTATTCTTGTCAGCTCCAGACTGCCAGTCTCTGAGCATCAATCCTCTCAATCCCTCTTAGAATCTTGAATACCTCGGTAAGATCACCTATCATTCATATAAACACTTGGAAGCGCAGGGCAGTCTTAATCAATCTGCCTTTATAGAACAACCCTTTCAACCCAGTGATCAATCAAATGATTCTGCATTGCATTCACTCCTGTGCCCTTTGGAACAATGGAGACAAAAATTTAACCACACAGTTTTCAGTATTGTATCTCATTAAAATCTCTGTGCAACTTTAACATGATTTCCTTTTGAATTCCAACCTCTTTGCAGTAAAGGCCAACTAATCATTTGTCCCTCATGTAGTTGGTTTCACTTACATTTTCTTTCTGTGTTTCATGAATCATTAAGAGCACCCTGAACACTAACATTTGTTTGTTTATCAGTGCAAAACAAATAATACTAACCACTAATTGTGGGGTTACAGGTTTTTTTATAGAGGGTGGTGAGTGCTTGGAATGAGCTGGAGAATATAGGCCAAAAGAACTGGCAACATCCTAGCTGTTGAGTTAAAGACGTTTGCTCACGGACTCGCTGCATCTCGAGTTAAGCGATCCCAAAACAGCAGGACCAGTCCAATCAACTAATTATCACCCTGTCACTTAAACTGGATTGACATGTATATGGGAAGGGAGCATACATTACATTTTCTTTTCTTTTTTTAATGTTTTTTAAAGTGTATAATAGCTGGTCTTGTTATCATGTTCAACACAGACATTGTGGGCTGAAGGGTCTGTTCTTGTGCTGTATTGTTCTTTTTTTAGTTTAGTTTTGAGAAACATACACACTCGCTCCACACTAGGGGCAATTCATGGAGGCCACTTAACCTACAAACCAACAAGTCTTCAGGATGTGGAAGGAAATTGGAGCACCTGGAGGAAACCCACGCAGTCACAGGGAGACTTAAAATGGAATGTATGCTCCCTTCCCATATACAAGTCAATCCAGTATAAGAAAGAACTGCAGATGCTGGTTTAAATCAAAGGTAGACATAAAATGCTGGAGTAACTCAACGGGTGAGGCAGCATCTCTGGAGAGAAGGAATGGGCGACGTTTCGGGTCGAGACCCTTCCTCAGACAAGGGTTAGGAAATCCAAGTATGTTGACATTTACTCAGCTAAAACCTTAAGGCCTTCAAGCTCAGAACACCAGTAAATATCCCACAACTTGGAGCTGGTAGTCCTGAACATAAATGAATAGATTTTATTCATAAGGAAGCCACTGCTTTGTAATATAGGTGAAAGTATCTTTCATCGCCTTGCCAATGACTGAGAGTCATTGACAGGGTGATAATTAGCTGATTGGATTTGTCCTGCTGTTTTGGGATAGCGTAACTCGAGATACAATGAGTCTGTGAACAAAAGTCTTCATCTCCCCAGCACGAATGTTGCCTGTACTTTTGGCCTATATTCTATCCAGGCTCACGGCTGAGTTTGCACGTTCCCCCTGTGATCGCGTGCGTCTCCTCTGGGTCCCTCCCACATCCCAAAGATGTGTGGGTATGTAGGCTAACTGGCCTCTGCAATTTGACCCTAATGTGGAGGGAGTGCATGTGGAAATGGGATAACATAGAACTAGTATAAATGGGTGATTGATGGTAGGTGCGACGAAGGGCCTGTTTCCATAATCTATCCCTAAAACCAAAACTAAATCCTCCCAAATTCTACCACGTGTTTGCATTGTAAGGACAATTTACAGCGGCCAACCTGCATGCATTTGGGATGTGTGAGGAAACCAGATGAATCACACACTGGCAGAGCATGCAAGCAGGACACAGTCAACACTAAACATGACACACACAGCACTAGGGTTGGAAGTGAGCCCTTTTCCAGTGACCTTCAGCCACTCTACTAATTGAACCACGGCACCAACCCCATGTCTGGTTTATGTTCGTATCTATTTGAAATGCTTTCAGGTTCGATTTTGGCCATATTGGTAGGCATCTGGCAAAGGACAGGCATGGCTTTAGACAATAGACAATAGACAATAGGTGCAGGAGTCGGCCATTCGACCCAGCACCGCCATTCAATGTGATCACGGCTGATCATCCCCAATCAGTACCCCGTTCCTGCCTTCTCCCCATATCCCCTGACTCCACTATTTTTAAGCCCTATCTAGCTCTCTCTTGAAAGCATCCAGAGAACCTGCCTCCACCGCCCTCTAAGGCAGAGAATTCCACAGACAAGCCACTCTCTGTGAGAAAAAGTGTTTCCTCGTCTCCGTTCTAAATGGCTTACTCCTTATTCTTAAACTGTGGCCCATGGTTCTGGATTCCCCCAGCATCGGGAACATGTTTCCTGCCTCTAGCGTGTCCAAACCCTTAACAATCTTATATGTTCCAATGAGATTCCCTCTCATCCTTCTAAACTCCAGAGTGTAAAAAGCCCAGCTGCTCCATTCTCTCAGCATATGACAGTTCCGCCATCCCGGGGATTAACCTTGTAAACCTACGCTGCACTCCCTCAATAGCAAGAATGTTCTTCCTCAAATTAGGGGACCAAAACTGCACACAATACTCCAGGTGTGGTCTCACTAGTGCTCTGTACAACGGCAGAAGGACCTCTTTGCTCCTATATTCGATTCCTCTTGTTATAAAGGCCAACATGCCATTTGCTTTCTTCACTGCCTGCTGTACCTGCATGCTTACTTTCATAGACTGATGTACGAGGACCCCAGATCCCGTTGTACTTCCCCTTTTCCCAACTTGACGCCATTTAGATAGTAATCTGCCTTCCTGTTTTTGCTACCAAAGTGGATAACCTCACATTTATCCGCATTAAACTTCATCTGCCATGCATCTGCCCACTCCCCCAACCTGTCCAAGTCACCCTGCATTATCATAGCATCCTCATCACAGTTCACACTGCCACCCAGCTTTGTGCGATCTGCAAATTTGCTAATGTTACTTTGAATCACTTCATCCAAATCATTGACGTATATTGTAAATAGCTGCGGTCCCAGCACCGAGCCTTGCGGTACCCCACTAATCACTGCCTGCCATTCTGAAAGGGACCCGTTAATCCCTACTCTTTGTTTCCTGTCTGCCAACCACTTCTCTATCCATGTCAGCACTCTACCCCCAATACCATGTGCCCTAATTTTGCCCACTAATCTCCTATGTAGGATCTTATCAAATGCTTTCTGAAAGTCCAGGTACACTACATCCACTAGCTCTCCCTTGTCCATTTTCCTAGTTACATCTTCAAAAAATACAGAAGATTAGTCAAGCATGATTTCCCCTTCGTAACTCCATGCTGACTCGGACCAATCCTGTTACTGCTATCCAAATGTTCAGCTATCTCATCTTTTACAATTGACTCCAGCATCTTCCCCACCACCGATGTCAGGCTAACTGGTCTATAATTCCTTGTTTTTTCTCTCCCGCCTTTCTTGAAAAGTGGGATAACATTAGCTACCCTCCAATCCACAGGAACTGATCCTGAGTCTATAGAACATTGGAAATTTATCACGAATGCATCCACGATTTCTTTTTTTTTTTTTTTTATTTTTTTTTTTAATTTTTTATTTTTTAGAAGTACGGTAGATTACAGTAATGTACAACACGTATATATTAATACATTTTTTGTACCGCTTCACTTTTTTAAACTTTAAGAAAGAAAAAGAAAGAAGTAAGAAAAGTGAAGAAAGTGCGCAAAGGTTGTGAAGTGCAAAAGAGTGTTGGGAAAAGAAAGCCCCTTAGAAAAGAGGTTAGAGAAGGAAGTAAAGTTAGAAAATAGACCCTAGAAAAAAAAGAGAAAGAAAGAAGGAACAATCGCTCTATTATGACTCTTATACCATACTTCATAGAGAAGGAACTACCAACCAAGTCTATTTTTATTTTACCTCCCATTACCAGGTCCAGATACCTTTTATTTATTTATTTGTTTTTCTAAATTACTATTGCACCTCATGCTTGTAATAGGTCCAAAAACGTAGACCACGTCTTTTGAAATTGATCTGCTTTGCCTACTAGGAGGAATCTCATCTCTTCCAGATGTAATGTTTCCAACATATTTGATGTCCACATTTTTATTGTTGGTGTGGGCGCATTTTTCCAGAATTTAAGTATAAGCTTTTTTCCCATTATTAGCCCATAATTGAGTAAATTCTTCTGATACACGTTTAATTCAGGAATACCTTCCGATATTCCAAAAATAATCCATTCTGGTTTTGGTACCAGTTTTATTTTGATTAATTTTGAAAAAATATCAAATATTTCAAACCAGAATTTTTGGATTTTTGTACAAAAAACAAAAGAATGTGCTATGGTAGCTTCTTGACATATACATTTATCACAGATTGGTGAGACGTTAGGAAAGATTTTATTTAGTTTGGTTTTTGAATAATATAATCTATGTAATGTTTTAAATTGGATAAGCGTATGTCGTACGTTGATCGAGCATTTATGCACCTGTAATAAATGATTATCCCAACTCTCTTTTGAAATTTTTATACCTAGATCTTGTTCCCAATCTCTTCTAATTCCATCTGTTGTGGGTATTTCTATATTTAAAATGATATTATATAAGTATGATATTAAATTAGCTGATTCCGCCTTTGTCTTCATTGCTTCATCTAGTAAGTCGGAAGGCATATTATAATAATCTTTTGTGTGTGTTTTCAAATAGTCACAGATTTGTATATATTTAAAATATTGATTATTTTTCAAATTATATTTCAGTTGTAGTTGTTGGAATGATAGTAATTTTTCTAATTCATACAGATCTTCGAGCGTTTTAATTCCCATTCTTTCCCATTGTATAAATGCTTTATCTATGATTGAAGGTTTAAACGATGGGTTATTGACTATTGGTATTAAGAGAGATAGGTTTCTTAATTTTAGATTCTGTTTTATTTGCTTCCATGTTCTAATAGTGCTATATATAATTGGATTTTTATTATAATTTTTATTATTCAAGTTTATTGGAGAGAGAATAATCGCTCCTATATTATTCGGGGAGCAATCCCCTTTTTCCATTATAATCCAGTCCACCTGCTGGGCAGAATTGTCCAGCAGGTGAATCATATTTTTAATATTTACTGCCCAGTTATAATACATAAAGTTAGGGAGCGCTAGACCCCCCAACTCTTTTCGTTTGTTAAGGTGTGTTCTTTGTATTCTGTGGGATTTGTAATCCCATATAAAATTTGTAATGTCTGAGTCCAGTTTTTTGAAAAACTTTTTTGGGAGATATATAGGTATTGATTGAAATAGGTAAAGGATTTGTGGTAAGAAAATCATTTTTATAGCATTTATCCTACCTATTAAGGACATCGGAAGTGTTTTCCAAAATTTAATCAGATTATTTAATTTCTTAAGTAGGGGATTATAATTAGCTTTAAACATATCATGGTAATTTCTAGTAATCTCAATTCCTAAATATTTGAATTTTTCCATAGCTATTTTAAAAGGGAATTTCCTGAGATGTGTTGAATCTTTTGGTTTAATCGACATAATTTCACTTTTGTTCCAATTTATTCTATATCCTGAAAAGGATCCAAAGTCCTCAATTAAGTTTAATATATTTGGTATACTAATTTGTGGTTTTGTGATGTACAGTAGTACATCATCAGCATATAGGGATAGTTTGTTGTTTGAATATTTTGTGTTATAACCGTGAATATTCGAGTGTGTTCTTATTTTTTCAGCAAGGGGTTCAATTACCAAAGCAAATAACAGCGGTGATAGTGAGCATCCTTGTCTGTTGCCCCTAGATAATTCGAATTTTGAAGATAATATATTATTAGTTAGTATTCTAGCCGTAGGTTTGTTATATAGTAGTTTTATCCATGCAATAAAGTTTTCTCCCAATTGGAATTTTTGCAATACTTTGATCATATAGTCCCATTCTACTTGATCCACGATTTCTAGAGCCACTTCCTTAAGTACCCTGGGATGCAAACCATCAGGCCCTGGGGATTTATCAGCCTTCAGTCCCATCAGTCTATCCAACAAAATTTCCTGCCTAATGTGGATTTCCTTCAGTTCCTCCGTCAACCTAGATCCTCTGGCCACTACTATATCAGGAAGATTGTTTGTGTCCTCCTTAGTGAAGACAGATCCAAAGTACCTGTTCAACTCATCTGCCATTTCCTTGTTCCCCATAATAAATTCACCTTTTTCGGTCTTCAAGGGTCCAACTTTGGTCTTAACTAATTTATTCACCTTCATATACCTAAAGAAGCTTTTACTATCCTGCTTTATATTCTTGGCTAGCTTACCTTCGTACCTCATCTTTTCTTCCCGTATTGTCCTTTTGGTTATCTTCTGTTGTTCTTTAAACATTACCCAATCCTCTTGCTTCCCTCTCATCTTTGCTACGTTGTACTTCTTCGCTTTAATTTTTATATTTTCCCTGACGTCCCTTGTCAGCCATGGTCGTCCCTTTCTCCCCTTGGAATCTTTCTTCCTCCTAGGAATGAACTGATCCTGCACCTTCTGTATTATTCCTAGAAATACCTGCCATTTTTGTTCCACTGTCATCCCTGCTAGTGTATCTTTCCAGTCAACTTTGGCTAGCTCCTCCCTCATGGCCCCATAGTCCCCTTTATTCAACTGCAACACTGACACCTCCGATCTACCCTTCTCCCTCTCCAATTGTACATTAAACCTGACCATGTTATGGTCACTGCCTCCTAATGGCTCATGGCTTTGCTCAATATGTTAGTTCTTAGTCACTGATCATGGGTAAATTAAAGTTTCAAATTCAAGAAAGGAAGAAGTAAGCTTCATGAAAAGGGCCAAAGAGGCACAATGGTTAGTGAATATTCAAAAACATCTCACACAACCTTCACAAAGGATTATCTTAACACAGTACCCATTACTTATCTATATCACCTCGAATGAGAATTAGAGGACTGGAGATTAAGCATTTCCCCATCTTTTCTTATCCAGGGACAAATGTGAAAGGGGAGATAATTAGTAATTTAGAGATACAGCATGTAAACAGACCCTTTGGCCACCAAGTCCACGCCAACCAACGGTCATACACTCTCTATGTTATCCCACTTTCTCTTCCACTCCCTATTCATTAGGGACAATTTACAGAGGACAATTAACCTTCGAACCCGCACATCTTCATGATGTGAGAGGAAACTGGGGCACCCAGAGGTAACTCACACGCTCACAGGGAGAACGTGCAAACTCCACACAGACAGCACCCATGGTCAGGATCAAACCTACATCATTGGCACAGTGAGGCAGCAGCTCTACCAGCTGTACCATTGTGCTGCCCAAGTTCAAAATGAGTCCCATTACATTGCAATTCACAAGCACTACTGTTTGGGCAGACATTAGGTAATGGATCTCTGAGTCTATCTCCTTCAGTGTTTTTTGTCCCAAAATAGGTGCTCATGGGATGCACGACAGAGAAACAAAGGTCACTGGATATACATTCCATAACACTTTTAGGCTCAGTTACAACTTTTTTTTCCAGTCGAATGCAGGTTTATGTCGGAAAGTGACAACTGAAGTTAGTATTGTCTGACCTTTAAAGAAAGGCAATAAGCTTCCTTAAGGCATTATTACAGCAGGTTTATTGAGAAATAATATGACATTGAGTGGAGGAATATCTTTATATACACACTAAAAATAGAATATTAGCTGACTTAGAGGGTTACAAAGCTTGTCACATTCAGAATTCAAAGATGTATTACAAGTTCCGACAGTGAAAGCCAGGCTTGCTTATCAAAACAGCCACACTCTTGAGAGCTTGTTAAAGCCACACAACACTGAATCAGTTTTCTGAGGAATAGTGGGAGCAGCACTTGAATAACTGCGCTCTGCGCTAATTTATCTGCCTATTTGAAGGCAGAAGAATACCATGTTTATGGCAGGGATTGCATTAATTAATATTAATTTAGGTGAGGTTCTTCATGGGTTCATGCTACATTTGGCTTTGCCATGTAATATGGAGGCATTGGTAATCCCAGGAATTGAACTGCCTAGATTGTTGCCTCAATAGGCAGATTACTATTCCAATACTGTTGCTTTCCTTTTATTTGCAATAAGATTTTTATGAAATTTGCTCCAAGCATTTGTTCCTATTGCTCGGTAGCCCAACATTTCTGAATTGTTAATGCTTTGTTCCTGCCTACACTTCTCATCGTTTTGGTTCATGGCACTTTTTTGCCCATTATAATAGCAGAAAATGGTAGAAATGAACAACTCCATTCAGTCCGCCTATACCTACCTGATCTCCTGGTTACTAAACACTTTAACTCCCCCTCCCATTCCCATACTGACCATTCTGCCCTGGGCCTCCTCCATTGTCAGAGTGAGGCCCAGCGCAGATTCGAGGAACAGCATCTCATATTTCGCTTGGGCAGCTTAAGGGGCTGTCTCACTGCGGTGACCTAATTGGCAAGTTGAGAAGAGTTTGCCCTCGACTCATACTCACAGCATGGTCGACACGAGGTCCTAGGATGTCTTTGTAACTCTCCTTACTGCTCGAGAGTAGTCCCCGCGTACTCGAGGCCTCAGCTAGGTCGCGGTGTATTTTTCTACACGCTGAAAAATGTCCGCGAGTAAAAAAAGGTTGCCATGGAAAAAATCGATAATTTTTACTCGTAGGTTTAGTCGAAGTAGGTCGGCATGTTATTCATAGGTAATCGACGGTAGTCGAAGGTAATCGAAGATAGCCTTCAACATAGTCGGAGGGAGGTCGAAGGAGATCGAAGGAGGTCGTCTTCACTCTCCACTATTCAGTGTCCAATTTTCCCGAAGCTAGTCTTCAACATAGTCGAAGGAGGTCGAAGGAGGTCTTCTACATAATCGAAGGAGGTCTTCAACATGACACTTTTTCAAACCCTCCTAAACTCGCCAATTAGGTCGCCACAGTGGGACAGACCCTTTACATCCCAGAGGTATAAATACTGACTTCTCTAAATTCAAGTAACCCTTGCTTTCCCTCTCTCTCCATCCCTCCCCCTTCCCAGTTCTCTGACCAGTCTGATTGTCCTGGATTACATTTTATTTCTTTGCTTTGTTGATACCTTCTCCTAGCTAACAATGATCCTTGATCTCCAACCCCTTTGATGTATCGTTCTCACACCTTACACATCCTTATCTCTGTATCTCTCCCTCCCCTGACTCTCAGTCTAAAGAAGCGTCTCAACCCGAAAAGTCATCCATTCCTTCTCTCCAGAAATGCTGAGTTACTCCAGCATTCTGTATCTATCTTCGGTTTAAACCAGCATCTGTGGTTCCTTCCTACTCATAGTAGAAATGCTCGGCAGGTCATGCAGCATCTGTGGGAAGAAACCCTGCGGAATAAGTGAGAAGGAGAAAAACACTCATGAAGAGTGGGGGAGGATTCTATCTCTGATAGGATAAAAACAGGGTCCCCTATCAGAGACATCTCCCCTCCCTCATTTTCCATGTAGCACAAGACTCTTTTCTCTCATTCCCAGTTCTGATAAAGGATCTTTGACCAAAATGTTAACTCCTTTTCTCTCCTCAAAGAGGTGACGTGACCTAGTCAGTGTGTCTAACTTTTTCTGAGGGAGAGAGGGGTAAGTGTTGAGGCGAGAAAAGACCAGGATAAATCCTGGCCGACAACAGATGACCTCAGGCAGGGTGGTTCCCTGGTCGGCCAATTGTTGGCTTGGGAAGGTGTGATCTCAAGAGGGATACATCTTTGCGAACTGTGGAACTGGTTAAACGACTAGGGTGGAAGAAAGGGGCATGGGGGGGGAGCAGGGGAGGGGAGTGCGGGTAGAAGTTACTTAAAATTAAATAATTATATGTTCATATCGCTGGGTTGTACGCTACCCAAGCTAAATATGAGGTGCTGTTCCTCCAATTTGCGTGTGGCCTCACTCTGGCAATGGAGGAGGGCCAGGCCAGAAAGGTCAGTATGGGAATGGGATGGGGAGTTAAAATGGTTAGCAACCGGGCCAGGAAGTGTATCTATCTTCTTAAGTTTTAGAACATCCAACACCTTCTCGACAGTCCAGTGGCATAGTGGTGCAGTGGAAGAGCTGTTGCCTCACAGCGTCAGAGACCTAGGTTTGGTTCTGACATTGAGTCATATCTGTGTGGCGTTTGCACATTCTCTCTGTGACCATGTGAGTTTCCTTCAGGTGCTCTAGTTTTTTCCCACACCCCAAAGATGTGTGGGTTGTAGGTTAATCGGTCTCTGTAAATTGCTCTTTGTGTGTAGGGATTAGATGCAAAAGTGGGATAACATAGAACTAGTGGTGAATAGGTGATCGAAGGTCGATGTGGACTCTGGGCAGAAGGGCCTGTGCCCATGCTGTATCTCTAAACTCCAAACACAGACATCTCCATTAACTGTCCCCAGTTCTCTGCAGTAAAAATAGTGGCAAAATATTAATTGAGAACCATGCTCATCTCCACATGGCTCCAAATATAAATTCTGAGCAGCCCTATTCTCCATGCATCCTTTTCCCCTAATATGCTCATAAAACCTCTTTGGAATTTCCTAAATCTTATCTACCAAATCCATTTTATGCCCCATTTTTACCCTGCTGAATTTCTTCTTAAGTATGCTCTTCCAACTTCTGTTGTCCTCCAGTTATGTCTCCTTTTATAGACACAACATGCTGGAATAACTCAGCGGGTCAGGCAGCATCTCTGGAGAAAAGGAATAGGTGATGTTTCTGGTAAAGACCCTTCTTTAGACTGAGAGTCAAGGGAGAGGGAAACTAGAGGTATGACAAGGTACAGAACAAATCTGAGCCAGCACCGATGACCCAGGGAAGGTGGAGCCCACAATGGTCCATTGTTGGCTTGGAATATGTGATGACGAAGGGGTATGAACAGTGAAACTAGCAGGATGACTAAGGTGGGGGGAAGGACAGAGAGAGAGGGAATGCAAGGATTATTTGAAATTAGAAAAATCTACTTACAAGCCAACGGTATGAATATTGATTTCTCTAATTTCAAGTAAATTACAAAAATCTACATTCATACCGCTGGGGTGTAAGCTGCCCAAGTGAAATACAAGGTGCTGTTCCTGCAATTTGCATGTGGCCTCACTCTGACAGTGGAGACGGCCCAGGCCAGAAAGGTCAGTATGGAATTGGGAAGAGGAGTTAAAATGTTTGACAACCGGGAGAGCGTGTATACGGGCCAAGGCATACGAGCGCAAGTGTTCAGTGAAACAATCAAGTCTACTCTTGGTCTCGCCGATATATAGGAGCCTACACTGGGAGCACCAGGCACTGTAGATGTGGTTGGAGGAGGTGCCAGTAAACTGTTTTTAGAATGCCATACCAGCTACTTATCAAGGTCTTTCTTTGGAATGAATGAGGAAGTGACACCTCCAAACTTTGCCTGGACCTTTACACAAACTCCTCCCTGCAAGTGGTGGAAAATCTCCGTAACTCTGCACATCTACTCCCCGAACACCACAAGAAGTCCAGTGTCGAAACATGTTCAGCAAAATAGTGGTGAAGAGCTCACTATTGCTCTGGGGCGTTTGTATTCACGTGTGCTTGCATGGAAACCCAAATGTTGCTGACAGTTACGTGGAGAAATTGTCAGCTTCTGTGACATTTCCTTACAAAAGTAGGGCAAATGCGTAATGCAGTGCACCACCCCATCAAGTCCTTGTCAGTAGCACCTGCCAAATTATAATACTCCATATCCTGGGCAGTAAAAAAGCACCAGCTGTATGGGGACATTATTATTTCTAACATAGAACAAAGAACAATACGGCATAGGAAAAAACCCACAATGTCTGTGCCGAACATGATGCTAGGTTAAACTCATTTCTTCTACCTGCACATGATCCAGATCTCTCCATTCCCTGCATATCCATGTGCCTATCCAAAAGTCTCTTAATTGCCACTATCATATTCCATCAGCATGTTTAGACACCCACCAGTCTCTATGTAAAAACTTGCCCCGCATATCTTTAAACACTACTCTCTCACTTTAAAGCTGTGTCCTCTTGTCATTGACATTTCCACCCTGGGTGAAAAGGTTCTGATCGTCTAACCTTCCTGTGCCTCTCATAATTATATATACTTCTATTTGGTCTCCACTAAATTTCCCACCCTTCAGAGAAAGCAATCCAAGTTTGTCCAACCTCTCCTTATAGCTAATATTCTCTCGTCCACTTCTTTTTAATGTTCACATCATTCACCACATCGACTAGTTATTAGAAAATACACTTAAAGTTAATAAATACCAATATTTTAACCTGACAATGGGCATTTTGTTGGTGGTCAGCATGGATACATTTACAATTGGCAGAACATTCATATTCACAAAAGGCCATTTCAGTTGAAATTGTACAAAGTGCTTGGACTATGCTAATCCATCCCTCATGTTGCATTTGTCACCACATAATCATTGTAGCTAGGCTCACCTTCTGTGGTTAGAGAGAGTCCTCCTTGACAAACCGACTCTCCGTAATCATCTCAGGAAGTAGAGGCGCTGATGTGCTTACTTTATAATTGCATCAGTGTTCTCAGACCAGGAGAGATCTTCAGAGATGTGCACGCCCAGGAATTTGAAGTTCTTGACCTTTTCCACCATATAAATGGGACTGTGGGTCCCCATCCTACCCATTCAAAAGTCCACAATCAGTTCCTTGGTTTTGCTGGTGTTGAGGGCCAGGTTATTGTGCTGGCACAATTTGGTCAGTCGGACGATCTCTCTTCTATACTTTGACTCGTCCCCATCAGTGATACGTCCCACAACAGTGGTGTCGTCAGCGAACTTGATGATGGAGTTCGCACTATGACCAGCTACGCAGTCATGAGTATAGAGTGAGTACAGCAGGGGGCTGAGCAAACAGCCTTGAGGTGCTCCCGTGCTGATTGTTATAGAGGCCGACACATTTCCACCAACAGTCCGTACCATTTGCACGGTTCTTATGGTCTTTGGGCTACTTAGACACAGAGCTCATTTCAATAGTTTCTAAATGTTTCTTATTATTTTTAGCCAGTGGTAATATTTTAAGCAAAAACAACAGATTTTACTGAAGAAGGGTTTTATCTGAAGAAAGGTTTCGACCCGAAACGTTGCCTATTTCCTTCGCTCCTTAGATGCTGCCTCACCCGCTGAGTTCCTCCAGCATTTTTGTCTACCTTCAATTTTCCAGCATCTGCAGTTCCTTCTTAAACAAGTTTTTACTTTTCCATCAGTTTGACAACTCAGTTCAAAATGGATACATTTGTACTCAACATATCGCCTACTTCAGGTATAAAACTAAGATATCAGGTCTGGTCTATTTATCTCTCAGCTCAGTGCAATCTCAAACTGCATTTAGTCTGGGTTTAGTGCTGGGTCCAGTGACAGACTGAACTGCTGGACTGACATCTGACCCACAGTGCTTTCAATACCGCCCTGCAGTATCCTGGAAGTCAAAGACATTCTGAACAGGCGAGAAGAAATAGAATATAGAACAAAGAACGAAGAACAAAAAAAATATTTGGCACAGTGATTGATCCACATCTGTGGATCAATCACAGCATGATTTTCAACTTCACAAGTTTGACAACTCTTCAAAATGGATGCGTCTGTGCTCAATGTACCACCTATTTCAGGTATAAAACTAAGAGATCACATCTGATCCATCTATCTCTCAGCTATCTTAAACTGCTTTTATGGGTCTGTCCCACTTACGTGACTTTTTGAGCACCCGTCATAAGTCGTTGCAGGTCGCCGAAAATTTCCAACATGTTGAAAACCCAGCGGCGACCAGAAAGACGCTACGACTCTTTGGGCGACTGAGGAGATTACTCACGACCATACAGGCGACACCCCGGGTGAAGCCTGTATGGTCGTGAGTAGTCGCCCAAAGAGTTGTACCTTGTTCTGGTCGCCGCTGGATTTTCAACATATTGAACATTTTCGGTGACCTGCAACGACTTATGATGGGTGCCAGCAGTCGCCGAAAAAATGGACAGGCCCATTAGTGTGCTCTTAGTGCCGAGTCCAGTGACAGACTGGGACATCAGCTAGTCTGGATCTGAGCTCTAGTGCTTTCAATACATCCCTGCAGTGTCCTGGAAGTCAAACACATACTGAACATCAGAAGATGATTGTGCAACATTTGCCCATGAAACCACTTTACACAACAAAGTTCATTCTAGCTGGTTTAAATTGTCAAGAACATTATAGACACTGATTGACACCCATGCATTTTGATACTTACTAACAGCTAAATTGCAACTTACCACTTGAATGATTTAACTACAAAATTGATATTTTAAAATAGATTTAGACATGTACTGCCTTTGCAAGGAGGTGGTATTAAAATCATCAAACAGTTGGCAAAATTATATTTTAATTTTTTCCACATTTTTAAAATAACAGCTGGAAGGATTTTGAAAACAATATATGGTAGGTTGCTATGGGAAGCAGAAACACAAAACGTGTCAGTATTTTTGCTTTTTGCTGCTTTCAAGAGTTCAGAATTTCAAATCTCACTTGCTTTTTTATATTTGGCATCACTTGGTGCTATATGCAATGAGCTTCTTGAACTGCTGCAGGTTTTCATTTACCAGGGAGTAAAGCTAAAGAAAGTGCATAACGAACAGTATTAACACCCAGCAGTTGATATCAGAAATAGGTTTGAAATCTGGTCCAGAAATACATAAACCTGTGGGATCTCTGTAAATAGGCGTATTGGCTTGGCCTGCTGGAAATACTAGAGACAAAGCACTAGTCATTAATGAGGTAAGCATGGAATTTCAAACATCATCATTTGTGATTCTTGAATCACTTGAATCCATTCAAGGAAACAGCAATTGTCAATATTTTACCTCAATGAAACAGAACAGTTGGAAGCTGCATATAACCCATTGGAATATTTGGCACAGTGATTCACCATTATGTTTTTACAACACCCAAATTGATATATTTTCACAGTGGTACCACTGATCTGAATGAATAAATTCAGGCATATTTGCTAAATTGATTAGCATGACATTCTCTGCAATACCTTTCTGATGCCTGCCCTGATAAAGATGGAATCAACTATAGATATAGGACTGAAGGTGCTCTTTTTAACCTAGGAAGGTTCTCAGCCAAAACCAAAGTATGAGAAACCAGTGAAAGGACTTCCTCTTTGCTGTGCACAAATCAGGCTCAGAATCTGAAATGGAAGAAAGCTTTGGAAAATTTGTAAATGCCCGTGATAACTTTGGCCAGACAATTAGCACAAATAAAACAGAAGTTATGCACCAACTTGCACCAATAGCATATGCACCAAACAAACATCCTTGTGAATGGTCAGTGGCTTTCAGTAGTGGACAGGTTCACATACCTCAGCAGCACTCTCTCAGAACAGACAACGTCGATACATAGTCAACAACAAGATAGCAAAAGCAAGCTCTGTTTTTGGAAGACTGGGAAGTAAGGAATGGGGATGAAGAGGAATCATCCTAAACACCAAGCTGAAAGTGTATCATGCTGTTGTCCCGGTCACCTTACTCTATGCTTGTGAGACATGGACAGTGTACAACAGACAAGCCAGACTTCTTCACCATTTCCACATAACCTGTCTCTGCAGAATACTTCACATTGAGTGGAAAGACAAGATTCCAGATACACAGATCATCCTGGAAAATCTCCCCAGCTTCTACACATTGTTGAAAGAATCACAAATCTGGTGGGCAGGACCTGTCAGAAGAATGTCTGATGACAGAACATCAGAGCAGCTACTTTAGGGAGAGTTGACTATTGGCAAACCATCATTTGGTGGAGAGAAAAGCAGGTTAAAAGACAATCTTAGAACATCCCTAAATATCCCTCAATGTCACTAGGAGGAACAGGCTTTGGCGCAACTGTACAAAAAGTAATGCTTCTGCATATGGGGAATCTAGGATGGAGGAAGCAAAGAGGAAAAGAAAATCTCGAAAATCTAAAACCACCAATACTGTAATTTCTCTACCCCTCTATCATCTGTCACTTATTACTTCATTCCACTGCTGTCCAAGTCTTGCTGAATGCTGGCAGGGCCAACTTCATCTGCCTTGTGTCACCTCACTGTTGTTTATGGGATTTGATTGTTTTTCCATGGGTTGGCTATGCTTCACCAAATCACAACATTCTTGGCAGACCAAAGTAATTAATATACGTTCAGAAATTATAATCCATTCAAAAACGTTATCTAATGAAGTAGTGCAGAGCCCTTGTGTTCACTCATAGCTTCATAAATTACATTGACTAGTCCACTGAACATACTTACATTTAAATCTGAAAATAAATATTTTCCAGGGAACCATCATCTCCAGGGACCTTAAATGGGAGGCCACCATCGACTCCACAGTTAAAAAGGCCCAAGAAAGAATGTACTTCCTGCGGCAGCTGAGAAAACATAATCTGCCACAGGCAATGAAGGTCCAGTTTTATACTGCTATCATAGAGTCTGTCCTCACCTTCTCCATCATGGTCTGGTTTGGCTCAGCCACCAGGTATGACATCCGGAGGCTGCAGTGCATCATTCGATCAGCCGAGAAGGTTGTTGGCTGTAAACCTTCCCCCCATCGATGAACTGTACACTGCAAGGGCCAGGAAGAGAGTGGGTAAGATCATCTCTGACCCCTCTCACCCTGGCCACAAACTCTTTGAAGCACTTCCCTCTGGAAGGCCACTCCGGACTGTCAAAGCCGCCACAGCCAGTCATAAAAACAGCTTTTTTCCCACGAGCAGTAGCTCTACTCAATAACAAAAGTCTGTAGCCTCCTTTTAACAAAGAAACATAGAAACATAGATGCAGGAGAAGGCCATTCGGCCCTTCGAGCCAACACCGCCATTCATTGTGATCATGGCTGATCGTCCCCAATCAACAACCTGTGCCTGCCTTCTCCCCATATCCCTCGATTCCACTAGCCCCTAGAGCTCTATCGAACTCTCTCTTAAATCCATCCAGTGACTTGGCCTCCACTGCCCTCTGTCGCAGGGAATTTCACAAATTCACAACTCTCTGGGTGAAAAT
Organism: Malacoraja senta; assembly: GCA_038087875.1. NCBI lineage: Eukaryota > Metazoa > Chordata > Chondrichthyes > Rajiformes > Rajidae > Malacoraja > Malacoraja senta. The sequence goes on from CM075977.1 coordinate 297,385,968, forward strand.
GTTTAATCTCACCTCAGTCTTAAATGGCTTCCCCTTTATTCTAAGACTGTGGCCCCTGGTTCTGGGCCCAACATTGGGGACATTTTTCCTGCATCTAGCTCTGGTATATTTGCTCTGGTATATTATTTCATTCTTCATATGTTTAAATTATAATGTTTTATTTTTAATTGTCTACTGCATATCGTGTTGTTACTTGCGAGCAAAGCACCAAGGTAAATTCCTTGTATATATACACATACTTGGCTAATAAAATGTATTCTATTTACTGTTATAATAAGACACAATGTAGAACGTAGAACAATACAGCACAGGAAATGGCCCTTTGGTACACAATGTCCATGCCAAACACAATGCCAAGCTAAACTAATCTCCTCTGCCTGTATCTGACATCTCTCCATTTCCTGCATATCCATGTGCCCACCCAAAAGCCTCACAAATGGCACAATAGTATCTGCCTCATTTACCATTCCTGGCAGCACATTCCAGACACTCACAAATATCTGTGTAAAACAAATGCCCCACAGATCTCCTTTAAATTTTTCCTCTCACCCTAAAGCTATTCCCTCAAGCTTTCCACACTTCAACCATGAGTAAAAGGTTCTGACTGTCTACCCTATCTATGCATCTCAATTCTATATACTTCTACCAGGTCCCCATTCATCTTCTGACACACCAGTAAAAACAATCCAAATCTATCCAACCTTCCCTTATAGCCAATAACTTCTAATCCACGCAGTGTTCTGATAAATTCACATTAGGCAGGAAATGGGGTTGGTTAGAATGATGGGACTGAAGGATGATAAATCCCCAGGGCCTGATGGTCTGCATCCCAAGGTACTTAAGCAAGTGGCTCTACAAATCGTGGACGCATTGGTGATCATTTTCCAATGTTCTATAGATTCAGGATCAGTTCCTGTGGATTGGAGGGTAGCTAATGTTATCCCACTTTTTAGGAAAGGCGGGAGAGAGAAAACTGGAAATTATAGACCAGTTAGCCTGACATCGGTGGTGGGGAAGATGCTGGAGTCAATTATAAAATATGAAATAACGGCACATTTGGATAGCAGTAACAGGATCGGTCCGAGTCAGCATGGATATACGAAGGGGAAATCATGCTTGACTAATCTTCTGGAATTCTTTGAGGATGTAACCAGGAAAATGGATAAGGGAGAGCCAGTGGATGTAGTGTACCTGGACTTTCAGAAAGCATTTAATAAGGTCTCACATAGGAGGATAGTTGGCAAAATTAGAGCACATGGTATTGGGGGTAGGGTACTGACATGGATAGAAAATTGTTTGGCAGACAGGAAACAAAGAGTAGGGATTAACGGGTCCTTTCCAGAATGGCAGGCAGTGATTAGTGGGGTACCGCAAGGCTCGATGCTGGGACCGCAGCTATTTACAATATATATTAATGATTTCGATGAAGGGATTAAAAGTAACATTAGCAAATTTGCAGATGACACAAAGCTGGGTGGCAGAGTGAACTGTGAGGAAGATGCTATGAGGATGCAGGGTGACATGGACAGGTTGGGTGAGTGGGGCAGATGGGCAGTTTTATGTGGATCAATGTTAGATTAACCACTTTGGTGGCAGATTATCATCAGGGTGTCAACTTGGGAAAAGGGGAAGTACAGCGAGATCTGGGGGTCCTTGTTCATCAGTAACTGAAAGTAAGCATGCAGGTACAGCAGACAGTGAAGAAAGCGAATGGCCTGTTGGCCTTCATAACAAGAGGAGTTGAGTATTGGAGCAAAGAGGTCCTTCTGCAGTTGTACAGGGCCCTAGTGCCACCACACCTGAAGTATTGTGTGCAGTTTTGGTCTCCAAATTTGAGGAAGGACATTCTTGCTATTAAGGGAGTGCAGCATAGGTTCATGAGGTTAAAACCCGGGATGGCGGGACTGTCACAAGTTGATAGAATTTCGAAGGATGAGAGGGGATCTTATTGAAACATATAAGATTATTAAGGGTTTGGACACGCTAGAGACAGGAAACATGTTCCCGATGTTGGGAGAGTCCAGAACCAGGGGCCACATTTTAAGAATAAGGGGTAAGACATTTAGAACAGAGATGAGGAAAAACTTTTTCACACAGAGAGTTGTGAATACGTGGAATTCTCTGCCTCAGAACGCAGTGGAGGCCAATTCTCTGGAGGCTTTCAAGAGCGAGTTAGATAGATCTCTTAAAGATAGAGGAGTGAAGGGATATGGGGAGAAGGCAGGAACGGGGTACTGATTGTGGATGATCAGCCATGATAACAGTTAATGGTGGTGCTGGCTCAAAGGGCCAAATGGCCTACTGCACCTATTGTCTATTGTCTATAAACCTCTTCTGGACATTCTCCAAAGCCTCCACATTTTACCTGTAATAGAGCTATCAGAACTACACACAATACTCCAAATGCAGCCTAACCAACATAAGGTTGAGGAACAGCACTGCATCCTCCACCATTCTTGACTCAATAATAAGTTATTCAAATGTCCAATAATTAGCTTCCTTTCTCCCCATCAGATCTCTCCATTTTTGCTCGATGCCATCCCTTTGTGATATAGGCTTAGTACCTCCCTCTCCTGCACTCTTCAACACATTACACGTCTTTGTCACCCTTGAGCTGCCCCGTTACAACTCATCTGCACAGGAAACCTTGGCCTCAAGTTTCACGGATGTTTCTTTCATCGGATCCATCCCGCTCCACACCATCTGTTGCATACAACCAGTTTCTTGCTCTCCTTCTCACCTCTGACATAGTGTACTGGTCCTGAAACATTAACTTCCCTTCTCTTTCCACCACTGTTGCCTCGCCAGCTGAGCATTCCCAGAATTCTTTGATTTTGTTCATATTTTACCACTGCTTTCATTTTTTTTTTTTTTTTAAACACACGGAAAATGTCATAAAACTAAAACGCATTGTTTTGAAACAGTGCGATCAGGTCAGGCAGCATCTCTGGAGGGGATGGATAGGTGATGTTTCAGGTTTGGACGCTTCTTCAAATTGATTGTAGATTTACTCATGATTCTAACATCAATAGTTCCATGCGTCTTCATAATTTTTAAACGGTTTTAATTTATGTTCTATGTTCCAACAATGATTTACATTTAGGAAGAATAATTAGTTTTTAATGTTATGGTATATAGTTAATTGGAAAAAAGATGTAATTATGACATTGTGGATCAACCCATCCAGTTCTGTGTCCCTCTCTTTCCCAGGGTGCAAGGCTTTCTGAAGTAGCATGGCTAGCTTTGATCAACAAAAAGGATAGGAGACAAGCACGCGACCCAAACAATGAGACCAGACCAAAGACAGACTGTGCCGTCTCTGCACAAATCAACCATTTAGGACTATGATGAGCACTTCAAAATTGTCATCATTTCACATTTAATCAAGGTTAGTGAAAGACCTTCAAATCATATATCCCACCAATAGCTCCAGCAACTGCTCGATTGAGGTTACAAACACATCAGCATGTTATATTAAATGATGGAGCACGTTCAAGGGGTCAAGTGGCCTACTCTGACTTCTAATTTGTACGTTAGTATGTAATGCACCACACCACCGTCACTCTGCTATTGATAATCTCTATCAATCAGGATTGAAAATTTCCATCTTCACAGGTTCAACATACTCACGTATTGTGCCTCACAAAGTGTAATTTGAGTAAGTAGACATGTGGCGCAGTAGTGTAAGAGACAGAGCTTTTGCCTCACACCTGCACTGACCCATATTCAATTCTGACCGCCGGTCATTGCTGCCATGTTTTACCTGTGACTGGGCAGGTTCCCTTTGAGTGCTCTGATTACATCCCACATCCGAATGACATGGGTTACTAGATTAACTGACCATTGCAAATTGCCCTGGTGTATGGATGAGTGATAGAATCTGACAGCACTTGGTGTCGCTTCAAGATGGCAGTGGTGATGGATGGGGGAGAGGAATAGTGTTGGTGAGTGGGATGAGGACTCTAGATGGTACATCCATTAATATACACATGCGTGGAGGCAACTGGTTTATGCAGAACATGAAATGCAGAAAATGTGCAGTATTCATTGGAGATATTGAGTACACATGTTGAATCACAACAATGACCAGTGGATTACGTGAAGACCCTGCCAGCACGCATGCGTGTCAATCTTCAAAGCAGCGGTATGAAATCACAGACAACAGTTATTGAACTAAACATAGTAAGATAAGAGAAACTAGAATACCAGTTGACCTTTATGATAGAGGGTGGGCGTGGAGGGCACGTAATCCCTCAATGTTACTCCTCATAAAATAAAGATCAAACTTCAAACTGGTAAGTTCTCGTTTAATCTTATTATTTTACTTCGGAGTCACGTGAGTGACTACGTGAAGATTTTAAAGCTCTGTGATTTCATGCCGTGGAAACGAGTCCAGGCGTCATACACTGCATCAGTAGGCCAATGATGAGTGAACATTAATAATGCATTCAGACATGACATAGATATAGACATGTTGATGCTATTAATGAACAATAGTGGCAATAGTAACCTCCCTCAACTGGGAGGAAGTTATGAAACAGACCTAACATAGAGTTGGCAAAAAACCCCGATCTGGCAATAGTTTTATTCTGAATATTTGGACAGATCGTTAGTTTGACCATCCTGCAGCCGCTAGGATGTGGTCCATAACCCTGCTGCTGAGGTGTTGCGGTCCTGGTGGAGTGAGACTCAAAATGTCAATGTTCACTCCTGTATAAGCCAGACCCATTTAACCCCCTGGAGAAGGTCTGTAGTGATACCTTCTAACGAGGTTTTATGTAACTAACAATATTGCTAGTCAGAGTCTATAAGGCTCTTAGGGATCTTGACATACTGGTGTAGATGCTTGATCACACACAACCCAAGGTCCATGGGATATGCAACATCTAGTTTGGTCTATGTCCCTGTCTACTCTGCTTGACTTAATCATGTTATTATTGCCCGCAGATATGATCATCCTATCCAGTGTAGCAATGACTGGACCCAATGCGCTGTACTCAGCGCCATGGCATAACCACTAGTAAGTGAGTTTGACCAAGGACAGGGATGTTGTTGGAGCCCATCGGCGAAATGACGTAGCACAATGTTAACAACCCATATCTCTGCGTCCCTAGGCCTGGGAGGTTTTAAGTTGACGATACCCTTCATAATCTAGATGTCAGAGGGTGAGACCCGACAGAGTGGTTTCTGTTCCCCGCAGCCAAATGATGAGGAGGTACTTCAGGCACAGTAAATGGAACTTTAACTTAATGCTATAAAATGCCATATAAACTGAATTTCAAGGCGTCAGTCATCCGTGCCGAGTTAAATGTAAATAAGCATAAACAATACCTTCCATCTCCTTATGAGGAATGCTGCTATTTGGTGCTATCCCTGCAATCTGCAGTGAGCACTTCCAAGGCTTTTGGTTTAACAACCCGAGCTGCAGGAACGGTCTCTCAGAGTCTGCAAGTCAATGAATTGATTATATCATGCAGAGGATGGTTTCCACATCACAGCTGAACCAGCAATTTTTTGTGTCCAGAAATAACCATGTAAGGTTTTATGATCATTCCCCACATCAGCGGGAACCATGGGTATATAAACCAGGCAGGCACTACGAAAATGCCGGAAGCGGGAAACTTGCAGAATTTTGCAAGACCCGTCTAATGAGGCCAAATGGAGGAAGACATAAAAGAACATTCCTCCCTAGTGTAGTGAGAATGTACCCATCGCTATTGATATGCCTCGTATTTTCTGCAACTGGTGATTGAGCCTGGATGCAAACATCTCGATCGTTAGTGTTCCATCGAGCCACAATGTCATTAAATACTTTGTGATCGCACATCCATTCTGTGTTGTCATTGATTTTACATGATAATACACCAGTGCTAAATGCGGTTAGGTAAACTATCACCGGATACTTTGATTTGATTGCACCCTTGTGATTAACATATACCACCACCAAAGTGTATCACCTTGGACATGTGGATGCAGATTATGCATATTCACACACCCTTTAATGCACAGAATGCACCTGGTGTCCATTGGCAGTTGATACCATAACTGAACAATTGATAACTCATGCTAATCCCATCTGCCTCAGTAACTAGAGATGGTATTAGTAATTTTCCATCTTTGAGTAATAGCATCAGTTTGGAATTGACTGAAGATTTACGGATGAAAGGTTTAGTGGAGCAACGCTGAATACTGTTCGTCCACCATTGTGACTTTGATAGTTTCAGCTGGGAATAGCAGAGGTCTAATCTTTTTGTCTCAGAGCAGAGTCCCAGACAAATGAATGGATTAATTGTATCCCAATAATCAATAGTTTCAGTTGGTATCAACTTAACTTAAATTTAACTGGACGGATGAGAAACCCAATTTCTCAAATATAGCTATGTGGCTGATAAGGCTAATTTAGCTAAATACAGTGTTCAATATCATCCAGTTGGCCATAACACTTGTTTGTTAGCTCTGTGCAGTCGAAGCACTAATTGTAGTGATTTGGTAAATAACCTGGGAGCTGAAGTTAGCCCATTTTGCAATGCTTCTGAGTGTATCATTGCCTCATCCAGCTAAATTTCAAAAATCTCCGAAGCCTGTGAGCGGAAATGATCACATGGAAGTTATTCAGAAATGTCTTACTGCACATGCGGGTTGAAGCTGTTGACAATGAACAGTCCACATCTCCCATAATTGCGAGCCTGCCTTGAAAGGCAACTCCAACAATACCTGCTGTGCAGTATAAACTAATCTCATGTTATCCCAAACCAGTGTAAATATTCAAACCAGTGTAAAAAAGTGGCTCCATACCTTCACTCCGCCGGATGGGGAACTTCCAGGAGTTGTCTCAATCAGCTTCATCCTCCACATCCGAATGGGAGGACTTATGCAACCCGACCCAGGAGCTGCCTCAACCATGTGTGCATGATTTTGCACCTTCTGCTCCAGGGAGGTAGAGGAGCTCGAGTACGGGGTTGGCACACCTTCCAGGAAGGCCGTTCTGGGCCGTGGCCTGAAAAAGATCTTTGTCCTGGTTGTACGGCCTTCAAGCTTTCACCAGCTTCAGTGTATCGTGGTTTGCTGGTGGGTGCATAGGGGTGCTGCCGCCAGAGATGTGAGGTCTTGCCTGATGATGTGGCCTTCATGAGCCCGATGGCCCTCGTCGAGCTTCTTGACCTGTTTCAACAGGTTGCCCCCAAATGGAAGTATCAGTGGTTGTGTGTTACTGGTCTTACACAGTCCTACAAATTTGGGGTCCCCAGATAGCTGTTCACCACAGTGACACTGAGAGAAACACAGTTCCCTGGTGCTGGGTATTTGGTAGTGGTCATTCACAGCCTGCTCCTGCTGCTGGTTGTGTTGTTCCTGCACCCACAGCACACTTGTGGTATCTTCAGCCAAACCCAGCCCAGAGGTGACTACTAATGCTCCCCTCTGTCGAGGGAGATGCATTATGCAGCCCTCTATAAGGTGCTGCCATGGGCGTCCTAGGACCCCATGGTGACTAGACTCCATATACCAGAGCATGTCACGTTGGAGCATCTGCTCCATCAACCACTCCATGCGGGATATGCGATCACTGTCGCTGTCCGCCGGCGGTGAGTCTTCACAGCCCGACTCGTCCGAGCATTCGGGCCTGTCCGACTTCTGCTTGGCCTTCCCGCCAGTCTGTGGTGTTGATTCGGACTGTGCAGGTGCCAGGTCGGAGACTGCTGATCGAATAGCGATCCAGGTACAGCCGACCGCTGCTGACTGCCCGCACTACCGCGGTCCTCCGCAGTCAGTCTGGATGCGGTCCATTTGGACTTAGTCCATGGTTTCTTTCCTGTAACACAATTCTCACAGAAAATAGAACAAAACGAGTAAAGAATTTACCTGCAGGTCCTGTTTTAAACCTTCCGCTGCAGGGGCAACGCTCCTTCCCCACCCCGAGCTTGGTCTCGTGGTCCCTGTAGAGGGCTTCCCCGCGATATTCATAGTCGGGTTTTTCTCCCCCGAGCTTGATATTCCCGTAGTCGTTGCAGCCGGGATTCCCTCGCGGTCCTTGTAGAAGAGCTTCTCCGCGACGTTCATTGGAGGGTTTTTCTCCCCGAGCTTGGTATTCCCATTGTAGCTATAGCCGGGATTTCCATCGCGGTCCCTTATAGAAGGGCTTCTCCGCGATGTTTAAAGTCGGGGCTCCCCCCCCCCCGAGCTGGGTATCCCCGCAGTAACTGCAGCCGGGATATCCCCGCGGTCACTATAAAAAGGGATAGTTGCGATATTACGGGGGTATCCCCGCTGTGTTTGTCCAGGTGCCACCGGCACCAGTATGAAGCCGCTGGCTCCAGAAAGGCGAATTCACCGCCGCCCGCTACCCGTCTTCCGAGCGGGTTCCCTTGGTCCATGGGCGGGATTCCCCGAGGTCATGACCGGGATTCCCTGTAGTCCGTGACTGGGGTTCCCCCCTCCATCCGGGCGTCGCCCCAGACTTTAGCAGGACCTTTAAGTAGAGGTTCCTGCAAGAAGACATAACCTGGAAAAAGTTTAAAAAACTTACCTTCAGGTCTGACCGCTGGCAGGAGCATCATGCCCCCCCGCCAGTCGTACGCACTGCGATAGACGACATGACACGCATGCGTGCTGGCGGGGTCTTCACGTAGTCACTCACGTGACTCCGAAGTAAAATTATCATTAGACTTGATTGAACTAAGGTTTGCTTGATTAAGGAAGGTAATTTCTGGTAGGCTGGATAACTGAACGCATGGTGTAGCAATGTTACAAAATTTTGAGATTTAAAAAATAAAGTCTGCAATTTATCCCATCAGATAAAGCATAAAAAGAAGTTTAATTTGACACTTAATTCACTTTCATATCTTCAGTATTAAAAAAGTTATGGCCATTATCATACTCAGAAATTAGCATCTAGTTCCCTATTGCTTTTCCATTGACTTAACACAAAAGCTGTGATCGAGGACAGTTAAAAGCCCATAACTTTCTTAAAAGATGATAACTGAAAGAAATTTTCAGTTATTATAGATTGAAGCATTCTGAAACAAATATGAAAATCTTACTTCGAAGACATGAAAGTAAAGCATATAATTAGTTAGTTACCTAATTGTAGCTAATTACAAAATTCAATTACTAGATCTAAACATCTATCAATTTCTTAAGAATAGATTAACATTTTTAAATAGCCTAAGTGTCCAAATAACATTCACACAATAATTCACAATATAACATAATTTTAAAATCTAATTTTCATGAATTTACAGGCCAAATGGAAGGAATTGAATGTTTAATACCTGTAAATTAATGGGGATTTAAATCATCTTGTGAGTGAGGATTTCTGGAACGCGATCTTTTGGAACGTTCATTTGCGGTGAATTTAACCCCGTATTGGCATGAAAAATACTGCCGTTAATTCGGGGAATAAAATCACCGTGTCGCATGAAAAAATGTGAATTAAAGGCTTCTTAAGAAGCACTTTTATACATTTAAAGAAACCACTTTCGTTTACCTGTCCCGTGTGTGAAATCCGTCCCCGTTATCGGCGTTGACGCTTCAGGAGCTGATTTTAAAATTACTCTAGCTCTGACATTGACGATTTAATAAAAATAAAAAACACACCAAACGCCACTAGGAACGATTTGTCAGCCAAGGCGTGTACTCCAACAAAATATCAACCAGGACAAGGGAGGAGAAACCCGCGTTTTAACCCCGCCCCCCCTTAAAGGCGCCAACATCGCGCACACGGCCAGTGACAGAATTACAGCGCGACTGAAGGTAAGTTTTGTAACATACCTACATGGTGTAATGATTCAGGTTGGGGAAACATATGAGGTCAACGATGAAGAAGTGTAATAAACTCAGAGGCACGTTAAGTGTCAGCTGAATGTAAAGCTGCCATTTTAGTTCCATAATCACATTAAAACCATTTATTAAAATCCATGTTTCATTTCAGTAAACATTTATCTAAGTTATTCTAGTTACGATAACCAGTGTTGGTTGGTGCAGCTCAGTTAATGCCAAGAAAATTGAGCTAAAGATGATTAAAATCCAACTGACAGAAAAACAGTTCTGGAATGAATTAAGTCAAATGTGGGATGAAGGACACGGGTCTTTCAATAAGGTTATAAGGTCATAATAATGTAAATTTGTAACCTGTCATCCTGTTGTCAGAGGGCTGAATATTACTTTTGCCCGCTGGTCCATGCATTGATAAATGGCATCTTGTGTAGCGTATAGTATTGTCAATAATCTCTTTATGCATTTTGAATCAAATAGATCCTGAGTTGTTGTTGTTCATCACAGTCTCAAGTAAGACCATGTTATCCAGTCTATAGTGTTGCAATGTACATGTAGATGGCTGGGCTCGACATGTTCCTTAACATTAATGCCAAAATAGTGCTAGGAAATTACTATTGTAAATAACAAAGATATTAACCACCCTTCCTTGACATTCAAAGCAATATCATCACTACTGGCAGTTCCACTCTGGAGACAGCACAGCTAAGTAACATACTTCAAGTATCAAAAAGGGATTGTGAATCGAATTTACCTTGTTTAAATTGCAGTCACATTTTAAAGTTCAGTATCAAGTGAGTGATCCCAAGACTTTGTTAAAGAAAAATGAAAATTATTCATGTGGCAGGAGCATTGACTTTGACATCATTCACAGGAGGTAACCATTCTAAATTTAAACTGAATGCTGCACTCAATTAAATTTAAAATACATTTTACTCAAAGGCAAACAATGCATTTCAATCACCTATTTCCAAAAAACTCCTACAATTAATAAAATCTGAAAGAATAAGTCTCCAGACTCGAGCGACACAAAATGTTGGAGTAACTCAACTCAATGGGGCAGGCAGTATCCCTGGAGAAATGGATAGATGATGTTTCGGCTTGGGACCCTTCTTGAGAATGATGAAGGATCCTGATCCAAAACGTGACATGCCCATGTCCTCCAGGAATGTTGCCTGATCCGCTGAGTTACTCCAGCAATTTGGCAATTTGATAAACCAGCACCATCAGTTTCTTGTTTCTATATCTAGACTTGAAAGGTTGTTCGGCAATAATTCAGAAAGCCCCGTTAAAAGTTAATTGATTGAGCAAGTTCTAATTATTTTTTGGCATAGTAACTATTTAGTCACAATTTCCAATTTAAAAAGATGAATTAACCTACAAATTTGCATGTCTTTAGTTCAAGGGCCTGTCCCACTGCGGCGACCTAATTTGCGAGTTTAGAAGAGTCTGCGCTCGACTCAAACTTGCAGCATGGTCGACACGTGGTCCTAGGAGGTCACTGTAACTCTCCTTCATGCTCGCGCATACTCGTGGCCTCAGTTTGGTCAAGTATAAATCGGTTGGCATGGTTCTTTTGAACTCGTAGTGCAGTGGAGTGGGGTCGCTATGTAGTTATAGGCAGTCGAGGTAGCCGTTGGCAATCTCCTTTGCTGACTGGGCAATTAATTGGCAATGAAGAAAGCGAATGGCATGTTGGCCTTTATAACAAGAGGAATTAAATATAGGAGCAAAGAGGTCCTTCTGCAGTTGTACAGAGCCCTAGTGAGACCACACCTGGAGTATGTTTTGCAGTTTTGATCCCCTAATTTGAGGAAGGACATTCTTGCTATTGAGGGAGTACAGCGTAGGTTTACAAGGTTAATTCACGGGATGGCGGGACTGTCATATGCTGAGAGAATGGAGCAGCTGGGCTTGTACACTCTGGAGTTTAGAAGGATGAGAGGTGATCTCATTGAAACATATAAGATTGTTAAGGGCTTGGACACGCTAGAGGCAGGAAACATGTTCCCGATGTTGGGGGAGACCAGAACCAGGGGCCACAGTTTAAGAATAAGGGGTAAAAGGTCTGTCTCACTGTGCGAGTTGACCCACGAGTGACCCCGAGTGAAAGACTCGTGGTTGCGTACGAGACTACAAGTTTATGATCCAGAGTTTAACCGAGTTCCCACGGGTATGTCTAAGTTTGCCGTTTACTTCTCATTTCTGCGATGTTCCAAGTTCGTCTCCCGAGTGTACCAAGTTCCTCTCCCGTTAATCTTGAGGCAACAATGTATACCGACGTGTTGAAAAATCATCACATGTTAAAAAAATGATGTAATGCCAGCCAAAGAACGTAGAGACTATTGTGTTTGCTGCATGTGTTCTGCACAACCTGATCCGTATCAGAGGTGCAGCTTCAGGATCAGCAACAGCCATGCAGGACCGTGACTTAGTGGACAGTCAAACAGGGAGAATAACACTAGGTGCGTGGAGGAGTGGTACAAACGACGAGACTTTGGTGCCACTGCAGTGTTTTCGAGGTGACACGGGGACCAACAGTGCAAAAGAGCAGAGAGACCATCTCTGCTCCTACTATAATTCAGAATTGGGCAGTGTGCCGTGGCAGGACAGCTTATTTTGAGCGGCTGCCGACCACAGGTACATCACTGCATGAGGAGAGCCCACATGCAGAAAAATCCAGTTAATTTCATGTTTAGTTTAAATCCTGCTGACTTTTCATTGTTTAACTTTAAGTGTGGATTTTATTTTTTATTGTGGTGTAAAAGTAATTTCATTGCATCTGTCTTTCCTTTAAAACGTGGTTATCATGCATCTGCTTATTTGATTGTAGATCTCAAAACTTGTCATTTAGCGCATTGCCTTGTATCTTTTATTGCCTGAATTTAGACTAGTGCATTTCTCAGCTGAATTAGTATATAGTGGAAATACTTTTATTTGTGCTTCATTTGTTGATTTTCATGTATGAGAAGCCCTTTTCAGACAGTGGTGTTTGCTGTAGTGCTACTTTTCTCAATATGCGCAAAAACGCGTTTTTTATATTGAACAAGAATAAAGACTTTGTTTCACATTCAAGACATTTGTTTCACATAAGACTTTGTATTATTTTCTGATCTACTGAGAGGTGACAATTTTAAACATTTAAAAAGCACAGCATATGAGGCAGCTGTCCTTAAATCTCACAAATGATTGTGAGAATCAAGATGTGAATATATTTTGCCTTCCTCTATTTTGTGTTTTATGATGAAAGGAATATTACATTCAATTCATGAGACTTTGTAGTGATATTAAAATGAAGACTTCCAGACATCAATTTGATCTTGATAGCAAAGAACTCTCTTTTATTGTGCAATGAAGTAAACAAACAGTGAGAATCAAACGGATCAGCAAAAAGCTTTTCAACACAACACAACACAACACAAATTTATATATAAACTTCAAGCAATTTTTTCTTTTCAACCCACTCTGTCACCTTATCAATAACTTGCTTAACTTTGTTAAGCAGAATTTGTCTTTAAAAAGTCTAAGTAACTGATATTTCTGTCCCTGATTATTGTTTCTAAAAAGAGTTCCCACGGTAGAATCACGAGTCACAAAGTTAAACGCACGGCCACTACGTTCTTACAACGAGTTTAAAATGTTTCAAATTTTAACCACAAGAGTACATTTTACTCGTGGAAAAGTACAAACATGTTTGAACTTTTGCAACTGTTAACAAGTTTCACGTGTACCTCCCGTTAGCACCAAGAGTTGCCAAGTTGCCTCCACGAGTTCAGACGTTTCCGCTACGTTAATTGTACATGATTACCACGAGTTAAATTTGTTTTAAACTCGGGGTCACTCGTGGGTCAACTCGCACAGTGAGACAGCCCTTTAAGCCGTTTAGAACGGAGACGAGGAAAAACTTTTTCTCACAGAGATAGGTGAGTCTGTAGAATTCTCTGCCTCAGAGGGCGGTGGAGGCAGGTTCTCTGGATGCTTTCAAGAGCTAGATAGGGCTCTTAAAAATAGCGGAGTCAGGGGATATGGGGAGAAGGCAGGACCGGGGTACTGATTGGGGATGATCAGCCATGATCACATTGAATGGCGGTGCTGGCTCGAAGGGTCGAATGGCCTACTCCTGCACCTATTGTCTATTGTCTATTGACCTACCTCGACTAAATCTATGAGTAAAAAAATATATAGATTTTTTCCATGGCAACCTTTTTTTACTTGCGGGCATTTTTCGTCATGTTGAAAAATACACCACGACCTAGCTGAGGCCTCGAGGACGCGGGGACTACTCTCGAGCATGAAGGAGAGTTACAAAGACCTCCTGGTACCTCGTGTCGACCATGCTGCGAGTATGAGTCAAGGGCAAACTCTTCTAAACTCGCCAATTAGGTCCCCGCAGTGGGACAGGCCCTTTCGTTTATTACGTGTCTTTGGGATATGGGACGAAACCGGAGCACCCAGAGGAAACCTACGCAGTCATAGAGAGAAGGTGCAAACCCCACACAGACAACACGTGAGGTCAGGATCTAACTCAGGTCCCTGCTGATCAAATGCAGCAGCTTTATCAGTTGCAGCTCTGTGCTGTCCCAACCCTTCCCCTCCCCTCATCTGGCACACTTTTGTCTCATTTTCACCTCTAGCTTTTGTCACTTACTCTATCTAACTGCCAATCAACCCCTCCACCCTGTTCCTCGCCCCCTCCTCACCTGTATCTAGCTATCACTTGCAAGGCTTTGCCAAGCTTCCCACTCCCACCTTTCTTTTCCATCTTTCTCCCCCTCTACCGCAATTAGTCTGAGGCAAGGTTGTGACCCGAATCATCGCCTGTCCATTCCTTCCACAGATGCTGACTGACCCATTGAGTTTCTCCAGCACTTTGTGTTCTGCTGAAGATTCCAGCATCTGCAGTCTCTTATGGCTCTATTAAAATTGAAGGTATGAATCAAATTGTAAAATCCAATCTAAGCAACTTTTAAGAAAATAAATTCTAAAGTTTGCTGGATTAAATCGAGCATTTGTATAATAAACATGCAAGTTTAATTAAGTGGTTTACAGAAAGAGTGTAATTCCATTATCCTAAAAGTACCTAACATTTGGAGAGTTTGCTCATCATAGCATGTAAAAATCTACAGCGTTTTCCTTTATGTACAGTGAATGAGCATTTACACACTGGAGACATCTCACCTCGATGCTGTGGGAAATGTGGCGTTGAATTTCTCCCTCACACAGAGGAGGTCAGAGCAGAGAATTTTTACTTTTGCTCATCTCCATCTGCCCTCACTCATTATTCCTGGGTCAAAGCCATTTCCGTAGAAAGATCCATGTCCCTTCAGCACGATAGAGTACAAAGCAGAGGGGCAAGGGAAATCTGAACAGGGCTGCTGGAATAACAGTTATCAATGCCGATGAAAGATCATCAGTCTGAAATGCTAATTCTCTTTCCACAGGTGCTCTCTGAACTGCTGTGTATGTCCAGTATTTTCTGTTTTTATTTCAGATTTCCAGAACTTGCAGTGTTTTGCTTTAGGATTGCTGTAGACTGACAGAAAAAAAGGAAAGATGGCTAAAATTTGACTTTAAATCCCTGAACTTTAATTATATCTTGGATGTGCTACCTCCGAACAACGAGTATTGTAGGAGCTGGAGGATAATTTGATCAGAACAAAAATCTTTTCAGCCTAGCAGTCAATGGTGTACATTCAATCATTTTAACTGAAAGCCAGACAGCAGATATTTGCATTTCTGAAATAGCCAGTAAATCTAAATATTTTCAAATAACACATTTCTTTTTTTCTTTTGCAGCTACGGACAACAAATGCTAAATAATATACTTGCTAATAATTGAGCTGGCATTGCATAGTACTGCTTCTAAAATTATAGGTTGATGTATCCAACTTAAGGAAAACCAGCTTGATAGTAATTATAGATAGACACAAAAAACTGGAGTGACTCAGCGGGACAGGCAGCATCTCTGGAGAGAAGGAATGGATGACGTTTCGGGTCGAGTCCCTTCTTCAGACATAACTATGATAGTTTTCTTCGAATGTACACTGTTATTTGGTTGCTAAGTCATGCGGCTCAAAAATGCTTTGTTACTAATAAGGTTATTCCTGCTCTTATGTATGCACCTGCCGATGCCAGACGTGTGCAAATTACAATAAACACACTGGGTTACTTTGAAAATGTCTGCTCTGCATCCAATTCGAAAGCACAATACTTTTCAATTAGATGCCTATCCATTGTGGATGCTCAGTCATTGATAGCATTCAAAACTGAAATGGAAAGATTGTGGATATTCCTAGAGGAATCAAGGATATGGAGATAGGGCAGGCAAAACGTGTTGAGGTGAAGATCAGCCATGATTTTATTAAAAGGCAGAGCAGTCTCTGGATTGATTAGTCTACACCTGCTCCCATTGCATATATGCTTATATTACGGAAATTACAGAAGGAAATAGATGAGGAAGCGTGCACAGGAGGCTGCTTGTGGATAATGGGCTTGTATTTCAGGATAATACTTGTCCTTTACGAGTTTGTGATAAATCTAGGTAGGTATTTAGAATCAAATTGTCAGCAGGAGTGACAGCATCAGTTTGTAGCATCATTAAGGGCCTGTCCCAGTTGGATGACCTAATCCACGAGTTTAGAAGACCCTAAATGAGTTCAAATAAATGTCAAGGTCGTGTTGACTCGCCGAAGTAAAAGACCTCCTACGACCTCATGGCGACCATGCTGTGAGTATGAGTCAAGGGCAAACTCGGCAGAGGTCGCCAATTAGGTCGTGAAAGTGGGACAGGGGCTTTACAAGTGACACTAAAGTGTACAAATTTTGACAGGTCTGCTGACTCGGTTAATTCAAGGACAGTGACGCAACATTCATCTGAAAGTGGTGGTGCGATGCAAAAAAAATTAACTCTTTGTGATATGAATGAATAGCCATTCTGTTAGCAGGTTTGAAGATTCTCAATTAAAATTGCTCTTTTGCTGGTGAATAAATTGGTTCCCTGATGGAAGCAGGACTCATGCAGACAATACACTGCAGTTAGAAACGTGAGATGAATAGAAAACGGGAAATTGCAAAGAAGTACAACGTTGACTCCAGTTTCCAGGCATGGCTACTATGACCTTTTGAGTTCAGTAAAAAAATAATTTATATCACAAAAATAGTGTTCGGAAAACTTGACATCATTCGGGTTGAATTTAATTTATCGTGATTTAAAAAAAAATTAGAAGCCAAAGAATGCCACAGACCAAAGGAGTTCCTGATTTTGAGGAATATTATTCTGAAAAGCATTCTATTGGCACATAAGAAGAGTTATAATTGGGCAAAGGCAGGGGGAAATTGCAGGAGAATCCGGTTGTTTCACCTGCTCCTTCCTCAGTCGCAGTGCGTGGATGGAATGGCCAATGATAGTTCAATCTTTGCAGAGACGAAGAAGAGATAATGACCGAAGTTTTAAATAGTCATACACATCTGTCTCAGTTACTGTACAAAGTACAAAGGAAATAATTTGTGTTGCTGACCCATAAAAATAACATTGATAACCTGCATTTTGCTTGGAGCTCAAATTATCTTTTTCTTTTACCTTTCTGCTTAGAAATAATGATCCCTCAATATAACTGCAGTTTCATCCAGTTTCCAACATCTGGACTTTGTGCTTTGGACAGAGTGGGTGAATGGCTTATCATGGGACATTAAGTATAATTGTCCTCACGATTTACTTGACAACTTGCTTCTGGCAGGTTAATCGAATGTTACTGAAGCACTCCCTGCTTTCCTACACGACTCTCTTCTCTCAAGGGCAATTAGGGGTAGCAATTACATTTTAATGATACCATTACACTTCCTATGTATAAAAGTTAGATACAATTTTCTGTTCTGGATTACTAACATGTCACTTTGCCATCCTCAGACGTGATCACAATAGGAAGGTACCTCGTGGGACAAACACCGGTAATTGTATGTCAGCACCTGCTCTCCATAAGCCAAGGTGATTCCCAAAAGCTGGGCATAAATTGCTCAATCAAGTTGCAATCAGCTGCACACTGATTTTAAAAGAACAAATATAACAAAGTGTACTCATTAACAATACTGCTCACCATCCACATAAGTTAATGCTGCAAGCTGTTTACATTGTATTACATGTTCTACATTCAAGCTGTGCATTTTAATAATACAGTGATACCAATACCACGACAGAATGGTGCATCACCCTCTGGTTTTCTGGGATCAATCCTGTACTATTGACTGATACAGGCATTTCAAAGTTCTCATCATATCCTGATGTGAGGGTGAATGTTTAGATAAACTGCTACTTCATCAACAATTAAGTCCGGATTAAACTTTCCTCCTTTTGGAAACTACCTGGTGTACTCTTAAATTCAAGCTATTAAAATCCTAAACTTCCATGCATTAGCTGGTAATCAAACTTTGTACTGTTTGCTATGATTTTTTATCACAGTTTATGCCGTCTTTTCCTAGTGGTCATGTTTCTAAATTAACTGTGCTTTGCAACTGGCAGACATCACAATGTAAATACAAGCTCAAGAGTGTTTTATTGTCATACACCCCGAAACGGAACAATTAAATTCTTACTTGCAACAGCACAATAGATGTTTAAACATTGTACTCCAGTTACAGGGTGGAAAAAATTCTAATGTCTCATTCCCAGCTTCATATGTGTCTTGTTCCGTGTACAATTTCTGAGTGTGTTTCATGGCCTCCAGACCAGACAACTATTTTTTTTCAACATGTTAAATTTGGAGAATTGCATTCAGTTCCAGTTGCCCCACTAAAGAAAGGATGTGGAGGCTTTGGAGAGGGTGTAGAAGCGGTTTACCAGAGTGCTACCTTGATTAGGTAGCATTAGCTACAAGGAGAGGTTGGACAGATTTGGATTGTTTTTTCGGGAATGCCAGAGGTTGAGTGGAGACTTGATAGAAGTATATAAAGTTATGAGAGGCGTAGACAGGGTAGACAGTCAGAATCCTTTTCCCAGGCTGAAAGTATTTTTATTTATTTATTTATTTATTTATTCCGAACAAGTAAAGACATTAAAGACATTAATATTACCAAAATCGAAATTATCAAACAATTGGACATTACAATCAATATTTACAAAGCAACGAGAAGAACAAAATCAAAGTTCCAATGTCCAACTCTGTGTCTGTACAAGCTCGAAAAGGAGTGAGAAGAAGAATAACTTATTAAATCTCACCCCTTTTCCCCAACACTTCTATCATATTTAAAAATCAATTCATTACTAATAATAATACTACCCTAGGCAATTTCCCATAATACCTACAGACATATATATACATACAACTATTATGTACATACAAACTTCATATCTGAAGTACCCAAACATAAGTAAACAATAGTAAAGCAAGATAAACATCAACCCCCACTTGTCAACCATCCCCTCCATCCCTGTACCCCTTGAGAATTATTTTTTTATATATCATTTTAAAATGATTCATGTTTGTGCATTGCTTCAATTCCCCGTTCAATTTATTCCACACTCCTACTCCACAAACCGAAACACAAAAGGTTTTTCTAGTCGTACGGACTTTTTGTTTCTTAAAGTTAAATATTCCTCTTAAATTGTAACCCCCCACACGCTCGTTAAATAATTTTTGAATGTTTCCAGGTAAATTTTTATTTTTGGCCCTAAACATTATCTGAGCTGTTTTGAATGTGACCAAATCTTCTAATTTTAATAATTTTGACTCTAAAAATAATGGATTCGTATGACCCAGATACTTAGCATTATGGATAATACGAATTGCTCTTTTTTGCATCATGGTTAAATGAGTGTATCGAATTTTTATAATTATTACCCCAGACTTCTGCACAATAATTTAAGTAGGGTAAAATTAATGAACAATAAAGAATACGGAGTGATTCAAGGACGAAAGTATCAAGGACTAGAGGGCAGAGCTTCGAGGTGGGAGGGGCAAATTTGAATGGTGATGTGCTTTTACACAGAGGTTGGTGAGTGGACATCCATGGCCAGGCACATTCCCCATTGTCAACTGTGTGCAATGTTCTGCTTAACAGACCCTATTAGAAGAAGGGTTTCGGCCCGAAACGTTGCCTGTTTCCTTCGCTCCATAGATGCTGCTGCACCCGCTGAGTTTCTCCAGCACTTTTATGTACCTTTGATTTTCCAGCATCTGCAGTTCCTTCTTTAACACCCTATTTCTTTCTTGATGCTTGTCCCTGTCTGCCAATCTACTCGCGTCGAGACCATTCTGCTGTTGCTTTGGATAGGGTGCAGAAGCAGTTTACCAGAGTGCTACCTTGATTAGGTAGCATTAGCAATAAGAATGTTCTGGTTTCTCACAGATACCAATTGACCTGGCAATTTCTGATGAAATTAAAAATATTCTTTTTTTCCCCCACAAAATAGTAACTGAAATAATAAAATATAACTAGTTGGATATGATTAAATATCCTTCCCATCCCTTCTAATCACTAAGCAGCAGTCTATATATAATAAAACAAAGCAAACACTGGTCTTATTCTCCAAATCCACTCTGGCATGAAATGCATCATTAATATAGAATACACTCCCAAGAAGACTTATTGTTATAATGCTCCCATAATCATATTTATTAATAGTCCTGCCTTCCAGTTTGTTTACTTACTTGTTGCGTATGGACATTTCTAGTTCTATATTTCATGCCCAATTAATATCCTTCTCCACCTATTTATTCCATAGGACAAATTTTGCTCTCTTGGCATTTCTGGATATCATTTAAGAGGAAAAACTCTTCCAGGAACAAACATCAAATGGGATGGGTATTGTTTGAGAGAGCCTGAACAATTTGTGATTTTCAGTCATTAACAAGGTACTTTTATTTTTATCAAATACTGTTGAGTGGTTGAAATTACTGAAATACGTTTATGCTATGGCGGATGTTCAAATGTGTACATCTCTGCTCTGTTCATTTATTCTAATCAGCTTTCCAATATCAATGCTACTGCATTGTTCCAGACTGTGCTGACAGGAGCACAAGTAGATTAGATGCCTTCGGGCCAGACTTGGAAGAAGTGGATAAAAGGAATGCGCCACAGAAATATATAGTCGATATGTCAATGTTATTTCAATGAAGCACAGTTAGTGATAATTAATTACTATCATTCTGGTTTATAAGTAAAGTAACAGAGGAACTGATTATTAAAATATTTAAATAAAAATAAACAATATCTTACATTGGCTCAGAATTATCTCATTCATATTAAAGTCAATTAAGGATGTTTTTCAATACTGTTGTAATACATGACGTGGAGCAGCCAGCTTGCAAACACCAAGGTCAGAAGCTGCAACCAACAGTTTAAAAATGACCAGATATGGACCCAATTGTGTCTCTCCAGCACTTGCCCACAGCCCCCCCCCCCTCCCACACATATTTTTCCCCATTGTTGCCTGTTCCGCCAGTTGACTGATCTTTGATGCTTTGCCGCCACAGTTGCCCCAACAAGTGGAGCAGACCGCAAACTGCGACTGCTTCAGGTGAAGATCCCAAGCCTCCACTTGGTGGTCAGCCTGATGTCTTTTGACAGCCCTCTGCTGTCAAAAATCATTGACCGTTTTTTTTAAATGTCACTGATCAACAAAAATATTAAAAATGAATTCATATGGATTTTATTAATTTAAAAACATTTTAAAACAATTATTTGTAAATATTAGGTCGCCTAAAAATAAAGCTAGAAATTGAGAAACTGCAGATGCTGGAATCTTGAGCAAAACACAAAGTGCTGGAAGATTCAGCAGGTCAGGCAGCATCTGTGGAGTAAATGGACAGACTACGTTTTGAGTTAGGACCCTTCTTCAGCCTGGATCCTAACGTGAAACAGGTCTTCACGTAAGGATAGGATGAAAATTTTGGAGTGCCTCTCTCACTAATAGTACAGGACTGATCGCA
>CM075977.1:297407862-297520882 GCA_038087875.1 Malacoraja senta
ATTAGCGCCGGTAAGGGAATCCCCAAGGTTAGCGCCAACATGTCTCCTGCTGCACCAGAGAACCAAACACCCTCGACCACTGCTACACCACCATCAAGGTTGCCTATCGCTCGATCCCTCGCCCTCACTTCGGTAAATCCGACCATACCGCGGTGCTGCTTCTTCCTGCCTACCCGGAGGTAAGGACTGTACAGAGCTGGTCGGGGGGGGGGGGGGGGGGGGCAGAGGAACAACTCCAGGACTGTTTGGAGTCCGTAGACTGGGCAATGTTTAGGGACTCGGCAACGGACCTGAACGAATACGCCACAGTCGTTACAGACTTGATAACGAAATGTATGGAGGACTGCATCCCTACAAAAACCTTCCGAGTGTTTCTCAATCAGAAGACTTGGATGAAATGTCGCTGCAGGTAGACGCCATCTTAGTCTGAGATTTGCACTCTTCTGAATACCTGACACCGGGCATTCATGTCTGATGATACAGTGGTCTACAAGAAGTCCAGATACGACCTTGGTAAGGCCATCAAAAAGGCCAAAAGGGACTTCTGCTCCAAGCTGGAGGATGAGACATATGTTCGGCAGCTGTGGCAGGGCCTGAATGCAATCACCTCCTACAAGGCGAAATCAGGAGGTAGCTCGAATTTCGGCGTAGCATCACTCCCTGACGAGCTCAATGCGTTTTATGCTTTAATAGGGAGAACACTGATGTGCCTTCTCGAGCCCCCATTCGCTGTGATGGTATTTCAGTCTCAGTCACAGAGGCCGACATCAGAAAATCCTTCAGAGGGGTGAACCCTCGAAAAGTGCCTGGACCTGATAGTATACCAGGTCGTGTTCTAAAAACCTGTGCGGACCAACTGGCTGGAGTTTTGAGGTCTGAGGTTCCCACCCGTTAAAAAGGGCATCAATTATACCGGTGCCCAAGAAGAGCAAGGTGACATGCCTCAACGACTATCGACCAGTAGCACTAACGTCGGTGGTGATGAAGTGCTTTGAGAGGTTGATCATGGCGCAAATCAACTCCTACCTTGACAAAAACCTGGACCCACTGCAGTTTGCCTACCGCCACAACAGATCAACGGTGGATGCGATCTCGCTGGCTCTCCACTCCGTTCTGGACCACTTGGACAGCAAAAACTCATATTTCAGGCTGTTATTCATTGATTACAGCTCAGCATTTAATACAATCATCCCCTCCAAGCTGGTTACCAAGCTCTCAGATCTGGGTCTCTGTGCATCCCTCTGCAATTGGATCCTCGACTTCCTCATTCAAAGACCACAGACTGTTTGTATCGGTGGAAATGTGTCAGCCTCGATAACAATCAGCACGGGAGCACCTCAAGGCTGCGTGCTCAGCCCCCTGCTGTACTCACTCTATACTCATGACTGCGTAGCTGGTCATAGTGCGAACTCCATCATCAAGTTCGCTGACGACACCACTGTTGTGGGACGTATCACTGATGGGGACGAGAGAGTATAGAAGTGAGATCGACTAACTGACAAAATGGTGCCAGCACAATAACCTGGCCCTCAACACCAGCAAAACCAAGGAACTGATAGTGGACTTTGGAAGGGGTAGGATGGGGACCCACAGTCCCGTTTATATCAATGGGTCGATGGTGGAAAGGGTCAAGAGCTTCAAATTCCTGGGCGTGCATATTTCTGAAGATCTCTCCTGGTCCGAGAACACTGATGCAATTATTAAGAAAGCACATCAGCGACTCTACTTCCTGAGAAGATTACAGAGAGTCGGTATGTCAAGGAGGACTCTCTCTAACTTCTACAGGTGTACAGTAGAGAGCATGCTGACTGGTTGCATCGTGGCTTGGTTCAGCAACTTGAGCGCCCAGGAGTGGAAACGACTACAAAAAGTAGTAAACACTGCCCAGTCCGCCATCGGCTCTGACCTCCCTACCATCGAGGGGATCTATCGTAGTCGCTGCCTCAAAAAGGCTGGCAGCATCATCAAGGACCCACACCATCCTGGCCACACACTCATCTCCCCGCTACCTTCAGGTAGAAGGTACAGGAGCCTGAAGACTGCAACGTCCAGGTTCAGAAATAGCCACTTCCCCACAGCCATCAGGCTATTAAACTCAACTGAAACAAATCTCTGAACATTAATAGACTATTATCTGTTTATTTGCACTTTATCTGCTTATTTATTGATGTGTGTTTATATTTATATATAATGGTATATGGACACACATATGTTCTGTATTTTATTTTCCTGATTAATTTATTTTGCCCTATCAGTTCCTTTTTTCCTGATTAAAACTATTTCTTATAAACAACTCGTGTCCTTCCAGTTCTGTATTTCACTGATTGGAATCATTCCACCTTGCCACCATTGTTCTTGGCAGTCTTCTGACAATTATGTAGGCTCAGATCCAATGCATCTGACCTTCCCTACAAGCTGTATTCATGCCTACTATATTCTGTTGTGCTGAAGCAAAGCAAGAATTTCATTGTCCTATCTGGGACACATGACAATAAACTCTCTTGACTTGACTTGACTTGACATATTTCAACCAATCTTCACTGAAGCAATATTTCTCAAGCACTTAAACACAAAAAGTTTGGATTGGATTTTAATAACCTCTAAACTCTGTCATCAAAAATTAATCCCATTGTGACAACTTGCATTTAATCTACCAGTTGGAGAATTGATATTCCGGTTACATGGTCAAACCCAGAAAAAATTCTCAATGTGTTGTTTTTTTATACATAATTTCATGAAGTTTCCTGGTAACTCCAGCAATTTATTTCCTGTCCAACCAATACAGGTTTTATCATCCAGTCTGGTAAATCGAATTCTCCATCCAATATCCCTTATCAGATGGCATTTAAATTTCTGCCCACAGTTCTTGATTATGGTTGCCCTGGACACAAAGGTAGTTTACTTGTACTGCCATCTAATGATTCTCCCAATGCAATTCTGTTTCTTTCTATCATGTTTTATATCGTTATTTGTGCCTCACTGCTGAAGTTAATTTATTTTGCCCTATCAGTTCCTTTTTTCCTGATTAAAACTATTTCTTATAAACAACTCGTGTCCTTCCAGTTCTGTATTTCACTGATTGGAATCATTCCACCTTGCCACCATTGTTCTTGGCAGTCTTCTGACAATTATGTAGGCTCAGATCCAATGCATCTGACCTTCCCTACAAGCTTTATTTTTAGCATCAATTTCCATATATACTGTAACGTATTACATTGTTAATACAGAGTATACCTATAATGTTTAGCAAATGCTGTGGTACATCATAGCAATCAGACCTGTTTGGCTAAAGCTGCACATTCCAAGGATAAACTACAATAAAATGGACACATAAAGCAGAATGATTAGTTTCGTATTTGTGCTTATTTCATTTTAGTAGGGCAATAAAGCTCCCTGCAACGATGGACAAAACACAAAACAAAGAACAAATACATCCTGTGTGGAATACAATACTCATGGATGTTGTGCACATTAAATCCACTTCATTCCATTCTTAAATTGAATTCTGCCTGAGCAATTCCCACTTCCTAATCTATGACATCTATTGTTTTCTAATATTCTTTGTAAAACCATTTTCTTAAAGTGTGTTTTAATATATAATTGAAATTTATGACTTTTCATTTTACTTTGTTTACATTTTCATATAAGAGTCCGACTGAGTAGAACTCTAAAACATGTCTTACTTACCCGCTCACTGTTGGCAGCAACAATGCTATCTGCTCTCTTCATGATGAAATCTCAGTTATTCTGTTTTCTTCAGACTTCTGCTGATTTCCAAGATTTCAGTCACAAATTAAATCCACTTTGATTCTTTGCTGAAAATAAAATTATATATTTAAAAATTACTTCATTTAAAATAACATAAATCAGATGAGCAGAATTATTAAATTCAAATCATGATATCAAATAAAAAGCTTTGATAGATGTTATTCATAGTTGTAGTCTGAAGGGCCTGTCCCACTTGGGCGTTATTTGCGCTTCATTTACGCGACATCATTTACGCGTCAGGACGCACGACGCGTGCGGCACCTGCGTGACGCGCGGCGAGACGTGGTGGCGTAGGCAGTGACGCGCGGTAGCGCGCGGCGCCCCAGGATTTGGGGATTCTCAAAATCCTCGCGCGCCACCTGCGTGATGCGCAAATGACGCCCAAGTGGGACAGGCCCTTGAATAAAACATTTTGACTCCCAGGATTAGAAAACTAATGAATATTTATGATTAGTAAAACTAATTGTCCTTAACATTTATGATATAAATCGTAAACACTGCTGATGAATTCAGTCTGTAGGGATCATGGAGAAAGTGCAAGTATGCCAGAGATCTTCAGAATAAACTGTTAGGCCAACCATTCTTTTAAATACAAGCTGCAATGTCAATGAACCAGAAAATAAATGATGCAAGCAGAGTTTTTTTTTTTTTTACATAGTTTCACACAGAAACTGTTCATTGGTTTACAAAATTACAAATGTTTGCTGATAAATATGAAAAAAATTCTTAAATCTCTACATAGTTTTGTAGGTCAATATAGATTTGGCGAAACAAAAGCTCCCTCCAACTATTAGTCTAAAAATAATCAAAATTCCTGTATTTGCAGCCCCTTATGTATTCTTAAAACCATTCTTCACTATTCCCCATTATATTGTTTGCCTTTCTTTGCAAAGGAAGGTAATTGAGAGAGCAATTGTGATAGGAGATTCACAGGTTAGGGGATAGACAGACAATCCTGTGGCTGTAGGCATGCGTACAGGATGGGATGTTACCACAGTCAAGAATTTCACCAAACAATTGCAGAATAATTTGGTGGGAGTATAAATAAACACAATTTATTGTCCATATTGGTTGTGACAACATAGGTAGAAATAGGGATGACGTTCTGCAGGCAGACTTTAGAGAGCTAGGAAAGAGATTAAAGAGCATAGCATCACTGGTGAGGGCATGTTTGTAGTACGGTGGTCAGTTTTGGTCACTCTGCTATGAGGAAGGATGTCATTAAGCTGGAAAGGGTGCAAAAAGATTTGCGAGGATGTTGCTGGGACTCGAGCAGCCGAGCTATAAGTTGTGGTGTGGGAGGCTAGGACTTTATTCTTTGGAGCACAGGAAGCTGAAGGGTGATTTGATAGCGGTGTATCAATCATGAGGGGAATAGATAAGGTGACAGAGTCTTTTATCCAGAGTGGGGAATCAAAGAACAGGACAAAAGTTTAACGTGAGAGGAGCAAGATTCAATAGGACTTTGAGGGGCAACTTTTTCACTCAGAGTATAGTGAGTATATGGAACAAGCTGCCAGAGGAGGTAGTTGAGGCAGGTACTATAACAGCACTTAAAAGACACTTGGACATGGATAAGAAAGGTTCAGAGGGACATAGGCCAAATGGATGAGGCATCTTGGTAGGCATGGATGAGTTGGGCCAAAGGGACTGTTTCCATGCAGTATGAGACAACAACCTTTCTCTCAACGTCAGCAAGACTAAGGTGATCGACTTCAGGAAGCGAAGCGGCACACATATCCCAGTTTGCATTGATGGTGCCGAAGTAGAGATGATCGAAAACTTCAAATTCCTAGGAGTCAATATCACCAACAACTTCTCTTGGACCACCCATATTGAAGCAAAGCCCAAGAGGACACACCAATGCATCTACTTCTTTAGAAGGCTTAGGAAGTTTGCCATGTCCCCTACAATTCTCACCAACTTCTACAGATGCGCCATAGAAAGTATTTTATCAGGATGCATCACAGCTTGCTTTGGGAACAGCTCCATGCAGGACCGTAACAAATTGCAGTGAATTGTGGACGCAGCCCAGGCAATCACACAAACCACCCTCCCTTCTATTGACCCCATTTATACCTTACCACCAGATTCAGGAACAGTTTCTTCCCAGCTGTTATCAGGCAACTGAATCATCCTACCACAACCAGAGAGCAGTGCTGAAATACTATCTACCTCTTTGATGTTCCTTGGACTATCCTTGACCAGATTTTGCAGGCTTTATCTTGCTGTCTAAACGTTATTCCCTTATCATGTATCTACATACTGTAAATGGATTCATTGTAATCATGTATTGTCTTTCTGCTGACTGGTTAGCATGTAACAAAAAGCTTTTCACTGTACCTCTGTACACGTGACAATAAACAAAACTGAACTGAAACTGAACTGTATGACTGTGACTCCATGGCTCTAATCTCCAGATTATTCCCAGTGATAAATGTTACTAAATCAGATCCATGGGCGACATGGAGCTGCAGCGGTAGAGTTGCTGCCTAACAGCGCTTGCCACGCCGGAGACCCGGGTTCGATCCTGACCCGGGTTCGATCCTGTTTGTACAGAGTTTGTACGTTCTCCCCGTGACCTGCGTGGATTTGCTCCGAGATCTTCGGTTTCCTCCCACACTCCAAAGACATACAGGTATGTCGATAAATTGGCTCAGTAAATGTAATAATTATACCTATTGTGTGTGGGATAGTGTTAATATGCAGGGATCACTGGTCTGTGTGGACCCAGTCAGCCAAAGGGCCTGTTTCAGCTCTGTATCTCTAAAACTAAGACAAAAAATTCCTGAAGAATTGGGATGGTTTCTGTGGCAGGTAGAACCTATACAAACCACATGGACAAAAATCCTCAATAGGAAGTTTGCCAGTGCTGTTAGGGACCATTTAAATTAGTTTGGCATGGGCTGGAAACATGAATGTAGAGTCAGAGGGGAGAAAAACTAAGCTAGAAATAGAAGATAGTGGTTCAGGTGCAGGAAAGGTTAAGGCGGCAACAAAAAATGAAAAGACAATTATGCAAGACAATGATAACCCAGAGTATATCTCGAAGGGGCAGAGGTAAAGCAATAACATTGGACCAGCAAAGAGAAAGAGAATCAGGAAAATAGTGAGAAAAATTTAAATGATGTGGTGTAGGGGATGATGCCAGGTTCAGCAGTGACCACACCGACACTCACAATAGGGTGAACTCACGTGTTATATTTTATTTAGTACAATGGTAAGAACGTATGATTATATGTTTCTTTGTTAAATTTTGTAAGGTGTCCTTGAGACTTTTGTATAGGCGCCCATAAATAAAATCTATTATTATTATTATTAACGTCCAGGACCACATGGGGGCGCTACCTTGTGTGGCGCTGGCGATCTCAGGGTTGTCCCAGCAGCTCAGTCCCGTTCTTTGAAGGAGGAGGTGTGGCAATCTCAGTCTTCTCCCTGCAGTTCACCCTTTGCATTAAAGGAGATGCTGGCTGCCTTAGGTTTATCCTGGCGATCTCAGGTTAATTGTGGCGGCTCAGCTTTGAGCTTGAAGAGGCAAAGTTGTCAGTCTCTGGGTTATCCTGGTAGCTCAGCCCTTGCCTCTGTGTATGGGCGCATATCCTCATTGTCCCTGGGCAGGAAGAGGCACTGATACCACAAGCTTGCCCTGGCCACTCCAACTTAGCCTCAGGTAGAGGAGCTGGCTGGCTCGGGGTTCTTCCCAACAGTCCAGTCTTGACCACACTGTAGCGCTAGTGGTCTCGGGTTTGTTGCAATCTTCCTCGAACATGCAACAGGGGAATATAGCCAGCAGCGAGGCACCCCACCTTCTTTCCCTCTCTCTCTCTCTCCTTCCTTTCTTTTTTCCCCTTCAGTTTCTTTTCTCTTCCATTTCTTCACTCTTTCCTCTTCTGTTCCTTCTCTTTCCTCTTCTTATTTCTTCTCTTTCCTCATTCTTTCTCCTTCCTCTTCTCATTATTTTCTCTTCTCATTCTTCCTGTTCCTCTTCTGTTTCTTCTCTCCTTGTTTCTTCTCTTTCCACTTCTGTTTCTTCTCTTTCCTCTTCTGTTTCTTCTCTTTCCTCTTCTCATTCTTTTCTCTTCTTGTTCTTCCTTTTTTCTCTTCTGGTTCTTCTCTCTTCAGTCTGGAATGCCCAGGTTTATAATGACGAGGTTCAGGTGGAATGACGAGGTTCAGGTGGCCAGCCCAACATCAGCTAATTGGATGTAGCTTGATTACCAATAAAGCTGGGGATTGGCCTGTCAGTCAGTGATAGGGATCAGAGTGGCATCCGAGGGAGGGGGCGCTGTGACAGGAATAAACACCAAATAAAACGGGGAAGACAGATCACTCCTGATTAGGTCAGTGCAAGGAATTTACTGGGATCAGTTAAAATAGAAGTGGAATAACAACTACATTTTGTTTACCTTGCTTGAATGGGTGTCAAGGGTTATGGGGAGAAGGCAGGAAAATGGGATCAGGAGGCAGAGGTCAGCCATGATTGAATGGTGGTAGACACGATGGGCCGAATGGCCTAATTTTACTATAACTTGTGAACTTGTGAATGTAAATATGCAGAGTCTGATGAAGTTGGGAATATAACGTTGTGGCAAGAACAGAAAATTGGCTCAAGAAATGGGAGGACTGAGCATTAAATATTTCAGAATACAAAATGATCATGATGGAGAAGAAAGGGAAGAAATACGGAAAAGTAGAAGTATTGACTGAAGAAAAATGTACGGAGCTGGAGGGCGTGTCTATGACAAAGAATCAGTTTTTTTTCCTAGATAGCTATACAGCAAGGAAAGGCACCCTTCGGCCCAACTATACCAGCCAAGTTGCTTAACTAAGCTAGTCTCACTTGCCCTCGTGGCCCGTATCCCTCTACACCTATCCTATCCATGTACCAGTCCAAATGTTTCTTAAACATTTTGATAGTACCTGCCTCAACTACCTCCTCCAGCAGTTTGTTCCATATACCTATTACCCTTTGTGTAAAAACATTGCCACTCGGGTTCCTATTAGATCTTTCCCCCCTCACCTTAAACCTATGTCTTTTAGTTGAGGATCAGAAGTCATAGTTGTGAAAGAAAATATATTAGTTAAAGCATCATTCAATAATATGCTTTTACACATCATGCGGTTAGAATATAAAATGTATGCAATGCAAACCAGTCCCACTCCGGATTTCAAGGGGGAACTGGGAAACTACAAGGCAGAGAAAAAATTGCAAAGTACTGGAGAAGGGGTTGGTGAGTGGAAACGTGGAGCCAGCATTGACACATGCTTCTAGCATGATGAACAAAACACCTACTTTTGTGCTTTAACCATTCCCTAATTCTTTATTACTATAATTTTGAGCAGTTTATTTGTTACTACACTAAGTGGGACCCATTGGGTCCCAGTCACCAGGAGGGGGATGTGTGGGTGTGGGGGGGGGGGGGTAGTGGGCGGGATGGGTATGTGGATGGTGGTGTTGTGGGGGGGTGGGTGTGTGGGCGGCATTGTTGTGGGGGAGGGGGTGTGTGGGTGGGTGGGGTTGTGGGGGAGGGGGGGTGTGGGCGGGGGGGGGCTATGGGGGGAGGGTGTGTGTGAGCGGTTGGGGGTTGTGGGGGGGAGGGGGGGTGTGTGGGCGGGGGGTTGTGGGGGGAGGGGGTGTGTGGGCAGTGGGGTTTGTGGGGGGAGGGGGTGCGTGGGTAGTGGGGGTTGTGGGGGGAGGGGGTGTGTGGGCGGGGGGTTGTGGGGGGAGGGTGTGCGTGGGCAGTGGGGTTTGTGGGGGGAGGGGTGTGTGGGCAGTGGGGTTTGTGGGGGGAGGGGGTGCGTGGGCAGGGGGGATTGTAGGGGGGAGGGGTGGTTGTGGGGGAGGGGGGGGGTGTAGGAGGGGTTGTGTGGGTGGGCGGGGGGTTGAGGGGGTGTGAGGGCGGGGAGGGTTGAGGGGGGAGAGAGCTCGGAGAAAAGACGGGGAAGAGCCATGGGGGAGAGGGGGTCTAACGGGGGGGGGGGGGCAGTAGCCAGCGAGGGGGACCAGAGGGGAAGGGGCTGGAATTGGCTGTGCGATGGGCACTCACAGCGGGCACTGGTCGCTGGTCGTTCTCCACCACCGGGATCAGAGTCTCCGCTTTCCGTTTGGTGACATTGGCTACATCTCCGACTCCGGGCAGGGCCGGGCCGCTTCCGGTCCCTCCGAAAATTGTGACCGGTTGGAGACCTCCGCCTGCTATCTTCAGCTCCAGTAAAGACGCGATGGCGCAGGAAGGGGTGGACTGTCCTGGGAAGTGACAGGAGAAGAGACCAATCCACGCGGCGCTGACTGGCAGGAGAGGAGATCGATCTGTACATGCGCGTTTTTTACGATTTTTAAACCTCGCTAACTTTTACATTATACCATCGACCGGCACTCGCAGCACAGGAGAACGGTGAGTGAGCTGGCAAAAAAATTGTAGCGCTATCGCGTACAGTACTGCGCAAACTGGAAAATAACAAGATCAGAGTTTTAGAGATAGATAGATAGATAGATAGATAGATAGATAGATAGATAGATAGATAGATAGATAGATAGATTTCAGTTTTAGACCATTCATGATTTTGTTTTATCTCTGAAGACTAATAAAGCAGTAACAGCAATTACTTTGCAATGAAAGAGGGATTTCTAGACTACAATGGAACAGGAATAAGATGACTATATAGTTTTGGGACCATTGATTAGTTGACAGCAAGGTTGGTACTTTCACATTTCGATCATTAAACTCAGAAAGCAAACAAACTGTGGTGCTATGCTCAGTGTTGGAGACTTTTCCATGACAATAATTTTGATATTCTGAGGACAGTTTCCTGTCACAGCACAAACAGCAGCAATCTGTGAGCCAAAACCATAACAAAGAAATGTTGTTGCAGCAAAATGCTTCAACCTCCAGCAACCTCTATGGGAACAAAGAACCACAAAACACCAAAGTCATATTGAGTGATGCTTTTAACTATAAATCCACTTTTCTTTCATATGTGACCTCTGGTCCTCAAGCCCTTAACTGGCTGGTATATATTCAATCGTTGTCATAGAATTCAAACTATCTGGCAGAAAGGAATAATTCATGGATTTTCTGAGATACAAAAAGGACATATTCTCGCACATGTGTAATGTAATTGAATGAAATAAATTCCTAAAGATTTTCACTGTGGTACATTTATGTTCAATTCAGTCTTCAAGTAAAAACTGGGATCATCATTGTGGGATATTCTGGGCTACTATTGATGCAACAAATCAATATTTTACCCTGCAAATAGTGTAATGTTTATAATTGCAATGGTGTCTGAACTCAGAATAGAATAGAATAGAATAGAAACTTTATTTGCCACACGACCAGGGTTGGTGGTAATTGGGTTCGGTACATGATGGTACACTGCTTTAGCACATTAACACTAACAACAATAATAATAAAGCACATCACAAATCACAAATCTCACCAACAATACATAGTGCAAAAGAACAGACAAAAACCATAGAAATGACACTGTATACATCAAAGTCAAAAAGTTATTGGAGGGAATTAAGTGTTCTTATTGCTATGGGGAAGAAACTGTTTTTAAAATGGGTGGATTTTGTAGCAAGTGACCTAAGGCGCCTCCCTGAAGGGAGAGACTGGAAAAGGTGGTTTGCTGGATGGGAGGGGTCCGAGATGATCTTTGTTGCCCGTTTTGAGGTACGTTGGAGGTAAATGGAATGGATTGAGGGGAGGGGAGAGTTGATGATCCTAGAGGCCTTGGAGACAATGCGCTGTATTCTGTGTAGTGAGTGACTGTCAGTGTTTCCGTACCAGACTGTGATTGAGGAGGTGATGATGCTTTCAATGATGGATTGATAGAAGCGTACCAGGAGGTGTTTGTGGACTCTGAACTTCTTGAGCTGTCTGAGGAAGTATAGGCGTTGTTGTCCTTTCTTAATGATGTGGTCAGCATTGATGTGCCATTTTAGATTATTGCAGATATAGGTGCCCAGAAACTTAAATAAGTTCGTGGAGGTTATGGGATGGGAGTTGACATGGACCGCGGGTTTGAGGTTTTGTTTGCGTCTGAAATCTATGATGGTTTCTAAAGTCAATCTGTTTATTTTTTTCTGCTGTTCTTCAGCAATACTTTTCTCTATCTTATAGGACAAATTCAACATCCTTTGAAGCTGTTTCTGTCGACCCACTTCCAGCAGCTGCACCCACAAATCCGTAAGTCAGAGGAACATTTTGCTCCGGCGGCATGTCTAATATATTAAAAATCTCGAATACATCGTTCAACCCCCCCCCCCCCCCCCCTCAAGCTGTCTTGGGAAAGCACCCAACGTAATCAAGGACCATTTCCACCCCAGTCATTCCCTCTTCTCCCCTCTCTTATGTCCAGAGGAACAAAAACTTGAAAGCATGAACCACCAGATTCAGGCACAGCTTCTTCACTACTATTATCAGACTATTGAACAGATCTCTCATAAGCTAAAGATGTGGTCCCAATCTCCCAATCTACCTTGTTGTGGCCCTTGCACTTTATTAACATGCACTTTTTCTGCAGCTGTAAGATTGCTTTCAGCATTCTGATGGGTTTTTCCTTTGGATTTCTGTTGCACTTGTGCATGGCTTGATTGTACTCATGCAAAGTCTTTCATAGACAACAGCCCTTGAATGAGGCATCCACCCTTCCTGAGGTCATCTGTTGCCAGCCCTGTTTTGTTCTGGCCTTTTCTCACCTCCAGTATCCCCACGCCCTCCCCACCTCACCTCTATTTTACACTGAAGAAGGGTTCCGACCTGAAACGTCACCTGTTCCTTTTCTCCAGCAATGCTGCCTGACCTGTTGAGTTACTCCAGCATTTTGTGTCTATCTTCAGTATAAATCGGCATCTGCCGCTCCTTCCTACACAGCCCCGAATGGCTGTTGCTGTCACTCCATTTACCACCCAGCTACTGAGCACTCAAATGTAAAGATCACACCTCTGATTTCATGGATCATCATACAAGGGTCTTCAAACTAAGCAAGGTAGAGAGAAGGTAAAATTTCATCAAGGTAGTCAAAGCATTTTGAGGAAAGAGTGACAATTTTATTTACTCCCTGAAATAACAAATGTTTAAATACTTATTTGCAGTAGATTCAATGATATATACAACTCTAACTCTCATTTGTTATGTGAGTTAAATCACATGAAGGAGAAGAGACTACATGCTTGGCTGCTTCGCCTGGCATTAATCTTCTAAATGGGAATTAGAACTCTCTTATGTCCAAGCTTACAAATGGTATTGTGCAATCCACAGTTTCCTGGTTAGATTTGACTTACAAACAATACATAAAAGCATCATTATGCATTTTTAATCCCTGCGAATGACCATTGCTATTAACCACCCGCAGCACATATACCTCACAAAAAAATATTTATTTCAATTTAAGTATTAAAGTTGCCTTTAGATTTAAATATAAATCATTATATATAAAGAGCCATTTCCTATTTTTATAATGGCAATAAAGAGGTAATTTTATATTCAATTCCCAGTATGGAACCTGAAGGTGAGAAATGGGATTAAAAAAATAAACAGACCTATTTGCAATTTGGGAAATATTTCCAAGTGTCTCCGTCCATTTTGTGGTGATGACCTGCCCTTCAGGAAATAGGACTAGACACTTCCTGCTGTGTCCTGTTGCCACACCAAAATGTGTAGCATCCATTATTTATTTCCCTCCTGAAATTTGATCAAGGTGTTAGAACTTGCAAACGTTCCAACTAGCTCACAGTTCAACAAGGAGCACATCATCTGAAAGTAATGAGTACTTTCTCATTCGAGGCTGCACAGCAGCCTCCTGCACAGCTACAATGAGACATGGCTTATTACAGGTCAGAGTTGACAGGTCAGAGTGGGATTGGGAGGGAGAATTAAAGTGACAGGAAAATGGAAGATCACTCATATAGACTGAAAGTAAATGTTCCACAAAGCAGTCACCCCATGTGCATTTGCTTTCTCTAATGTAGAGGAGAAGACATCATACAATACAATACAATACAATTTATTTGTCATTTGGACCCCGTTGAGGTCCAAACGAAATATCGTTTCTGCAGCCATACATTACAAAACGAAGAAGACCCGAGACACAACACAATTTACACATACATCCATCATAGCGCTGTGATGGAAGGCAAAAAAAACGTATCTCTCCACTGCACTCCCCCCCCCACCCCCCCCGATGTCAGAGTCAAAGTCAAAGCCCCCGGCGGGCGATGGTGATTGTCCCGCGGCCATTAAAGCGACGCCGGGTGATGCAAGGTCGCGCACTGGGTCTTGGTGTTAGAGCCCCGGCGTGCGCTCGCAAAGTCCCGCGGCCATTCCAAGCCGCGCGGGGCGGTGATGTAAAGCCCCACTCCAGGTGCTCTTCAACCCCGCAACTCGGGCGGGAGAAGTCGCCGCTGCGGAAGCCCCGAAAAGCGGTCTCCCACCAGGGGCCCGCGGGCTTCCGGTGTTGCCGTCCGCCAGACCAGCGGTTGTAGCCTCCGAATCTCCGGGGGTCAGGTCGCAGCAGCGCTCCACCACAGCTCCACCCGCTCCGGACTCGGCCAGCCCCGCAACGGTGAGTAGTCCGCAGCTCCGCAACTGGAGCCCCAGGTCGTTCCTGCTGGAGGCCGCTCCACGTTGCCCAGCCCCAACGACAACGGAGACCCGACAAAGAAAAGGTCGGGTCTCCCGTGCAGGGGAAAGATTTTAAAGTTCCCCCCCCCCCCCACCCCCACCCCCACACACATACCCCGACAAAAAAAAATTAATAAAAACTACATAGAAACGAGACAAAAATAACAAAAAGACAGACGGACTGCAGAGGCCGCTGCTGACGAGAGTCGCGCCGCCCACCGAATCATGTACCCTAAATACAGTAAAATTAGCTTATCTCCTGAGAGAGAGAGAGAGAGATTGAGAGAGAGAGAGAGAGAGAGAGAGAGAGAGAGAGAGAGAGAGAGAGAGAGAGAGAGATCGAGAGAGAGAGTGAGAGAGAGAGAGAGAGAAAGAGAGAGATCCAGAAAAGGAATGGAAGAGAAGACACAGTGCTGGAGTAGCTCAACAGGTCAGGCAGTATCTCAGGAGAACGTTTCGGATCAGGATCCTTCTTCCGACCTAAGGAATGGAAGCATCAGAAATTAACCGGGTGAAAGTGAGAGGAGGCT
The DNA here is from genome assembly GCA_038087875.1 of Malacoraja senta. Lineage (NCBI taxonomy): Eukaryota > Metazoa > Chordata > Chondrichthyes > Rajiformes > Rajidae > Malacoraja > Malacoraja senta. The sequence continues at coordinate 297,422,789 of CM075977.1, forward strand.
GAAAATTGGCAGCAAAAGTAATGAAATAGTCGCAATCCTCATCGGTGCAGGGTGCAGCGCCAATGGATTTGTTGAACTACTGGAAAAACGTTGAGAGAATGGGCTTGGATAGGACTGAAACAAAGGCTATTCCACATTTCCAACAAAAACCCAGGCAGAGTGAGAACAAGTTCAGCCAGGAGAATAAGTGTGTTGGTGGAGGGGAACTAGTTGAGCCTCTTGTGCAACATATTCTGACATTGAACAACTTCTCCTTCAAGTGGACTTTCTTTCACCAGACCTATGGGCATATGTATGGGCCCAAAGCTGTGGCTGCCTTTCTGGAGATAAGTGGAACAGTCTTTGTTTCACATCCGGAAGTGGTGGCACTGCCCTAGCAGCTGCGGCTCGCCTGCAGTCCGTCTGTCTTTCCTTTTTTTGTTTACTTTTTGTCTTGTTAGATGTATGTTTTAATCTATTTTTAGTTGTGTATATGTGGGGGGTGGGGGAAACTTTTTTAAAATCTCTTCCTTCAACGGGGATGCGACCTTTTTCTTGTCGTTTCTCTGTCTCCGTCTGCGCTGAGGCCTAATATCGTGGAGCTGGCGGCCTCCAACTGGAATCGAGCTTGGGGCTCCGGTGGCAGAGCCTGTGGACTTGCCATCGCGGAGCTGGCTGACTTCACGTAGAGGCTGTGGTGGCGCTGTGGCTGCGACCGACTTCGGAGCTTCGGAGGCTTCGGCCGCGAGCCCTGTGGACGGTAACATCGGGAGCTCGCAGGTCCATGGTTGGTGACCGATTTTCAGCAGCTCCCGCAACAGCAGCTTCGTCCGCCCCAAATCGCGGAGTTTGAATTGGCCCGTTCGCGGAGCTTAAAATCGGCCGCGGGATTTACCATCACCCGGCGGGGGATTCAACATCGAGAGCCTCGATCGCCTCGACGCAGCGGGAGAACAAGCAAGGAAGAGATAAGACGTTTTGCCTTCCATTACAGTGAGGAGGTGCCTGGAGATTCACTGTGATGGATGTTTGTGTTAAATTGTGTTCATTGTGTGTTTTGTTGCTTTTTTTCTGTCATGACTGCATGGTACGAAATCTCGTTCAAACCTGTTTGAATGACAATAAAGGAAATTCAAATCAATTCTACCTAGGCTCACTAGTTTGATCCTGTCAAAGACTTATCCCACCCCCATCTTCATTGCAGCTTACCCAACTTCTTTTGTCTCCTTCCCAGTTCTGGGAAAGGGCCTTCACTCAATTTATTTCCACTAATGTGGGCGGACCTGCTGGTATATCCAGTATATGCAGTTTTTATTTTAGATTTCCAGGATCTGCAGTTTTTGCATCAGCGATTACTAGCTCACTGAAAGATCAACCGATCAAAGGGTGCATTATGTGTAAGAAGGAACTGCAGATGCTGGTTTAAACCAAAGATAGCCACAAAAAAGCTGGAGTAACTCAGCGGGACAGGCAGCACCTCTGGAGAGAAGGAATGGGTGATGTTTCGGATCGAGACCCTTCTTCATATTATGCTTATCATTGCTTCCAATGTCAAATTTGTGGTGCTTGTTGGTATAGTAAGCAAATCAAACATAGGGTAATAAAAAGAGCTTTTATATTGTAGATAGTAACTCACAATCAAGTACAGTAGCAGTCTCTTTTACATTTATCATAGTCATACCACATGGTACACACAAATTTCAAGGTATGCTTGCATTTATATACACTATATATATATATTTTTTAATACATCATGTATTTACACCTATTACTTCTCTACATCGGTGAGACCAAGCGCGGGCTCGGCGATCGTTTCACGGAACGCCTCCGCTCAGTCCGTCTTAACCTACTTGATCTCCCGGTGACTCAGCACTTCAATTCACCCTCCCATTCCCAATCTGACCTTTCTGTCCTGGGCCTCCTCCATTGTCAGAGTGAGGCCCAGCGCAAATTGAAGGAACAGCACTTCATATTTCGCTTGTGCCGTTTACACTCCGGCAGTATGAACATTGACTTCTGTAACTTCAGATAGCCCCTTGCTTTCTCTCTCCATCCCCCCCCCCCCCCCCCCCCCCCCTTCCCCTTCCCAGTTCTCCCACTAGTCTTACTCTCTGACTACATTCTATCTTTGTCCCACCCCCTCCCCTGACATCAGTCTGAAGAAGGGTCTCGACCCGAAACGTCGCCCATTCCTTCACTCTAGAGATGCTGCCTCACCCACTGAGTTACTCCAGCATTTTGTGTCGACCATCTATTTACACCTTCTGCAATGTGCAATGTGTTAACTTTTCACATTAGCATAGTGTTATGAATGAAGCCAATTATGAATTCACCTGATCTTCCCGTCTCCTCATAGAAACATAGGAAATAGCAGGAGTAGGCCATTCGGCCTGTCGAGCCAGCACCGCCATTCAATATGATCATGGCTGATCATCCAAAATCAGTACCCTGTTCTGGCTTTTCCCCTCATTTATTGCAGGCAACTCTTGATATTCCTGTTGACTTGACGCCAAAGTATTAGGCTTTTTACACATCTGCTCTCACTTCCTGATCAGCAATTGTTGCCTCAGTACAATTATTGCTGTGACTTTGGATATATTCAATTATGTTTTCTGTATCATAGTCCAGTGTTAATTGAATGCATTACTACTCATTTAAAACTTCAACACAGAGCCGATATTCCCACCATCAACAACTACAGTTATAATGACCTGTTTTGTTTGGTACATCTCTAAACTCAGTGACAACAACCTCAATGGTTGCTTCTTAAATATCCCTATCTTTGTACCTCTATTTTTGTACATTTAACATAGACATCAAACCTAAATTCTTTGTTACAGTCAGCTTTTTAGAGTCAAAGTCATCTCCGCTGACTTTTTCTCCATGGATCATCCCCAAAGATTTCTGCTCTGACACAGTTATTTTCTGTTGTATCATATCTCATTTTACCTATGCTGCATTAGGCTGACATTAATAGATCTGTTGCTAGCCCTGATTTGTCCTGCTCTTTCTTCGCTTGCAGTATTTTTTCGCCCACTCTCCCTACTATAATCAGTCTGAAGAAGGGTCCCGACACAAAACGTCACTTATCCATTTTCTCCAGAGATGCTGCCTGACCCATTGAGTTACTCCAGCATTTTGTGTCTAGTTTTAATAAATCCATGCCTGCTGTGACATTCCTCAGATGATCTTTGGGGCTTTGGAACTGACTGAACATTGCAATGCAATTCTCTCTTCAGGCATTCAACTCAATCTGTACCTGATTCACAGACACAAGATACTGCAGATGCTGCAACCTTGAGCAAAACACAAAGTGCTGGAGGATCTCACTGAATCAGGCTGCATTTATGGAGAGAATCATCAGAAAACGTTTCTGTGGTGGGAAACCTTCTTCAAACTCCAGTCATCTGTCCATTCCCCCCACTGATGCTGCCTGACCCACTGGGTTTGTCTAGAATTTTGCGTTTTTGCTATATTTGATTGAACTTGTAGATACCGAGCTCGTACCAGAACTCACCCAGTTTTGTCTTTGCTGTCTGTATGGTCTTTCGTAGACCTCTTTGTTATCACTTCATTACAGCACCCATGTTGAGCCTTACCTTCGCAAATTGTTTGTGCATACTTCCTTGCAAGTTGTTGCCTTGAACCATCTGTGAACTAGCTTTTTCATGTTGCTCAAACAGAATAGTTGCTCTTCATCTGATCTGTCTGCCTTTGAGCAAACTGAATGGCCTCATTATTCGGAAATTGCCAAGACAACTGGAGTAATAAAGCCTTTCATTCAGACAAATCGTAACAAACTTTCCTTTACTGGCATAGTGCTCAAAACATCTTTTCTGTCTGATTTTCTGATCAGCTTGTTACTTTGCTGTGAAGGTTTGTTCCTTGACCTCAAGAATGTCTCTGTAAGCATTTCTGCAATTACTCCCTTAAGTCCTAGCATTTTGCTGCAATCATAACCCACATTTTGTTGAACAGCAGCAAAAGAGACAGCAAGCAGGTAGCTTTGTGGAACACTTCATCAAATTCAGCTACACACCGGGATACATTTTCACCTTACCTATGCCAGACATTCTACATACTCCTTTAAAGATTAGTTCCAGTATATCAGATTTGCCACGTGAATTATTTTATCAACCAGGTGAGTAATTTCTAAAACTGTCTGGAAATTGCACATTTTTGCAGCATCTACAGCCTGACAGCACAGTGGTAAGTTGCTGCCTTCCAGTGCCAGAGACCCGGGTTCGATCCTGACTATGGGTGCTGCCTGTATGGAGTTTGTACATTCACCCTGAGACAGCGTGGGTTTTCTCCGGGTGCTCAGGTTTTCTCCAACGCTCCAAAGACATACAGGTTTGTATGTTAATTGGCTTCCGCATAATTGTAAATTGTCCCTAGTGTGAAGGGGAGAGCTGGTATATGGGGTGATCACTGGTCGGCGTGGACTCGGTGGGCCAAAGGGCCGGCATGTCCGTGCTGTCTAAACACCAACTATTGTCCAAACATGTCTTCTTGTTCCCTGCATGCATGTACCATACCTGTAGCTCTCAGAAACCCCAACTGTGCCAGATTAGGATATCGCAAAAAAGTCATGTTGTCAAATGAAATTTTATTTATGGTTCATTATAGTTGTAGACTCAACAAAAGCTTATCTGTCTTTGATGTCACCTTCCAGAATAAAGTTGCCCTCTTTCTCTCACATATTGCTGTGTTGCTCTGTTCTGTGCCCTCCCTGGACCTCAATGATATTATTCACACTCAGGTGCATGTTCCATAGCAAGGGTGAATGGTTGCATACACTCTGCTGCCTCTTAGTGCCAGAAACCCGGGTTTGATCCTGACCTTGGGTGTTTTCTGTGTGGAGTATTCTTCCGGTGTCTGCATGGGTTTCATCCGGTACTCCAGTTTCCTCCCACATCCCAAAGGTGTGCGGGCTTGTTGGTTAATTGGCTCCTGTAAATTGCCCCTATTGTGTAAGGAGTGGATGGAAAGGTGGGATGACACAGAACTAATGTGAATGGGTGCTCAGTGTGGACTCAGTGGGCTGATGGGCCTGTTTCAATGCTGTATCTATAAACTAAATACAACTAAACTTGCCGACAACACCACAGTACAGAGAACGTGAGCAATGATGAGATGATGTACAGAAAGGGGATAGAGAGCTTAGTGACATGGTGCCCAGACAACAATCTCTTCCTCAATGTCAGCAAGAAGAAGGAGATAATTGATCAGGAAATTAGGTGGTGCACATGTCCAGTCAGCATCAATGGTGCTGAAATAGAGATGGTTGAGAGCTTCAAATATCACCAACAATTTGTCCTGAACCTAACACAGTGAAACTATGGTTTAGGTTTATTATTGACCAGGTGCAGTGAAAAACTTTGTTTTGCATGCTATCCAAACAGATCAGATATATTATACATAAATACAATCAAGTCAAACTCAAGAGCAATAGATAGAGCAAAGGGAAAGATGCAGAGTGCATAAAATAGTTCTCAGCATTGTAGCACATTAGTTCCTTTCACAAACACGAATGTCTACAATGGGGTAGAGGTGAATGGGACAGTACTCTAGCTTATGGAACGACCCTTCAGAAGCTTGATAACAAAGGGGAAGCAACTGTTCCTGAGGCTGATGCCTTGCGTTTTCAAACTTCAATACGTTCTGCCAGATGGGAGCAGGGAGAAGAAGGAGTGGAACAAGTCTTTGATTATGTTGGCTGCTTTTCTGAGACAGTGTGAAATGTAAATGGAGTCAATGATGGGAAGTCTGGTCTGTTTGATGGACTGAGCTACATCTACAACTCTCTGCAGTGTTACAGTCTAGGGCAGAGCTGTTTCCAAGCCAAGTTGTGATGCAACCCAACAGTATGCCATTACTACATTCTACAACAAAAATCACCTACCACCCAAGGAAACATTATTTTCCTGATAATGTAGTGTTATTAGGGCTTCACTGTGTTACTGAGATATCAAAACATTAATAAGGCAAAAATGAAAACTATATATGTTTCCCATATTTCTTTTCAACATTGGAGGCCATCTCCGTATATGGCAGCATAATCCCATTCCCCTATTAAGTTTCCCTGTACCCTATTCTCCCCAGTTTCCCATCAACTATCCCCAGTTCTAGTCTAACAACATCCATAGGCTTTCTGTTTAAGAAGGAACTGCAGATGCTGGAAAATCGAAGGTAGACAAAAGTGCTGGAGAAACTCAGCGGGTGAGGCAGCATCTATGGAGGCTTGGCGATCGCTTCGCCGAACACCTCCACTCGGTTCGCAATAACCAACCTGATCTCCCGGTGGCTCAGCACTTCAACTCCCCCTCCCATTCCAAATCCGACCTTTCTGTCCTGGGCCTCCTCCATGGTCAGAGTGAGGACCACTGGAAATTGGAGGAGCAGCACCTCATATTTCGCTTTGGGCAGATTGTACCCCAGCGGTATGAACATTGACTTCTCTAATTTCAGGTAGTCCTTACTGTCTCCTCCCCTTCTCAGCTCTCCCTCTAGCCCTCTGGCTCCTCCTCTTCCTTTTTTCTTCCCGCCCCCCTACCCTCACATCAGTCTGAAGAAGGGTTTCGGCCCGAAACGTTGCCTACTTCCTTCACTCCATAGATGCTGCCTCACCCGCTGAGTTTCTCCAGCACTTTTGTCCTCCATAGGCTTTTATTTCCCACTGTAACTAACACTAATGTGTAAGCTTGATACTTCCCCAGAACCTGATGGCATTTATCCCAGGTTAATGAGAGAGATGAGAGATGAGTTTGCTAGGTTCTTGACATCCCCCCCCATTCCAATTCCAATATTGGTGGCCAGTGGAGGGTGGAGGTTTACTGGAGCGCTAGTATGGGTGTTGTGGCCAAAGGGACTGGTTTCTAGAGGGCTAGTACGGACATTGTGGGCTGGGAGCTCAGTCACTCAGGCCTGGTGGGCTGGCAGCTCAGCCACTCAGGGCTGGTGGGCTGGCAGCTCAGTCACTCAGGGCTGTGGGCTGGCAGCTCAGTCACTCAGGGCTGGTGGGCTGGCAGCTCAGTTACTCAGGGCTGGTGGGCTGACAGTTCAGTCACTCAGGGCTGGTGGGCTGGCAGTTCACTCACAGCTATTCCTTGAAATTTCATTTCAAGCAGAGTGCAGGCCACCAAATTCAATTTTACTTCGGAGTCACGTGAGTGACTACGTGAAGAAGACCCCGTCCAGCCGCACACGCGTCATTATCGATCAGACGCACAGCGTTCATGACCGTGTGTGGAGGAGCAGGAGCTCCTCAGCCGGTGAGTAAAACAAAGTAAGGTAAGTGGGTTACTTTTCACTTACAGGAGCGTTTCCTTCCCGTTTAGACTTGTTTGGTGGAGCTCCACTCAAGTTTATTATGGAGAAATGGGAAGGAGAGGCGGCCAGGGACGCACCGTAGTAAAACCCCAGATCCTAAGGGTAGCGGGCGTCAGTCAGGGGAGTCAGTGGCAGCGAAGCCATTAACTCCCGTTGTGGTCGAATGTGCTGTTAAACCGCCGGCGGCGGGGCGCAAGGCTGAAAAAAAAATCGGCCCGACCTGTGGACTCGGATGAGTCAGACCCGGAGGTATGCCCTCCTCAGGCAGGAAAGAGTATTACACTGCAAGGGTAAAAAACTTTAGAACTCCTTATGGGGCAGATGATTTGTAAAGAACCCCCACAGGAGGATTTAAGTCGGTGTTGGCCAATGAAGTATAGCAAAGGAGGTGCCTTGGAACAGGCACAAGGGTGGCCTACAGGAGAGCCATCAGTGCCTGTGCAGAAAACATTAAAGAGGTTGGCCTACAGGAGAGCCAGTGCCCAAAAATGCCAGAAAAAAGGCAAGTTATGTGTTGGCCTATTGGAGAGCCAGTACTAGAAATGCCTGAACAAAAGGCAGCACAAACGTTCAGAGTGCAGGCCACCAAATTCAATTTCATAGCATTTCAAGCAGAGTGCAGGCCATCAATTTCAATTTCATAGCATTTCAAGCAGAGTGCAGGCCACCAAATTCAATATCATAGCATTTCAAGCAGAGTGCAGGCCACCAAATTCAATTTCATAACATTTCAAGCAGAGTGCTCGCCACCAAATTCATTTTCATAGCATTTCAAGCAGAGTGCAGGCCACCAAATTCAATTTCATAGCATTTCAAGCAGAGTGCATGCCACCAAATTGCCAAACAACTCATTGCATTGGCATTAAGGGCTAACAAATCATTTATTGCAAGTACATTGCAGACTCACAGATCAGTTGATTCACAGCTTAGAATTATTGAATTCTTAAAAAAGTGAATTGGTTTAACACAAAATCAGGTTTGAAACCTGAGTTTGGGATTGGATGAATAGTTATACTTAACATCTCCTGGATCTATCTCCACAATTTCTTTTTCGTCTTCTTTTTCTCTCTATTAGTTTATAGTTTCTCTTATCTTTTTCTCTCTTTATCTTTATTCTTTAAAAAAAATTTAAAAAGTGAAGCTATGTAGCTATGTAAGAAATCTGTAATTAAATTGTCGCTTACTACTATTTGCATACATGCTTCTAATAAAAATATTTTTAAAAAAAAGAAGGGAAAAAAAGAATCACAGTTGTGGACTCTCCCTCGCGATCTTCCAGAGTGACTGACTCACGTCCAGGCATCCAGGGTTTTATAGTCCTGCCCCCCCTGGAAGGGGTGTTACCGTCATCGTGATGATTGACAGGCGAGAGGACCAATCAGCTGATCTCAAGATTTTTTAAACACAAAACTTTTTTATTTTTCATCGATCGGAAAAATCCTCGGGGCTGCCTCAGCGGAGGACTGTGCGTAAGATGGCCAAAAATCATAGTGATATATGGTAGCATTTTTTTCTAAAATCAATATACAGCGCAGACAGGAAGTGGTCAAGATGAGACTTTTAGATATATAGATATTCGAAAGAAGTTCAGGTAGAAACATAGTAACAAAACATAGAAAAATAGGTGCAAGAGTAGGCCATTCGGCCTTTTGAGCCAGCACCGCCATTCAATATGATCATGGCTGATCATCCAAAATCAGTACCCCTTCCTGCTTTTTCCCCATATCCCTTGATTCCTTTAGCCCTAAAAGCTAAATTTAACTCTCTCTTGAAAACATCCAGTGAATTGGTCTCCACTGCCTTCTGTGGCAGAAAATTCCACAGATTCACAACTCTCTGGGTGAAGAAGTTTCTCCTCATCTCAGTCCTAAATGGCCTTCCCCTTACTCTTAAACTGTGACCCCTGGTTCTGGACTTCCCCAACATCGGGAACATTTTTCCTGCATCTAGCTTGTCCAATCCCTTAAGAATGTTATATGTTTCTATAAGATATCCTCTCATCCTTCTAAATGCCAGTGAAATCAAGCCCAGTTGACCCATTCTTTCATCATATGTCAGCCCCGCCATCCCAGGAATTAACCTGGTGAACCTACGCTGCACTCCCTCAATAGCAATAATGTCCTTCCTCAAATTAGGAGACCAAAATTGCACACAATACTCCAAGTGCGGTCTCACCAGGGCCCTGTACAACTGCAGTAGGACCTCCTTGCTTCTAAACCCATCCTCTCGCAATGAAGGCCAACATGCCATTAGCTTTCTTCAGTGCCTGCTGTACCTGCGTGCTAACTTTCAGTGACTGATATACAAGCACACCCAGGTCTCGTTGCACCTCCCATTTTCCTAATCTGACACCATTCAGATAATATTTCGTAATCTTACACCATTCAGAAAATATGGTGAGGAATTATGGATGGGTAGCAGTTTAGTCCTCTGGGAGCATTTAATACCATGGTAAAAATGCAAGGGAGCATTTAATACCATGGTAAAAAGTTCACTGTATGATTTATGCTACTTATGGCGCTAAAGGGCAAAAATGATTTCATGTCAATCAGATGAAACAATGCAAACCTTTAAAAAAAACAAGGAGCAAAAGAAACATTCTTTATTTGTTGGGTAGACCTTCTGCAGATGCTGGAATCTTGTGAAGAACACAAAGTGCTGAATAAATCAGAATGGGATCAGTCTGAAGAAGGGTCCAGACCCAAAGCATTGCCAATCCATGTCCTCCAGAGATGCTGCCTGACCTGCTGAGTTACTCCAGCACTTTGTGTTCTATCTTTTTGTTTATTGATTTTTCATGATCTGGCAAGGCCACGATGCATTATGCATTGTACATCCCTAACTATCCTTGAGAAGGTGGAAGTGAGTCAGCCTCTTGAACCGCTACATTCTGATAAATGTACTCCCACAACATAAGGTGTTCCAGAAGTTAGACCCAGTGATTATGAAGGAAGGCTCATGTATTTCCAAGTCAGTGTGCAACTTGGATGGTGTTCTTATGCACTTGCTCTTTTTCCCCTGGTAGATGAGAAGTGCAGTTGGAACAACCTTGCCAAGTACATTTTACAGTAAAAAAACAATGGGAAAACCAATACCAATACCATAAAGGTTACCATTCCAGAAGGAATGATAGTTCAACACATAAATGAAGTTGGAAATACATATAAGGCAGATTGCTGTGAATATTTAGATCAAACCCATCACAATTAAAATAGATTTTAGGAAGATTTTAGGATTTTAGGATTTAGAGCATAGAACATAAAACAATACAGCACAAGAACAGGTCCTTTGGCCCACAATGTCTGTACTGAACATGATTCCAAGACCATCTCTTATCTGCCTGCACATAATCCATATCCCTCCATTCCCTGCATATCCATATGCCTATCCAAAAGTATCTTAAATGCCTCTATCATACCACCGGTCCTGGGGAAAAGGTTCTGACAGTCTACCCTATCTGTGCCTCTCATAATTTTACATACTTCTATTGGGTTTCCCCGCAACCTCCAACATTCCAGAGAAAACGATCCAAGTCTGTCCAATCTCTCCCTGTAGCTAATATCCCCTAATCTCGGCATTATTCTGCTAAACCTCCTCTGCACCCTTTCCAAAGCCTCCGCATCCTTCCTGTATTGGGGCAACCAGAACTGCACACAATACTCCAAGTGCAGCCTGACCAAAGTACTATAAGGAGATTAATGATGAACGCAATTCATATGTTATGAAATTTAACCTGAAGTGAGCTTGTGGAAATTAACATCAATTAAAGCTCTATTGTGCATTCAATAATCTTTCCAATGATTAAAACTTCCTTATCATCCCTACCCACAGTGGATGCCTTGATTAGAGTGGGGGAATAGCGGATACATCATAAATGAAGTCCAATAACAATGGGTCATCAAGATAACACTTCTTATGTAGCTTGTAGCACCTCTGCAAGTGAAACAAATAGGTGGCTTCAGGTGGGATATCAGAGATAATTTGTCCTTCCAGGAAGATAGGTAGGTAGATTCCCTGGAAAGAAGGTAAATTGGGCCATCCACTATTTCAGAGAGATAAGGAATTATTAATTTGACTCAAAGGGGAAATGATATGCACTGTGTTAACAAATGTAAAATCTCCTACCTATGGAAATAGTCCAACATGCTCATTTTCTATGGTGCTTACTGAGGTAGTGTGGATATATAAACATAAAATTCCGCAACCCTTACACCAAACAAATGGGTATAGATTTAGCTGATCAATTGCCTCATTAAACATGGAAGAATATATGTGCAAATTTGGAAATGATATTGATTTGCCTGAACCTGCAGCCCAGACTAAAATAAATAACCTGCTGGGGTCTGTGCAGTGTGAATCAATGGCAAATTAAACTGGAGCAAGATCGACAAAGCATTAGAATGACTCCAGGATGGTAGAATTATGAAACTGAGATAATAATCAAGGTATATTCTCAATATGTTAACACTCCTTTCACAATCTACTTTAAACATAAATACTCTACCAAAGATTTATAAAATGCGATCGATTTCAAATGTAATCCCCAACAACAGCATAACACATTTAGCATAATATATTCCGGCTTCAAACTCGCACTTCCCAAGACATACCTACATTTGTGACAGAAAGCAGCCCAACAATTATACTGACATAAATGCAGTTCAGTGGAAGTGTTTTTAACTGTAATGCAACTAGACAGATTCCATTCCATATTTTGGGACATATACAATCAGCTAAATGATGGCAATTGGAAGGAGTTCAAAGGAGGTGCAAGTTTGAAGTGTATGACTGAGAAAGATAATGTAAACAACATAATGCATTGTATATATTTTCCACTCTTTTAAGAGAGCTATCAAATAACTTGTACCAACCAGATAAATGAGTTGGAGGTGCAATAGGCTGCAGATGTTGGAATCTGCAGCAAAAATGGAGAGCAACTGGAGGAAGTCAGCAGGCAAGGCAGCATCAGTGGAGGGAAATCAATGGCTGGTGTTTCACTTCAACACCCTTCATTTTGACTAACGTAGCCTGTATTAAAAGGTGGTGAAGGAGTGGGGCAATGGTTGTAAGAGAGAGGAGGATTTATGGATGCACAAGGAACTGTTTATACTGGAATCTTAAGTAAAACACAAAGTGCTAGAGTAGGTTAGGCAGCATCTTTGAAGGATATGGAAAAGGCACATTTTGGGGCAGAACTCTTCTTGAAACTGAATCAAGGTGAGAAGAGGTTGATAGGCAGACAACAGTCAGGTGGGAGAAGGAAGGTTATACTTAGCAACAGAAGCTGGGAATGATGCGAGGAACAAAAGCTGCACACTAGAATCTAATTGAAAAGGAAGGTGAGCAATGGGACTGAATGGGGGCAGTGGTCGGGGCAAGGGGTAATTTACAGAAGCCAATTAACCTACAAAGCTGCACGTCTTTGGAATGTGGGAGGAAACCGGGGCAGCCAGAGAAAACCCACAAGGTCACAGGCAGAGTGTGCAAACTCCGTACAGACAACACCCGTAGTCAGGATCAAACTCGGGTCTCTGGCGATGTCACCACTGTTACACCACTCTATCATTGCACCACTCTGCCGCCCCATTATCATTTGAATTTTTGCCAAGAAAGTAAGTACTTGTAGGAGGTGGATTTTGTTAAATTCAATAGCACGGCAAGGTAACCCACTGTCACACTTATCACATAACATTCTCTATTGATTAACACAGCAGGCTGCCAGCAAAAGGCTGAGGACCAGTGAGTAGCAGTGGATGTTCACCATCCCCACTCCTCCACTAAGTCTAAATAAGAAATTGATAAGCATACACCTCACTCAATGCTTCAAATAACGGAGAAACAAAACTACGTAATATCATAAATAATATTATTGTTATTATTTAGATCATTTCAGGTTCAGATTCATTGTCTTTTCAGATGGAGTTTATAGAATTGCTGACATTCACTTGTCAATCACCAGCGAATGTCAGTAGCTCATTTAATTATTCTACAGCATTTCTATTCAAAGTGGAAGAGGTTACTTGAATCTAATTTAGATATTCCAAGAGACTATTACAGTTGAGAAATATATTAAATGAAAATGAGAATAATTTGCTACATCGACTAATTGAATCATGGTTGTTTTATTCTTTATTGAAGATTATTATCATCAACTAATTTAAAAGCCCATTGTTCATCACTTTACCCAATAAACTGAAAATTCCAAAATGTCCCAGTGAAAACCAGACAATGATCTCTCGCCCTTATTAAATTAGAAGCTGAAAGACATCAGAATTATTTTAACATAAAAAATTTAAAGTTCAAACGATATTTCCCTGAGCTCATAAATAATATATTTTTTTTTTGAATGGGCACACTTTCAGTCTAAGCTGACAATGGAGAGATTATTTATTTGACAAATTTTGAATGAATCTACGGCTATTAAACAGGCATTGTTCACTCACATACACATTATCTAATTATGCATAAACTAACTGGTTTGCTATTAAATTCCACGAAACAGAGCAAAGGAGTTTTCAGTTGATGGCCTAATGTTTGGAATCCAGGTCTTATCAGTACAGACTCTTTTCATTGTTGACAAATCAATGGAATATCCACAAAGATGGCAGATACCTGCAGAGCACAGTTATGCTATCACATTGATTTTTTTCCAGGGAATTTTCTGAGATTCTTCAGCATTTCAGAACTCTCTTGTTACCTTGAGACAACTGTATTGTTTGCATGCCCTCACCATGTGGCATCTTAGAATCTAAACCCTGGAACTACTTGGAGTCCAATAATACCAACACCTACTTGTCATCTTTGCCAATGGGAATCTGCAACGTTCTTCAGTTGTTAACTGCCTATGTTGGAACATTACAAACCATGAACTACAAATGCAAATCCAATGTAACTCATGAGGACCCCTGGAAACTCAGGTGGAACAAAGTGAAAATCATAGACTGTTTCAGGAGTTTTCTTTGAAATAAGTCTCTTGTCAAAATGCCTCAGCTGCATTTCCTTTCACACAGAGAGCTTATGACAGCAGGAGAAATCATCTTAAAAGGAGTTTTTGGCTACACTGAATACTTTCCTTCTGCAAAAAAATTGATTCTTAGCTCTTAACAAACCATCTTTCCCACTCCCCACCCACTTCCTTTGATCCCTGTCCTTAGTTTTCTACAATGTGAATATCAATTCAGGCTCCAAGAGCAATACTATGAGGAAGGAAGGTGGTGGTTGGGGGGGGAGGGGGGGGAGATTTAATAGGAACCTGAAGGGCAACTTTTTTACACAAAGGGTGGTGGGTAGATGGAATGAGCTGCCTGAGGAGGTAGTTGAGTCAGGATTAAAAAACATTTGGACAGGAACATGGATAGGATAGTTTTAGAGAGATTTTAGTCAAATGCAAGCATGTGGGACTAGTGTAGACAGAGGAATGTTGGTTGTTGTGGGCAAGATGGGCTGAAGGGACTGTTTCCACGTTGTAGGACTATGACTATATTTTTTCTCCTTGGCACTTTACAGCATTCCGGCCACAGTCGCTTGGCATCACGGATCTGACCCCTGGGGGGGGGGTGCAGGGGTGGGGGGGTGGGGAGAAGGGGTATTATTGAGCAGTTACCTGAAATTGGAGAATGTTCATACTGTTGGGTTGTAAGCTGCCCAAGTGCAAAATGAGGTGCTGTTCCTTCAGTTTGCATGTAGCCTCACTCTAGTAAAATTCTTGCTGTCCTCTGTTTGTTACAATAGTGACTAAACTTCAAAGAATACTTCAATTCCCATTAGGTTCACTGCCCATTAACTTCCTAGGATTATGAAGGGCATTACATAATATTAATATCAGTTCATTTGCTTCCTTTCATCTGTAACATTTTTTCCTATTCTGATCACATCTGAAGCATTAACTTTTTTCTGGATACATCCTGACATTGCATATTTCCCACATTTTGTAAATATTAAGTACTACAGTATAATAAATGCAATAAAAGATGCAAACCTTTCTTTAAAAGTCTGAACATATACTCAAGAGCCCTTTAAGCTATTCTTGAAAACATAACAACAATGGACTACTAGTTTGATTGGAAAATTAGGCAGTGAAGATTCTATTCACTTTGAAATTGCACAGAGTAAGATGAAAGTATTAATAATTTGTTGCACAAGTAAAGGAGAAGAACCAGTGACGCACTATTTTATCCCCATTTCCTTTTGATCCTATTATTTCGCTGCGCAGTTTTCAATGTTTTTCTTTAATTGAGTCCTTTCATTTCATATGAAATTCATCTTGCCTTTTTCAAGTTACCAATTTATCTATAATTCTTGCATTAGTTTCTTTATATTCAAGGTTTCAAGGTCAGTTTATTGTCACATGTACCAATTAAGGTATATTGAAATTCAAATTACCATACAGCCATACTAAAAAAAAGCAAGACACACAACTACATAAAAGTTAACATAAACATCCACCACAGTGGATTCCCCACATTCCTCACTGTGATGGCAGGCAATAAAGTCCAATCTCCTTCCTCTTTTATTCTTTGATTGATTGAAATATCCAGCATGGAAACAGGCCATTTGGCCCACTGAGTCAATGCTGACCATCGATCATCCATTCACACTAGTTCTATGTTACCCCACTTTCTCATTCACTCACACACTAAAGGAAATGTTTACAGTAGCCAATTAATCTACAAACCCACATGTCCTTGGGATGTGGTAGGAAACCCATATGGCTGCAGGGAGAACTTGTAAATTCCAAGCAGACAGTGCCCGAGGTGAAGATCAAACCTCGGTCTCTGGTGTTGTGAGACAGAAGCTCTATTAGCTGTGCCAATCCCTTCCATTAATGAATGATGCCGGGACACTACAGTCATCCTCTTTTTACAATCTTAGAAAAAATGTTGAGTGACTCATATCAGAGCATGACACAATGGTGATAAAGGATGTTTGCAGACTCACAACCATCTCAAGTAACACAAAGATAAAATCAAATCCTAACAACTTTCAATTGTGTGTGGGCAAGGTTATGATTCAATATTGGGAAAACCTTTGTACCTGCTAATTCAATATAAATAAGTCTAGCAAAGTAGGTGGTGGATGCTGATTCTAACCAGCAGAATGATTTAGTGTGGCTCCACACAGCCACATTTGTTTTTCCTGCTTTACACGTAACTATTGAGCCTGGCACACTCACTTTAATCAGTTTACACAAGCATACCGTCTTGTTTGATTCCATCCTGTTTCTTGCCAACTTATGTTTTTAATGCATGGTCTGGGCTTGCAAATAGACTGGCTTTGTACCTGACCTGATATAAATGTTCCAATATAACTGTCTTTGAACATAACATTATACCTTTCCAACAATGTGTCAAATGTCCACACTGTAAACATTCTTCCAATCTCACACAAGTTGTGTCAGCCAATTCTTCCCCAGTAAAGTTGGACTGTTTTTATAGTTTGCTTCAGTGATGTGTAGATCTACTCACAATCTGTTATATTTCATTGTGGAATCCACTTGCCTTATTATCTATTTAAAACAATATCTTAGGTTTTCAGAGCAATGGTGCTTTCTGTCAATGGTATCTTCTAAACTAGCTAACATATAATGACTTATCATTGAACAATTTGCTACAATCGAAAACTTCATGTCAATGCACAGGTAATGCATTTATGCATTGTGATTGAATAAAAGTACTTGCCAATAGTTTCAACCGGATGCTGACTCCTTGTCCCAATATTATAACTTTTAGATTTAAGTTATCACTGATTTCTGCCATCACTGATCATGACATTTTTCAAGATAGTCAAGAGTCAAGTGTGATAGACACAAAAAGCTGGAGCAACTCATCGGGTCAGACAGCATCTCTGAGGAAAATAAATGACGTTTCGGGTCGAGACCCTTCTTCAGACCAATTATGTCCCAAAACGGAACAATTAAATTCTTACTAGCAGCACACCAATAGGTAAACACCGTACCCTAACCACCATAATTAGCAACAAAAGGAAGTCCAATAGAAAAAAAAGAAACAACATAAAGATAAAGGCAAGTCACAAGTCCATAATGCAAATGAATTAGTTCATAATTCAGAGTTCAGTTCAAGTTTGTAGTGCTCAATTGTCTGATGGTTATTGGGAAGAAGCTGATACTGTACCTGGACATTACAATTTTCATGCTCCTATCCATTCTTCCCAATGGCAGTAGTGAAATGAGAGCATGGCCAAAGTGGTGTGGGACCTTAATGATGTTGGCTGCTTTTTCGAGGCAGCGCCGCCTACAAATCCTTTCAATGGTGCAGAGGTCAGTATCTGTGATGGACTGGGCAATGTTCACCACTTCTTGTAATCTCTTTTGCTCCTGGGGATTCAAGTTGCCGATCCTGGCCGTGATGCAACCAGTCTCTACTAACTTGATGTGTATACATGTTGGGTCTTTAAGCTCCTACCATAGATTATTTGAGTATTTGTCATTGTTACAAACCAGACAATCCACGAAACCATGAAATGTCTGCACACATAGATACTCGGAGTGCCATTTGTTCATGCGTATAACTATATTAGGACTTTATTTAAAACAATTGTTTTTCCACAAGCAATGCTTGTGGTAGAAGCTGGGCTTCTAAGGATGAATTATTGTTGTCCACAGAAAAACTGTGTACACACACACACAGTGTACATATATGTATATTGTATATATGTGTGTGTGTGTGTGTGTGTGTGTGTGTGTGTGTGTGTATATATATATATATATATATTCCACATATGCCACATTTTCTCTGGCAAATTCTGCTTTCAGACATGAATGTAATAAAGTCCCTAACAACGCATGGTAATTGATCCCAGAGGAGACTGCACATTTAGGTGTCCCCAGTTTGTTTTCAAGGCAAATCTAATGGTCCTGTCCCACTTAGGCGATTTTTTAGGTGACTGCCAGCGAATACGACATTGAAATTCACCAAAGTCAGCACCAGCGACAACCTACGTTGCCTGACGACAACCGACGACATCCGGGCAACACCCTACGACATCTTGGCGACTGCCTACATTAACCTGGCGACAACCTACGACAGCATCTACGTCAAGCTACGCTCATTTAGCGTCAAACCCAAGGTCGCCGACCAGAAAGACGCTGTGACTCTTTGGGCGACTGAGGAGAATACTCATGAACATACAGGCGACACCCCGGCGACACCCCGGCGACAGGAAGGCAGATTATTATCTAAATGGTGTCAAGTTGGGAAAAGGGGAAGTACAACAGGATCTGGGAGTCCTTGTTCATCAGTCAATGAAAGTAAGCATTCAGGTACAGCAGGCAGTGAAGAAAGCGAACCGCATGTTGGCCTTCATAACAAGATGAGTTGAGTGTAGGAGCAAAGAGGTCCTTCTGCAGTTGTACAGGGCCCTAGTGAGACCACACCTGGAATATTGTGTGCAGTTTTGGTCCCCTAATATGAGGAAGGACATTCTTACTATTGAGGGAGTGCAGCTTAGGTTCACAAGGTTAATTCCCGGGATGGCAGGACTGTCACATGCTGAGAGAATGGAGCGGCTGGGCTTGTACACTCTGGAGTTTAGAAGGATGAGAGGGGATCTTATTGAAACATATAAGATTATTCAGGGTTTGGACATGCTAGAGGCAGGAAACATATTCCTGATGTTGGGGGAGTCCAGAACCAGGGGCCACAATTTAAGAATAAGGGGTAAGCCATTTAGAACGGAGATGAGGAAACACTTTTTCACACAGAGAATTGTGAGTCTGTGGAATTCTCTGCCTCAGAGGGTGGTGGAGGCCGGTTCTCTGGATACTTTCAAGAGAGGGCTAGATATGGCTCTTAAAGATAGCGGAATCAGGGGATCTGGGGAGAAGGGGTACTGATTGTGGATGATCAGCCATGGTCCCATTGAATGGCGGTGCTGGCTCGAAGGGCCGAATGGCCTACTCCTGCACCTATTGTCTATTGTCTATTGACCATGTGGCAACCATGTGGATACCGCTTAGTCTCCTATAGTCACCTAAAAAGTTGCCTAAATGGGAAAGGCCCATTAATGTCTTCTTATTTTTCTCTGGATGATCTCCTGGTATTTTACTGAAGGGCTCCTCTGTTATGTGCGTCAGCAGACACTGACAACATCTTAACTAGCAAAAAAGGATTAAGACAAGGACATCCAGAATAACACTCATTTGCCCAGAATATCTTTTGTTCCCTAAATGGATCATTTATCCATCGATTTGTGTTTCACCTATGTTTATGGTGCAGCATGTTGCAGTTATAGTTTGCAATTCTCGTGCAAAGCTGTAACTGTGTCTTCTGTAACTGGTAAATATTTCCAAAGGAAGGCAGCAGGTCATAAACAATAGTTGTCATATTTCACACAGCTGCTGGCACTTAATTTAACGTATAAAGGCTCTAGCTTTTACGGAGCCCATGTCAAGCTAGCAAAAGCAATCTGGAAGTCCTGCTTTGGATCCAATAGCAAAACGAAAGAGAGCAAGAGAGGGAACAGAACATGCTTCAACCCCGAGGTGTTCTTGTGATCACAAACTCAAACGGAGGAAGTGGACAGGATGACGGAGGTTCTTGTGCCAAAGGAGCATGGAGAGTGGATGGGCAGGAGACACTGTCAGGAGCTGGCGAGCTTTGCCAATTGAGACGATCCCTGAATTGCTTTTGTAATGTTACAAGGCCATTTCTCAATGTGTAAATCAAAATATAGAGCATTTACAATTTGAAAATTAATCTTTTAATTGTGTTTTGCCTTAAAGCTTTTTTTTTTGCAATCTCCTTCCTTTTAGAATTCTGCATTCGTAATAATGCAGAATTTGTTTTTGTGTGTTTGTTTGAGTCTGCAAGCAGGATTTTTTATGGCACCCATTCCTCACTGTACTTATGTACATGACAGGAAACTTGACTTTTAAAAATAAGGTCTTGCTAATCAGAGACTTAGGCATTAAAGAGTTTCTTAAAACTGTAAAGAGCTGGGTGACTTCCACATCCTTTCTAACCTTGGTTGCTGAACCAATCAAAGGAAAAAAAGTAAGTAAGTTTATTGGCCAGGTATTCACATACAAGGAATTTGCCTTGGTGCTCCGCCCACAAGTAACAACATGACATACAGTGCAGTTACGAATGACTCAGAAAACACTAAATATTAATAATAATAAAACATTAATGATAAAACACCATTGATGAAGCATGTGAACCAACAAAATACCAGATCAAAGGGAGGCTACAGATTTTTGCCTGTTGAGTAGAGCAACTGCTCGTGGATAAAAAGTGTTTTTATGACTGGCTGTGGCAGCTTTGACAGTCCGGAGTCGCCTTCCAGAGGGTAGTGATTCAAACAGTTTGTGGCCAGGGTGAGAGGGGTCAGAGATGATCTTGCCCGCTCGCTTCCTGGCCCTTGCAATGTACAGTTCATCAATGGAGAGAAGGTTGCAGCCAATAATCTTCTCTGCTGATCGGACGATTCGCTGCAGCCTCCAGGTGTCGTGCTTGGTGGCTGAGCCAAACCAGACCATGATGGAGAAGGTGAGAACAGACTCTACGATGGCCATATAGAATTGGACCATCACTGCCTGTGGCAGATTGTGCTTCCTCAGCTGCTGCAGGAAGTACATCCTTTGTTGTGCCTTTTTGACTGTGGAGTCGATGGTAGCCCCCCATTTAAGGTCCTTGGAGATGATGGTTCCCAGGAACTTAAAAGACTCCACAGATGTGACTGTGGTGTTGTTGATGGTGAGTGGGGTGAGGGGAGGGGGAGCTCTCCTAAAGTCTACAATCAATTCCACTGTCTTAAGAGCATTGAGCTCTAGGTTGTTGCTACAGCACCAGGACGCCAGCTATGACACTTCCTGTCTGTAGGCAGATTCTCCCCATCCTGGATCAGTCCAATCAGGTGGGTGTGAGTGTTGGTTGGGGTGGGAAATGGTCCAGTCTTTTCATACTGGAGTCTTGCCTTAAGTAGGTATGAATTGGTGAATGGGAAGGAGAGGGTGCAGGGTCCATTCTTTGTAGACTGGGGTCTGGCTGTGTTGGTTGGGGGGGGGGAGGAGGGGGTACCAGGGTTACGTTTCTGATTTTCAAACCTGCAGTAAAACTCATTCAGGTCGTTGGTCAGCTGACGATTGTCCAAAGATCGGGGGGCTTTCCTCTTGTAGCTGGTAATTTCTTGCAAGCCCTTCCAAACTGAAGAAGAGTCACTAGCTGAGAACTTGCTCCTCAACTTCTCAGAGTACCTTTCCTTGGCAGCTCTGATTCCTCTTCTCAGCCTGTACTTGGCCTGCCTGTAGAGGTCTGCATCCCCGCTCCTGTAGGCCTCCACTTTAGACCGTCGGAGCTGTCTGAGTTCTGCAGTGAACCAGGGCTTGTTGTTGTTGAACCATGTCCGGGTCTTATTTGGAATGTAACTGTCCTCGCAAAAGCTGACATATGATGATACAGTGTCCGTATGCTCATCGAGGCTTGTGGTTGCTTCCCTGAACACATTCCAATCCGTGCAGTCAAAGCAGGATTGTAGGTTCTCAATGCCCTCGCTTGTCCACCTTTTCGTTGTTCTGACCACAGGCTTAGCAGCTTTTAGTTTCTGCCTGTAGGTCGGAATAAGGTGAACTAGACAATGATCAGAGAGACCCAGACCTGCCCGGGGAACAGAGCGATATGCGTTCTTGATTGACGTGTAACAGTGGTCAAGTGTTCCCTCCCCTCTGGTGGGGCAGATAACATGAAGTCTGTATTTTGGAAGGTCACGGCTGAGGTTAGCTTTGTTAAAGTTCCCCAAAACAATGACCATTGAGTCCGGGAAGTCCGGAAAGTCTGGGAAAAACACACAAATCTAACCTCATCATTCCTTATAACTTTATAATTATAAACCCCAAAATTCTCAGAATGGTCAGGCACATAACTATAACCCCGGGAGTACATGACTCTAAAAAGGACATTCTTGCCATAGAGGGAGTACAGAGAAGGTTCACCAGACTGATTCCTGGGATGGCAGGACTTTCATATGAAGAAAGATTGGATAGACTCGGCTTGTACTCGCTAGAATTTAGAAGATTGAGGGGGGATCTTATAGAAACTTACAAAATTCTTAAGGGGTTGGACAGGCTAGATGCAGGAAGATTGTTCCCGATATTGGGGAAGTCCAGAACAAGGGGTCACAGTTTAAGGATAAAGGGGAAATCTTTTAGGACTGAGATGAGAAAAAACATTTTTCACACAGAGAGTGGTGAATCTCTGGAATTCTCTGCCACAGAATGTAGTTGAGGCTAGTTCATTGGCTATATTTAAGAGGGAGTTAGATGTGGCCCTTGTGGCTAAAGAGATCAGGGGGTATGGAGAGAAAGCAGGTACAGGATACTGAGTTGGATGATCAGCCATGATCATATTGAATGGCGGTGCAGGCTCGAAGGGCCGAATGGCCTGCTCCTGCACCTATTTTCTATGTTTCTATGTTTCTATGTAAAATGTTTTGTTGTGATAAAATGCACTCCTGTGGAAAAGTTCAGTTTACTTTAGTTTAGAGATACAGCGTGGAAACACGTCCTTCAGCTCACTGAGTCCCCGCTGACCAGTGATCCCTGCACACTAATGCTATCCTACACAGACTGGGGACAATTTGCAATTTTACCAAGCCAATTATCCTACAAACCTGGGCGTCTTTGGAGTGTGGGAGGAAACCGGAGCTCCCGGGGAAAACCAATGAAAACTAAACTCAGTACAGTCCGCACCCGTAGTCAGGATCGTACCCGGGTATCTGACGCTGTAAGGCACCACCGTCCAAAGTTTCAGTGTATGACGGGTGTGTGGTTGGTGGTCTGAGCCTAAGAAACAATGTCTGCAGTTCGGATAATGGCATCATCAGCATGCGATGATCATACACGTGTCTGCCTACCCATGTTGATGGGACCATGCTCAAGGGTTTGCTGAAGGGGATGCTGCCAAAGTCACTTGGTGGTTCTACAGATCTTCCAAGTTTCCACTCAGTGATACATATTATTGTGCCCATGAATCTCAGGATGGAAGTCAGAGGCTGGTGGATCAGACATTCCAGCCCAATGTACAGTAAGATTGTTGTTTCAAAATAGTTTATTTTACAAGATTTGAATAGTTTATGTAATCTCCTGCCATCAAGTGGTGACTTCTATACATGTTGTATAGATGTGCCGAATAAAACATAATCATCTGAATACTTATTTCAGTTTAGTAATCCACTTACATATTTAATAACCCAAGTCATTTACTAAAATCCATTATGTCACATTTAAGCAGATTAGCTAATGTGAGTTGGCTGGCTATGATAACCATATTGAAAACAATATCTACACTCGTTTAAAGATCTTACTGAACATAATGGGTATTATCCGATCTGCAAACATTGTTTCTTAGTCTCATTGATGTGCCTATAAAATATACAGTGCTCAGCTGGAAGTTGCCTGATTACGTGACTGTCTTTGTTATTGCCTCCTTATCTATTAGATAAACAGTGATTCCAACTCTCGCTCGGTAAAATTATTTCATTGCGGCATTCTGAGTCAAAGTTTCCAATTGAAGTTGTTGAAATGCTAAGATATCATTTTTAGCTGCAGGGTTTTAAAAGGATTTTCTATTGGCCCTGGAATTCTTCATTGGGTTCAGGTGTTTGGGCCTCCTCCATAGCACCAAGACCTTGCCACCAGTCCCTTCAACAAACCAGTCAGACGCTTATCCGAAAAATGATGCATAAATTCTATGAGAAAAGCCTTTCACATGTGTTTTGAAGTGCCTGTGCCCATCTTCTGTTGAAAACCTGCCTGTCAGGAAGTAAAAGCAGGTACTTCCCCATCATATACTTTGCATACATACTGACATCACCTTGTTTATTAATTAGTTACGGGCAGGAACTGGATCGAAAGGTCACACCAATCACAGTTTGAAGCACCTATACTTTGACATCTTGGGTTAAAAAATGCCTTGACCTCTTTAGTAACCATGCACGTGAATGACAAAGCAGCTCCTGCCTAGATATTTGGGTTTCAATGTTTCTTAATCAGAGGAAACTACAATGACTTTTTTTGAGGGGCATTAGGGCAAACAGATCACAAATGTGGCACACTAAAAATTAGTTAAATCTAATTTTGGGACAAAAATGTATTACTGTCCAGCAGAAAAGGCTTTGGTTTTCTGTCCAAATGTACAAAGTAAAATAAATGACTTTTAAGGAAAAGCAAAACTTTGGAAGGGTGGCTGTAGGGAGGTGAAAATAGAGATGATATCAAGATATGAGTGTGGGTTGTACAATTCGGTTCTATAGCCTGCCTGTTGAAATAGGAAATGGTTTTATGGGCCTGTCCCACTTAGGCAATTTTTCAGCGAACTGCCGGTGACTGTCAAGTTTCCGGCAGTCGCCCGAAAAACCGGTAAATGGAACGACGACTGTCAGAGTGGAACACACACAAACACATCGCTTCCTTCACCAGCCCGTGTGAATTTCTTCGACCCGCTTGGACTGTCTACAAAATTCACGGTGCAAAGTCAAGATGATACAGACACACAGCGCGATGAACAGGAAGGTTGGCGCTGTAATTAAGACAGCTAAAGCACAGTGCACGGTAAGTCCTTTAAAAGAGGGGGGGAGAAGGGGGGAGAAGGAGTGGAGACAACTTTTAAGAAGCCAGAAAAACACGGCTGTGAAGCTTCGCGGACATTTAACGTATCCTTGGTTCTGAAAACTACTGCTTACCTTTTTTTCCCCCAATGAGCCAATAAATTCACCAGTCAGCACCGGCTACAACCTACGAGAACCTCCGAGAACCTTCGACCTCCTGGCAACCCATTAGGACCTCCTGGCGACCTACCTACGGCTCGAGAATTCTCGCTACTCTCCATGGCGGCTTCATTCTAGTTGCCGCTAATTTTTCAACATGTTGAAAAATTC
The DNA here is from genome assembly GCA_038087875.1 of Malacoraja senta. Lineage (NCBI taxonomy): Eukaryota > Metazoa > Chordata > Chondrichthyes > Rajiformes > Rajidae > Malacoraja > Malacoraja senta. The sequence continues at coordinate 297,447,989 of CM075977.1, forward strand.
ACGGCAACCATAATGAGGCCGCGACTAGTTCCCAGATTGTGGGAACTCCTCGCGACCATGAAGGCGACTCCCCGGCAACTACCTGCGAACATAGCCTCCTGCAGTCGCCTAAAACGTCGCCCAAGTGGGACAGGCCCATTACTCTGACAACAGCACAGAACTAAAGAGTACCACATATAATGGATCTGTTTGTTTATTCTGCTGATTTAATCATAAAAGTGAATACCTGTTCCCTCCATGACATTCAAGAATAAGATATATGCATAGAACTTTGAAAAAGCTATCCAATTTGTGTCACTGCCGTTCCTACTCACATCTCCTTACATACATGTATTTTCCTTTAGACTTTGAGATACAGCGTGGATACAGGCCCTTCGGCCCTTCGAGACTGTGCCAACCAATGATCACTAGCACTATCCTACAGACTAGGAACAATTTACAATTTTTACCAAAGCCAACCTACAAACCTGTATGTCTTTGGAGTGTGGGAGAAAACCGGAGCACCCGGAGAATTTTACACGGTAAACGTACAAACTCCTTACAGACAAGCACCCGTAGTCAGGATCGAACCCGGGTCTCTGGTGATGTCAGGCAGCAACTTTACCGCTCCAAATTTTTTTAAAGTATGTTTCCAATTCTGTTTTGAAAGTAGCAGATGTAATTGCTTCTGTTGCCAATTCAGGCACTGAAATCCAGATTGCAACAATTAAAAAGTAACTTATCCTCATTCCTCTCAGATTTATTTCAAATTAATTTCTTGGTTCCGCCCCAACTGCTGGTGGATATAGTAGCATTATTTCTTGTTATTTTGATCACCTATACATCAACCCCAGTAAATAGATTAAGAAGGAGCTTGCGTTGATTTTTTGTTATGCAAGTCCTAAACCACATCAGGTATTGGGAAGTAGTTCCTCTTCCTGGAGAGAGGTATACCATGCCTGAGATATAGGTTGGGTCAGATGGTGCACATCGATTCAGAAAAAAGTTCTGCAAATTACATCCAAGCATAGAACAATAAACAATATTCCATAAATTTAGGACACAACTGCAAAACATTTGAGATGAATATGATAAATGGAAACAAAAATCATCAGTAAGGAAGGATTTTGAGTAACTAAATAGACATAGTATCATGTATTAAAACCTCCACTGGGAGCAAAGAAATCCACCAACAATGCCAATGAAGAAATAGAAAGCTGATAGATAGATTTGTTATACTTTACGCAGTGGACATGATAGACTTGAGCAACACCATTTGACGTGATCACTGCATCACATAAGCAGTCAATAATTTCAAGTACTAAGCCAAGCTGATGATGAATGACCTGGTTAAGTACAATATTTCCTCCTTAAATAGATGTTGTAGCCTCTTCAGTCCTGACACTGAAACCATATTCTAATTCACCTTCCTGCTCTTTGCCTTTTTAATCTTGCTGCTGAGAGGCTGAATTTACTTCAGTGGTTTGAGGTTTTTGGTGCACAAAATCCAACATTTTCCTCGGTTTGGACAAGAATGATACACAAATGCATCTGTCAATTCATATCTCAAACAGGGATAACAACTAACAAAAATAATAAGTGCAGCTTATTGTAGAAGCCTTCTTGATGGGAACCCAGTGAAGCCGCAACAGCTTGGTGATAATATAGATTACTGGTGCATAACTCATGTATATCAACAAAGCACAATGCTACTATCTATGCCCATACCCAATGCTTCATAGATCATTTAGTACTTACTATAAAATCATTTCCAGAGTAATTTCCTTTACAGCTTAGGCATAAAAAAACAAATAAAGTAGTATTGATACATTGACTAAATGTTTGGTTTCAGATAAATTGGCATTGTTGTTAAATATTTGGAGACCGATCAGATAGCAATAAATTAAGGAACAAAGTGCAATTCACTGTCAACCTATTAGATCATGAAAAGAGGAACTTAACACAATGTGACAGATTTTCCCAGTTCTAAACGTACAAAATCATTAACCCATTTATAAATAAGATTTTTATGGTTTGACTGCACATATACAGTCATAAATTCTTAATGTTCGTTCATTGTGCACATCAGGATTTTTCCCAAGCATAATAGTCCACTAAATTAACTTAATGTACCTTAAAAATAGAACAGAAAAAAACCAGGTAAACACAGAATCACAATGTTGTCAATTGTTCATTCAAAAGCCATATTTGAAGACCACATAAGTCGCATTTGCATAAGGCGAGGATGTAAAAAGCTGACTGTCCAAATAATTCACGTCAATCACGTTTGGTCACAGAACAATATTTGCATCAGTCACAGGCCTGAAATGAATTTTCCTATTTTGCTTCCAATTTAAGATTTTCCAGAGCAACCCAAAACATCACATCTCCATTGCATTTTGCATTTGCATAGGGCAAAAATGATCTGTGTTAATGTGTTCAATCATATGTTCAATTAATGTGCCCAACAATATCCAGGATCCCCACCAAGTCAGCCAATCCCTCATTTAGTTTAGTTTAGTTTTGTGATACAGTACGGAAACAGGCCCTTTGGCCCACCGAGTCCGCGCCGACCAGCGATCCCTGCACATTAACAATATCCTACACACACTAGAGACAATTTACACTTATGCCAAGTAAACAAACCCAAGCCAATTATCCTACAAACTGGTACATCTTTGAATTGTGGGAGGAAACCGATCTCGAAGAAAACCCATGCGGTCACGGGGAGAACGTACAAACTCCGCACAGACAGCACCCGTATTCGGGATCGACCCCGCGTCTCTGGCGCTGCAAGCGCTGTAAGGCAGTAACTCTACCATTGCTCCTACCAGAAGCTACGTGAGCCTGAAAACCATGACTATCAGGTGCAAGAATACATTCTTCCCAACAACCATCTGGCTTTTAGGCAATACACGATAACCTTAGCAACTATGAACTTCCATGGACTTTCTTTGATGCGCTTAGGACTTTAGGTTTTTTTTTACTGGTCTTATGGTGATTAATTTATTGAATTTAAAAAATATATATGACGGTATATTATTGTGTGTATTGAGTTTACGGGCTTGTAGTTTATTGTATTGAGTTTACAGTGCAGCATAAGTTCACAAGGTTAATCCCCAGGATGGCGGGACTGTGATATGAGGAAAGATTGGAAAGACTGGGCTTGCATTCACTGGAATTTAGAAGGATGAAAGGGTATCTTATAGAAACGTATAAAATTATAAAAGGACTGGACAAGCTAGATACAGGAAAAATGTTCCCAATGTTGGGGGAGTCCAGAACCAGGGGCAACAGCCTAAGAATCAAAGGGATGCCATTTAAAACTGAGATGAGAAAAAAAAAAATTCACCCAGAGAGTTGTGAATTTGTGGAATTCTCTGGCACAGAAGGCAGTAGAGGCCACTTCACTGGGATGAATTTAAAAGAGAGTTAGATAGATCTCTAGGGGCTAGCGGAATCAAGGGATATGGGGAAAAGGCAGGCACGGGGTACTGATTGTGGATGATCAGCCTTGATCACAATGAATGGCGGTGCTGGCTCGAAGGGCCGAATGGCCTACTCCTGCACCTATTTTCTATGTTTCTATGTTGAATATTTGTGAAGGACTCAATTAGCATCATTTCAGTAACAATTGGACAGGGGTGCACTGTGAGGAAAATCTCTGGGATAACACCAGTCTGAAGCTTGTCCCATTTCCCAATCAGTTGCAATGCCTGATCACCAACTTGCCATTTGATCTTCTGTTCACTATTAAAAAAAAATTTCAGTATGCTACCACTGACAGACTTAAAGCAGGGTTACACTTATTTAAAGAGAAGCTATTTTCCCGTTTGCATTTCTGACTGAACAACTGCAGAATGGTTGGTCTCAGGGGCCAGTTACAGAGCCGTCGCTCATTTCTCAAATGCTTCTCTGGAGATCCAAATAGATGAACTGTGGGCCACAAGAGAAACTATTGACATCAGCACCCTAAGAGCTCTATTAAGCAGGCCAAAACTAACCATTTTCCTTTACAGGTTCTGTGTGCAATGTTGAAAGAGTTTTAGTGACCTTATAAGAACATTGAGCACGTCCAACCTACACACACTCATCCCACCACCTCCCTCTACCCTCAACCATTACATTACCAGATTTCTAGCTTCTGCACATGTCCAATTTTATGCCACTGCACTATTTTGATTCTCATTAAATAACTAAATAATGCTCCATAGAAACGCAACACATCAGTGAACAGTCCCAAGTACCTTCATGTTGTCTTGTTCCCTCATCACCCTGTGGCTTTCCCAAGCAGGTTGGCTACATATTACTTGATAACTTTCAAACAGCACAAATGCAGCAAGATTAGCTTTTATCCATTTCCCCAGGATTTTCAACTGAATATGTATAGTTCCATATGATCTTCTCTGTCTGTACAGAGTTTGTACATTCTCCCTGTGACCTGCATGAGTTTTCTCCGGGAAGTCCGGTTTCCTCCCACACTGTTTTTCTCACATTAGGAATATCTGGAACTGCTGATAATCTTAGTGCAGAGATTCTGAATCTTCAAAACTTTGTATTAGCACCAAATATAGTTGGTCTTATCTCAAAGAATGCAGCCTCGTATAAATGATGTCCATTCAACTTCTCTCATAAGTAACCCAGCTGAGTGTCTCTGCTTGAAATAGAATTAAAAGTTCAAAAACATCACCATACACAGGGCCACATTGTACTGGAATAGATAAGACCCACTGATACTGAATTGCCTCCTGCATTGACCACATGCCCATGCCTGCTGGAGCTGGATGGGGAGAGCTGATGCCCCCTTGAGTCCAGTGGTGCGATACAAACCAAGATAAGGCTGCAATGCAAAAGACCTCTCCAATAAGCTTTGACATGTGGCAAATCTGTGGCTATGTCTTTGTCGCCTGTAAATGGTTTTAATGGTTACTCAATGAAAAAACATAGAACGAAGGAGGACGAGTGTTTGCAAATCATTTCTGCTCCACCATTCAACATGATCATAAGCACTCATTATGATCATTAGACATTATGACCATTACCCTGTACAAGCCTTCTCCTCACATAATATCCATTAATCATTAAGAAATGTATCTATCTCCTGCCTGTACATATTTAATGAGTTGTCCTCCACATTCTCTGCTGATAGAGAATTCTATAGGTTCACTATCTTCTGATTTCTGTTTTGAATTACCTTTCTGTATCCCGAGGCTGTGACCTCGGGTTCTGCACTTTCCCGCTACTGGGAACATCTTTGAATTCTAGTTTACTCTCATTATAATTTCATCAGTTTGCATGAGCTCCCCTCTCATTCTTCCATTCTCCAGTGAATACATGCCTAACCAACCCAATCTTTGCTCAACCCTGTGATCCCAGGATTCAGTCTAGTTGACCCAGTCAGTCTAATGTCCGAGATCATGAGAGGAATGGATTGGGGGGAAAGATTTAATAGGAACCAGAGGGGTAACTTTTTTACACAAAGGGTGGTGGATGTATGGAAAGAGCTGCTAGAGGAGGAAGTAGAGGCAGGTACTACCCTAGCATTTAAGATGCATTTGGACAGGTACATGGATAGGTTGGGTTTAGAGGGTTATCAGCCAAATGCAGGGAGATGGGACTAGTGTGGATGGGGCATGTTGGTCGACAAGGGCAAGTTGGTCCATAAGTCTCGTTTCCACACTGTATGACTGTAGAACTCTATGACCTTTGTTCCACTCCCTCCATTCCAAGAATACTTTTCGGTGATGAACTGCATAGAAAACTCCAAAGAGGTCTCACCAAAGCACTGTGTAGCTGCAACAAGTTATCCTTGCCCCAGTGTGTGTGTGTCTGTCTGATTTGCCTTCCTCACTGCTTGTTGTAAGTAAATATTTGCTTTCAGTGGCTGGTGTACAAGGACGCACAGTTCTTATTGCACCTTGTCCTTTCTTAATCTCTCACTATCAGATCCAAAATGGACACGTTTACATAGAAACAGAAGGAACTGCACAGGCTGATTTACAATTAAAAGACACAAAGTGCTGGAGTAACTCCGCGCGTCAGGCAGCATCCCCGGAGAGCATGCATAGGTGATGTTTCAGGTCGGGACCCATATAACCATATAACCATATAACAATTACAGCACGGAAACAGGCCATCTCGACCCTTCTAGTCCGTGCCGAACACGTATTCTCCCCTAGACCCTTCTTCAGAGCCTTAAGAAGATTCCCACGTCCCCATTAATGTCACCTTTTTTTGTCCTCCAGATATGCTGCCTGATCACAGAGTTAATCCAGCACTTTATGTTGAACATTATGTAGATCCATGTTATACTGTTTGTGAAATGCATTTGCCCACACTCTCATGAGTTGTGTCCTGTACTTTTTCAAAATCCTACTGGAGCGTCTTTATAACCCCAACACACCTCACATTCCACCTCGCCCACAACCCACCCTGCCACATCACTGTGTCAACTGCAACTTGAATTTTCAACAATTGTATTTCAAGTCACAGAAATAATGCTGTAAACTCCATGTACTATTTTGTAATACTCATTTATAAAATATAATGAGTTTAAGCTTTGTACTAATCTTAGCACAATTCTGATTTTCTAGAATAAATTAAATGATTTCAAACATCAGTACGCACTGCAAATTGCCATTCTGCTCCCCCATCGATTATCCTTCCAATCTTCAATTCACTTTCCCAATGGTAGAGAAGAGTTTATATTGAAGGAGCCCAACTGAAGATAACAATACTCTGAACAAGGATGAGGAGCTAAAAGTTGCTCAAGGGTCTCTCGAATAACACCTTCCAATAACTAATTTCTCACAACAATTTCATCTCCAATTATAAAGGTTAACAAGCAGCTGCAGTAATTTGCTAATCTCTGACACAGCCAAGCACCTGCATATCCTGGAAAAAAGAACTTAATTTAGCATATTACTCAACACCAATTAAAGTCTCTATTATTCAAATACCTGATCAGGAACTGCAGGCAGTAAATAATTCCATCGTGAGCACGACTGATGCTGTTGGAAGATTCCTGCCTCATTCCGGATGTATGAAATTCAGCTCTGTTTTTACTATTTAATACTATCCCCAGCCTTTTTTTAAACAAGCACAGCATGAAAGAATGTAAACCCAGTAGATGATCACATGCTGTAAATGTTAACTACATGTAACACTTACCCATTGCTGAGAGCTGTAATTTACTTCTGCATATTACGCACATGTTCTGGCACTGGTCTCATTGAAGAGAGCTCTGTGCCCAAATTTGGAATTATTGATGCAGCTCTATCCCAACACTAATACAAATTAAGCAACTTGAAAATAGGGATTTTTATGCTCTGTTAAGACCCATATAACTGCCTCACAACAGTCCAAAGAATTCCCATTTTGATGGGGAGAAACACATAACATTAGCAGCAGTTTCCAAGCAAGTCTGGTGTGATAACTTCACTCTTGCCACATTCAATCCAATAACCAAGGTGTGGGTGATAGAACCAGGCTGAAGAAAAACAAATTGAGGTATTGCTACAAATGCACCATATGTTTCAAAAACGTTCATTGCAATCCAACAAATCCAGAGATTGCCTGCAAGTCTCCATTTATTTATTCTCCCCAGTTCCTTTCAGGTTACGCAACAGCATAGAAATACCAATATTTCTATATTGCCCCCCTAGCCTCTTGATACTATTTCTCCAATTCAACAAAATCTCAAGAGGCCTGCGACCAAGTGTATAACAAATACTTACCACTCTCCATCTCCTTTGATACTATCCACTAACAATAATCTAGCACTCCTAAAATCAAACTTAACAACTACTATTTGAAAAAGAGCATTATCAATTTACATCAGCCTTTACATATTGGAGTGTTTCCTAACCACTCCTGAGAGGTCTAGCTCTTAATTTAAATGTGGTCACCTACCCCTTCCCAATCCCCATTCTGAAAATCAAGGCAAGCATCATTAAACTCCAATGCATGCAACTGTTATTTGTAAAATCTCTCATAACAATATAATCCTTGAAGTCCAGGCATCAGACAAGTAAATCCAATGACTAACAGATGTTATTCCATCCGGAGCTGTCAACTATTTGCATTTGCTGTTCATTTTCCGAGCAATGGGTGGTGGGTATATGGAAAGAACAGCCAAAGGAGGTAGTTGAGGCAGGGAACTACAATAACATTTAAAAGATAATTGGACATGCACATAGATAGGAGAGGTTTAGAGGGATAAGGGCCAAACTCTAGCAGGTAGGACCAATGTAGATGGGACATCCTGGTCGGCATCGGCAAGTTGAGCTGAAGGTCCTGTTCCAATGCTGTATGACTCTGTGACTCAATGTGCAGTTGGCAATGGAAATGGTGATGTTGTAGTTTTCAGTCAGACCATGAAGAGGCATTAATGGGTGGCATAGTGGTACAGCTGGTAGAACTGCTGCCTCACAGCACCAGAGACCCATGCTCAATCATGACCTCGGGTGCTGTCAGCGTGGAGTTTGCACGTTCTCCCTGTGACCATGTAGGTTTCCTTTGGGTGCTCTGGTTTCCTCCCACATCTCAAAGGTGTATGATTTATATGTTAATCGGTCTTTCTAAATCGCCCTATTGTGTAAGGAGTGGGTGAAAAGTGGGTTAGCATAGAACTAGTGTGAACTGATGATCAGTGGTCAGCATGAACTCGGTGGGCCAAAGCCCCTGTTTCCTTGCTGTATCTCTAACCTACACTAAACTAAACAAAACAGAATACTTGACCCTTGGACAATCTTGTATCTTTACTTGACTTTATCTTTCACTAAACGTCATTCCCTTTATCCTGTGTCTCTATACTGTGGAATGCTTGATTTTAATCATGTATAGACTATTCACTGACTGGATAGCACTAACCAAAATAGTTTTTCACTGTACCTCGGTACCTGTGACAATAATAAACTGAATTAAACTAAACTAAACTCACCTCAGAATGTCAAAGTAAGAGACAAGTGCAGAGTTTCCACTTCAAGACCCATTGGCCATTCATGCATAAATTGTAGTTGTGGCTTAAAGTTTCTGCTTGTCCATTTCCATAATCATAAATTCAAACATTTCCATGAATCATTCCAAATTTAGGATGTCATTGCTTAATATTTCCTTGGCTTAAAGATCCCTAATGTACTTAAGTGCTGTAACGTTTTTAATGCAGCTGAAAATGACTTTCTCACACACAAAAAAGCCTTTTTTTTCCATTTTTCTGGCCCAATTTCAATTTTAAATCACTGATAATTGCCTCGAAACTGGCTTTCACCCATGAATGAAGGACTAGGACAAGTGTTGGATGTAGCACAAGGAACCAAACTGGTGAACCCCTCCCAAAATAATCACTAAACTGTGATATTCACCCTAAAATATATATATTTAAGCTGTTTTTTTCCCTTCTAGTTTGCCAAAATGAATGGTTCCAAAGGCAGCTGGCTGCAGAAATCATAGCTGTTCTCTCATTACCGCCAAAGGTCAGGGAGAATGGATTCTTTTCGCTGGAGCATTGCAAGCTGAGAGGAGAACTTATAAATGTTTATAAAATTATGTGAGGCATAGATAGGGTTAACAGTCAGAATTTGTTTCCTAGGCTGGAAATCTCAAATACTAGAGGGCATAAGGAGAGAGGGTTCAGTTTAGTTTAGTTTTTTGTCACATATACCAAGGCACAGTAAAAAGCTTTTTTGGTGTGTGCTATCCAGTCAGCGGAAAGACAATATATGATTACAGTCAGGCAACCCACAGTGCACAGATACAAGATAAAGGGAAATTGTTTAGTTCAAAATAAAGTTGAGAAAGGTCTGATTGAAGATAGTTAGAGGGTCTCCAATAAGGTTGATGGTAGCTCAGTACCACTCTCAGTTGGGGATAGGATGGTTCAGTTGCCTGATAACAGCTGGGAAGAAACTGTCCCTGAATCTGAAGATATGCATTTTCACACTTCTGTACCTCTTGCCTGATGGGAGAGGGAAGAAGAGGCAGTATCCAGGGCGAGACTTGTCCTTGATTATGCTGGTGGCCTTGCCAAGGCTGCATGAAGTATAGATTGAGTCAATTGAAGGATGGTTGGTTTGCGTGATGGTCTGGGCTGCGTCGACAATTCTCTGTAATTTCTTGTGGTCTTGGATGGAGCTATTCCCAAACCATGCTGTGATACATACCGCTACAATGCTTCCTCCGGTGCATCGGTAGAAGATGGTGAGTGTTGTTGGGGACTTGCTGAATTTCCCAAGGCTACTAAGGAAGTGGAGAATGTTCAAAGGAGATGTGCAGGGCAATGTTTTTTGGACAGATAGTGCGCTGGTGGTAAAGGCAAATATGATAGTGATGTTTGAGAGGCCTTTCGGTAGGCACATGAATATGAAGGGGTTGGAGGAATATGGATCATATGTAGGTCAAAGGGATTAGTTTAATTTGGGGCATGGATTATGTACAAGTAAAAGGGATTAGCTTAACGGGATATGGTTGAAGTGCAGACAGGAGGGATTAATTTTAACTTTGGCATTCTGTACAGCAGAAATATTGTGCGCTAAATGGCATGTTTTTGTCCTGTATTGTTCTATGTTCCATGAATGAGTCAGAGCCTTAAAATATGTACTCATGCCTGGCATTGCAATTGTACTAAAGGGAAGAAGGGAAAATATGGCTGACGTGTAGAAAAGGGCAACATATCTGAACATATCTCCATTCCCATTCCCCTGTCATGCGCATGTACCAATTTCCATCCCTTAAGTAACCTCAAGTCTCTGAAGTATGGGATAAAAATGCAGACAAAGATCAGAGTTGTGATCCGTGTGATGAAAAACTGTTGCAGGTGCCCAAACATACAAAGTGAGGCAGCAAAACATCAGTCGCAATGGCAACTCTTAAATTGACACATGGTTGTCGACTTTGTCCAGCACTTGGTCCTTGTTGGGCAGTGATTGAAAACCCATTCCACAAAATTCTCTTGAGGTAAGGTACGATTGTTAGAGAAGGGTGTAGGTGGGAAAGTGAGAGGCTCAGGACTTCATTGTTCAGTTCAGGATATTAGTGAGATGTTGGGACTGAGGATTGGTGAAGGGTACAAAGGTCACAGATCTTCAACATTTGCAAATTGGATTGTGTGAGCATGGAGATCAGTGATATCAAGTTAGAAGGAGGGAAGTGATTGGTTGGAATTTTGGTGGATGGTGAGCATTTGTAGGAGCAATTGGCCGGAATCCCAATATCAATGACAACAAGGTGGGACATATGGGAGCAAAGAGGAAACAAAAATCTTCAAAATGACCTATCTAATTGATTATCTTTCATTGATCTTCCATGGCAAGTACCGAATATGCTTGGTTTTCTTTAACTAATCTGAAGTACCTTATAAAGATGTAGTTAACAAATTCAGCAGACCATGTGACCCACTGGCCAGGCATGTTTAGTAATACTCTCATTTTTTTTTCTGAACTGAGCTCTGTTGATATCTATCAGAACTTTATGACATCTAATTAAATTCCTGGGCCTTAATTTTCAATGAAGAAAGAATTGTACATTCCTTACAGAACATCCCAGAGTACTTGACTGACAGTGAAATATTTTTGCAATGTATATTCTGTTGTAATTTACAAGAAACAAATTCTTATTGCTACAAACATTGATGTAACACCATCTAAGATGACCTATTTTAGTAATGTTGAATGGGAGATAAATATAAGGCAGGCATTGAGGAGAAGAGTCAGTGGACAACAATCGACCAAAATAACTCAGAACCCCAGTAAAGAGACTCAACCCCAAAAGTTGACCATCCCTCTGCCTCCACTGATGGATGCTGTTTGGCTCACCAAGATTCTCCAACAGTTTATATTTTGCTCCAGATTACAGCATCTGCAGTCTCCCGTATCTCCACTGGGAATAATATACCGTTACTTGTTTCTCTTCTCAAGAAGATGCTGTAGGAACTTATACATTTTCAAGAGAAACTAGGATGGTTCGTGGCTACATGTTTCACACCAAATGTTACAAACTTTAACAGTGCAGGCACACCCTCGGCCTGACTGCACAGTCAGCCGAGGTTTTGTGCTCAAGCACAGTTAAGGGCCTGTCCCACTGCGGGGACCTAATTTGCGAGTTTAGAAGAGTTTGCGCTCAACTCCAACATAGTCGAAGGAGGTCGAAGGAGGTCTTCTACATATTCTGTCTGTGGAATTCTCTGCCTCAGAGGGCGGTGGAGGCAGGTTCTCTGGATGCTTTCAAGAGAGAGCTAGATAGGGCTCTTAAAAATAGCGGAGTCAGGGGATATGGGGAGAAGGCAGGAATGGGGTACTGATTGGGGATGATCAGCCATGATCACATTGAATGGCAGTGCTGGCTCGAAGGGCCGAATGGCCTATTCCTGCACCTATTGTCTATTGTCTATTGTCTATTCGTAGGAGGTTCTCTACATAGTCGAAGGAGGTCGTAGGAGGTGTTCTACTTCGGCGATACAACACGACCATGACACTTTTTAAAACTCTCCTAAACTCTTCTAAACTCGCAAATTAGGTCCCCACAGTGGGACAGGCCCTTAAGGAATTAAATCGCAACCTGCTGGATATTTTGCAAAGGAGCAACTAACGGATCAGGCTAAAAATAAACTTTTAGTGAAGCATTCTTCATTCTAAAGCCTGCACACATTGAGACACATGCATGTGAACTTGCTAGCAGCCATTGTCGGAATGACTGAATGTGCCAAAACTAATCAGTGGCGTCAAACTCGCTTCTAATCTCTACGGTGGACTGTTGGCACACTATTAGCTGGTGCACCATGTAGCGTTAACTTTTTTTTTTCACCATTTCTGTCATTTCATGGAACAAGCACCAAAATCAATTGTCAGAAAATTATACGTCAGCCGGAGTTTTAAAGATACTGATGGGTCGGCACATTTTTTGCAGCAATATTTCAATGGAAAATGGTGAGGTAAGGCTATAATCACAGCAGAATAGTGAGCTCCTTGCAGGTCAATTTCAATAAATCCGCAACTTAATTTAATTAGCAATATATGGTGCTCTTTAATTTGAACTGACTTCTGCTTGAAGATAGATCAGAACACAAATGACTATCCCCACACGGAAAGAGTATTTTTTATCCACATAAACCAGTGAATGTACATTGACTGTCAGTGGCACAATTAGCAATCAATGATATTCCACTGACCCTCTAATAGTCATACAGCAAGTTCCTGCCTAACTGGTCTTGCCTCTGGCAGCTCACCTTAAAAGAGACATGTGAAAGAAATTGTACCTGCACCTTCGAAAGATCGCATCTTTTCATCTATGGCTTCCCAGTTTTTGTTGGGAGGAGTGTGAAAATAGTAGGCCAACTGTGTAGAACACCTCCCATTTTCTGATATTCTTGGAAGTGCTTCTGCCAAAATGTGCAGTATAAGAATATGATTCCTTGTGGGATTGAGGGACCATATGAGAACTATAAAGGAGGCAATAGACTTGTTAAATGTCGTCAAAGAGCAGAGCAGCAGATGAGAAAGGAAAAGTCTGCCAAGATGTGATTGGATTGGATTTCATTCTATTAAGCAGGTGGAAAATTCATGCGTCAGAAATAGTTTCCTTTCAGTCTGTTCATCCACGACTGAGGCTCCTGACGAAGCTATCGCTAGATAACTCCGCTCAAGCTTTACATCCTTCTGTTTCCCTGTGATAACAGGGGTTCAGCTCTATCCATACTCGAACAATCCTTTCACTAAAGAAATCTAGTCTTTGCATATATGGAAATGTAATACAATATAATCAAAATCTATTTTTAATGTTACTTGAAGATAGGAAGCAATGGAGTTTGCATAGAATTTGAAGTTGGCACAGTTAATGGAACAGTGTTCCTTTACTCATTCAAGACAAGTTCTTATAATTACTTTCAAAAAATAACTTTAATTCAGTTGATCGCGTTCTATTTTATGGATTATGCCCCCATTGGAAGAAAATATAAATTAATTATAATCAGTAATTTAAAATATGTTTTCTTTACCATAAGAAGCCTGTTTTTTTGTTCAAGAGCATTTCCAATTTACTCTTTTGTTTTTAAGCATTGCTGATTTTCTTTACTCCACTTTTAGCTTCAGCTGTCAATTCTTTCTGTCTTTCTACACACCTGTACGAGTTACCTTAAATCTTAGCTCTTTGACCAATCTTTTGCCATTTGACCTGATATCTCTTCACATGATTCAAAGTTAAGTTGTTTGATGATTCTTGCTGAGATGATTTCTACATTACTCAGCCCGAGCTACCGGCGGCGACAGGAGACTCCTCCGTACTCAGCCCCGAGCCACTGGCATCGACGGACCCGGGGAAGTGATAGTAGACTTTAGGAGAGCTCCCCCTCCCCTCACCCCACTCACCATCAACAACACCACAGTCACATCTGTGGAGTCTTTTAAGTTCCTGGGTGGTTGCCAAACCCCGACAGGCAGCAAGCCGCGGAACCTTGCTGGAGTGTGGCCGAGGCTCATATATATGGGAGGGGGAGTTAAAGTGTTAAAGAGTTAAACCCCCTCCCTTTCCCAAACACTTTAACTCCCCCTCGCATTCCCAATCTGACCTTTCTGTCCTGGGCCTCCTCCATTGTCAGAGTGAGGCCCAGCGCAAATTGCTCAATGCTCTTAAGACAGTGGAATTGACAGTAGACTTTAGGAGAGCTCCCCCTCCCCTCACCCCACTCCCCATCAACAACACCACAGTCACATCTGTGGAGTCTTTTAAGTTCCTGGGAACCATCATCTCCAAGGACCTTAAATTGGGGGGCTACCATCGACTCCACAGTCAAAAAGGCACAACAGAGGATATACTTCCTGTGGCAGCTGAGGAAGCACAATCTGCCACAGGCAATGATGGTCCAATTCTATACGGCCATCGTAGAGTCTGTCCTCACCTTCTCCATCATGGTCTGGTTTGGCTCAGCCACCAAGCACGACATCCGGAGGCTGCAGCGAATCGTCCGATCAGCTGAGAAGGTTATTGACTGCAACCTTCCCTCCATTGACGAACTGTACACTGCAAGAGCCAGGAAGTGAGCGGGTAAGATCATCTCTGACCCCTCTCACCCTGGCCACAAACTCTTTGAATCACTTCCCTCTGGAAGGCGATTCCAGACTGTCAAAGCTGCCACAGCCAGACATAAAAACAGCTTTTTTCCACAAATAATAGTTCTACTCAATAACCAAAAATCTGTAGCCTCCTTTTGCTCTGGTATTTTATTTAATTCACATGTTTAATCAATAATGTTTTATTATTAATTTAATAAATAATAATTAACACCGCAGCAAGACTTCTGATGGGTACCCGTAAAAGGGACCACATCACCCCGATCCTGGCCTCTCTCCACTGGCTCCCAGCACGGTATAGAATTAACTTCAAACTCCTTTTATACGTTTGCAAACCCCTTACCGGGCTTGCCCCCCCCTCTATCAAAAATCTTCTAACCAACTATTCTACCTCCATGTCCCTCAGGTCGGCCGACTTGGGGCTACTGACTATCCTGCAGTCTAGGTTAAAGCTCAGGGGTGACCCCGCTTTTGCGGTTGCAGCACCTAAACTGTGGAATAGCATCCCGCTCCTCATCAGAACTGCACCCACCATCGACTCCTTTAAGTCACGACTCAAAACCTATTTCTACACCCAAGTGTTTTTGAGCCCCGCTGAGGGGGCGCTGTAAACAGTTTATGTCGTGTATCGTTAGGTCTGACTACCGTTGTATGTATCAAATTTAGTACCTGCACTGATGTGAAGCACTTTGGTCAATGTGAGTTGTTTTTAAATGTGCTATACAAATAAATTTATTATTATTATTATTATTATTATTATTAATATTATTATTATTATTATTAATATTATTATTATTATTGTTATTGTTATTATTATTAATGATTAATGTTTTATGTGTCATTCCTAACCGTCACTGTATGTCATGTTGTCACTTTCGGGTGGAGCACCAAGGCAAATTCCTTGTATGAGAATACTTGACCAATAAACGTATTCATTCATTCATTCATTCATTCATTCATTGGAGGTGCAGCACCTCATATTTTGCTTGGGTAGCTTACACCCTAGCGGTATGAACATTGACTTTGTAACTTCAAATAGCCCTTGCTTTCCCTCTCCCTCTCCATCCTCTCCCTTCCCCGTTCTCCCACCAGTCTTACTGTCTCCGACTACATTCTATCTCTGACCCACCCACTCCCCTGACTGAAGAAGGGTCACGACCCGAAACGTCACTCATTCCTCCTCTCCAGAGATGCTGCCTGTCCCGCTGAGTTACTCCAGCATTTTGTGCCTATCTTCGATTTAAATCAGCATCTGCAGTTCTTTCCTACACATTATGCTCCCCTAATTTAGTTTGGCTCCACAGTATTCAACCTACCCTCAATTCATTTTAATTTTCAGTATTCCTTCCTGATTGTTGAGAATGCATGTCCAAAATACACAGACATAAAATCTGGAGTTTACGGAACATTTTTTTCTTGTTCGTCAGTTGCCAATGGTGGTGGCCCGTCGCTAACGACGATGGCGGGTTGTGCAGTCTCAATTCCTGTGGGTTCTGACATGGGTCACGAGACCAATTTGTAAACTGCACACTCGAGGGCAATGGGGCAGATGAAGGTCACCGCTGGCGGGTTCTGGGCGGCAGCCTTCCTCCTCTCCCTGGCGTTGGTAAGTCGCTCTAGGCAGCGCTCCTCGAAGCTGCTGGCTGCTGTTTGTGCTGCTGCGCACCAGCGTGTTCTGTCGCGGGCGTAGGCTTCCAGTTGCTTGGGCGCAAAACCACAATAGTGGAGACACAATCTTTGTACCACTTCCTGGAATGCCCACGGTTCCTTTGTCCCTGGGAGAGCATGCCGTAGAAGACCTGTCGAGGCATGCGGGTTTCATCCATCCTGATGACGTGCCCAGTCCATCAGAGCTGTGCTTTGATGGTCATTGCTTCGATGCTTGTGAAGCTGGATGTATCCAATACTTCTAGGTTGGGCACTATCCTACCAGTGAATGCCCATGATGGACCGTAACGAGTGCATATGGAACTTCTCAAGTTGACGGATGCGATTCCTATACAAGGTCCACGTTTCACAGCCATAGAGCAGGCTGGAAAGCACAACTGCTTTGTAGACTTTGAGTTTAGTTGACAGCTTGATGTTGTGGTGGTTCGACACTCGTGTACGCAGTTGTCCAAGTGCTTGACTGGCTTTGCTGATTCTCGTCGAGATGTCCTTGTCCAGGGTGCCATCAGATGATATTACACTTCCCAAGTATTTGAAGGAGTCAATGGCTTTCAGCTGTGTGCTGTCAATGTGCACACTTGGGGGCGGTGCTGCAGAGTCTGGAGCCGGCTGGTGGATGACTTCCGTTTTGCTAAGGCTGATTGTGAGATCAAAAGCTTGTGCTGCTTCCGCAAATTTGTTCACAATAAACTGGAGGTCGGACTCCTCGTGAGCCAGGAGGGCGCAGTCATCCGCAAAAAGGGCCTCGAGAATGAGCCGTTCGTGCGTCTTGGTTTTGCCGTTCAGTCGTCGAAGGTCAAAGAGAGATCCGTCCAGATAGTACTTCAGGTGCACACCACGGTCGAGGTCCTGGAGTGCGTGACTCAGTACGCAGCCAAAGTAGAGGTTGAAGAGTATAGGGGCCAGAACGCAACCTTGCTTCACTCCATTGGAGATGTCAAAAGATGCAGAAGTTTCGCCGTTGACCAGAACTGTTCCTGTCATGCCATCAGGAAGAGGCGGATGATATGGATGAACTTTCTTGGGCTGCCGAGCTTGTGAAGTATCAACCACAGAGCCTCCCAGAGCCAACTGATAAATATCATCCATCAGGAATATGCCACAATCGTTAATCATTTAGTGAGGATTGTGTCCAGCATTATCAGTAAATCAACAAAAAAGTCAATAAACAAGAAAATTCTAAATTGAAGGAAAGTTTCCATTAGTCCGTAGATTAAACCTCGGTGAAAATAAATTAAAACTTAATTATCAGTCATTCAATATTGGAACAGCATCCATTGCACTCTAGGAGGTTCTCTGTTATAGAATATTTTATGACTTTCACAGGAGTGCACTGCCTACTTATTATTCATCACTTCCTAATATGCAGCATGTTTTCCAGAGCAGGCACAGTTTATTCTCCTTCTCTATCAGACACAAGTATAGCTTTAGTTAATGCCCCAAGACTAATGCATTTTAATTATCTTCTGCATTGGCCTAAACTACCTAATGAAGGATTACAAGTAAATGAACTAAAGCTACTTGCTGATTGTAATGGGAGCAGAGCATTATTCCAAAAAAAACCTCCATGCAATCCAAAAATGCTAAGGTGCACTGTACATGCCAGAGGCCATTGCAAATTCCTGCCAACCTTTGATGCTTCACGCCCTGTGAAAAGTGGTTCAAGAATACATTAAGGTCATGTTTATTCAAACATCAAAGGAGGTGCTGGAAAAAAACTGTGGTGAATTCAGAGGTCAGCAACAAACAAAATATGAATAATGATTCTTAAAACCAAATGCGAATATATAATGAAATGGAATGCAAAGTCATAGTAAGATACTGTGACCACGTATGCTGAGAAATAAAAAGATGGAAATGGTGCAGAAAAATTTCATGAGGATGTTCCCATGACTAGAGAGCTTGAATTGTAAAGAGAGAATAAGCTGGGACTTTTTTCCCTGCAGTGTAGGGGACCTCACAGAGCAATATAAAACCATAAGATTCCCAGATAAGACAGATACACACAGTTTTTTCCCCCAGAGTAGGGTCTAAACTAGAGGACATAGGTTTGTGAGAGGAACAAGAGGGTTAAGGGAATCTAAGCAGCAACTTTTTTCACAGAGGGTGAAAGATTTATGTAATGGGCCTCCAGTGGAATCTGTAGATGTGGGTAAAAGTACAATGTTTCAAAGACATGAGACATGTACACAGATAGCAAAGATATGAATCAAAAGCAGACAAATAGGACAAGCTCAAAGAGACATCTTTTTTTGCATGGACAAGTTGGACCAAAGAGTGTAAAGCATGAACTATTGGCAGGAATTTATGTGCTGTATAATGCTTTGATTCTATGATAGAGCAAATGATATCACAGATCTGTGTATACAATAGATCAGAAGCAAGGAGCAAATGGTCAGACTGTCTGAGGGGACACCTGCCCGCCACTCTCCGTCTAGTTGAGGCTGCAAAATGAACAGCTCAGTTTGATTTACAAACCTGCAGAACTCCCAGTGAGTTGGTAGATAGAAGGTGTGGTGAACTTCACAGTACTTGATCATCACATGTAAGCCACACGCCCACAAAAGTGAGATATTTACGTTGTCAAGGACACCACTTAAGTTCCCTACAAAATTGTATGTGGGAAGGAAAGGTTCCCAGCCTAAATCAACACAATATTTTATTTTAATGCACTGGGGTCTTCGGAAGTGAAGACAACAGGAAATTAAATAAAAGATATGAGACGTAACTTCAGAGTTAATAATGAAAAGCAGATTTATATAATTGACAGGCCTTCAATCTCTCTGTTATTTCTATCTTTGCGCTGTTATGTTCTACAGAAGCAGCCGGTTAGTGGGTCATACTTAGATACATTCTCACAGACGTTGGCACTATTACAACAGAATGATATAAAATGCATTCAACCGAGAGTTCAAAATGATGTCCTTACATTCCCAAATTATAAGTTACAGGGAAGGCACTGAAATTAAATACCTGTTGATGTTTTTCCAACAATCATTTAAAATGCTGAGTTAACTATTTCACTGCTTTTCAATCAAAACAGCAGTGGAAAATGTGGCCATGATTATGCCAGTGATTCCCAAATGGCAAACTCTCAAGGGCCTGTCCCACTTGGCCATCATTTGCGCGCCATTTACGCGACCTGCTAGCGTGTGGGTAGCGTGTGGGTAGTGCGGGGCAGGCGCATGGAGTGTTATGGAGGAGTGTGGAGTGGCGTGGAGGAGTGTGGACTTCGTCCTGCACGAAATCTTCGCGCGCCACTGGCCTGTCGCCTAAGACCCTGGCGCGGCGCAACGTCTCACCTCCAACAGTAGCAGAAGCAGGCAAACGATCGCCGAGCTCGGTCTGGAGCTCACGGCCGTTGCGGATCCAGATCCGCCCCCACTCCTACTCCCAGAGCGGGGCCAAGACGATTGGAGATAGACACAAAATGCTGGAGTAACTCAGCAGGACCGGCAGCATCTCTGGAGAGAGGCAATGGGTGACATTTCGGGTCGAGACCCTTCTTCAGACTGAAGAAAAGTCTCGACCCGAAACATCATCCATTCCTTCTCTCCAGAGATGCTGCCGTCCCGCTGAGTTACTCCTGCATTTTGTGTCTATCTTCAAATGACGTCACGTGCTCCAGACGGCAGTGCTGACGCATGATGACGCGCGTGAACGTCGAGCGTCAGTCACTACCGGCCTGTCGCGTAAATGACAGCCAAGTGGGACAGGTCCTTCATGATTTACGGAGAGACTTAAGGGGCTGACCCACTTGGGCGACCAAATCCGCGAGTTCTGGCGAGTTTGCCCTTGACTCATACTCGCAGCATGGTCAACACGAGGTCGTAGGAGGTCTTTGTAACTCTCCTTCATGCTCGAGAGTAGTCCCCGCGTATTCGAGGCCTCAGCTAGGTCGCGGCGTATCTTTCAAAGTTGAAAAATGCCCGCGAGTAATTAAAAGGTCGCCTTGGAAAAAAATCGATAGTTTTTTTACTCGTAGATTTAGTCGTAGTAATTCGGCATGTTAGTCGTAGGTAATCAAAGGTAGTCGAAGGTAGTCGAAGGTAGTCGAAGGTAGTCGAAGGTAGTCGAAGGTAGTCGAAGGCAGTCGAAGGCAGTCGAAGGTAGTCATAGATAGTCTTCATCATAGTCGAAGTGAGGTCATAGAAACATAGAAACATAGAAAATAGGTGCAGGAGCAGACCATTCGGCCCTTCGAGCCTGCACCGCCATTCAATATGATCATGGCTGATCATCCAACTCAGTATCCTGTACCTGCCTTCTCTCCATACCCCCTGATCCCTTTAGCCACAAGGGCCACATCTAACTCCCTCTTAAATATAGCCAATGAACTGGCCTCAACTACCTTCTGTGGCAGAGAATTCCACAGATTCACCACTCTCTGTGTGAAAAATGTTTTTCTCATCTCGGTCCTAATAGACTTCCCCCTTATCCTTAAACTGTGACCCCTTGTTCTGGACTTCCCCAACATCGGGAACAATCTTCCTGCATCTAGCCTGTCCAACCCCTTAAGAATTTTGTAAGTTTCTATAAGATCCCCCCTCAATCTTCTAAATTCTAGCGAGTACAAGCCGAGTCTATCCAGTCTTTCTTCATATGAAAGTCCTGCCATCCCAGGAATCAGTCTGGTGAACCTTCTCTGTACTCCCTCGATGGCAAGAATGTCTTTCCTCAGATTAGGAGACCAAAACTGTACACAATACTCCAGGTGTGGTCTCACCAAGGCCCTGTACAACTGCAGTAGAACCTCCCTGCTCCTATACTCAAATCCTTTTGCTCTGAATGGTAACATACCAGTTGTTTTCTTCACTGCCTGCTGCACCTGCATGCATACTTTCAATGACTGGTGTACCATGACACCCAGGTCTCGTTGCATCTCCCCTTTTCCTAATCGGCCACCATTCAGATAATAGTCTACTTTCCTGTTCTTGCCACCCAAGTGGATAACCTCACATTTATCCACATTATACTGCATCTGCCATGCATTTGCCCACTCACCCAACCTATCCAAGTCACCTTGCAGCCTCCTAGCATCCTCCTCACATCTAACACTGCCCCCCAGCTTCGTGTCATCTGCAAACTTGGAGATGTTGCATTCAATTCCCTCGTCCAAATCATTAATATATCTTGTAAATAGCTGGGGTACCAGCACTGAGCCTTGCGGTACCCCACTACTCACTGCCTGCCATTCTGAAAAGGACCCATTTACTCCTACTCTTTGCTTCCTGTCTGCCAGCCAGTTCTCTATCCACATCAATACTGAACCCCCAATACCGTGTGCTTTAAGTTTGCATACTAATCTCTTATGTGGGACCTTGTCGAAAGCCTTCTGAAAGTCCAGATATAACACATCCACTGGTTCTCCCTTATCCACTCTACTAGTTACATCCTCGAAAAATTCTATAAGATTCGTCAGACATGATTTACCTTTCATAAATCCATGTTGACTTTGTCCAATGATTTCACCACTTTCCAAATGTGCTGCTATCCCATCTTTAATAACTGACTCTAGCATTTTCCCCACTACCGATGTTAGACTAACTGGTTTGTAATTCCCCGTTTTCTCTCTCCCTCCCTTTTTAAAACGTGGGGTTACATTAGCTACCCTCCAATCCTCAGGAACTACTCCAGAATCTAAAGAGTTTTGAAAAATTATCACTAATGCATCCACTATTTCTGGGGCTACTTCCTTAAGTACTCTGGGATGCAGCCTATCTGGCCCTGGGGATTTATCGGCCTTTAATCCATTCAATTTACCCAACACCACTGGATTTCACTCAGTTCCTCCATCTCATTTGACCCCCGGTCCCCTGCTATTTCCGGCAGATTATTTATGTCTTCCTCAGTGAAAACAGAACCAAAGTAGTTATTCAATTGGTCTGCCATGTCCTTGTTCCCCATGATTGATTCACCTGTTTCTGACTGCAAGGGACCTACATTTGTTTTAACTAATCTTTTTCTCTTCACATATCTATAAAAACTTTTGTCAGTTTTGTCAGTTTTTATGTTCCCTGCCAGTTTTCTTTCATAATCTATTTTCACTTTCCTAATTAAGCCCTTTGTCCTCCTCTGCTGGACTCTGAATTTCTCCCAGTCTTCTGGTAGGCTGCTTTTTCTGGCTAATTTGTATGCTTCATCTTTTGTTTTGATATTATCCCTGATTTCCCTTGTTATCCACGGATGCACTACCTTCCCTGATTTATTCTTTTGCCAAACTGGGATGAACAATTGTTGTAGTTCACCATGCAGTCTTTAAATGCCTTCCATTGCATATCCACCGACAACCCTTTAAGAATCAATTGTCAGTCTATCTTGGCCAATTCACGTCTCATACCCTCAAAGTTACCTTTCTTTAAGTTCAGAACCCTTGTTTCTGAATTAACAATGTCACTCTCCATCCTAAAGAAGAACTCAACCATATTATGGTCACTCTTGCCCAAGGGGCCACGCACAACAAGACTTCTAACTAACCCTGCCTCACTATTCAATACCCAATCTAGAATAGCCTGCTCTCTCGTTGGCTCGAAGGAAATCGAAGGAGGTCGTCTTCACTCTCCACTATTCGGTGTCCAATTTTCCAGAATTTAGTCATAGCTAGTCGTAGCTAGTCGAAGCTCGTCTTCAACATAGTCGAAGGAGGTCGAAGGAGGTCTTCTACATAGTCGAAGGAGGTCTTCAACATGACATTTTTTCAAACTCTCCAAAACTCTTCTAAACTCGCCAATTAGGTCACCCAAGTGGGACAGCCATTTTAGACTGTTAAGATCCTGGGCAATGTCGAGACACCGAGGGGAGGTGCACTCATCCCAGTGAACTGACATGGGGGTTGGGGAGGGGGGTTGGAGGGATCAAATTAAGCAAGTATTTTACATCAGTTCTGTTACTCCTGGCACCTGATTAAGTATAATTTTATTAAGTTCAACCATCTGTTCAGTGGGGAAATGCTGCATGGTATTGGACAAACTGTGTGAATAAGTTTCAAATACAAGACATGCAATGAAAAAGATTAGATTTTAAATCGCATGAAATTAATTAAAGATCCGGGATTAATGAAAGTGCCGGGATGACACCATGGAGTAGCGATAGAGCTACGGCCTTACAGCTCCCGAGACCCAGGTTCGATCCTGCCTACGGGTGCTGTCTGTACAGAGTTTGTACATTCTCCCCGTGACCTGCGTGGGTTTTCTCCGAGATTTCCAGTTTCCTCCCATACTCCAAAGATGTACAGACTTGTAGGTTAATTGGCTAGGTATAAATTTAAATTGTCCCTAGAGTGTGTTGGATAGTGCTAGTGTGCAGGGATCGCTGGTTGGCGTGCACTCAGTGGGCTGAAGTAAGAACGGTCAACCCGATCGTCACCCATTCATTCTCTCCAGAGATGCTGCTTCAGCAATTCGTGTGTATCTTCGGTGGGCTGAAGGGCGTTTCCGCACTATAACTCTCAATGAAACTAAACTAAATCTCAGGTTAGATTGTGGAGCAGAGAGTAATTCTGTAGAAAATATTATTTCAACAAATATTTGCAGAACAGTAAAAATGATGATGTCCTCACTTGCATATGGGATTCTAATGACCAATCTCACGGCATCTATTTACCCCACCCTTTACATTTTTTTAGAGGTGAACAAAGCAAAGACAACAATAATCCATGCTTTCCAATCATAGTAGATTTTCAGTGGAATTCACCTTGTGAATTTCAGAAATGTTTAATTTATTTTTTTGTCTAAACAATTTAGATAAGTTACTACATAGAGGAAGCAGCATAGTAATCTTAATCAAGATTTATGTATGAAAATATTTAACTGCCAAAATCCTAAATGCAGAATTTCACCAAGGCTTTCATGCAGGATGATCACAGTGGGTGTTCTGGCTTGTATTATCCCATTTGCATTAATCTATATAATTAAACGTCTCATCTTGACCACTTCCTGTCTGCGCTGTATATTGATTTTAGAAAAAACGCTACCATATATCGCTATGATTTTTGGCCATCTTACTCACACTCCTCCTCCGCTGAGCAGGCCCTGAGGATTTTTCCCATCGATGAAAAATAAAGTTATGAGTGTTTAAAAAACCTTGAGATCCTCTCGCCTGTCAATCAACGCAATGAAGGTAACGCCCCTTCCGGGGGTGGGGGGGGGGCAGGACTATAAAACCCCGGATGCCTAGATGTGACTCAGTCATTCTGGAAGATCATGAGGGAGAGGCCACGACTTTCATTCTAAGCTGTGAATCAACTGAACTGTGAATCTGCAATGTACTTGCAATCAATGATTTGTTAACCCTTAATGACAATGCCATGAGTTGTTTGGCCTGCTGCCCTGCCGCCCTGCCTGTGCTTAAAACTGCAATGCTTTATTAGGTCCAACTGTGTTTGGAAGGAATAAATGCTTATTAGGTCCGACTGTGTTTGGTTCAAAAGTCCCGCTCATTTCGTGACTTCCGCTTAGTGGACAGGTCGCGCTCATTGCGTAATTTCCGGTGAGTGCAGAGGTCATGCTGATTGCAGATGTGCCGCTGACTGCGGAAGCCCCAAATTGTAGAGGCCGCGCTCAGCCGTGTGAGTATTCAAGAAAGTTTACTGCCATATATATGGTGTGTGAGACAGTGAGTGTGTGTGTGTATGTCTGTGTCTGTGTCTGTGTCTGTGTCTGTGTCTGTGTCTGTGTCTGTGTCTGTGTCTGTGTCTGTGTCTGTGTCTGTGTCTGTGTCTGTGTCTGTGTCTGTGTCTGTGTCTGTGTCTGTGTCTGTGTCTGTGTCTGTGTCTGTGTCTGTGTCTGTGTCTGTGTCTGTGTCTGTGTCTGTGTCTGTGTCTGTGTCTGTGTCTGTGTCTGTGTCTGTGTCTGTGTCTGTGTCTGTGTCTGTGTCTGTGTCTGTGTCTGTGTCTGTGTGTGTGTGTGTGTGTGTGTGGACTGCCAGCCTACCAGCCATAAGTGAGTGAACTGCCAGCCCACCAGCCGTAAGTCACTGAAGTGCCAACCCACCAGCCATGACTTAGTGAACTGCCAGCCCACCAGCCATGACTCACTGAACTGCGAGCTCAAGAATCCATTCAGTCCACCCTCTTCCCCTTCTCTCTCACAGTCTGTCACCTGTTTTGGGCAGAATTTCTGGCAGTTTCTCAGCTGCCAGCCTGCCAGGCCTGAGTGACTGAGCTGCCAGGCCTGAGTGACTGAGCTGCCTGGCCACAGTGACTGAGCTGCCAGCCCAAGAATCCATTCAGCCCAGAATGTCCATACTAGCCCTCTGGAAACCTGTCCCTTCGGCCCACAACACCCATGCTAGCGCTCCAGTAAGGCCCCCACTCCACTGGCCAGCAATATTGAATATGGTGGAGACGTGGAATATTGCGTTGGGGGACCAGCCCTCCCGTGTGAAGCTTGGACCCAACAGGTCCCACTTAGTCCAGTCTGTATTAATATTAGGCCCTGTAATATACTTCACCATCCAACCAAACTACGAGTGCTTCTTAAACCCCGCCCACAAAGCTATCTCAGAGAGATATCTATTTATCTCAAATCTCCTATCTCCAAACTCTCCCACCCACCCCAGCTCCCCCTTCCCCTTACACCCACCAATTTTGCTGATCTGGCTGTGACAAAGACTTCCAATTTTACTTCGGAGTCACGTGAGTGACTACGTGAAGAACCCCGCCAGTGCGCCTGCGCGTCATTACGTCAGACGCATTGGTGCAAACGGACGCGAGGAGCAGAGCTCCTCTAGTGGAATTGTAGTTTTAAACTATAAGGTAAGTATAAACTTTTTTGGAAGTATTTCTGTGTCCGTTTGCTGTGGGTCTGTGGGGATTTTTTCCACAGGCATCATGGAAACAAAGGGCATGGGGAGGAGGCGAGCGGCACAGCCGGTATAAAGTCGCAATATTGCGGTCGGCGACCAGCCGCCTCTGACCACGGTACAGTCGGCAGCAGACAGCATACCGACTGTGGATATTGGGGCTGAAATGAATTTAGTCAGCACCAGTGGGGCAAGGCAAAGCCGATAAAAAGCTGCGGGAATGCGGTCGGTAAAGGATTGCCTCATACCCTACAACAGTCGCCGGCTGGGAGCGGGGCGAACTGTGGACTTGTGCATTAAAGAAAAGAACGGAGCCAGCATCAGTTCTGGTCAGGGCCATGGAGCAAGAGTCAGTTTGGGATTCACCTCCAAGGCTGGATACCACTTTCTGAAGTGGATATTCCAAATGGAGAACCTGTACACAGGTTGCTCCAACAAAACATACTCCAGGAGGAGTGATGGCAGAACCAGGCTCCAGAAGCCAGGTCAGCAGCACCTAGTATAGGGCTGCTTGATAGCACCCTCATTGATGAGGCGTGTGCACAGGGTCAGCAGAGTTTCCAAAATAAGCAAAGACGGCAGCTGCCAGATGGGCTATTCCTGGCAGTACGATTTGTTGCTCTGTGAGAGTTCTGACCCGGAGTCTGACGGTGAGGCCGATACAAACGAAGACGGCAGCTGCCAGATGTTTTATTCCTGGTAGAACGAGTCGCTGCCCCGTCAGAGTCAAGAGAGCCACTGGAAAAGACGTGGTCTCTGTGATCAACTATTGTGTCTACCATCAGCTCTAGTAGTTTACGATGGATGAAAATGCAAAAAAAAGCACGAGATCCCAAGGAACTGCGTATTGCTGAAAGTACTAGCAGTGAACCAAGATAAGGGGTCAGATGGGCGAAGGCATGTAAGCCTAAGGAAAGTAAACTGCAGAGAATATTGAAGCTGCTGGGTTGATGAACAACTGCAATTTGCAAAACAATGGATGGAGGCCATGGATGGAGATGCATCAAGTGGCACTAAGGTTGCTATGTAGCGCCCACTTCAAGATGAATTGTTTCAGGAAGTATGTCATTCGGTCCACCATCAACCCAAAGTTGCAGCAACTCTGTAAAGCCCAGCAATGTGCAGTCATTCAACTTATTCTTCAGAGAAAAAAACTCATGAATCGTGGGAAAGAGTTGGATAATGAGGCAAAAACAGCAAAGTTGATCACAACACCAATGGTCGTCAAGTCTGCAAAGAGGACGTATCCTTTCAGACATCATACAAAATCCTGGACCGACATCAGGAGCAAATCGACCATTGAAGCAGGTACGCAGTTGATATCCTGCAGCAGGAAAACGAAAAAGCGTGGGTTTTGCCTGCCAGGAGCCACGGACCACTGGTCACTCAGATGACAAAGGAGGTAGGTGGACCTGGTTCTTATGGGAACATATTAAGGCAAAAACAGCCAAATATTGGAAGCAAATTACTTCAGTTATTATTCTGAGTATTATAGAAAGGTTTCTAATTGATTCGATTCAAATACTGATTTGCCATCCAGCATGTTCCAAGCAGAACACTCCAATTTCACATTAAAATAATTGATGGAGGTTCAAGCTGAATTGAAAACTTGTTTATAAACAAGTAATTGAAAGGTCGGTTTATCAAAACTACCAAATTGTGTTTAAAATTTCTCAACCTAAAACGGTGAGGAGTATTTTAGATCTGACAAGTCTTTAATATGTTGTGAAGTATAGACACTTCAAAATAGAGACTTTGATACTGCCAAACAATTTATTTCAAAAAAGATGTTTTATGGCACTTATAGATCTGAAAGATGTATATTACTTAATGTTTGTTCATTTATAAGATAAAATTATCTAAAGGAACAATTATGGCAATTCAAAGTTCTGTCTAACGGGTTGACTTCAGTCCCTAGAAATTCACTAAATTGGTAAAACCAATTTTGGGGCTAATTAGAGTCCAAGGACAGATGTGGATGGCTTAACTGGATGATGTCCTAATTAGGACGAACAAGAGAATTCGTGAGTTATCTCTCTCAAATTATTCAAACCACTTTTGAAAGTTGGGTTTAATTCATCCAGAGAGAAATTAAGTTAACGATACTTACAACAATTGATTATTTGATTCAATTGAAAAGGTGGTAATTTACCCAGGGTAAAGGGTAAAGCTAATTGATGGTTGTATTAAGCAGTTGGAAAAGCAACAATCTTCAATTAAGACAGGTGGCCAGCTTGTTAGGAGAATTAGTGTTATTTCCAGCAATACAATATGGGCCATTGGACTACCAGCAGCTGCAGACTGCAAAAAGAAAAAACACTAAGATGCATGATGGCCATTTTCTGATTGGCCATGCAATTAAACAACAAATGCTGCTTCTGATTGCAGTAGTGGATTTAACATGTCGTCAGTAGTTCAAGCAAGATACGGATTGAACAGCCTTCCATGGTCTTAACAGACTGATATCAGTGTACTAGGATTGGTGCCACTGAAAAGGTATCCATCTGTGGACAGATGGAATATGGAAGAAGTATTATTTTACAGACATGGAGAATCGACGTTTTAATGTCTATTGGAAGGCTTATGAGCTACAAGCTTGTTGTTAAATACAACTAATCTGCATGTTCAGTTTCAAATTAACAACACTACAGCAATGGCATGTATTAATTGTATGGGTGGAATTTCCATGATAACAAAGAATGGATGTTTAACCTTAAGATTCTTTAATGATATAATAGTCAGATTTGGGAAGCCAGATATGACTTGTTTCCATCCAGACTCAATCACCAGTTACAGAGATATGTGTTATGGGACTACATCGGGAGACAGTAGCGATGGATGTTTCTCGCTATATTAGGATGGTATGTTGTTATATGCATTTTACTCCATCCTGTCTCATAAATCGGTGGCTGCTTAAAATGAAGCAGTATGCTGCCTCTGGGGTATTCGTGGTACCAGACGGGTCTACACAGCCATGGTTCCCTTTGATATTGGAATTTATGACACAGTTTCTGATAAATGTTCCCAAAAGAAGGAAGTTACTGGTGTATTCGATAATTGGAGAGTAACATCCGTCATATGCCTGTATGGATGCAGGTTTTAAAAAAGAGGATTGTCTGGGCATGCTGTGGACATGCTTACAGCAGTCTGGCGGAAGAGTACTCAAAAGCAGTACATTTGTGAATCTGAGTTGTGACTCTGTAAATACTGCTTTCCCATTATGTAAAGAATGAGGGGAAAACATTTCTGTGTATAAAAGAATGTGGAATGTTGTATGGCACATGTCTCAAATATCTTGGATTGACCTCTATTTAATGGGTTGAGGTATAGTGCGATTTATTCACACAGAAGTATATTATTCCTCGGTTTTATTTGATGAGGTTGGAAAGACATCCTGTTGAGTCTCATTCTTTTATTTCCAGATTAATGAAAGGAATTTTAATTCCAGACCTTCTAAACCTGGGAGGGAATCTGGAATATAGAATTGTTTTAAGCTACTTCAGCAAAGGAGTCTTGGTACGATTCTGATTTGGCCAAGTTCAGCATGAAGGTAGTCATGTTTATGGCACTTGTAACATTACAAAGTTACAGATACACAGAAGTACCTCAGGATTATGTTATGTTTTACATTTTATGAACTACTCAAATGAAGTAGGATCAGGTGTGACAGGATTCAAGATTGTTTTATTAACATATTCTATGGATCCATGTCTATATGTTAAGACATATTTATTGCAAAAAATTGAGGCTACAAAGATCTTATGAAATATGAAAACAAGATTGTTTATCATTCACGAAAAACCATACAAGATAGTGTCAGTCTAGACTATTTTAAGATGGTTAAAAACAAGTTTTAGTTGCTGCACGTGTGAACATTGATGGTTTTACATTCCATTCAGTTTAGCAGCAACATTGACGACCAGGGCGAAGGATGTCCCGTCGATCATATTCTCACAGCCGCCGGGTGATCTAATAAGTTGGTGTTTCAACACTTTTACCATCGGGCTATTGCCAATACGGGGCTGTTTGCAGATACTATATTAAGTTCTGCTTAATTTTCCCTGGGTTAAAGGGGATACTATTAATTATTTTATTCAAATAAATGAATTGCTGCATTTGTGGTACAAATGTTATTATTAATGCATTATTGAATATTCTCGTTCTGAGTCAATCAATGCAGTGATAAGCCGGGATTTGTCTGCGGCATGAAATCACAAAGCTTTAAAATCTTCACGTAGTCACTCGCGTGACTCCGAAGTAAAATAGTAAGATTAAACGAGAATTTACCTAAGTCTGAAGTTTGATCTTTATTTTATGAGGAGTCACGTTGGTGATTACGTGCCCACCACGACCCAACCCTCTATCATAAAG
Source organism: Malacoraja senta (assembly GCA_038087875.1). NCBI lineage: Eukaryota > Metazoa > Chordata > Chondrichthyes > Rajiformes > Rajidae > Malacoraja > Malacoraja senta. The sequence goes on from CM075977.1 coordinate 297,478,867, forward strand.
GTCAGATGGAAGTTCTTGTATTACTCGTTTTATTATGATACTATATTACTCCGCTTGTTGTTTTTTGTGATTTGACACCGCTGCTTCGAAGATTGACGCGCAGGCGCACTGGCGGGCTTCTTCACGTAATCACCAACGTAACTCCTCATAAAATAAAGATCAAACTTCAAACTTAGGTAAGTTCTCGTTTAATCTTACTATTAAAGATGTTTGCTAACCTTTACGAATGCTGAGGTAAATGCTCATTTTTGCAAATTTGGAAAATTTATCAATGCCTATTGGTTAAACTCCAATCATCCATGCCATATATTCAAAGTGTGTGTGATTTCCTCATGTTTTAAAGTGAATTATTAAACTCTTTTGCTGTTATCAATGCTAAAAATCTCCAAAATGTGAAAATAACACCTTAATGTTTTGGTTCCCATTCACAATCAACTATTCCCACCAACCGTTTCCTCATCAACTCCCAAAATAACCTCTACTTTCAGGGATCCTCTTGGGATCACACTAGCCAACAACCAACCTATCAGGGAACCTCCGTGCCTGAGGCCATCTGTTGCCGGCCCTGATTTGTCCCCATCCTTCTTGCTTCCAGATCCCACTGCCCGCACAATCAGTCCGAAGAAGAGTCCAGACCTGAAACGTCACCTATCCATTTTCTCCATAGATGTTGCTTGACCTGTGAGTACTCCAGCACTTTGTGTCAGGGACTCACTCATAGCACCTCCCGTGACCCACAGAGGCGGTGCACTGAAGTGAGGGCGAACATGTGCAGGTCCTAGACCTTGCAGTGAGGAACTAATGAGGAACCAGATGAGCAGGCAAGCAGAGGGTCAGCAGTTTGGTGAACAACTAGGAATGAGCAGTGTCTGCCTGTTGGCATGGTGAGTGATACATTTTACTGTGCAATGCAGCCCAAGTGAAATTATTGCTCATAGAACGGTGATATATTCACACAGACAAAGGATTGGCTGAAAGAGAGAGGACAATGGAGAAACAAATGATCTTTTTGGGTTAGCAGGCTGTCACTGATGGCAATCCACGTGATCGTTGCAAGACCCTCAACATTAACTATCCTTACTGACAACTGAGGTGAAATTGTAGTTCATTTAGTGTCAGGGGTTATGGGGAGAAGGCAGAAGAATGGGGTTAGGAGGGAGAGATAGATCAGCCATGATTGAATGGCGGAGTAGACTTGATGGGCCCAATGGCCTAATTCTGCTCCTATCACTTATGACTTATTCAGGTTTACTGACAATAAAATGCTAAATAAGAAAGTGAGTTATAAGAAGGAAGCAACTTCATTGGTGAGAGGAGGATCGCTCCAATATTACAAGAGGAGCAGTCCTCTCTCTCCATTATAATCCAATCCACCTGCTGGGCAGAGTTGTCCATCAGTTGAATCATATTTTTAATATTTACTGACCAATAATAGTACATAAAGTTAGGGAGTGCTAAGCCACCTAATACTTTGGGTTTATTCAAATGTGTTCTTTGTATTCTATGGGATTTATAATATAAACTATAACAAAAACCCAATTATACATAGTACAATTAGAACTTGGAAACAAATAAAACATCATTTAAAATTACAAAATCTATTGCTTTTATCTCCAATAGTTAATAACCCTTTGTTTAAACCCTCCATTATAGACAAATCATTTATACAATGGGAAAGATTAGGAATTAAAATGCTCGGAGACTTGTATGAAACTGGAAAATTACTATCATTCCAACAATTACAACTAAAATATAACCTGGGAAACAATCAATATTGTAAATATTTCCAAATATGTGATTATCTGAAAATATATACAAAAGACAATTATAATATGCCACTAGATTTACTGGACGAAGCAATGAAGACAAAAGCCGAATCAGCAAATTTAATATCTTATTTGTATAATATTATTTTAAATGTAGAAAAACCAGCAACTGAAGGTATTAGAAGAGACTGGGAACAAGAATTAGCTATTAAAATTTCAAAGGAGAGGTGGAATGAACATTTATTAAATGTGCACAAATGCTCGATTAATGTAAGACACATTTTAATTCAATTCAAAATCTTACACAGATTATATTACTCAAAAACCAAAATTAGTAAAAAAAAATCCCAACGTATCACCTATCTGTGATAAATGTCACTCAAGAAGCTACGATAGCGCATTCATTTGTTTTTTGTACAAAAATTCAAAAATTTTGGATTGAAATTTTTGAAATCTTTACAAAATTATTTAAAATAAAACTGATACCAAAAGCAGAATGGATTATCTTTGGAACAACAGAAGGTAACCCTGAACTAAATGTGTTTCAAAAGAACTTATTTGATTACGGGTTAATAACTGGAAAAAAGCTTATCCTAAAATTCTGGAAAAATGCTCCTATACCAACTATAAACATGTGGATTACAAATATGTTTGAAACATTACACCTGGAAGAGATAAGACTCATCCTGGCAGGCAAATCAGATCACTTCTATAGGACGTGGTCTTCATTTATAGAACTACTACAAGCATAAGGTGCAACAGTACTTTAAAAAGGTACCGATGTCAGGACTTGGTAAAGGGGGATGAAAGGTGGCGAGTTGGTATATCCCTTTTGCGCGATGTTCATAATAGAGTATCTGTTTTTCTCTTTTTTCTTCTTTCTCTTTTTTCTTTCCTAGGGTCTTTCTCTTAATCTCTTTTCTCTAATTTCTCGTCTACAGGGTCTTTATTCTTTCCTTTTGACATGCTTTTACACTATTTTCTTTCACTTTCTCTTTTTTCTTAATTTCAACCTTTTTTTCTTTTAATAGCTTTAAAAAATGAAGGAGTACATTAAATGTAATAAGATATGTGTGGTGTGCACTAATGTAATTGTTTGTAATTTAATGTACTAATAAATAAAATTTAAAAAATAAATAAATAAAAATAAGAAGGAAGCAAAAGAGTAGGGACAGGTTAATAGAGGGGAAAAATCAATGTAGTAGAATGATGGAAATGCAAAATTATGAATAGAAAAACTATATTTTTAAAATTTGCCTTCATCGGTAAGTTATTTAAGTGCAGGAGCTGGACTTGCTACAGCTGTATAAGATGCCAATGAGACCACATTTGCAGTATCACATGCAATTCTGGTTGTGCTGCTGTTGGAAGAATGTCATTAAGCTAGAAAGCATGCAACAAATATTTAGCTGGGACTTTTTCCCTAGAGCGTGGGAGACCTTATAGAGATATAAAAATCATAAGAGGCAAAGATAAGGAGGAGTCTAGAATTAAAGAACCTAGGTTTAACGTGAGAGGGGAAAGATATAAAAGAGATTTCAGTGACAATTTATTTCCACAGCGGGTGGAGCATATATGCAATGATCTGTCAAAGGATATTCCAGAGGTGGGTACAAAGGTGACATTTAGAAGACAATTAGACAATTGCATGGACAGAAAATATTTAGATGGATATAAACCTATCGCAGGGAAATGGGACCAGCTCAGGCAGAGGGCGGCACAATAGTCCAGCGGTCGAGTTGCTGCCTTACAACCTCAGAGACCCGGGTTCAATCTTGACTACGGGTGCTGTCTGTATGGAGTTTGCTCTCTTCTGTAACCATGTGGGTTTTCTCCAGGTGCACCAGGTTCCTCCCACATTCTGAAGATGTGCATGTTTGTAGGTTAATTGGTTTCTGTCAATTGTCCCTAATGTGTAGGATAGAACTCGTGCACAGGTGATCGCTGGTCAGCATGAACTCGATGGGCTGAAGGGCTTGTTTCCACACTGTATGTCTAAAATTAAAACAAAAACTAATACCTGGTTGCCCCGGATGAGTCTGGCCAATGGACCTGTTGTTGTGCTGTAGGTCTCTATGCCTCTATTTCACCAACACATTTTGTTCTGGATTTTAGGATAAAATGGCAGCAGGGTCATTCTATATTTGCTAATAATTTGCTGCATTAGGAATTTCTGCAGAACAGTGGGAATTCCAATGTTTCTGATATCTGATGAGGCTAATTGTTGACTGGTGTTTGATTCTTCATGTTCCATTGCATGATCCATGGTCACTGCAATTCTCCACAACTTAGAATTGGGAATCAATAGAAACAATCAGCACCAAATAAATGGCTGTCTTATCTACTGATTTCCTTGGAAGAACATCATTGCAAGTGACTAAATATTTTAATATTTTTTGTACTATTAAAGTTGATCAGCTATTTCGTGAGGGAGGGGGGTTTATTGTTTCTAGTAGAAAGAACTTGTAGTGGACTCATCGCTGACCATGAATCCTTGATCCTAAGTTTCTGAAAGTCAAATAGAAGTAAGAGTGATCTGAAAGAGGTGTAAAATCATAAGGGGAATTGACAGGGTAAATGTATAGAATCTTTTACCCAGGATAGGCGAATCAAGAACCAGAGAACATATGTTTAAAGTGAGACAGGAAACATGGAATAAAAATCTGAGGGGCAACTTTTTCACACAGACAATCACAATCACAATAATACTTTATTAGCCAAGTATGTTTTGCAACATACGAGGAATTTCATTTGCCATGTCAGTCATACAAATAAAAGCAACGGAACACACAAAATAAATTTTAACGTAAACATCCACCACAGCGACTCCTCCACATTCCTCACTGTGATGGAAGGCAAAACAAAGTTCAAATCTCTTCCCTTGTGTGCTCTCCTGCGTTCGGGGGTCTCGAGCCCTCCGTTGACAGGAAGATCTTGACTGCCGTAGCCGGTGGCGTTTTGGCCCTCTACATCAGGGTGATCAGCTCCTGCATCGGGGAGGGATGTCGGCTCCCCGCGCCGGGTGATCGAACCCCGCGTCGGGGCTGGTCAAGCCTCTGTGTCGTTGGAGTTTCCCGACTAGCCTCTCCTGAAACTGCGAGCTCTCGATGTAAAGTCCGTAGGCCGCGGTTGGACCGATCCCAGGCAAGGGATCGGCTCTGATGTGAAGTCCACACCTCGCAGTGGGGCCCAAAGTCAGTCCGAGGAGGCAACCAGCTCCATCGATGGTAGGCCGCAGAGCGACCAGATCCAGAGACACGATCCGGAAAATAATCGCATCTCCGACAAGGTAAGAACCTGAAAAAAACTTTTCCCCGACCCCCACCCCCACCCCCTTCCCCTACAAAAACAAACCGGAGAACATTCATACAGACTTTTAAAACACACGAAAAAAAATTAAAAAGACGGAAAAACAGACAGACTGTTGACGGGGCTGCCAATCATTCAGCGCCCCTGGTGGTGACGTTGATGGGTATATGGAATGAGCTTACAGCGGAGATAGTTGAGGCAGGTACAACAACAGCATTTAACAGCCACATGGATAGGAATGGTTTAGAGGAAAATGAATCAAACGCAGGCAGGTGGGACTTGTGTAGGTGGGACATCTTGGTCGGCATTGGGCCGAGGAGCCTGTTTCCGTGCTAAATGGCTGTATGACTATGGCTCTGACTCTGTAACACTATCACTTTATGACTAACTGAGGATGCAAGAAATCTAAAAGAAAATCGTAGAAAACGCACAGAATAGTCAGCAAGCCAGGCAAGTCCTGAGAAAAGAGAAACTGTCACATTACTGACCTTGGATGGAAGACTGAGGTTCTGATAGCCGATTCCAAATGTGTTTAACTGGGTAGATTATAAGTTGCCGTTTCCTGTCATTGGAAACTCTATAGTCTCAGGAAAAGGAACCAACCAGTTAGGACCAAGGTGAGAAGAAATTTCTTCAGTCAGATGTACACTCAACTTGTATCGTGACAATAATAAACTACACTAAACTAAGCTAATCTATGCAATTCTCTATCTCAGGAGGCAGTAGATACAAATCACATATCGCTGACAACTTTGACATGGATCATCGCAGTACTGTTGCTGGGTCAGACTCGTGAAATTCCTATCTAAAAGCATTGTCAGAGTTTGGGCTTCTCTACATCAGCAGAGCTGTAGAACTGACACCTAGGAATGAAAACTATACGAGACTTTTCCCAGCAATGCGCGCACCACTTGAACAACCCTAAACTAACTAAACTGGATAACTTCAGTTGAAATACATTTCAGGATAAAGTAGGTAGTTTTGGTGATGAATAACATGTTGGATTTGAAGCATAGTTGATTGTGAGCCATCTGTTGCAACCGGCAGGAGCAGCTGCAGAGACGAATGAATAAGAGTCATGGGTATGTGATTTTAGACAGATGCCAAGTAATACAGCTTTGATCATCTCCATGTTCAATTGCAGGAAAGTCTGACTCATCTACAGTTTGACATGTGCCAAGAAGTCTGATGTCAGCAAGCACTCGGAAAATCACTATATTCCTTCTCGCATTACAAAATATTCGATTCATAAAGTGCAGCACAGGTTCTGGAAATACGAGCAAAATAAGTGGTCAACTACTTTACTTCCATTCGCAAAACAGTATCCTTCCAGCTTCAGGTTTTAGTTACTAGGTGTGTCACTGGTTGAAATGTCCACTCAAGGAGCAGAGCAGAAGGTGGATGCATGTTTAATAAGGCTTCGTGGAGAAAGAGGCTGCAGTACAAGAATAACAAAAACAACAGACCTCAACAGAGTGAATTCCCACAGAGAGTTGACTGCTCAACTACAGGGACTGCAGAAAACTACTGATATTTTAAGCACAGGTGTCTCAGAGTGACTTCCAACCTATAACAACTACAAAGGGGGAGTTTAGAGTTTAGAGGGCATAGGTTTAATGTGAGAGTGGAGAAATTTAAAGCAGATCTGAAGGGTGACGTTTTTCACAAAGACAGCCATGGTTATCTGGGACAAGCTGCTGGAAACAGTGATAGAGGCAGATACATTTCCAATGTTTAAAAGGCATTTGAACATGTACTTGCACAGGAAACGCATAGAGGGATGCAGGCTTAATGAGATTCCTTTATTTGTCATTCAGACCTTTCGGTCTGAACGAAATTTCGTTGCCTGCAGTCATACATATAATAATAAATAACAAAACACACAATAAACACAAATTAACATCCACCACAGTGAGTTCACCAGGCACCTCCTCACTGTGATGGAGGCAAAAGTCTTAAAGTCTCTGTCTCTTCCCGCTTTGTTCTTCCTCTGCGCTGAGGCGATCCAGGCTTCTGATGTTGTGATCCCGCCGGGTGATGGTAAGTCAATCCCATGGCTGAATCCGTGCTCCGCAACGGGCCGGTTCAAACTCCGCGGCCCGGGGTGGTCGAAGCTGCCGAAGCTGCCGCCCTCCAGTCCAGCGGACGCAGCTGCAGTTGCGGGAGCTCCAGAAAAACAGGTCGCCCACCTGTGACCTGCGAGCTCCCGACGATGTCGTCCACCGGGCCCGCGGCCGAGCCTCCGGATTCAGGTCTCCACCAGCGTCCTCGGTCGCCACCGCCGGAATGCCACCGCAGCCCCGAAGCCGGCCAGCCCCGCGCTGGTAAGTCCATGGCCTCGAGGTCGGTCGGTCGCAGTTGGAGGCCGGCAGCTCCGCCATTTTGGCCTCAGCGCAGACGGAGGCAGAGAAGGGGGATATGACAAGAAAAAGCCGCATTCCCCCGAAGGAAGAGACAAAAATCATGTTTCACCCCCCCCCCCACCCCCCGCCCACACATACACAACCCAATAAACTAAAATTTAACTAAAACAGGACAGAAGAAAACAACAAAAAAAGTAAAAACAGACGGACTGCAGGCGAGCCGCTGCTGTTCGACAGCGCCGCCACTTCCGGATGATGGCAAAAGGGAAGAATAGGCCTCACAGTGACAGCAACTGTGAGGCCTTCACTGTGGCAGCCCATTGCATCAGAGGCCTTTGATCCACTCCATCAAACCACAGATAGCTACAGAGCAAGCAGTATCTGATCAGATGCAACCTAAGCACATGTTCAATGTGCCTATAACAATTCTAATTGGCACGCAGAATATGATTGTGCAGATATGGGCCAAGCGCAGGCAAGTGGGACTAGCTCGGTTGGGCACTTTGGTCGGATGGACGTGTTTATGTGCTGAATAGCTCTATTACTCTATAATTAACATGTGGAAATGTTTCTGCTCTGTTCTCTCCTGCACCAGTCACCAGAGCAGGAGTCAAGATTTGGGGTGTTTCAGTTATACTGTATAATCACATCACCATCAGCTGTACAGCAAGCAGCTGTGGAGCATGAACATGAAGGTGATGGGTTGTCTTTTGATAAGCCCACCAAGAACAATTTATTAGTTCCATCCAGGAACTAATATTTCCACATTTATCAGAGCTTCCCATCACTAATAATTTCAGCAACCGTACGACAAGAATAACAAAATAAATTCCAATATAAGCTAACAATTCTGACCCAAATTTATAAATTAAAACAGAAACATCAAACCACTCACTGCAGAAATGTCTATGAACAAGCTTCCCACTTGTCTTTCAATCCTGGTAGTCCAAGGCTGTGCTGCTCCAAAGCTGCTGCATGGCCATTGGAAAGTCCCAGACTACAAGTAGGGGAGCTTGTGTGTGACCATCGAGGATACATTTGAGCAGCTTTCTGCCCAGAAGGCCTGGGTTCAATCTGTACCATTTTGGCATGAATAGCAGCAGTCTGAGCTGGCTAGTTGCCAACTAACCTGGTGGAGTTGCCAGTGGTGGGGAGGGCTGGGGTGGGGCCCCTAGTGGGTGCTAGGGTAGGGATCATGAATGTCACCAACCTGAGCAACAGATATTTGCTCTACAAACCAACCATTATTTACTTGGGTAGGAAGGACCTGCAGCTGCTGGTTTATACCGAAGAGAGACACGAAATGCTGGAATAACTCAGCAGGTCTCAGAATCTCTGGAGAAAAGGAATAGGTGATATTTTGGGTCGGAAACCTTCATCAGACTGAAAGATAAAAGTGTATGGGGGTAGAGAGGGGGGTGTGGGAGTCCGATCCGAAACGTCACCTATTCGTTTTCTCCAGAGATGATGCCCAACCTGCTGATTTACTCCAGCATTCTGTGTCTATCTGTCTGTCTTTGTTTTTTTTTTTACCTGGGACAGCTCCTCAGTCACCCTGAGGGACAACAGACCACCAGAACGTAGAGATTCCTTGCAAGTACATTGAACATTGGTGTTTACACTCTGATCTTCTTCCAACATTTATACTTCCTCAGAAATTTGAGGAGATTCAGCGTGTACCTTGGCAGGTATTATCGCAACAATTAAAAAACATTTGGATAGGTAGATGGATAGGATAGGTTTACAGGGACAGGGGCCAAACACAGGGAGGTGGAACTAGTGTAGATAGGGCATGTTGGTCGGCGTGGCAAGTTGGGCCAAAGCACCTGTTTCCATGCTGTATGACTCAATTACTGTATGGCATCAAACACTCTATTGAAATTATTTGCTGGCTTTGCCTTGCACTAATCGTTATTCCCTTATCATGTATCTATAAACCCTAAATGGATTGATTGTCATCATGTATTGTCTTTCTACTAACTGGTTAGCATGCAACAAAAAGCTTTTCACTGTACCTCGGTACACATGACAATAAACTAAACTGAACTGATTCACTGGATGTTTTCAAGAGAGAGTTAGATTTAGCTCTTAGGGCTAACGAAATTAAGGGATATGGGGAAAAAACAGGAATGAGGTACTGATTTTGGATGATCAGCCATGATCATATTGAACGGCGGTGCTAGCTCGAAGGGCTGAATGGCCTACTCCTGCACTTATTTTCTATGTTTCTATGAACTGAACTGAAGTGGCAGTGTTTCCTCATCTTCACCACTTCTACTCTTCCTCTGTTACTACCATTGCATGACATTGTGTGAGTGCTTGGTCGTTCGGAAGGAGAAAGCACAAAGTGAGAACGTGGGCAGGAAGTCGGTAAATAAAATCAAAAGAGTGAGGAGGACATGGGACAGATTAAATGCAAGGATCACATCACCTCTACTCTTTACAAGTCGACGCTTGAGTGGGTCCGGCAATGGCTGACTTAACGCTGACATCTATCAGCATCTCCAAAGAAGTATGAAAATGCTGCCATACCCCTTTCCCTCCTGAAGGCTCCTGCTACCACGCTTAGACTACCTTACATTTCTGGAAGAAAATATGCCAATTGGTATCAGGCATTTTTGGCCTGGTGTTTAGAGAAATTGCTGGCTGATGATGTAATTGTTCGGAACATTTATTGGGTTATGGCATTTGCTGACCTTGACCTAGTGTCGGAGGTCTCTGGATGTTTTTCAGTATAGCATCCAGGTCCTCGGGAGAAGTCACAAAGTGCTGGGGTAGATCAGTGGGTCAGGCAGCAGGTCTGGAGAATAGGTGATGTTTCTGGTCGGGACCCTTCTTCAGACTGATTGTGGGGGGTGGGAGTGGGAACAAAGCTGGAAAGTAGGGGCAGAACAAAGTCTGGCAGATAATAGGCCAAGACACGTGAGGGGAGTTTTTGATAGGCTGAAGGTTGGACAAAGGCCAAAAAAGGTGTGAGACAAAAGGATTGAAGAGTTGTGAATGGTGAGCTAGAGGAAGGCGGAAGGGGGAGGGGGAGAGGGGTAGATGTTGGTGGAAGTGGGGGGAGTGGGGAGAAATAGGCGTGAGTCCAGATGGGGCACAGGGGAGAGGTCCTCAAGGCCTGACTTTAGGCATTGACTGCCATGGCAATTAGTCCCAGTACATTGAAGGAGTAGGTTAGAGGGCCAATGATGCACCTGTTTGATGGAACACATCTCTGCTTCTCTCCACCAAGACCTCCAATGTGTGGTTGAAAAACCTGAAACTCACTCCAGTCACAGTGCCATTTATACTTTTCCTCTCGACGTGGGCATGAATTCCACCAACTGTTCCAGCCATTGTACACGTCCCTTTAAGAGGTGGCAGCTGCTTCAGTACAAATGTCTGCTCACAGTGTTGCCTACTTGCGAAGGCAGGCAGCTACTCAACCATGATCACCATGATGGCAGCATCTGCCACTGGCACCCACACAACTGGCAAGGAACACAAAGTTGCCAGAACAAGTACTAATTAATCCTGCATCATGATCCCTCTGCCATTTTCTCTCCAGTCCAGTCATGCCTAATTTATCACTTGGTGCTTTAAACATTATTTTCATGCCTTTAAATTTTATCCATCTGCTTTTGTTTTCAACCTCATGCATTAACTAACCTGTGCTGCTTCTTTGAATGCAAGGGAGAGGTTGGGCCTGCTTGGACTTTATTTCTTGGAGCACAGGAGGTGAGGGGTGACCTCAGAGAGGTGTATAAAATCATAAACGGAATAGATAGAGTGAATGCACAGAATTTTTTTACCCGGAGTACGGGAATCAAGAACCAGAGTACATACTGTAGCTTTACGGTGTGACGGCAAGATTTAATACAAACCTGAGGGGCAACTTTTTCATTCAGAGGGTGGTGGATAAATGGAACAAGCTATGAGAGGATGTAGTTGAAGCAGGTACTATAATAGCATTTACTTGGACAGGCACTTGGATATGAAAGATTTAGAGGGAAATGGGCCAAATGCAGGCAAATGGGATTCATTTAAATGGGGCATCTTGGTTGGCATGGATAAATTGAGCCGACGGGGCCTGTTTCCGTGCTGTATGACTCTGACTCTAGGACCAGATCTATTTTCTAAATGGGGTGAGAATCCAGAAATTGGAGGTGCAAAGGGATTCCCAAAAGTTAATCTGCAACTTGAATCAGTAGTAAAGAAAGCAAACTCAATGCTGGCATTTATTTAAAGAGGGCTTGTATACAAAAACAGGGATGTAATGTTGAGGCTCTATAGGGTACTGGTAAGGCCACATTTGGAATACTGTGAGCAATTTTGGGCACCATATCTGAGGAAGGATGTGCTTGCTCTGGAGAGGGTCTAGATGAGGTTTACAATAATGATCCGAGGAATGAGTAGGTTAACCTATGATGAGCGTTTGTCGGCACTGGGCTTGTACTCGCTAGAGTTTAGAAGAATGGGGGACCTCGTTGAAACATACAGAATAGTGAAAGGCTTGGATAGAGTGAATGTGGAGAGGATGTTTCCACCAGTGGGAGAGTCTAGGACTAGAGGTCACAGCCTCAGAATTAAAGGATGTTCTTTTCGGAATGAGATGAGTAGAAATTTCTTTAGTCAGAGGGTGGTGAATCTGTGGAATTCTTTGCCACAGAAGGCTATGGAGGCCGTCAGTGGATATTTTTAAGGCAGAGATAGATAGATTCTTGATTAGTACAGGTGTCAGAGGTTACGGGGAGAAGGCAGGAGAATGGACTTAGGAGGGAGAGATAGATCAGCCATGATTGACGATGGGCCAAATGGCCTAATTCTATTATTCATGACCTTATTGTTTCTCTGCTCAGTTTAAAATCTTATTATCCAGACAGTGGGTGGTTTATTCATTCTTGCTCCCAAAATGCACATAGTTAACCATGTCAAAGTTAATTTGCTGTTAATGGGTTATTCCTGTAATTTTAACATCTGTTTTGTTTTATTATTATTACCTACTCCATCCAAATTGATGTCATCTGAAAATGAAATGATTTTTCCAACTAAATTAGGGTACAAGAAATGCTGCATGTGAAAATAAGTGCTAGGTTAAAGCTGGCATGAAATTATTGAATGTGACAACTTACTATCCATAAGTGCTCTTCATTCAGAATGAAAGTGATCAGTGTGTCATACCTAATCAACTCAACTGACTTATCTCACCAGATTTTACTGTTTTAATGACATCTCATGAAGATTCCCAGCTGGCAAATGAAAGGGCGATAACAATTTTTGATTCATTGCAAAATTCCCTTTCATAGTTGGTTTCTTATTCCAAAAAATGCAGAACAAAAATGGTGCATTAGTGTGATTAAAATTATTGTTTTGTCCAGCAATTTGTATTCATTAAGTGATTGATATCTCAGAATGTCTTCAATCTGTGCCGTTGGAGCCAATATGCTTTTGGAAGGTTTTAATGGGAGAGAGAGTTTCAGGATTTTCAAACACAGTACTGAAGGCTTTGATTGAGAGAACCAGGTATGTGCACATCCACAGGAGGTTTAGAAGTATTAAGTACAAGCCTAAGAGTTGCTAACTGTGTAATATTTTATATTAAAGGCGATAGTGCAAAATAGGTTTAACGTTTTGTGTCCTGCAGAGAATATGTCTCACCTACTAAATGTCTGTCAACAATTTCACACAAAGCTCATAAATGCACAATGGGATTATGTGCAAATGTGTTAGTTCCGCTTGTCCTTGCAATTAATAATAGTTGGTGTATTGACTTCCATATATAGCATTTCGCCTTATAAATTACAGCAAGTATGGTGATTTCATTTAAACTTGGGAATAATTAATTAAGTTCTTGACATCCATGCCTCCTCTCCTAAAATATTACAGGAGATTAATAGTATAAAGAAGATGTGCAGATGCTGAATACAAAAACACAATTTCCTCCCATAAAAAAGATTAGCATAAGAATAATATCAGGAGAGACTTCTTAAAAATGAATAGGAAAGGTGTAGAGGGCTATGGACCAAATGCAGGGAAATGGGACGAGGTTAGGTGGGGCATCTTGGTCAGCATGGACAAGTTGGGCTGAAGGGCCTAATTCCGTACTGTATGATTCTGACTCTCTGACTCTATGATGCAAGCTGGAAATCTGGAAAGTCAGATGAAATATTTAAGGTCAGAAATTATTTGGCATGCCAGCTAATTTGATGCCTTAAAATACGTGAAACAGATCACTGAATGATTGTTCAAAAAGGATGTTATGGCTGGAATCTGCATGAGGTCCACACATTTACCAGCAGAGGTGTAATTACGCGCTCTTTTTACCACTCATTCCGAAAAAGCCTCTGCTTCAGAAGATTTTTGAAAAGTCACATAAGATATTAATGTACATATTTAATGCACATGGGATTGGGGATAGTGTACTAATCTCGATAAAGAACTGGTTTGCAGATGGAACACAAAAATTAGGAATAAATGGGACCTTTTTCAAGAAGCAAACATATCTCGTGAGGTATCACACAGGTTCAGTGCTATGGACCCCAACTGTTCACAATAGATACTTGTGTATTAAAAATAAAGTATCTCCAACAAAAGCAGAAATGCTGGAGAAACTCAGCCACCGAAGGAGCATCTGTGGAAAGAAAACCAGTTGATGTTTTTTCACCCAGAGAGTTGTGAATCTGTGGAATTCTCTGCCACAGAAGGCAGTGGAAGCCAATTCACTGGATGTATTCAAGAGAGTTAGATATAGATTTTTGGGCTAACAGAATCAAGGGATATGGGGAGAAAGCAAGAATGGGGTACTGATTGTGGATGATCAGCCATGATCATATTGAATGGCGGTGCTGGCTCAAAGGGCCGAATGGCCTACTCCTGCACCTCCTTTCTGTTTCTATGGTTGGGGACAAAGATCCTTTTACCGAACACTCCAAGAATCTCCAGGTTTGTGGTGGACATAAAGCTGGGTGGAAGTGTGAGCCTGTAAGAGGATGCAGAGAGGTTACATCATGGTTTGATAAGTAAATGGGTGAATGCAATCCTGATGCAAAGTAATGAATATAATGTTGATTATTTTGAGGTTTTGCATTTTGGTGGCAAATACAGGAAGACAAATTATGATCTCAATGACAATAGATGATGAAAGGGACAAGAGGTCCAGGAAACCTGGCTGTCCTAGTACAGCAATCAATGAAAGGAAGCATACAGCTGCAGCTGTTGGGGAAGGAGGAAAATGTTGTGTTGACCTTAAAAATGAGGACATTTCACAACAGGATTTTAAGAATAAGGGGTAAGTCATTTAGAATGGAGATGAGGAAAAACTTTTTCACACATAGAGTTGTGAGTCTGTGGAATTTTCTGCCTCAGAGGCCGGTGGAGGCCGGTTCTCTGAATACTTTCAAGAGAGAGCTAGATAGGGCTCTTAAAGATAGCGGAGTCAGGGGATATGGGGAGAAGGCAGGAACTGGGTACTGATTGTGGATGATCAGCCATGATCACAGTGAATGGTGGTGCTGACTCAAAGGGCCAAATGGCCTACTCCTGCACCTATTGTCTATTGTCTATTGCAACTCAGCGGATCAGGCAGCATCCTTGGTGAGGTTTCAGATCGGGATCCTTTATCAGACATTTCCTGTTGCGAGAAGCAGTGGATTGAGTGCAGGTCCCTGAAACCCCGGTAGGTCCAAACTGGGAGGCCTGGAAACTGGACCTGGAAGCCAGGAGGCACAAGGTAGCAGCACAGGCAAGTGCTGAGGAAACACACAGGCCTGCGGCAGCAAGTCCGAGTCAGAACATGGTGGTAGAGCAGGAGAGTAGCATGAATCACGGAGGGGAGTGGCAAGAGAGGGTCTCACCGAACTCCCGTCAGGGAGAGGAGAATTCTTCAAAGTAGACATAGCTTGAGGAGATTTTATAGTGGTGCAGACAAAATGTAGAAACAAGGAACCAGCATCTGGAGGGAGGGCACCAATGGTTCACCAAGAATGGGGTTGCAGGACTTATAAACAAAGAGAGATTGGTGTTCACCAGAATTTAGAAGCATGAGAGGGGACTTTATTGAAAACTTAGAATATCCTGATTGGACTGTTTTTGTTTAGACATTGGAATGATGCTCCTAGTAGCGGGGGATGTCTGAACTAGGAGTGACAACTGAAAATTATGGGCTATACTATTTAGGCATGAATCAGAAGAAATTTGTTCAGAGAATGGTGGATCTATGCACTTATCCACCATAAAAGGCAATTGAGGCAAAGTCATTAAATATATTCAAGCCAGAATTAAATATGGTTCTATCCATGCTAAAGAGATCAGTGAATACAGGGGAAGAACAGGAATAGATTAATGAATTTGGTTGATTAGCCATATCATATTGAATGGCAGAGATGGCTCAAAGGGCCTCATGACCAACTCCATCTCCTACTTTCTGTTTCTGTGAAGAACATGTGCCACAGAATCAAAGCAAGAAATTAGACTGAAGGATCAAACACTAATTCCAAATCCACTAACTCCTTCGGCAAGATCATTTTTTTAAAGGGGAAAATAAAAAGCTAATAAATTGTTGCACTCCAAACTATGACATCTCACATCTGCATATTCCAATATTATTTATTGCCATTTTTGATGGTTCCTACTGTTTGTCAATGAATAACTCTTAACAATTATCACAAGATTCAAGTCAATTACAAGGCATTTATCTCCTCAGTTATTTAGAATAGTATTATGTCATATGCCGCGGTTTATACTTTTGTACACTGCTTCTAATAAAAATATAAATTTAAAAAAAAAAATTATTTAGAATATATTTGTTGACAGCTTGAGCTAGTCCAGCCACACACCGCTTGGTGTTTCTGCTTTACTTCCAACATTTGACATTTTGAAATACCATTCCTTCTTGGGACATTTATGATAGGTCAATTCATAATAGAGAATGTTTTTTGTTAAACTTGTCATAATCAGATACAACACCAAGAAGATTTTTTAAAAACTGAGTGAATAAAAGCCAATAAAGCAGTAAATAATATTTCAAATGTGATATTAACTCATTCACGGAGACAGACATGACCGTCATATGAAACCACTTTGCTACCATCAGTTTCTTGCTTCTGCCAATGGTGAAGATTACTCCACGGATATCTAATATTAAAAGATATATTTACACCAAGTGCACAAGCTCATGTTCACTTTGGGACTATAAAAGTTCAATTGCATAGTGTACATCTCTTTGAATTTGCAATTCCGCAGATGTAGGATGTGAAATTTATTGTAACTTCTCTCAAAATGACAATTTGTAAATAATGATCTCTTGTCCCTGATTGCCAACCAGAGGAAACAGTCTTTCCCTTTTCATCCTATCAAGACATTTCAATGCTGTTTTCTGCTCCAGTAATTCAAGTCTTTACGATTGATGTTACTCTTCCACAAATCACAGGCAATCCAACTATTTCTGGATTCTAATCCTGAGGGAATCTTTAACAATATTCTCCCGAGCCACACTACCCTGAAAAATGATCACGAAATGTTCCACAACATCCACTGATGATTACATCTCTAACATTTAAGCATTCCAAAGTTGTATTTCAAAGAAGGCATTTTGTGCTTTTGTGCATAGTGCAACATATGGATTATTCATGTTCTATGTGTCTAAACCCACAGCCATAACTTTCAAAATCTTGTGTAGGAAGGAATTGCAGTTGCTGGTTGACACCGTCTACCTTCAAAATCTTTCCTGGCCAAATATTTTGGGACCAATTACTGTAAAACTCATTGTTTTTCTTGAAAGTTTATTTCAAGTATTGAAATACGAGAAGAGAAACAGTAAATACTTTTACAAGACTGAAAGGCAAACAATAGTTAAAGAAAACTTTGGGCTTGTACTCGCTGGAATTTAGTCAGGTGATGGGGTGAAGGAAAAATAGATCAGCCATGATCGATGGCGGAGCAGACTTGATGGGCCAAATGGCCAAATTTTGCTCCTATGTCTTATGGTCTTTTGTAAAATGGAACTGCAGATGCTCGAATCCTGAGCACAACATAAAGTGCTGGAGCAACTCAGCAGATCATGCATCCTCTGTGGAGGGAATGGATAGGTGACAATTCATGCCAGGACCCTTCTTCGAACCCAGAAATGAGGAAGTCAGAGAAAGGAGGGTTTACTAGGAATAGGAATTGAAATTAAGAACAAATTAATTAAAAATAGGAGAGCCATTCAGCACATCAAGTCTGTTCCACTAATTAATATGTGATTCAAATGCGAACAGTGAAGTTGTAGTTTAAGTGGATTCATGTTGTTAAGAAATAGAGAATTTGGCTAGAGTTTTAGATTAAATGTTAGTTAATTTTCATACGATGGAAGTCCACTTAAGTTGAAAAATGGCAGATCCAAACATGGACTTTGGGATTTGAAGTATTTTCTCTTAAGTATAGATATACAAAATTTGTTGAATTATTACATTTGCTGCAAATTTGCTAGCTCCCACAGAAAAAAATATGATCCCAAAATTCCTTGAAAATGGTGCCAGATCGCATTGTATCTTCACAGGAATAAAAGTAGGAAAAGAGTTTCCTCAACTGTAGAAACTCCCAAGAGTCTTCTTATTATAGATGAGATCTCTGAATATTCCATGACACCAAAAGAAAATGTTCTCAGTTCAAAATTAACTTGTTAAGCCACTGAAACAATGGTCACACAAACATGAAGCTTATTTGCCTTCAGAAAGGGAGGCAAAAGGGAGTAATGGGTGAGTTCACCCTTGAAGAAAGATTTTAAAACAATATTTACCTCTTTTGTATGTGTTTAAGTCTCAGGAGAGTGGGGGTGAATGTTTGGGCATGAGACTTCCCTTGCAGATGGACATTGAAGATTTAATAGCAATATGAAGCAGGCATGTATTTGCGATGGTTTACGTGCAGTTCATGGAAAAGGGAGCTCCTTCAACATCCCTCCCATGTCTGACTCTAGTTGCATTATTAGAGGACGGAACACAGAACAATACAGCACAGTAACAGGCCCTTCAGCCTACTATGTCCATGCCAAACATGATGCCGGGTATAACTAATCTCTGCCCACATGTGATCCATATCCTCACATTCCCTGCTTAGTCATGTGCTTATCTAAGAGTTTCCTAAATGCCACAATCGTATCTGTCCCTACCACCACCCCTGGCACCGCTTTCCAGCAATCCACCATTATCTGAGTAAGAAACTTGCCCCACATATCTCCTTTAAATCTTGTCCCTCTCATCTTAAATTTATGCCCTCTTGTCTTTGTCTGTCAATATTTGTCAAAACAGAATGCACCAATGCCACAGATTTGCAAGAACCAGTTTTTTTTTTAACCACAATAACAAATGGGAACAAACTTGATTTAAACTTATTTTTAATCGGTTGTAGATAATCAATCAGCTAAACAGTGTTGTTCTTCAATGAAATACTACTGATTTGAAGTAAAAACAATAAAAAATTAAAACCCCAATTATCTGCACGAGGTCAATCAGCATTGCTTTAAGAAGATATTGAGAAGATTCAATGTGAAAGATTGCTTCCACTATTAAACAATTCAACAGAAGTAATCATCGTTTATGCCTCTGGGAAACAGTCATATTTTTGACCAAGACAGTGAGAATTATTTCTGACTTCTTTCAAAAACTGATGGAATAATAAATTCAAGTTGCAGCTGCCTGTTCGGTTTGATTTAAAGTTCCAGAGGTCTCATTCAAGGAACAGCACAAAAATGCTCATCAATCAAACACAAAAATCAATTTTACTACTGTTTATGGAATCTTGCTTTGACGTTTGCCAACATTAAGAAGACTGCAGATGCCAGAATCTTGAGCGATAAACAAACTGCTGGAGGAAGGCAGTGAACCAGGCAGAAACAACGATAGGAGATTTGGGTTTTGGGATCTGCTGGCCACAATGGTCGTACTTGGAGTCCAGGGCTGGCAGAATGGATCCTGGAACTTTGGTTAAATCTGACCCGCTGAGTTCCTCCAGCAGTTTGTTTATTGCCTATATTATAACACAGACTAAATGCACAAGGTTCTTCAAGTGCATTAGGAAGTTCTGAGATTGCACATGTTCTAAATAAACACACATCTTCTGCATTTCTTTCAAGTCCTCTCAGAATCCAAGATTAATAAAGTACTTGAAATACATGAACAGCATCCAATCAACACCTCACAATACTTTATATACTTTGTTCCTTCTTCTGAAAAGCATTTTCATCTGTTTTTGATCAGTTTTTGACCTGTAATTGAATTACAAAGTGGAAGCAAACCATTTTGGGCCAAAATCATCTATTGACTGTTGACTCTCCACATAATCAAATGTCCAGATCTCATGTCTTACTCCATGACACATTTTTATTTCCTACAACATATGTATGTTGGAGAAAGGTACTCACAACAATTGGGAAGCAGCAAGATGAGTATTTGAATCATCTAGGCATGGAAGGCTACAAACCAAGTGCTGATAAATGGAGCAGGTACATGATGGTCATCATGGACATGGTGGGACAAGGGGTCTGTTTGGTCTATAATTTAAATATGGAATTCAAAGACCCTCATTAAGGCACAGTGGCTCAGCAGTAGAGTTGCAGCATTACAGCACCAACACGATCAACGCCTGGCCTGCTCCCATCCACCTGTCAGTGAGACAAATGCTGGCCCTCAATCCAGCAATAATTGTCTCCCCCCTCCACAAACCACTCCCTGTAAGATTGCCATCTCTTCCCTGGCTCCGTGACCACAGCACAGGCTTGCTCAGCTGCAGCTGAAGAATTTCCAGCAATGGGCTAATGGGGAAAGTACCTTTGAGCACTCCACTGTTGAGCCCATCTCTGATGCATTAGAATTTATAAAGGCCAACAAAATGGCTCCTCATCAACAGCAGCTTAGTGCAGGGCTGTACCACTGCTCTGAAGCTATCCTTTGCTCCAGTACGAAGGTAGACAAAATTGCTGGAGAAACTCAGCGGGTGCAGCAGCATCTATGGAGCGAAGGAAATAGGCAACGTTTCGGGCCGAAACCCTTCTTCAGACTGATGCAGGGTGAGGGGGGGGGGACGGGAAGAAAGGAGAGGAGGAGCCAGAGGCTGAGGAAAGTGAGAGGGAGGAGCCAGAGGGCTGACGGAGAGCTGAGAAGGGAGGAGCACGACCGGAGATCCGGATGCAGACTGCCCAAGCGGAATATGAGGTGCTGCTCCTCCAGTTTCTGGTGGTGCTCACTCTGGCAATGGAGGAGGCCCAGGATAGAAAGGTCGGATTCGGAATGGGAGGAGGAGTTGAAGTGCTGAGCCACAGGGAGATCAGGTTGGTTAATGCGGACCGAGTGGAGGTGTTCGGCGAAACGATCGCCAAGCCTACGCTTGGTCTCACCGATGTAGATCAGCTGACACCTAGAGCAGCGGATGCAATAGATGAGGTTGGAGGAGATGCAGGTAAACCTCTGTCGCACCTGGAACAACTGGTTGGGTCCTTGAATGGAGTCGAGGGGGGAGGTAAAGCGACACGTGTAGCATCTCTTGCGGTTGCAAGGGAAAGTGCCCGGGGAGGGGGTGGTACAGGTGGGAAGGGAAGAATTGACCAGGGAGTTATGGAGGGAGCGGTCTTTGCGGGGTGGAGATGGGAAGATGTGGCGAGTGGTGGGATCACGTTGGAGGTGGCGAAAATGACGGAGGACTATTTGTTGTATGTGACGGCTAGTGGGGTGGGAGGTGAGGACTTGTTCCGAGTGGGGAGATGGTGAGAGAGAGCAGTGTTGCGGGATATTGAAGAGACCCTGGTGAGAGCCTCATCTATGGTAAGGGAGGGGAACCCCGTTCCCTGAAGAATGAGGACATTTCCGATGCCCTGGTGTGAAACACCTCATCCTGGGAGCAGATGCGGCATAGACGGAGGAATTGGGAGTAGGGGATGGATTCCTTACAGGAAGCAGGGTGGGAAGAAGTGTAGTCTAGATAGCCATGGGAGTCAGTGGGTTTATAGTGGATGTCGGTCAAAAGTCTATCACCTGCGATGGAGATAGTGAGGTCAAGAAATGGTAGTGAAGTGTCGGAAATGGTCCAGGTGTATTAGAGTGCCGGATTGAAGTTAGTGGCGAAGTTGATGAAGTTAGTGAGTTGTGCGTGGGTGCAGGAGGTAGCACCAATGCAATCATCGATGTAGCAGAGGTAGAGGTCGGGGATGGGGCCCTGGTACGCCTCGAACAAGGATTGTTCGACGTATCCTACAAAGAGGCAGGCATAGCTAGGGCCCATGAGCGTGCCCATAGCTACGCCTTGTGTTTGGAGGAAATGGGAGGAGTTAAACGAAAAGTTATTGAAGGACCAACTCCGCTAGGCGGATTACAGTATCAGTGGACGGGTATTGGTTGGTTCTCCGGTCGAGGAAGAACCGGAGGGCTTTGAGACCATCCTGGTGGGGGATGGAGGTGTAGAGTGACTGGACGTCCATGGGGAAGATGAGGGGATGGGGGCCTAGAGAATGGAATGCCTGGAGACAACGGAGAGTGTCTGAGGTGTCTTGAACATAGGTCGGGAGGGATTTAATCAGGGGGGATAGGATGGAGTCGAGGTACGTGGAAATAAGTTCGGTAGGGCATGAACAGGCAGAGACAATGGGTCTACCTGGACAGTCAGGTTTGTGGATTTTGGGGAAAAGGTAAAATCAGACTGGAACCCTAGCCCCGCACAGCCCGATTTTACATCGGAAATGTCCTCATTCTTCAGGGAACGGGGGTTCCCCTCCCTTACCATAGATGAGGCTCTCACCAGGGTCTCTTCAATACCCCACAACACTGCTCTCTCTCCCCATCCCCCCACGGAACAAGGGTAGAGTCCCCCTAGTCCTCACCTTCCACCCCACTAGCCATCAGATACAACAGATAATCCTCCGTCATTTTCGCCACCTCCAACCTGACCCCACCACTCGCCACATCTTCCCATCTCCCCCCCTGTCTGCTTTCCGCAAAGACCTCTCCCTCCGTAACTCCCTGGTCAACTCTTCCCTTCCCACCCGTACCACCCCCTCCACGGGCACTTTCCCTTGCAACTGTAAGAGATGCTACACATGTCGCTTTACCTCCCCCCTCGACCATTCAAGGACCCAAGCAGTCGTTCCAGGTGCGACAGAGGTTTACCTGCATCTCTTCCAACCTCATCTATTGCATCCACTGCTCTAGATGTCAGCTGATCTACATCGGTGTGACCAAGCATCGGCTTGGCGATCGTTTCGCCGAACACCTCCAATTAACCAACCTGATCTCCCTGTGGCTCAGCACTTCAACTCCCGCTCCCATTCCGAAACTGACCTCTCTGTCCTGGGCCTCCTCCATTGCCAGAGTGAGCACCACCGGAAACTGGAGGAGCAGCACCTCATATTCCACTTGGGCAGTCTGCATCCCGGTGGCCTGAACATTGACTTCTCCAATTTCCGGTAGCCCTTGCTGTCTCCTCCCCTTCTCAGCTCTCCCTCAGCCCTCTGGCTCCTCTTCCTTTCTTCTTCCCGCCCCCCCCCCCCCCACCCCCCACCCTGCATCAGTCTGAAGAAGGTTTTCGGCCCAAAACGTTGCCTATTTCCTTCACTCCATAGATGCTGCCGCACCCGCTGAGCTTCTCCAGCAATTTTGTCTACCTTCGATTCTCCAGCATCTGCAGTTCCTTCTTGAACACCTTTGCTCCAGTACATTTGATCCTGCATTGTACATTGAAGAATGTTCTGCTAGGTTTAACACTAAATGTTGAGGTATTCAATGACCAGGGCAGTGCGAAGGTACTTTACCAGCTTCAATGCTTGAAATGTTACTCTGAACACTGGAGATGATGCCAAAAATATCTTGGCTATATATTTGGCAGGAAATAAACTGAGCTAAGAAGCAAACACCAACTACCAATGAGAATTCAATGAAATTCAAAAATATATACCACAACGTCAAAGTTGCAAATCACTTTTGTTCCTGACATTGTCTTCTTTCACTTACCAGCTTCATGCATTGTCATTTATTGCCTCGTAGCTTATCAAAGATCTTCCCTTTCATTCTCCCGACCACTCCACTCTCTTCCCCACTCTCCTCTCCTACACACTACCCTTTCTCAATTTTATAACCTGCATTATTTGCTGCTATTTTTTATTAAAGCTTATCGTCAACCCTTAGCTCTCTTTCCTTCACCCCTGATGCTGGAGAAACTGGTGTAAAAAAGATTAAGAGGAGATTTGATGGAGATATTCAAAATCACATATGCTTTTGATAGATTTTGAGGTCCTCAATGAATGTTTCTCTTCTGTTTCACCACAGAGAAAGATATAAAAAAACAGGGAACCAGGAAAGTCAATGGCAATGTTTAAGGGCAGTCAGAATTACAGTCGAGAAGGTGTTGAATGTCCTAAAATGCATGAACGTAGATACATTTCCAGGTTCTGATCAGGAATATCCAAGGATACAGTCGAAAGTTAGATAAGAAATTCATGGCTGAGATACATGAATCATTATTAGAACGGGTGAGGTGCCCAAAGAATTAAGGTGGCTAATGTTATGCCTCTACTAAAGTTGGGCTATAAATAAAAAACTGGGATCTATAAACGAGCAAGCCTACATCTGTGGTAGATAGTTACTAGAAAGGATTCTAAGTGATAAGGTATACTGCACATGTATTTGGAAAGACAGGAGTTGTTTAGGGATAGTCAGCATAGTTTTGTGAATAGGAAATCATGTGTTATGATTATGAATTGAGTTATTTTAATAAGTAATCAAGATGGATGACTGGGGAAGGACAATTGACAGTCTATATGGACTTCAGCAAGGCCTTTGATAAGTTGCAGATGACACTAAATTAGGTGGTATTGTAGACAGTGAAGATGGCAATCAAGAATTACGGAGTTTTTGAAGGAAGTCAAACCAGGACAGGATCTTCACGGCGATCTGTAGGGCTCTGGGGAGTGTTGTAATGCAGAGGGATCTAGGAGTATAAGTTCATCATTCCCTGAAAGTGGCAGCACAGGTAGATAGGGTGGTGAAGAAGGTGTTTGGTGCACCGGCTTTCATAGGTCAGTGAATTGTGTCATAGAAATTGAGACATTATGCTACAGGTGTACAAGACATTGATAAAGATAATTTGGAGTATTGTGTTCAGTTTTGATCACCTTTCTATGAAAAAGATGCCATTAAACTGGAAAGAGTGCTGAGAAATTTTACCAGCATGTTGCCAGGTCTGAAGGGCCTGAGCTATGGGGAGAAGTTGTATAGGATATGTCTTCTTTCATTGAAGCATAGAGAACATTGGGGAGTGAAATCATGAGGTGTATAGTTAGGGTGAATGCATACAGTCTTTATCCTTGGGTAGAGAATTGAAAACTAGAGGGCATACATTTTAAGTGAGAGTGGAAAGGTTTAATAGGAACCAAAGGTGCAACATTTTTATACAAAGGGTGATGGATATATGGAATGAGCTGACAGAGAAAGTAGTTGAGGTGGGTACAATGACAACATTTAAAAGTCAATTGGAGAGGAAGGTTCTTTCTCTCCTCCTCCTCCAACGAGGAGGAAAGGTTTCGAAAGATATTGGCCAAAACGTGGGCAAATGGGAATTGGCCTGCCTGGGCCAAATTGAGCCTCGGCAGCAGTGGTGAACCTCGACAGCAGTGGTGAGCCTCGGCGGCGGTGGGGCCTCGGCAGTGGTGAAGCCTCGGTGATGATGGGGCCTCGGCAGCAGCGATGGGGCCTCGGCGGTGGTGGTAAGGCCTCGGCAGCGGTGAGGCCTCGCGGGTCAATGAGGGCGTGGGGGACCACCGTGGGGGGGGGAGGGGAAGGACAATGGACAATGGGGACCCAGTATGGGGGAGAGGGAGGGGGGAACAATGGAGGAGCCGGCGTACTTTGTAACTTTGTCAGCACCGTAGGTGGCCACTATTTATATACCTCGAATATGCAAGCAAAGAATTTCCCTGTGCCTTGTCACATGTGACAATAAAGTATTCCATTCCATTCCAGCTTACGTGGAACACTTTGGTTGACATGGACAGGTTGGGCTGAACGGCCAGTTCCTGGGCTCTATAACTCTATGACTATTAAATAAGGGGAGACTATTTCTAGTGACTGAATAGTTGATAACTTAGAGCAGAGATTTGACATTCAGCAAAAGTTTAGGGGTGATATGACAATTTTTACATGTGTGAATTGTGATACGATTCATTTTTAGTCTTCACAGCATAAAAAGTAAATGCTAACCAAAAAGATCAGGTAACCAAGGAATCAATGAGAGTGAAGAACTTAAGCCACCAGGGAAAAATTATTCGTTAAACTAAAGGGATAAATCCCCTAGACTGAAGATGGGCACAAAATGCTGGAGTAACTCAGTGGGACAGGCAGCATCTCTGAAGAGAAGGAATGGGTGACTTTCAGTCTGAAGTGTGGTATTATGGAATAATAGAGTAAGGAATGCCTTTATTCTGCTGCCAGTGGTCAGGCTGCAGTGACGGCATCCGGCCTGAAGGTGGGGCTGTGGGCGTAACCGGAGAGAGGCCTAGCAGCAGGGCCCGGGGATGCAGCACGAGGCAGCTGCTGTAGTGAGTTGCTAAATAAAGACAGACTCCGATTACGTCGTTGTACGAGCCTCATTATAAGAATAATTCGATATGGTGTCAGAAACGGGATACTTGTAAGCGAAAAAAAAAAAGAAGAAGAGGAAAGTGTATCGTTTTGGCGGAGAAAGGTGAGATGAGCTGGCAGATATGGCGCAACCTACACCAACTGCTACGTTCACAATACAACCTCCAGAGCCATTCGATTTTACCAAGCCTCAAGAATGGGAGCGTTGGATCAGGAGATTCGACCGCTTTCGGCTTGCAAGCAACTTAAACGCAACGTCGGAAGAAAACCAGGTGAACACGTTAGTGTACTGCATGGGTGATGAAGCCGAAGATGTGCTAAAGGGGCTAACGCTAACTGCAGATGAGAGGAAGGTGTACACGGATGTTAAGGCTGGCTTTGATGCATTTTTTGTGCCTAAAAAGAATGTAATCTACGAAAGAGCCAAGTTCAATCAGCGTGTGCAACTGCCAGAAGAAACGGTGGATTCCTTCATCACTGCTCTATACGGATTAGCTGAACACTGCAACTATGGACAGTTACAGAACGAGCTGATCCGCGACAGGTTAGTGGTCGGGCTGAGAAACGTCTCATTGTCAGAAAAGCTACAGCTAGACAGAGACCTAACCCTTGGAACTGCGATAACAAAGACAAGGCAGTCTGAAGAAGTTAGACGACAGCGGTCTGACTTAAGAGGAGAAAATGGCGGTGCTAGCAAGTGCTCAAATGTTGATGCTGTGCATGCTAAAAGCTACAGAAAACCCAAATTTCCCTCAAAGCCTCAGCCACAAGCACAAACACCAGGCAAAAATAAACTTAATATACGGCCACAGCCAGGTTCAAAGGCCTGTTATAGATGTGGAAAAATGCCCTCGCATGGAAAATGGGAATGCCCTGCTAAAGATGCTGTGTGTCACAACTGTGCAAAAAGGGACATTATGGCAAAGTGTGCAGAAACAGTGCAAAATCTCTGAATGCTGTCACTACAGAGGAAGAAGAGAGCTTTTTCCTGGGAGCCGTGGATGCTGGAAAAGACCCGTGGACGGTGCAGCTACAAGTGAGACAAAAAAAAGTGTGCTTTAAAATAGACACTGGTGCTGATGTCACCGCCATGCCAGCCGAGGTGTACCATGACATTACAGGGGGCATGATGTGAAGCGCCTGGCAGTGCCGACACGCCCGTTGTTTGGGCCAGGGGGCAATGCACTCTCTGTCCTAGGTGTAGCCAGAGAAACACTGCGCAGAGGCAAAAAGACAGCCATAGAGAACATTTATGTAGTAAAAGACCTGCACACTGCACTGTTGGGAAGGCCTGCCATAGAACAGCTTCAGCTTGTGTGCAGGGTTGACAGCATCACCATGGAATCAATGAAACAACAATATCCGAAGCTGTGTAGCGGCTTGGGTCTTGTTCTGAGGCCATACTCAATTAAATTAAAGCCAGAGGCTGTGCCCTTCTCTCTCCACACACCACGCAGAGTCCCTCTGCCGCTTATGGGAAAAAGTGAAGGAGGAGATAGACCGTATGGAGAAGATGGGCGTAATCACCAAGATTGAGGAGCCGACTGATTGGTGTGCCGGGATGGTGGTGGTGCTGAAAAAGCAGGTGATGTTCGCATTTGTGTGGATTTCACAATGATGAATGAATCAGTATGCAGAGAAAAGTTTATCCTGCCTTCTGTCGAGCACACTCTGGGCATGCTAGCTGGCGCAACAGTCTTCAGCAAATTAGATGCCAACATGGGCTTTTGGCAAGTACCATTGACAAAAGAGTCTGCCAAATACACCACCTTCATCACGCCTTATGGGCGCTACTATTTTAACCGTCTACCCTTTGGCATAGCATCAGCCCCCGAGCACTTTCAAAGGATGATGGTGACAGAAGTGACCGGTGGCCTGGAGGGGGTACTGTGTCACATGGACGACATCCTGGTCTGGGGACAGACGCAGGAGGAGCATGATGTGCGGCTACATGCGGTGCTAAAGAAGGCACAAAAGGCCGGCATTACGCTCAACATGGACAAATGTGAGCTCACACGCCACACAGTCAGATTCCTGGGTCATGTGATTTCAGCAGATGGAGTGAAGCCAGATCCAGAGAAGACGAGAGCAGTACAAGAGATGGATGCACCCAAAATGTCAGCGAACTCAGGAGTTTTCTGGGCATGGTCAATCAGCTGGGCCGCTTCTTGCCTAACCTGGCTGAAAAAGACAAAGTGCTACGAGACCTGCTGTCCAAGAAGAACCACTGGTACTGGGGACAGAGCAGCAGGCCGCCTTTGATCAGTTAAAAACAGAGCTGTCATCCACACCAGTGCTCACATTATACAACCCAAACAGTGCTTTAAAGATCTCTGCTGATGCTTCTTCCTTTGGCCTGGGGCAGTCCTGCTGCAGAAGAGCGATGCCATGTGGTCACCTGTGGCATATGCGTCCAGGTCAATGACGCCAACAGAGCAGCGCTATGCTCAAGTAGAGAAGGAGGCATTGGCTGCAACGTGGGCATGTGAAAGGTTCAGCTGTTTCATCCTGGGAAGACCATTCGAGCTGGAAACTGACCATAAGCCGTTGGTGAGTCTGCTGGGAAGGAAAGCTTTGGATGACCTCCACCAAGAATCCAAAGATTTAGGATGAGACTCATGAGGTACAACTATACAGTCAATCATGTCCCTGGCAAAAGCCTGTGGACAGCCGACACCTTATCTCGTGCTCCTCTGAGAGCCGCAAGAGCACACACAGACATAAGCCTATTAGAGGACACCAACATCTATGTAGACTCTGTCATCAGCAACATTCCTGTCAGTGGAGATTATCTGAGCAGCCTACGTGAGCACCTGAAGGCAGACAGCACATGCTCTGCACTGATGGAGTACTGCACAGACGGGTGGCCCGACAAAAGCCAACTGCAGGGAGTGCTGAGACATTACTGGGCTGATAGAGCAGTGCTGACTGTGCACGATGGGCTGCTGCTGCGGGGCACGAGACTCGTCATCCCAACAGCCTTACAAGGTGATGTGCTGCAGAGACTACATGAGGGACACCTGGGGGTGACAAAGTGCAGGGGCCGGGCCAAACAGACGGTATGGTGGCCAGGACTCAGCAGCCAGCTGAATGACATGGTGCTGAAATGTAGAACCTGCATCCAAGAGAGAAGGAACGTCAAAGAGCCGCTGATGCCAACGGAGATGCCAGACAGGCCTTGGCAAACCTTGGGAGCTGACCTGTTCACGCTGAAAAACAAGACTTATCTACTAGTAGTAGATTATTTCTCAAGGTATGTGGAAGTTGCGCTGCTGACACACACAAGGTCCACAGATGTGGTGGTGCACCTGAAATCCATGTTTTGTCGTCATGGAATTGGGGAATTTCTTAAAAGTGACAATGGGCCCCAGTTCTCAGGTAGCCACTTTAAAGCCTTTGCAGCAGAGTATGGCTTTGTGCACATCACGAGCAGCCCCAAGTTTCCTCAGAGCAATGGGGAGGCGGAACGCGCTGTACAAACCGTGAAAAACCTGCTAACAAAGGCATCAGACCCATATCTTGCATTGCTGGCCTACAGAGCAACCCCTCTACAGAACGGCTATAGCCCGGCCGAGCTGTTGATGGGGCGCCGCCTCCGCACTACAGTTCCTGCCCTTCCAACCCTGCTGAATCCAGTTTTGCCTGACTACAACGCGCTGGGGGCCAAAGAAAGGGAGAAGAGGAGGAACGACGCAAGATCCTTCGACAAGAGGCACGGAGCGAGAAACCTGGAGCCACTCGTACCTGGGGAGGATGTGTGGATCACCGATGCACGAGTCCAGGGCACAGTGCTATCTACACACAACACCCCTCGCTCTTATATCGTCCAGGTGCCTCAGGGCACACTGAGGAGGAACCGGCATCACTTGGTGCCGCTGCAGACCAACAGTGGGGTAGTCGATGCTGATGAGCACCGGTGGGAGAAGATTCACCTACACCAGAGCCAGCTCCACCAGTGACAACATCACCCAGCAGAGAGGGCCCCACCACAGAGCCTGTGCGGACCAGGTGTGGGAGAGAGGTTAGAAAGCCGCAGAGACTTGATTGGTGATTTATTGATTTATTTGATCAGGGACAGGTCTTTCAGCAAAAGGGCAGAATAAACCCCTTAAGACCTGCAGAGACAAAGGTAGTCCACCCTTTGTTCTCAAAGAAAGGGAGATGTGGTATTATGGAATAATAGAGTAAGGAATGCCTTTATTCTGCTGCCAGTGGTCAGGCTGCAGTGACGGCATCCGGCCTGAAGGTGGGGCTGTGGGCGTAACCGGAGAGAGGCCTAGCAGCAGGGCCCGGGGATGCAGCACGAGGCAGCTGCTGTAGTGAGTTGCTAAATAAAGACAGACTCCGATTACGTCGTTGTACGAGCCTCATTATAAGAATAATTCGATATGAAGTAGGGTCGACTCAAAACGTCACTCATTCCTTCTCTCCAGAGATGCTGCCTGTCCCACTGAGTTACTCCAGCATTTTGTGTCTATCTTCGCTTTAAACCAGCATCTGCAGTTCCTTCCCACACAATCCCCTAGACTGGATGGTCTGCATTCTAAGGTTCTAAATGTGGCAGCTGCAGAGATAGTGGTGGCATTGATTGTCATCCTCCAAACATTTCCACTTTTCAAGAGAGAAGGGAGAATAAAACAGAAAACAACTGACTATCCAGTTTGTCGAACATCAGTTATCAGGAAAATACTAGAGTCTGTTATTGAAGAAGTGTTAAGAAAACACTTGGAAAAGCATTAAATGTTTAGGTAGTGTAGTTTTATGAGAAGGAAATTTGTATAGAAATCACAATTGCCCCACTTTTGCCATGCTGAATTGCTACTGAATCAATCTAACCTGGGTTACACCTTGGATCCAGAATGACACCATTAGATTCAATGTCTACTGAGTTTAACAAATGTATCATGTCCTTTGATGATGAAACCAGCAGGATGAATGAGAGGGAACAGTTGGATATTTGGATTCTAAAAGCTATTCAATTACTGTACATGCTGCATAAAAGTTTGTCAGACAAGATAAGGATTCACGGGGTTAAGGATAACACATTAGCATAGATAGAGAATTGTTTTATGTTCTGAAAATAATAGGTAGAAATGAACAGGTCATTATGTGGCTGTGGCTAGTTGGTTACCTCAAGGATCAGTGCTGGAATCTTGGGTATTTACAATCTACATTACTGATTTAAATGAAGCAATGAGAATGCAAAAGAACATGATGTGCAAAGGACATCATAAAAATAGATTAAAGCATAGAATGCAGGACAAACTGCAGATCAGGCAGCATCTGGTGAGGGAACGGACAGGGGGCATTTTGGGTTGTGACCTTTCTTCAGGCATGCTACAAATACTGTAGATTAAACAAACAGGCAAAAAAAAAAGTAAATGAAGTATAAGAAATCACAAAGAGGTAGTGTAAAGCTGGTCTCTAGATTGGTCACAAGTAGGGTTGCCAACTTTCTCACTCCCAAATGAGGGACAAAGGGTCAAAATAAGGGACAAATTCCCGATGGCAATTCGTTGACCGACTTGGCCGTGGCTGGGTGAATGAAAAGTTGGCCCTGGTGCTGCAGTGCACACAAAGCCCAGCCAGCAGGCCAGCTGAGGAGTTTTGGCCCGGGCGCACAAAGTCCGGCACCCCATCCAACTCTTGAACCAATGATCGGCCATGAGAAGGAGGGGTGGTGGTGTCGGCGGTAAGCGAAGGTCCGAAGGTCGGGCAGCTGGCCGGGCTGCCGACCAATGGGGCCACGGGCGAGGCGCTGCTGCTGCTGCACTCCATGGGCTGCACTACGTCAGGATGGGTGAGGCGGGACCAGACGTGGCACTCCGACCCGACAGTCCCCTCGACCCGAGTAGTAGCAGACAAATAGGGGACAAGGGCGGTTCCGTATGGAACAAACCAATTTAGCTCAATATACAGGATGTCCCGGCTAATACGGGACAGTTGGCAACCCTAGTCACGATTGGTCTCTAGAATGAGAGAATAGCCTGGAAGGACAGATCATACAGAAATGAAGTTTAAAGAATGAGGTGTAATCTCTGTGAAACATTTAAGATCCCAAGGAAGCCTGACAAAATATATGCAGGATGTTTCTCCAGGCAGCAGAGTCTAGAATTGCTGGACATTGTCTCATGAGAAAGGTTTGGCTGATTAAAACTGAGATAAGGTGAAATTAGTTCTCTCAAAAGGCGAGTCTTTGAAATTCTCCACTTCTGAAGACTATGGATGTTGAGTCATTAAGCAATTTCAGGGTTGAGATATTTAGATAGATTTTTGAATGATAGGGGAATAATGGGTTGGAATGTCTGAACAAGAAAATGAGGTGCAAGCCCAAAGGTCAGATCAGCCACATTCTAATAGAATGATGGAGCAAGCTCAAGATGTCACATGGCCCACTCTTACATATCTCAAGTGAAGCTTTCACAAAGACCTGCAAAAATCGGACAAGCTTTTAACAGAATCGTTTAGTATAAAATCCATTTTGTAATGCTAAGGGACATTCACAAATTACTGGGTTTTGTTGAAGCTACTTTGACGCTTTCCAGGAATGCCGTGAAACACGAATACAAATTGCTTGTCACCAAAACAAACAGCACTGAAAGATAGATAAAAGAATAAATTGCATAGACTCTGCTTTTTCATGTCTTAATGATTTATGCTGTGCATACTTTCTTCGGATGTAATCTACCTTGATTTGTTGACCTGCACCATAACAAACTCTAAAGCAACATCATCAAAATATAACAAATTGGTCATACAACTCAATATTGTTTTTGGCACATTGCAAAATGGCTATCATGTGAATTTACATAGCAACATTCACTGACATTTATAAATCATTGTTAAATGCATATGAATGTTGAGAAATTGCTCAGATATTATCATACAGCATGGAAACAGACACTTTGGTCCAACTTTTCCATTCCACACAAGATGCCCCATCTAAGCTCGTTCTATTTGCCTATCTTTGGCCCATCTCACAACAAACCTTTCCTACCTTACACCTCTCCAAATGTCTTTTAAATGTTGTTATTTTCCTGCCTCAACTATCTCGTCTGGCAGCTCTTTCCATATACCACCCTCTGTGTGAAAATGTTGCCCTTCAGATTCCTATTAAATCTTTCCCTTCTCACCTTAAACCAAAGCTATCTGGTTCTTGATTCCCTGGCAAAAAGATTCTGGGCATTCATCCTATCTATGTCCATCATGATATTACACACCAATATAACATCGCCCATCAGCTTCCTGTGATCCAAGGAATAAAATTCTACTCGTCCCAAGCTCTTCCAATAGTTCAGGCCTTCAAGTTCTGGCAACATCCTCATAAATATTCCCTGCACTCTTCTAGCTTAATTGCATATTTCCAATAGCTTGGTGGCCAAAAGTGAACTCAATACTCCAAATGCAGTCTCGCCAACATCCTTTACAAGTATAACATGACATCCCAACTCATGCATTCAATTGGTGGTACACAAAAATGCTGGAGAAACTCAGCGGGTGCAGCAGCATCTATGGAGCGAAGGAAATAGGCAACGTTTCGGGCCGAAACCCTTCTTCAGACTGAAAGTGGCTGGGGGGGGGGTGGGGAGAAGAAAGGAAAAAGGAGGAGGAGGAGCCCGAGGGCTGAGGGAGAGATAGGAAGGGGAGGAGACAGCAGGGGCTAACAAAATTGTAAGAATTCAATGTTCATGCCCCAGGATGCAGACTCCCCAAGCAGAATATGAGGTGCTGTTCCTCCAATTTCCGGTGTTGCTCGCTCTGGCCATGGAGGAGACCCAGGTTGGATACGGAATGGGAGGGGGAGTTGAAGTGCTGAGCCATGCATTCAATTACCTGACTGATGAAAACCAATTTACCTAAAGCCTTCTTTGCTACCTTACCTACCTGTTCAGAGAACGATGTACTTGCACTCCTAGATTCCTCTGCGCTACAACGCTTCCTTGCAACCTACTGTTCACAGTGAAAGTACTGCCCTTGAATTGACTTTAAAAATTCAAAACCTCACATTTATTCCATTAGCCATTCCACTAGCCCAGCTGATCAAGATCCTATTGTAATTCTTGATTACCATCTTCACTGTCTATGATTCCACCTATTTTAAAGTCATCAGCAAAGTTATTAATCATGCCTTTTACATTGTCATCCAAACCATTGATATAAATGACAAACACCAATGGGTCCAGCACTGACCCCTGAGGCACTCCACTAGTCACAGGCCTCCAGGCTGAAAAACAACCTTCCACCATCACCCTCTGCTTCAACCCATGAAGCCAGTTCTGTATCCAGTTAGCTAGGTCTCCTTGGATCCCATGCTACCTAACCATCCAGCACCACCCACCATGTGAACTATTAATAATAGCTTTGCTGTGGTTCCAATAGACTACATCTATGGTTCTGTCATCAACAACTATGTTGGTTACTTCTACAAAAAGCGCAATCGAATGTGTGAGACACGATCTCCTATACACAAAACCATACCAATCGGCGCTAATCAACCCCTGCCTTTCCAAATGCTCTTAGTATAGCAAAAAATAGATAATGTTATCCCTTTACTTCAGAAGGGTAGCAAGAATAAATCGGGTAACTACAGTGCAGTGAGCCTTACATCAGTGGCAGGGAAATATTGGAGAAAATCATAAGGGATAGGATTTATGCATATTTGGAAAGGCAGGGGCAGAGCAGGGAACATCAGCTTTGTGCAAAGAAGTCCGGCCTCACTAATTTGATTCAGCTTTTTAGTAGATAACTAGGACAATTGATGAAGGCAAGGAAGGCAGCAATGTCCGTACAACTTTATTAAGGAAGTTGCAAGATCATGCATAGCAATCTGGTCCAGACAAGTTAGTATATGGCATCCAATGCAAGCTGGCTAATTAGATCCAAAACTGGCTTGGTGAAAGGAGACAGAGTGTGGTGGTGCAAGGATGCTTTAATGATTGGATATCTGCGTCCAGTGGTGTAACACAAAGATCACTGCTGGGACCTTTATTGAGTGCCAATAGACAATAGGTGCAGGAGTAGGCCATTCGGCCCATCGAGCCAGCACCGCCATTCAATGTGATCATGGCTGATCATCCACAATCAGTACCCTGTTCCTGCCTTCTCCCCATATCCCCTGACTCCGCTATCTTTAAGAGCCCTATCTAGCTCTCTCCTGAAAGTTTCCAGAGAACCGGCCTCCACCGCCCCCTGAGGCAGAGAATTCCATAGACACACAACTCTCTGTGTGAAAAAGTGTTTCCTCATCTCCGTTCTAAATGGCTTACCCCTTATTCTTAAATTGTGGTCCCTGGTTCATGGATATTAACAACTCTGAATGTAGAGGGGATGATTATTAAGTCTGTGCATGACACAAAAGATTGGCATAGACATAATGGCTGAAGTGCCCGTTTCTGTGCTGTGTCCCTATGTCCCTATCACTCAAAGGTACTTGGGTACAGGACATTAGATCCCATGACTCAAGGTAATGAGCCCACATTCTCCATTCCATCAGCCACCACAACCAATGAATAATTCTCAGCTAATTGCAGGTTAACCTGAGTATTTCCAGCATTTTCTGTTCATATTCCTGATTGTCAACTATAAAATATTTTTTATTGAATAAAGTGGCTCACATTGCTGAATTTAAACCATTATTGTTATGTCAAAGATGCTGTTATTCAACTTTTTTTGTGCCCTTTCATAAAACGTTCAGATGTCTTTGCAAAGTTCAAGCTGAACTGACTGACTTTATATAATAACATTCGCAACACATTTCTGTTCACAGTTTTCTTTATTCTCTGAGCTAACTGTGAAAAATACTGAAGCTTTTGTCATGCTGAATAAGCATGTATCATTTATTGGCAAAGACAATGACTATTTTCCTCATTATCTACAACTACTGGCATGCTATCCAATAAATACAACTGAAGCTTTAAATGAAAACACAAAGAGCTGCAAATACTTGACAACTCACACGTGATCTGTGGAGGAGGAAATAACGTTTGCAATTTGGGTTGATGACCTTATATCAGAAGTGAAAAAATGTAAACGGCAAACGTGTCTTAAGTTGCAGACAAGGGAGATGGGTGGGGAAAGCAACCAAAACATCTTTGATAGGGTGGTTACCAAGAGAGACTGAATGACGCAAATCCTGGTGATACGAGTTGAAAGAGGGAGAGGCAGGCGTATTCATGGCAGCTGATCTGCCTGGAGGAGATACAAACAGAAAGTGATGAATGAGGAAGCAAAACAATGCTGGATTTGCAAGGCATAAAACACAGTAGATGCTGGATATCTGCAATAAAGAAAGAGAATGTGAAAAATACTCAGCTGGACTGGCCTCATTTGTAGGGAAAAATCAGATGAAAGAGAAACTACTTGAACCATTGGCATTAGTTATTTTTCTCTCTCCACAGATACTGTCTGATTTGTCGAGTATTTTCAGCATTCTCATTTTATATTTTAGAGTTCCAGGATCAGCAGCTGTTAGCTTTTGGACAATTGAAACCTTGGCCATGCAAACGAGTAAACAAACTGAATAAACAACGCAGGGATATTCTCAAAAACTCATAAACTAGAGCAATATATAGGGAATGAATTTTAATGAGCAAACATCACCTTCCCCCAAAAAATATATTAAAAAAAAATGCCTGTGGACATTACTGCCTCGCCTTTTTGTAATGATAGATATTTTAACATTGTAATTAATTAATTTTATGCCAAGTCCACAAATTAAATGTGAACTCTTTCAGCATACTGAGCAATATTGTGTTTTCAGAGAATTCCAGAAGTGTACAACCAAACCATTCATATGGTTTATGGGAATAAGTTTAAGATACAAGAATGAACATTTCAAAGTAAATCATCATAAAATGTTTTGATGTATTGCAGACTGTCAATTATATTTTGAATCTAGTTACCATATTAATAGATTCTATTTGATAGTATTGAAGAATATTTAGATTATTCTATCTTTTTACAAATAAAACAAAAATATATTTCAGAACTGTCTTTATGCTGTGATATTGTAAAAAAATCAGCGTAGAAATGAATCATCATAGCTTTTACATCCATAAAAGGTATAAGCGTTCAGGCATTCCCAACGTGGACAGTGTATGTTAAATTCATTTATTGACATCTAAGTAAAACATTCCTCAAAAAATAATAACTTACAGTTTCTGCTGTAGATAGCTGCTACGAACAGTTGATTCTGAAATTCAAAGCGATGGTACTGCACTGAAAACTAAAGGAGAGTAAACAAGCTAGAAGTCAGACTCAGTCAAATCTCTGTGTTGCTTTCAACTCTGAGCTTCATGCTCATACATGCTTGCCTAGAAATGTTAAATCTCAGCGAAGATCCCAACCAATCACTGCACTTCATGGAACAAGTCTAGCTGGCTGAGCCCAGCTGCATAATCTGCTTTGAAAGTAATGCTCAAAATACCTTTTAATTTCTCTTAATACTTTTAAAATCTGATTTTTTTTTCTATTATTAAATCCACTCATATTTTAAACAATTCAGAATCTATACCACTAACCCTATTATTCCTCTCTTGTTTGCTCAACACATTATAGTAAATAAAGCCTGGCCCAGTCAAATAAAGATAGGCTTGTATCTATTCTGAAAATGTAATTCAATAGAAAATCTTGAACTGTGTCTTCCCCTCCACCATAGTGGACAGAGTCCTTGACCATATCTAATCTATCTCTTGTACCATTGCTCATACGCCCTCGCCTTCCAGACAGAGCAAGAACAATGTTTCCCTGGTCCTTACCTTCTACCCCATCAGCTTCTACATTCAATGGATTGCCCTTCACTATTTCCAGCAGATCCAACAACATTCCACCACTAGACACATATTTCCCAACCCTCACCTTTCAGAAATTCAAAGGGATCAGTTCCTGTCCAATTCCATGGTCCGCTCTTCCATTCC
Organism: Malacoraja senta; assembly: GCA_038087875.1. Taxonomy (NCBI): domain Eukaryota; kingdom Metazoa; phylum Chordata; class Chondrichthyes; order Rajiformes; family Rajidae; genus Malacoraja; species Malacoraja senta. The sequence goes on from CM075977.1 coordinate 297,516,801, forward strand.
ACCAACCATCACATTCACAAGCTCCAAAATAACTGCAGGAATTGCAACACCTGTCATTTTACCCCTTCCCTTGCATCATCCAGGGGTCAAATGATCCTACAAGATGAAGCAGCAATTCACTTGCACTTCTTCCATTTTAATGTGATGCAATTGTATCCACACTGTGGTCTCCTCTACATTGGAGAAACCAAACACAGATTGGGTGAACACTTCTCAGATTGTCCGTGTTCAGTCTCAAGAAGAGACCCTGAGCTTTCTGTTGCCTGCCACTTTAATTCACCAATCCACTCCCATTCTCACCTTTAGCGGGGCAGGCAGCATCTCTCGACCCGAAACGTCACCCATTACTTCTCTCAATAGATGCTGCCTGTCCCGCTAAGTTACTCAGCTTTTTGTGTCTATCTTTGGTTTATACCAGCATCTGCAGTTTCTTCCTACCCCCTCTGTCCTTTTTATTTATGGCCTCTGTCCTATATCCAAGTGGAAGATGAGGCCCAACACATGTCGGGGCAGATGAGACAGTGTGATGCTTGCAGAATGTGGGAGCCCAGGGACACGGATGGAGCCTCTGGCTGCTACAACTGTGGCAAGTGCGTCCAGCTTCAGCTCCTAAAGGACCGCGTTGGGGCACTGGAGAAGTAGCTGGATGACCTCAGGGCCATCCGGGAAAATGAGAGTTTCCTGGACAGGACCGACAGTGAGGTAGTCACGCTGAGGATACGGGACGAACCAAGGTGTTTGACGGAGAGAAAGGGTGGAAATCGTGGAGTGCAGATGACCCAGGTGGCTGTGCCTAATGAAAACAGGTACGCCCTCTTGGGAACTGTCCGGAGAGACGATGTTTCCAGTCTGAGCGGCGGACACGTCGGTGGCTCCAATCCTGGAGATGGGACTCGACCGGCGAGACCGACGTCGGGCAGAGCCATAGTGGTGGGTGACTCCATTGTCCGAGGAGCGGAGAGGAGATTCTGTGGCGGCAGACGAGACGCGAGGATGGTCTGAAGCCTCCCTGGTGCCAGGGTTCAGGATGTCACGAGCCGAATTCAGAACATCCTCGAGAGAGAAGGTGAACAGCCGGCAGTAGTTGTGCACGTAGGCACAAACGACATCGGGAAGAAGAGGAAGGAGGTTCTCCAACATGAGTTCAGAGAGTTGGGAAGAAGACTGAAATGCCGGACTTCTAGGGTGGTTATCTCTGGATTGCTTCCAGTACCACGTGCTAGTGAGGACAGGAACAGGGAGATAGGGGATCTGAATGTGTGGCTGAGGGGCTGGTGCAGGGAGCAAGGATTTAGATTTATAGACCACTGGGATCTCTTCTGGGGTAGGGGTGACCTATACAAAAGGGACGGGTTACACCTTAACTGGAGGGGGCCGACATTCTGGCAGGCAGGTTTGCTAGGGCTACACGTGTGGATTTAAACTAAATAGTGGGGGGATGGATTGACAAATTGGGAGTATAAAGATGGAGTTGAAGGGGAAGTGGCTACAGGAAAAATTACAAAAGATTCTCAAATTAATGGGAAGGAAAGCTCGAGAATGGACAACAGAGTAAGGTCAGGGCCAATTACGAGGGGGGAAGTGAATACGGAGGTCAAAGTACTGTATATGAATGCGCGAAGTATAAGGAATAATGTGAACGAGCTTGAAGCTCAGTTAGAAACTGGCAAGTACAGGGCTGCCAACATTGGGTGAGAGTTGGGAGTGAGAAATTGTGAGAGACCAAGCCCAAGGGAGCATAGCGACCGGGGGGGGGGGGGGAGAGAAGAAGGAAGAGGTGGAGCCAGTGGGCTGAGGGAGAGCTGAGAAAGGGAGGAGAAAGTAAAGACTACCTGAAATTAGAGAAGTCAATGTTCATACCGCTGTGGTGCAAACTGCCCAAGAGGAAGAGGGAGTCCCCCTCCCATTGGTATGGAACTTTTGCATTTTTCAGCTTGAAATTGTGCAATATGGTGCATACTGTAGCGAGTCTTTTAACTCACACTTGAATGCAATATATATGCTTTAAATTGGATTGGAGCGTTTTAGAAAGGGGGACGCTGAGCGATCACTGATCACTGGCCTTGGGGCACCCGGTGAGGGAGTGGAGCAACGAGTGGGGAGAGGGTGTGGAAGAAGGGTGTCCCCCCTCCCAAAGTAGGAACTTTTTGAAATTTGATGTATTAAAATCATGTTTTAGTGCATTGTAGAAATATGATTTAAATGTTTTTTGTATGAAGTATTTTAAGGTAACTTTTTAAGGGGTAACTTTATCCACACAAAGGGTGATGGGTGTATGGAACAAGCTGCCAGAGGAGATAGTTCAGGCAGGGACCATCCCAACATTTAAGAAAAAGTCAGACTGATACATGGATAGGACAGGTTTGGAGGTATGGACCAAAAGCAGGTAGCGTAGCTGGGACATGTTGGCGGGTGTGGGCAAGTTACGCCGAAGGGCCTGTTTTCACATTGTATCACTCTATGACTACATTATACCTCCACCATGCATGAATGCTTCAAAATCAAGTGATCGAGTTTTATTGCCATATACTCAAGAAAATAGGTGCAGGAATAGACCATCGGCCCTTCGAGCCAGCACTGCCATTCAATATGATCATGGCTATTCATCTAAAATCAGTACCTCTTTCCTGTTTTTTTCCCCATATCCCTTGATGTCGTTAGCCCCAAGAACTAAATGTAACTCTCTCTTGAAAACATCCAGTGAATTGGCCTCCACTGCCTTCTGTGGCAGAGAATTCCACAGACTCACAACTCTCTGTGTGAAGAAAGTTTGTCCTCATCTCAGTCTTAACTGCCCCCCCCCCCCATTATTCTTAAACTGTGACCCCTGGTTCTGAACTCCCCCAACATTGGGAACATTTTTCCTGCAGTTACAGTAAGTGAAAATCTAGCAGGCATTTGAAGTCCACTATCTTCCACCGTTTCTACCCAGTGCTTGGTACTTACTTCCAGCAGCCACTGGTTGTCCTCCTGGATGCACCGAGGCGCAGCCTGATCCATGCCGGTCACCTGGGCGAATTTGGCACAGAGACTCTCACAGCAGCGGCGCAACACTTGCACTGAGGCTGCTCCATGGCCGGAGCTGCAGTGAGTGACTCGCCAGCCCGGCAAACTCGCCAGCCCCGCTCCCCGTCCGCATCTGTCCCCACCGCTGCTTCTGCTTCCAACACCCATGGCCCATGCAGTTGATATGAGTTTTGAAATTTTCGTTGATCACAGAATTTCTCACAACAGAGCGAGAGAAATTTGTGATCAGCGTGAGAATTTGGCGAAATGCGTGATTCTCACGCGTAATGCATGGAGTTGGAAGCCCTGCCTCTCTATCCCCGTCACTCCCCCCTCTCCCCTCTCTCTCTCCCCCTCTCTCTCTCCCCTCTCTCTCCCCCTCTCTCTCTCCCCCTCTCTCTCTTCTCTCTGTCCCCCACTCTCTCCCACTCTCTCCCCTCTCTCTCCACCTCTCTTTCTCTCCCCTCTCTCTCCACCTCTCTTTCTCTCCCCTCTCTCTCGCCCTCCCACCTCACTCTCATCCCTCTCTCTCTCCCCCCTCTCTTCTGCTCTCTCTCTCCCCCTCTATCTCTCCCCTCCCCTTCTCTTTCCCCTCTCTCTCTCCTCTCTCTCCCTCTCTGTCTCTCCTCCTCTCCCCCTCTCTTTCCCCTCTCTCTCTCCTCTCTCTCCCTCTCTGTCTCTCCTCCCAGCCCCTCTCTCTCCCCTGTCTCCCCCTCTCACTCTCTCCCCTTCCCTCTCTCTTCTCTCTCCCCTCTCTCTCTCCTTTGTTCCCCTCTCTCTCCCCCTCTCTCTCTCTCCTCTCTCTCCCCCTCGCTTCCCCCTCTCTCTCCCCCACTCTCTCTGTCTCCCTCCCTCTCTATCTCCCCCTCTCTCCCCCTCTCCCTCTCCACACACTCTCCCCTCTCTCTCTGTCTCTCCTCTGTCTCTCTCACCTCTTCCCTCCCTCTCTCTCTCATCTCTCTCTCTCCTCCTCTCTCCTCCTCTCTCTCCCTCGCTCTCCCCATTTCTCCCACCTCACTCCCCCCTTGCTCTCTCTCCCCTCTCTCTTTCTCCTCTGTCTCTATCTCCTCTTTCTC
>CM075977.1:297521082-297611584 GCA_038087875.1 Malacoraja senta
AGCAATATTGTGTTTTCAGAGAATTCCAGAAGTGTACAACCAAACCATTCATATGGTTTATGGGAATAAGTTTAAGATACAAGAATGAACATTTCAAAGTAAATCATTATAAAATGTTTTGATGTATTGCAGACTGTCAATTATATTTTGAATCTAGTTACCATATTAATAGATTCTATTTGATAGTATTGAAGAATATTTAGATTATTCTATCTTTTTACAAATAAAACAAAAATATATTTCAGAACTGTCTTTATGCTGTGATATTGTAAAAAAAATCAGCGTAGAAATGAATCATCATAGCTTTTACATCCATAAAAGGTATAAGCGTTCAGGCATTCCCAACGTGGACAGTGTATGTTAAATTCATTTATTGACATCTAAGTAAAACATTCCTCAAAAAAATAATAACTTACAGTTTCTGCTGTAGATAGCTGCTACGAACAGTTGATTCTGAAATTCAAAGCGATGGTACTGCACTGAAAACTAAAGGAGAGTAAACAAGCTAGAAGTCAGACTCAGTCAAATCTCTGTGTTGCTTTCAACTCTGAGCTTCATGCTCATACATGCTTGCCTAGAAATGTTAAATCTCAGCGAAGATCCCAACCAATCACTGCACTTCATGGAACAAGTCTAGCTGGCTGAGCCCAGCTGCATAATCTGCTTTGAAAGTAATGCTCAAAATACCTTTTAATTTCTCTTAATACTTTTAAAATCTGATTTTTTTTCTATTATTAAATCCACTCATATTTTAAACAATTCAGAATCTATACCATTAACCCTATTATTCCTCTCTTGTTTGCTCAACACATTATAGTAAATAAAGCCTGGCCCAGTCAAATAAAGATAGGCTTGTATCTATTCTGAAAATGTAATTCAATAGAAAATCTTGAACTGTGTCTTCCCCTCCACCATAGTGGACAGAGTCCTTGACCATATCTAATCTATCTCTTGTACCATTGCTCTTACGCCCTCGCCTTCCAGACAGAGCAAGAACAATGTTTCCCTGGTCCTTACCTTCTACCCCATCAGCTTCTACATTCAATGGATTGCCCTTCACTATTTCCAGCAGATCCAACAAGATTCCACCACTAGACACATATTTCCCAACCCTCACCTTTCAGAAATTCAAAGGGATCAGTTCCTGTCCAATTCCATGGTCCGCTCTTCCATTCCCACCAACCATCACACTCACAAGCTCCAAAATAACTGCAGGAATTGCAACACCTGTCATTTTACCCCTTCCCTTGCATCATCCAGGGGTCAAATGATCCTACAAGATGAAGCAGCAATTCACTTGCACTTCTTCCATTTTAATGTGATGCAATTGTATCCACACTGTGGTCTCCTCTACATTGGAGAAACCAAACACAGATTGGGTGAACGCTTCTCAGATTGTCCGTGTTCAGTCTCAAGAAGAGACCCTGAGCTTTCTGTTGCCTGCCACTTTAATTCACCAATCCACTCCCACTCTCACCTTTAGCGGGGCAGGCAGCATCTCTCGACCCGAAACGTCACCCATTCCTTCTCTCAATAGATGCTGCCTGTCCCGCTAAGTTACTCCAGCTTTTGTGTCTATCTTTGGTTTATACCAGCATCTGCAGTTCCTTCCTACCCCCTCTGTCCTTTTTATTTATGGCCTCTGTCCTATACCCAAGTGGAAGATGAGGCCCAACACATGTCGGGGCAGATGAGACAGTGTGAGGCTTGCAGAATGTGGGAGCCCAGGGACACGGATGGAGCCTCTGGCTGCTACAACTGTGGCAAGTGCGTCCAGCTTCAGCTCCTAAAGGACCGCGTTGGGGCACTGGAGAAGCAGCTGGATGACCTCAGGGCCATCCGGGAAAATGAGAGTTTCCTGGACATGACCTACAGTGAGGTAGTCACGCCGAGGTTACGGAATAACCAAGGTGTGTGACGGAGAGAAAGGGTGGAAATCGTGGAGTGCAGAAGACCCAGGTGGCTGTGCCTAATGAAAACAGGTACCCCCTCTTGGGAACTGTCCGGGGAGACGATGTTTCCAGCCCGAGCGACGGACACGTCGGTGGCTCCAATCCTGGAGATGGGACTCGACCGGCGAGACCGACGTCGGGCAGAGCCATAGTGGTGGGTGACTCCATTGTCCAAGGAGCGGACAGGAGATTCTGTGGCCGCAGACGAGATGCGAGGATGGTCTGAAGCCTCCCTGGAGCCAGGGTTCAGGATGTCACGAGCCAAATTCAGAACATTCGAGAGAGAGAGAGAAGGTGAACAGCCGGCATTAGTTGTGCACGTAGGCACAAACGACATCGGGAAGAAGAGGAAGGAGGTTCTCCAACATGAGTTCAGAGAGTTGGGAAGAAGACTGAAATGCCGTACTTCTAGGGTGGTTATCTCTGGATTGCTTCCAGTACCACGTGCTAGTGAGGACAGGAACAGGGAGATAGCGGATCTAAATGTGTGGCTGAGGGGCTGGTGCAGGGAGCAAGGATTTAGATTTATAGACCACTGGGATCTCTTCTGGGGTAGGGGTGACCTGTACAAAAGGGACGGGTTACACCTTAACTGGAGGGGGCCGACATTCTGGCAGGCAGGTTTGCTAGGGCTACATGTGTGGGTTCAAACTAAATAGTGGGGGGGAGGGATTGACAAATTGGGAGTATAAAGATGGAGTTGAAGGGGAAGTGGCTACAGGAAAAATTACAAAAGATTCTCGAATTAATGGGAAGGAAAGCTGAGAATGGACAACAGAGTAAGGTCAGGGCCAATTACGAGGGGGGAAGTGAATACGGAGGTCAAAGTACTGTATATGAATGCGCGAAGTATAAGGAATAATGTGAACGAGCTTGAAGCTCAGTTAGAAACTGGCAAGTACAGGGCTGCCAACATTGGGTGAGAGTTGGGAGTGAGAAATTGCGAGAGACCAAGCCCAAGGGAGCATAGCGACGGGGGGGGGGGGGGAAGAAGAAAGGAAGAGGTGGAGCCAGTGGCTGAGGGAGAGCTGAGAAGGGGAGGAGAAAGTAAAGACTACCTGAAATTAGAGAAGTCAATGTTCATACCACTGTGGTGCAAACTGCCCAAGAGGAAGAGGGAGTCCCCTCCCATTGGTACGGAACTTTTGCATTTTCAGCTTGAAAATGTGCAATATGGTGCATACTGTAGCGAGTCTTTTAACTTACACTTGAATGCAATATATATGCTTTAAATTGGATTGGAGCGTTTTAGAAAGGGGGGACGCTGAGCGATCACTGATCACTGGCCTTGGGGGTACCCGGTGAGGGAGTGGAGCAACCGAGTGGGGAGAGGGTGTGGAAGAAGGGTGTCCCCCCTCCCAAAGTAGGAACTTTTTGAAATTTGATGTATTAAAATCATGTTTTAGTGCATTGTAGAAATATGATTTCAATGGTTTTTGTATGGTATTTTTAAGGTAACTTTTTAAGGGGTAACTTTATCCACACAAAGGGTGATGGGTGTATGGAACAAGCTGCCAGAGGAGGTAGTTCAGGCAGGGACCATCCCAACATTTAAGAAAAAAGTCAGACTGATACATGGATAGGACAGGTTTGGAGGTATGGACCAAAAGCAGGTAGCGTAGCTGGGACATGTTGGCGGGTGTGGGCAAGTTGCGCAGAAGGGCCTGTTTTCACATTGTATCACTCTATGACTACATTATACCTCCACCATGCATGAATGCTTCAAAATCAAGTGATCGAGTTTTATTGCCATATACTCAAGCATAGAAATATAGAAAATAGGTGCAGGAATAGACCATCGGCCCTTCGAGCCAGCACTGCCATTCAATATGATCATGGCTATTCATCTAAAATCAGTACCTCTTTCCTGTTTTTTTCCCCATATCCCTTGATGTCGTTAGCCCCAAGACCTAAATGTAACTCTCTCTTGAAAACATCCAGTGAATTGACCTCCACTGCCTTCTGTGGCAGAGAATTCCACAGATTCACAACTCTCTGTGTGAAGAAAGTATGTCCTCATCTCAGTCCTAACTGCCCCCCCCTTTATTCTTAAACTGTGACCCTGGTTCTGAACTCCCCCAACATTGGGAACATTTTTCCTGCAGTTACAGTAAGTGAAAATCTAGCAGGCAAGCAGGATGCTTTCTCCAACCACCCCCATTTGAAGTCCACTATCTTCCACCGTTTCTACCCAGTGCTTGGTAGTTACTTCCAGCAGCCACTGGTTGTCCTCCTGGATGCACCGAGCCGCAGCCTGATCCATGCCGGTCACCTGGGCGAATTTGGCACAGAGACTCTCAGGGCAGCGGCGCAACGCTTCCGACACCTTGCACTGAGGCTGCTCCATGGCCGGAGCTGCAGTGAGTGACTCGCCAGCCCGGCAAACACTCGCCAGCCCCGCTCCCCGTCCGCATCTGTCCCCGCTGCTGCTTCTGCTTCCAACACCCATGGCCCATGAAGTTGATATGAGTTTTGAAATTTTCGTTGATCACAGAATTTCTCACAACAGAGCGAGAGAAATTTGTGATCAGCGTGAGAATTTGTCGAAATGCGTGATTCTCACGCGTAATGCATGGGAGTTTGGAAGCCCTGCCTCCTCTCCCCCTCTCTCCCCCTCTCCCCTCTCTCTCTCCCCTCTCTCTCCCCCTCTCTTTCTCCCCCTCTCTCTCCCACTCTCTCCCCTCTCTCTCCCACCTCTCTTTCTCTCCCTCTCTCTCTCCCTCCCACCTCACTCTCATCCCTCTCTCTCCCCCTCTCTTCCGCTCTCTCTCCTCCTCTCAACCCCCTCTCTCTCTCCCCCTCTATCTCTCCCCTCCCCCTCTCTTTCCCCTCTCTCTCCTCTCCCTCTCTGTCTCTCCTCCTCTCCCCTCTCTTTCCCTCTCTCTCTCCTCTCTCTACCTCTCTCTCCCCTGTCTCCCCCTCTCACTCTCTCCCCTTCCTCTCTCTTCTCTCTCCCCTCCTCTCTCTCCTCCTTTGTTCACCTCTCTCTCCCCCTCTCTCTCTTCCCCCTCTCTCCCTCCCACCTCACTCTCCCCCTCTCTCTCGTCCCCCCTCTCCTCTCTCTCCTTCTCTCTCTCCCTCTCTTCCCCTAACTCTCTCTCCCCTCTCTCCCCCCCTCTCTTTCTTCTCTCTCTCACCTCTCTTCTCTCTCTCCCCCTCTTCTCTCTCTCCCCCTCTTCTCTCTCTCCCCCTCTCTCTCCTCCTCTCTCTCCCCCTCGCTTCCCCCTCTCTCTCCCCCACTCTCTCTCTTTCTCCCTCCCTCTCTATCTCCCCCTCTCTCTCCCTCTCCCTCTCCACACACTCTCCCCTCTCTCTCTCCCCTCTCTCTCTGTCTCTCCTCTGTCTCTCTCACCTCTTCCCCCCCTCTCTCTCTCATCTCTCTCTCTCCTCTCTCCTCCTCTCTCTCCCTCGCTCTCCCCATTTCTCCCACCTCACTCTCCCCCTTGCTCTCTCTCCCCTCTCTCTTTCTCCTCTGTCTCTATCTCCTCTTTCTCTTTGCCCCCCCCCCCATCGTTCTCTCTTTCCCCGTTTCTCTCTTTCCCTCTCTCTCCCTCTTCCCCCTCTCTTTTACCACTCCTCTCTCTTCCCCCTCTCTCTCCCATTCTCTCCTACCCTCTCCTCCCTCTCCACCCCCTCACTCTCTTCCTCTTTCTTCCCTCTCACCCCTCTCTCTCTCTCTCTCCCCCCTCTCCCACCTCACTCTCCCCCTTCTCTCTCCCCTCTTCCCCCCCTCTCCCTCTTCTCTCTCTCCATTCACTCCCCCTCTGTCTCTCCCCTCTCTCTCCTCTCACCCCCTCTCTCTCTCCCCCCTGTCTCCCTGTCTCCTTCCCCTCTCTATCTCCACCTCCCTTTGAGAGTCTCTGTGCCGAAGGCACAAAGACTCTCGTGGCAGTGGCGCAACGCTTCCGACACCTGCGACGGCCCGGGACTCTCGCACTGGGGCTGCTCCATGGCCGGAACTGCAGCGAGCGATTCGCCAGCGCCGGCAAACACTCGCCAGCCCCGACTCCCCACATCTGTATCCGCCCGCTGCTTCCATCCCTCCCTCAGCCCCGGCTCTCCAACACCCGCGGACCATGCAGTTTATCTGAGTTTTGACATTTTCGTTGATCACAGAATTTCTCACCACAGAGCGTGATAAATTTCTGATCAGCGTGAGGGCGTGAGAGTTTATTCAAATGCATGATTCTCACGCTCAAAGCGTGAGAGTTGGCAGCCCTGCAAGTATGATGTTGTGGGAATTACTGAGACATGGCTGCGAGAGGGCCGGGGATGGGAACTGAATATTCATGGATATACATCCTATCGAAAAGACAGACAGGTGGGCAGAGGGGGTGGGGTTGCCCTGTTGGTGATGAATTAAATTCAGTCCCTTGCTAGGGGTGACATTGAAACAGGAGATGTGGAGTCAGTATGGAGAGAACTAAGGAAATGTAAGGGTAAAAAGACCCTAATGGGACTAATCTACAGGCCCCCAAACAGTAGCCTGGATATAGGGCGCAAGTTGAATCAGGAGTTAAAATTGGCATTGTAGCAAAAGTAATGCTGTGGTTGTTATGGGAGATTTCAACATGCAGGTAGACTGGGAAAATCAGGATGTTACTGGACCCCAAGAAAGGGACTTTGTAGAGTGCCTTCGTGATGGATTCTTTGAACAGCTTGTATTGGAGCCTGCCAGGGAGAAGGCAATTCTGGATTTAATTTTATGTAATGAACCGGATTTGATAAAGGACCTCGAGGTTAATGAGCCATTAGGAGACAGTGACCATAACATGGTCAGGTTTAATCTACAATTGGAGAGGGAGAAGGGTAGATCGGAGGTGTCAGTGTTGCAGTTGAATAAAGGGGACTACGGGGCCATGAGGGAGGAGCTGGCCAAAGTTGACTGGAAAGATACACTAGCAGGGATGACAGTGGAACAAAAATGGCAGGTGTTTCTAGGAATAATACAGAAGGTGCAGGGTCTGTTCATTCCTAGGAGGAAGAAAAATTCAAAGGGGAGAAAGGGACGACCATGGCTGACAAAGGACGTCAGGGACAGTATAAAAATTAAAATGAAGAAGTACAACGTAGCAAAGATGAGCAGGAAGCAAGAGGATTGGGTAATGTTTAAAGAACAACAGAAGATAACCAAAAAGACAATACGGGGAGAAAAGATGAGGTACGAAGGTAAGCTAGCCAAGAATATAAAGCAGGATAGTAAAAGCTTCTTTAGGTATGTGAAGAGGAAAACATTAGTTAAGACCAAAGTTGGACCCTTGAAGACTGAAAAAGGTGAATTTATTATGGGGAACAAGGAAATGGCAAATGAGTTGAACAGGTACTTTGGATCTGTCTTCACTAAGGAGGACACAAACAATCTTCCTGATATAGTAGTGGCCAGAGGATCTGGGGTGACAGAGGAACTGAAGGAAATCCACATTAGGCAGGAAATGGTGTTGGATAGACTGATGGGATTGAAGGCTGATAAATCCCCAGGGCCTGATGGTCTGCATCCCAGGGTACTTAAAGAAGTGGCTCTAGAAATCGTCGATGCATTGGTGATAATTTTCCAATGTTCTATAGACTCAGGATCAGTTCCTGTGGATTGGAGGGTAGCTAATGTTATCCCACTTTTTAAGAAAGGCGGGAGAGAGAAAACAGGGAATTATAGACCAGTTAGCCTGACATCGGTGGTGGGGAAGATGCTGGAGTCAATTATAAAAGATGAGATAGCCGCACATTTGGATAGCAGTAACAGGATCGGTCCGAGTCAGCATGGATTTATGAAGGGGAAATCACACTCACCCTCCTGCTATCTTGGGGAACGGCTGCTAACCGCAGCCGTCCGTTCAATTCACTTTTTATTTAGTTTTTAGTTGTTTTTTCTTGTCTATGTCTAGGGGAATTTTGACTTTTAATGTAGGGGGGTAATGGGGGAAACTATCACTAGGTCCCTACCTGGTCGGTGAGGCAGCTTTTTCTCCGGGCTGCCCCGTCGACCCGTCCTTGCGGCCTACCAGCGGGCGTGGAGCGGAGTTTTCCTGGCGGGGACTGCCCAGCACCTTCAGCTTCGGTGGGAGCACAGCGCTGGAGCGCTATCGCGGAGCAGAGCGGAGCTGGCGATGCCTTGCCTGGGTCGCTGCGCTGGATCGACGCGCTGGAGCTCCGGTGAGCTGGACCGCCGAGCTCAACACCTCCGGGCTGCGGGACTGCGGAGCTACCAGCTGCGGGCGGCGGCGCCGACCCTAACATCGGGAGCCTCGGAGCTCCAAATCGGCGCGGCCTTGTCGGCTTCACGTGCCACGGACTCCGGTAAGAGATCGGCCGTTCCAGCCGTCCCAGCCGCTGCGAGGACTCTCCCGACGCCGGGACAACTGCACCCGGCGAGAACGGCCAGGAACATCGGGCCTCCGTAGAGGCAACTGTGGAGGCCTCAATAGGCCTGACTTTGGGTGAACTGGGGTTGGGGACTGGACATTGTGCCTTCCCCACAGTGGCAATCATTGTGGGGGGATGATTTTGTGTGTAATGTGTAGTGTCTATGTTAGTCTTTGTCCAAGATGGCGGTCGGAAGGGAAAGTGGACGCTGGCGCGCTTTAGCAGCCGCTGCTCTCTCTTCCATATTGTGTTTTTGATTTTTGTTTTTGGATTTAATTCTATCTTTAATTTGTGTACTGGTGATGTCTTTGCTATTTATTTCATTCCGCTTACATGTTTCTACACTATTTGTTAAACTTTGTAAGGTGTCCTTGAGACTTTGTGAAAGGCGCCCATAAATAAAATCTATTATTATTATTATTATTAATCTCCGGGAATTTTTTGAAGATGTAACTAGGAAAATGGACAAGGGAGAGCCAGTGGATGTAGTGTACCTGGACTTTCAGAAAGCATTTGATAAGGTCCCACATAGGAGATTAGTGGGCAAAATTAGGGCACATGGTATTGGGGGTAGAGTGCTGACATGGATAGAGAAGTGGTTGGCAGACAGGAAACATAGAGTAGGGATTAACGGGTCCCTTTCAGAATGGCAGGCAGTGACTAGTGGGGTACCACAAGACTCGGTGCTGGGACTGCAGCTATTTACAATATACATCAATGATTTGGATGAAGGGATTCAAAGTAACATTAGCAAATTTGCAGATGACACAAAGCTGGGTGGCAGTGTGAACTGTGAGGAGGATGCTATGAGAATGCAGGGTGACTTGGACAGGTTGGGGGAGTGGGCAGATGCATGGCAGATGAAGTTTAATGCGGATAAATGTGAGGTTATCCACTTTGGCAGCAAAAACCGGAAGACAGATTACTAACTAAATGGCGTCAAGTTGGGAAAAGGGGAAGTACAACGGGATCTGGAGGTCCTTGTACATCAGTCTATGAAAGTAAGCATGCAGGTACAGCAGGCAGTGAAGAAAGCGATTGGCATGTTGGCCTTTATAACAAGAGGAATCGAATATAGGAGCAAAGAGGTCCTTCTGCAGTTGTACAGAGCCCTAGTGAGACCACACCTGGAGTATTGTGTGCAGTTTTGGTCCCCTAATTTGGGGAAGGACATTCTTGCTATTGAGGGAGTGCAGCGTAGGTTTACAAGGTTAATTCATGGGATGGCGGGACTGTCATATGCTGAGAGAATGGAGCTGCTGGGTTCGTACACTCTGGAGTTTAGAAGGATGAGAGGGTATCTCATTGAAACATATAAGATTGTTAAGGGCTTGGACACGCTAGAGGCAGGAAACATGTTCCTGATGTTGGGTGGGTCCAGAACCAGGGGCCACAGTTTAAGAATAAGGAGTAAGCCATTTAGAACGGAGACGAGGAAACACTTTTTCTCACAGAGAGTGGTGAGTCTGTGGGATTCTCTGCCTCAGAGGGCGGTGGAGGCAGGTTCTCTGGATGCTTTCAAGAGAGAGCTAGATAGGGCTCTTAAAAAAAGCGGAGTCAGGGGATATGGGGAGAAGGCAGGAACGGTGCACTGATTGGGAATGATCAGCCATGATCATATTGAATGGCGGTGCTGGCTCAAAGGGCCAAATGGCCTACTCCTGCACCTATTGTCTATTGTCTATTGTCTATTGTCATAACACAAGGAACACATTTCATCTTCCACTTGGATATATTCTAGGCCCAATATTGATTTTAACAACATTAGGTAAACCACTCTTTCTTTCTGTCTGTATGGAACCGGATATTTCTGCCTGTCATAATTTTGGCCTAGATTTGCTTTTTCTGTTTGTTTAGTCTGGCCTGCTAGATAGGCCTCACGGGCTTGAAAAGACAAAAAGTGCTGGAGTAACTCAGCAGGTCAAGCAGCATCTCTGAATGGTAGGCAACTGTTCGGGTCAGGACATTTCTTCAGACTGATTGTAGTAGGGGGGAGAAAGCTAGCAGAATGGTGGGGGCGGGACTAAGCCAGACAAGTGATAGGTGGGAAAAAAGACACAAAGTATTGGAGTAACTCAGCAGGTCAGGCAGCATCTTCGGAGAACATGGATAGGTGACGTTTTGGGTCGGGACCCTTCTTCAGTCTTCAGAAGTGTTCAGTAGATACAGGTGAAGGGGGTTGGACAATCATGATATTAACAACACATTACACAAAGAAATGTAATGTGATTTTATCTGCTTCGTCTGCTGCTGTATCGACACATTTGGTTCAATCTTGTCAGATATGCCCACTATTCTACCCATCCCCCCTCCACTCTCTGCAAACTAGGCTAACCCCCAATTATGAGAAAGGCTCCTGACTTGCAGAGCATCGAGTATTTTCTGTTTTGAATGTAATGAAATGCCTAGTTGCAAATTTTTGTTGATGCAACGTTACTTCAAATTCTATTACTTTTGGGTAAACATCTCCAATTTCTGTTCTAATTTTGACCAATAATTCTACTCATTTTTTTTTTCTGGCTTTCTCGGTAACACAAAGGCAACAACCCATTACAATTGTAGGGGCTCTCCTCCGAGTGGGATTAAATTGATGAAACTCCCACTAAAGCAGACCTCCTAATATTTATGAGTTTCTGTAATGTAACATCAAGGACACAGCAAAGAAAGTACTGCAAGTGCTGTAAACTTGAAATAAAAGCAGATCATGACGGAAATGCTCAATTGGTCAGACAGTTCGTATTTCAGGCCAATGATCATATGATATGTATAAATAGCAGAGGAGGGAAATGGCTGGAGACAAAGTAGGACTGAATATTGCATGTTGCCATGTAGGAGAGGATGGTGCAAACAAAGCAAATCAGTCCAGAGATGATCCTATATCTGTACACTGTGGACGGATCAATTGTAATCATGTATCGTCTTTCTGCTGACTGGATAGCACGCAACAAAAATCTTTTCACTGTACCTTGTGACAATAAATTAAACTAAACTAAAGATGTAAATAGACGTAGAGATTGCTGAAAAAGAAAGATAATGAAAGCGCTCAAACTGTGAGACTGGAAAAGTAAGTAGGGGGAGATGGGATGGAGACCAGTGGAGGGGGCAGTGGACTATGCCTCATGCTAATACCTGGACAGTTACTATGTTGATGTTGTTACCTGCTTGTGTACAACACTTGAAAGTTTTCTACTCATTTTCATCTTGATCTCACTTTTACATGGTCCATATCCAACTCTTCCTTTTCATCTCTTCCCATTTCTCCATCTCAGGGGACAAGCTAATGATCAATGTCCATTCCAAGTCCCCAGCCATCTTGGCTACAGTTTGTTCAGTACTATTTCCTGCAAAGACTTCATTCCGTTCTTCCCACTTCCCAAGCTCAATCGCTGGTTCTGAAAATGACACCCTCCTCACCTGTGCTTCTGAGATATCTACCCTTTGCTTTAATTGTGGTTTCCCCTCCACCACACTGAACAGCCTCTCATCCACATCGGTTCTTTCCAATGCTGCTTCAATTACTCCGCTCTTCCTATCCAAAGCAAGGTTTTCCTGTCCTTACCTTGTATCCTACCAGCTTCCATATTCAATGGACATCTTTATAATTTTCACCATCTTCAATGTGATGCCACAACCAGGCACATCTTCTCTTCCCTTCCTCTTTTAAATCCCAATGGAACATTCCCTCATGACTCTGATTCTTTCTTTCAGCTTAATGCAATACATTTGGCACACACAATGTGGTTTCCTCACAGATTAGATTATTATATTGCAGAACACCTCCATTGAGTCTGCAAGGGTAGCCATGAGTTTCCAGTTGCCTCCTTCTTTAAGTTTTCATCCTCTTCTGACATCTCTATTTTTGGCTTCTAACACGGTTCTAATAAATCCAAAGTAAGGTTGAGATACAGCACCATCCCCCCTACAGGTATGTTCCACTACTCATGGCTCTATTGATTTCAACAATTTCAGATAACTAGCCTTTCTCATGTGTGACAGAACCGAATGCAAGTTCAACTGGTAATGTTAACTCAGTTCTGATATGAGTTCAACTGGTAATGTTAAGTCTATTTTTTTTCATACAGATGTGAACCCGTGAACATTTCCAGCATATTATTTTATGTCAGCTGCACAGCGGTAGAGTTGCTGCCTTATAGCGCCAGAGAGCCGGGTTCGATCCTATCTATGGGTGCTGTCGGCAAGAAGTTTGTACATTCTCCTCATAACCTGCGTGGGTTTTCTCCTGGTGCTCCGGTTTCCTCCCACACCCCAAAGACGTACAGGGTTGTAGGCTAATTGGCTCCAGTAAAATTGTAAATTGTCCCTAGTGTGTGTGTGGGATAGTGTTCGTGTGTGTAGATCGGCGTGGACTCTGTGGGCCGAAGGGCCTCTTTCCCCACTGTATCTCTAAACTAAACTAAATTCCAGCATTGACTCAGTTCTGCACTGCCCAGTTCTAGCATTGATTATTTTTGTCACCTCTATTTTCATTTATCTCCTTCTCTTTACATCTCCAGACTGATCAAGACACCTTCATCGCCCTCTCTCAGACAGCAAAAATATCATCTGTCATCTGGTGTCACTTTTCCTCTGCCCTATCAGAGACATTCCCTTCATTCTCATTGCTTCTTCCCCTATTCTGCAACTTAAAATATTCTAGTGTTGATATATTCTTTACTTCCATTTCAGTGGAATGTTATTGATCTTACTATCGCATTAAGAAATATTTAGACAGGTACATGACAAGGACAGGTTGAGAGGGATATGGGCTAAATGCAGGTAATAGACAATAGACAATAGGTGCAGGAGGAGGCCATTCGGCCCATCGAGCCAGCACCACCATTCAATGCGATCATGGCTGATCATCCCCAATCAGTACCCCCGGTCCTGCCTTCTCCCCATATCCCCTGACTCCGCTATCTTTAAGAGCCCTGTCTAGCTCTTGAAAGTATCCAGAGAACCGGCCTCTGACTCACAACTCTCTGTGAGAAAAAGTGTTTCGTCGTCTCCGTTCTAAATGGCTTACCCCTTATTCTTAAACTGTGGCCCCTGGTTCTGGACTCCCCCAACATCGGAAACATGTTTCCTGCCTCTAACATGTCCAAACCCTTAATAATCTTATATGTTTCAATAAGATACTTCAATCATCCTTCTAAACTCCAGAGTATACAAGCCCAGCCGCTCCATTCTCTCAGCATATGACAGTCCCGCCATCCCGGGAATTAACCTTGTGAACCTACGCTGCACTCCCTCAATAGCAAGTGGGGATAGTTTAGAAGGGACATGTTGGTTGGAGTGGGCAAGCTGGGCGGAAGGCCCTGTTTCCACACACTGTCACTCTATGACTCTATCTAAAATGTTCAGTTTCTCTCTACACAAATGTTGCCTGATCTGCTGGCCACTTCCCTCATTTTATGTTTTTATTTCAGTTTACCAGGATCTGCGGTTTGTTGCTTTTTGTGAAATAGCAAGTTCAGTAAAAACTTCTGCTCCCTTTTCATCCGACCTAATATCTCTACACATGGGTTAAGATCAAATTTTGTTTGATGATATTCCTGTAAAGCACTGTGAGATGTTTTGCACATTGTTATATGAGCAGCATTTCCAATCTTAAGACATTTTTAAGTAGTATTTGTATGTATTTCTGATGCAGCGGGGAAATATTCCATTAATGAAGGTGTCATCTGTGGGGTGCTCAACCAAAAAAATGGAATTATCTTCAAAATTTTAAACCCGTGATTGTTAAGCATTTTCAAATCATGCATAACACGACCAACTAGATAATAAATATCAAATTATTTCTTTAATTCGGAGTTTTACCCAGCATGACAACCCTAATGTATAAGCCACCTTTATAATCTTTATTATAAGTGTTGATTTCAACAAAACAAAACAAAACTATAATGTGGAATCACAGATAACAGGGCATTGCCCTTAAATTAGGGCTAGATCATTAAGGTGCAACCACAAGGCACTTTTGCAGAGGTATTGAGTAGTGGAAACATTTAATTTTACTTCTGAGTCACGTGAGTGACTACGTGAAGAAGACCCGTCAGGGCGCATGCGCGTCATTACGTCTGACGCATTGGCGCGAATGGCAGCAGGAGGACGGAGCTCCTCCTGCAGGTGAGTAGTTACAGCTCCACCAAAGTCGGGGAGACTTTGGAGGAGTTAGAAAAAAGTAGAAATTGTTGCTGTATTTTTTCCCCCATAATGCAGGAACAAGTAAAAAATCATCAAGGTGCAGGCCTGCTACGGACAAGGAGAGAGAGAGCTGCGGGAGCGCAGTCTCTGAAAGGCAGCCTGTCACCTCTGGGGAGTCGCAAGCCGGTAGCGGTGTGGAGACAGACTTGGCAAAGTGCCCAGCCGGGTACACAGCCAATGCCAGTCGGGCGGTAGGCATAAGCCAAGTCTGTCAGGGCCATTGACTCCGCAGAGTCGGGCCAGGAGAGTCCCGTCGGGGACAGGATACCGTGCCCCAGCGGTTATCCAAAAGGAGCAGCGCATACAGGGGCTGCTCCACAAAGCCACACTCCAGGAGGAGGAGTGCAGGCGGGAGGCCGTGGGGACGGCTCCGCGGGCAGTGCCTAGTAGAGGCCTGCTTCACAAAGCCACACTCCAGGAGGAGTTGTGCAGGCGGGAGGCCGTCGGGAACGCTCCGCCGGCAGTGCCTAATAGAGGCCTGCTAGAAAGCACCCTCTTTGCAAGAGGTGAGCGCAGAAGGGCAGATATGCTCTGACCCTGAGTCCGACGACGACTTCCAAAGGGAGGGCAGGCAGCTGCCAGAGCTGACACCGTGTGCAGCACGGTTTGCCATGTCGTCGCACGCTGGTGCACCTCTGGGTGAGGAACTTGCCACCAGCATAAAATATGCTTCACTCTGCCAGCCTGGCACAGTGCAACCGGCACAGCTGTTTGGCGAGGATTTCGCAAAGCAGGTGAAGGAGCTGGAGGAGGAGGCCAAGACGGTGGGCTTGATTAAGCAGCCAGCAGCCACATATCCACCAAAGAGTATCCCTATAAGCGAGGAGACTGGTCCGGGCAAGGGACGAGTCCAGCTACGATGCAGCGCAGTTGGCGTTCAGCTGTAGCAGCGCCAGGGAAGGTGAGATATCCAGCTCGAGGCCGGGGAAGAATGCCAGGTGGTAAGGAGGTAAGTGGGTCTGGTTCTCATATAGACAGATCTAATGTGATACCTCAGATATGTTTATACTGAAGGTTATTGAAGGGTTTCGAATAAAGCTTAATGCAAATTCTGATTTACCCATGCAACATGTTCCAAAAAAGGAGTTTGACCAGTATCACTGAACAATTGGAAGTTCAGGAGGAACTTGCAAGCTTATGTAATAAGGGTGTAATTGTTAAGGCAGTTTACCAAAGCCATCAGTTTGTGTCCAATATCTTTCCCAGACCAAAAAAGGATGGGGGATGCAGAATTATACTGGACCTGAATAGTCTTAACCCTTTTGTACGGTATAGACATTTTAAGATGGAAACGTTTGAGGAGATCTTAAAGATCCGGATTCAGTGTCTGTTCATTTGCAGGATAGAAGATTTAAAATTCAGCTGGATGGGGCAATTATGGCAATACAATGCACTGCCTAATGGTTTGTCTTCAGCTCCTAGAGTGATTACAAATTTGTTAAAACCTATTCTAGGCATGATGAGAAGTCAAGGGCATGTGCTCATGGCTTAACTAGATAATATCTTGATTGTAGGACAATCAAAGGAACAGCTGAAGCATCATTGGCAGTTGGTAAAAACCACTTTTTAAAAATTGGGCTTCATAAGCTGTCCAGGGAAATCTAAATTAATACCTGTGACACAAATTGACTAGTTGGGTTCACAATAGACTTAATCAACATCATTGTGACCTTGCCCAGGCAAAAAAGGGTAGAGCTAATTAAGAGCTGTATCAAGTTAATTGCTGACACACAGCTTTCAATTAGCCAGGTGACGAGTCTGCTGGGGAAATTGCTGGCAGCATTTCCAACAGTGGCCACTTTATTATCTACAATTACAAAGGTCAAAGGAACAAGCACTGAGGATACATTGGGGTCATTATAATAGACCTATGCTTCTATCAATAGAGGCTGTTGCTGATGTACAATGGTGGATTCAGCATGTGTCCACTAGTAGTTCCAAAGTGTTATTGATCCAAGCTTCCATGATTTTGCAGACAGATGTCAGAGCACTTGGGTAGGGTGCTACTGATACAAGATCCAGCTGTGGAGACAGATGGACATTGCTCCTGCAAACAAGGGGAATTAACCAAGAGTATTTATGGACTCAAGGCTTATGGCACTAACTAAACTAGTTTGCATGTGCAGTGCAAAATAGACAACACTACAGCAGTTGCTAATATGAATCACATGGGTGGAATCAAATCGTTATCATGTGACAGGTTGGCAAATAAAATTGGACCTGGAGTATGGATAGAGATATTTGAATTGGAGCTATCTATCTGCCAGGGAAACTTAATGTAGTACCAGATGGCAGGTCACGAAAATTCCGTGATAATCCAGAGTGGATGTTGAACCAGGATGTGTTCAAGAACATAGTACTTCTATATGGAAGGCCAAAATATGTTTCATAGGCACCAGATCCAGGGTCAATGGCAATTGATGCTTTTTCACTAAATTGGGATGATATGTTTGTGTACATTTTCCCACCATTCTGCCTCATAGGTCGGTGTTTGAGAAAATCAAGCAGGATGCCGCTTCAGAGGTTTTGGTGATACCAAATTGCCCGATTCAACCATGGTTCCCTTTGATGTTACAGATAGCGATCCAACCTCCTTTTGCTGATTCCAAACAGTAGGAATTTGCTGGAGCATCCAGTAAAGCGTTAAGTTCATACGTTATGTGATCGTATTGATCTGTTAATTTGTAGGTTTTTAAGAATGCCTTACATTGGTCGAGGACTTTCTAGGCCAACGGTGGATATGCTCACTGCAGCCTGGAGAAAGAGTACTCAAAAGCAGTATATGACATGTAAAAAAATGGGAACAATATTGTGTTCAAAAGAATATTCAATATGATACTCTAGTTATTGAAAATGTGTTAGAGTTTTATCTACACTTTATTATGATGAGGGTCTTAGCTATACTGCTATCAATACAGCTAGAAGTGCTTTGTCGGCATATCTTGTAATAGGTACACGGACACAAAGTATAGGTTCTCACCCTCTCATATCTAGGTTGATGAAAGGAATCTTTAATTCCAAACCGCCTAAGCCTAGGTATATGGTAATCTCCGATGTAAGCGTTGTTCTTAACATGCTTCGTCATTGAGTCCCTGTCACGTCTATAACTTTGTTAAAATTAACCATGAAATTGGCTATGCTAATGGCATTGGTGTCAGTACAGAGAGTGCAGACTTTGCAAAAACTTCAGTTAGATAGAATGGAAGTCACTACAGAGATTGTTCTGTTTTATATTTCTGACCTGCTCAAACAAAGCAGGCCAGGTGTGACAGGATTTAAGATTGTGTTCTCAGCATATCCTACAGCTCCATGTTTATGTGTAAGGACACATTTCTTACATTACATTGAAGCCATAAGGGCTTTAAGACAAGAAGAAACAGGATTATTTGTCAGTTACAAGAAGCCAACATAAAAGAGTGGCAGTTCAGACTATTTCAAGGTGGTTAAAGCAAGAGTTGGTTCAGGCAGGAATTAACATTTATGTGTTTACATCTCATTCCACTAGCGCAGTAGCAACATCCGCGGCCAGGGCGATGGACGTTCCCATCGACCATATATTAAAAGCCGCAGGTTGGAAAAATGAACTTGTGTTTCAGCAATACTACCATCGGCCGATTGCCGATGGAGGGCTGTTTGCCAACTCAATATTGAGTGCTGTTGCTATTGTTTAAAGTCTGTTTTCAATACTGTTTAATTCTGTTTCGTTTGTTGCCCCCACATTAAGAGGGTTTATTGGTTGTTTTATGACCAAAAATAAAACTGTTTTGTTTTTGCATGATATGCAATGTCATGTTTACAGCATTATTGATGATACTCAGAGTCAATCGATGCAGTGAGAAGCCGGGATTTTGATCTGCGGCATAAAAATCACAGAGCTTTAAAATCTTCACGTAGTCACTCACGTGACTCCAAAGTAAAATAGTAAGATTAAACGAGAACTTACCAGTTTGAAGTTTGATCTTTATTTTATGAGGAGCTACGTTGGTGATTACGTGCCCGCCACGCCCAACCCTCTCTCATAGAAAAAAGGTCATAATGGTAGTTCTCATGTTGATCATCTTACTATGTTACTTCAATTATGGTGTTGTCTGTGATTTCATACCGCTGCTTTGAAGATTGACGCGAATGCACCCTGACGGGTCTTCTTCACGTAATCACCAACGTAACTCCCCATAAAATAAAGATCAAACTTCAAACTGGTAAGTTCTCGTTTAATCTTACTACTCTCCACCCTTCTCTCACTACTAAAACCTAATGGTCAATGAATTACTTGGAGCTTTGGGGGAATAAAATCAGCACTGTGGCACAGCTGGCAGAGTTGCTGCCTTGCAACACCAGAGAGCTGTGTTCAATCCTAACCACGAATGCTGTCCGCGTAGGGTTTACACATTATCCCTGTGGACCGTGTGGGATTCCTCCTGGAGCTCCGGTTTCCACCCACATCCCAAAGACGTGCGGGTTTGTAGGTTAATTGGGCTCTGGTGTGTAGAAAAAGGATGAGAAAGTGGGAGAACGCAGAACTATTGTGAACCGGTGATCAATAGTCAACGTGAACTTGATGGGCCCAAGGGCCTGTTTCTGTGCTGTATCTTGAAACTAAATTAAGTACCAAGGTTGCTAAAGAAACAGCACATGAATGGAGCTGAGATGCAGCAATCCCAGCTTGAGGATATCAAATGGCTACTCTGTTCCTTCCTTCCCATAAATCGCTAATGGTGCTGCCGTTCACTCCATCTGCTCTGGCATAATTTGTTCCTGGGGTTGAACACAAACAGAAGGTGTCTTGATCACTGGGAGTGCCGGGACACACCCTTGGTATTCGATTAATGTAAAATGAAGTAATTTCCTAGAAGGAAAAGCTCGGTGTTGGGGCTGCAACTGTTTACCATATATATTAATGATTTGGAAGAGGGAATTAGGAGCAACACTAGCAAGTTTGCGGATGACACAAAGCTGGGTGGCAGTGTGAACTGTGAAGAGAATGTTAGGAGGTTGCAGGGTGACTTGGACAGGTTGAGTGAGTGGGCAGATGCGTGGCAGATGCCATATAATATAGATAAATGTGAGGTTATCCACTTTGGTGGCAAAAACAAGGGGACAGATTATTATTTCAATGGGATTAGGTTAGGTAAGGGGGAGGTACAGCGAGACCTGGGTGTCCTTGTACACCGGTCACTGAAAGTTGGCGTGCAGGTACAGCAGGCAGTGGAGAAAGCTAATGGAATGATGGCCTTCATAACAAGAGGATTTCAGTATAGGAGTAGAGAGGTTTTTCTTGCATCTAGTCTGTCCAATCCATTAAGAATTTTATATATTTCTATAAGATCTAAACACTGAACTTTTTTTTCTCAATGTTTACATTCTGTTGAGCTGCTGCAAGTAAGAATGTCATTGTTCTATCTGGGACATATGTCAATAAAACATTCTTGATTTGACTCTTAACAATTTCTGGTGTAAATGGGTTCATGGATACTTGGCAAAAGAATCAGAGAGAAAATTAGATTGTTTTCTTGCCCAACATTTGTTCAAATAAATTCATGTTCATAAATTATTGGAGCAGAATTAGGCCATTTGACCCATCAAGTCTACTCCGCCATTCAATCATGGCTGAACTATCTTTCACTCTCAACCCCATTCTCCTGCGTTCTCCCCATAACCCCTGACACCCGTACTAATTCTGAAATCTGGAATACCTGAGAAGAAAGGGCTGTGGGATCAGTACCACAGAAATTTGAAAAGACAAGTGGGCGCATACTAAAAAGCAAATAATCTGTGCGACTAAACTGAAGAACTATTTCAAGAAGTTGGCATAGAGGCAAAAAGCTGAAGGGGTCTTTATGGGCCATGGAACTCTGCTATACAGGACACTTCACATCATCATCACCAGAGCAATCATTGGCATAGACAATAAGGTCATGTTACTGTGGTGGGTGAAAGAGAAATGTAAATCAATCAGGTACAACCCTTAACCCCATCACTGTTAAAAAAATGTCTAAATACATAACTGCCCTTCAAGTGCCCTGGAAGCACCAGCTATTTCCATCCCTGCATGTCACTGAAGCCTGCAAAGTGATTTTCTCTCCTCTCTTGTCAATTCCTTTCTGCTGGTCAAAATGCCACAAAACACGACAAAATGCTTAGAGGAAAGCTGACTCTTTGAAACAAATGTAGTCATGTTCACCATTACTCCTCAAAAATACAATAAATTCCATCAAAGTAGACATGGGGGAAATATTCTGATGGCTGTTCTCGGGGCAGTGAATAGATTTCTTACACATAATAGATTTAACTGTTGCAAATCTGCATATTATATACACCAGCGAATGTAATTAGTGGCAGAGTAAACTTAATACACAACAGTTCAGATAAAAGCTTCTTCGGTGACTCATCCTCTTAACCAAACACAAACTCCCAGAAGGAAACAGCATAACTTTCTCTGCACAGCCAGACACCTCCATTGGGATGAATAACATCTGACAACCCCAGAACAAAACAAATCAGGTGAAGACTGGGCTCGGCTCCATCGATCTCCCAGAAAAAATCCCAATTACCTTTCATTTGCAAAAATCAATTCTGAAATGAGAATAACCGTCACCAAGGGCAAATGAGAAGTTTGGAAAATAAGCAATTAACATCGGTAAGAGAAGAAAACTTAACTGCTCATATTAATATACCTGTTTCAGTTTATGTCTCATTGCATGGGTTTTGAAAGGTGTGACCTCTTTCAGTAAAAAAATCGAAATATTATACATCGTTGTCCAAAAGAGAAACCATTTCTGTGTACAATGGAGATTTTTTTTGAGTTGATTAGCATTCTGATGGCAGTCACGTGATGGCATTGCATCACTAATAATTGGGTCTCCAATCACAGGTGAAGAAAAAAATAAAATCTTTCCCCCTTTAACTTTATCCTATGTCCTCTGGTTCTCGATCCCCCTGCTATGGGCGAGAGTTCTCGATTTCCCTACTTTGGGAAAGAAGAAAAACATTTTGTAGTTTGCAAACTTCTGCACAGTTTCTCTATCAACCTTTCGTATTGGTCAGTGCCTATCACAGACTGATGAGCTGCCCAAGCTCTTTGGTTGGCTGTCCTTTAAGCTGTTGCTTGTAGAGCAGGTATCAGGGTACAATCTTCTGCCGGGACATCAGATCCCCCTGCACACTTGTAATTCACTTTTTATTAGATGGCACACAGTAGTAAAATAAATGCTTCAGTGAATCCCGTGACATTAAAGGAGCCATGGGAGGCCCGAGTGAGTTTAAAGGAAGTGTGGGAATCAGAGGTCTGGTGGGTATAAAGGGAATATGGGAAACAGGGGCATGGTGTGTTCTTCTCATCATAGTCCAAAATGGCCAATCTCTTAAGCGTGGAGCAACCATTGAGTCTTGTACTGAGGGAGAACAGGAGGTGTCAACATTTGGATGAGGCATTAAACTAAGCCTTCCTAGGTGAGCGTAAAATAAGCCTTGGGACAATACAATATTGCCATTGATCAGCCATGATTGAATTGCGGAGTAGACTCGATGGGCCAAATGGCCTAATTCGACTCCTATAACTTGTGAACTTGTGAATATTATCAGCAATCTCGTTTTCCTGATTCTCAATTGACAGCACTTGAATAAATAATCTTCTCCTCACTTGGGTGCATGTGGGACCTTGTCACATGCACATTCATTAATATGTTTCCTACATTATATCACTAATCAAGAGCATTTTTGCGGCTGTGAAGCATTTCGAGATGTCCACAGGTTGAGCAAGTAATTTCTCTCTGACACTGCAGCCTCCAGTTGCACTCTGGACCAGAGGTCACCTTCATCCATCGCAAGTGCATCGGAAGGAAAAGCGGAGGGAAGGAAAATAGGATGGCCATACACTTTCCTTAAACAGGAGTGCCAGATACATCTGGCACAGAGTGTATCTGGCACTCTCGCCTAAATTGAATGGACTTGGATTATTATTCAGTGCCTTTCGCCATCACATCCTTAATCCAGACAAGCACTTTTGAATTGTCGTCACAATCACACAATCAATCACAATAATACTTTGTTAGCCAAGTATGTTTTGTGACATACGAGGAATTTCATTTGCCAAGTCACCCATACAAATAAAAAGCAACACACACAAAATACATTTTAACATAAACATCCATCACAGAGACTCCCCCACATTCCTCACTGTTTGAGCACTGTTGGGGGGGACAGCCTACCTGGGGGTAGCGACAGCGGCCGGGCCTCCGGTATAGAGACCGGCCCTGTTGCTCAGAAGGGTAAGGAAAAGAAGAGGAGGGCAATACTAATAGGGGACTCTATAGTTAGGGGGTCAGACAGGCGATTCTGTGGACGCAGTCGGGAGACCCGGATGGTAGTTTGCCTCCCTGGTGCCAGGGTCTGTGATGTGTCTCAACGTGTCCAAGATATCCTGAAAGGGCAGGGAGAGGAGCCCGAGGTCGTGGTACATATAGGTACCAATGACATAGGTAAAAAAAGAGAAGAGGTCCTGAAAGGAGAATTTAGGGAGTTAGGAGGGGTGTTAAAGAGAAGGACAGCAAAGGTAACAATCTCGGGATTACTGCCTGTGCCACGTGACAGTGAGAGTAGGAATGGAGCGAGGTCGAGGATAAATGCGTGGCTGAAGGACTGGTGCAGAAGGCAGGGATTCAAATTTCTGGATCATTGGGACCTCTTTTGTGGAAGGTTCGACCTGTACAAAAAGGATGGGTTGCACTTGAACCTGCGGGGGACCGATATCCTGGCGGGTAGATCAGCAAAGGCTACTGGGGAGACTTTAAACTAGAATGGTTGGGGGGAGGGACTCAAATAGAGAATGCTATTAGACAGTGTGTGAGGCAGGAGGCAGAGAAGGAAAGCACTCAGCCCCAACATGTAGGGGGGAAAGAAGAAAACAATAATAAACAGAGAATAAGAGGTGGTGGGGTTCTTAAATGGGTGAGCAGAGAAACAGAGGGGTGTAAAATGCGGGCGGAAGCAATAGGTAGCAAGGTGAAAAGTAAAAGTGGCAGGCAGACAAATCCAGGGCAAAAATCAAAAAGGGCCACTTTTCAACATAATTGTATAAGGGGTAAGAGCGTTGTAAAAACAAGCCTGAAGGCTTTGTGTCTCAATGCAAGGAGCATTCGTAATAAGGTGGATGAGTTGAACGTGCAGATAGCAATTAATGATTATGATATAGTTGGGATCACGGAGACATGGCTCCAGGGTCACCAAGGCTGGGAGCTGAACATCCAGGGATATTCAATATTCAGGAGGGATAGAGAGAAAGGAAAAGGAGGTGGGGTAGCGTTGCTGGTTAGAGAGGAGATTAACACAGTGGAAAGGAAGGACATTAGCTTGGAGGATGTGGAATCGGTATGGGTAGAGCTGCGAAACACTAAGGGGCATAAAACACTGGTGGGTGTTGTGTACAGGCCACCTAGCAGTAGTAGTGAAGTTGGGGATGGCATCAAACAGGAAATTAGAAATGCGTGCAACAAAGGCAAAACAGTTATAATGGGTGACTTCAATCTACATATAGATTGGGTGAATCAAATTGGCAGGAGTGCTGAGGAAGAGGATTTCTTAGAATGTATGCGGGATAGTTATCTAAACCAACATGTAGAGGAACCAACGAGAGAGCAGGCTATTCTAGACTGGGTATTGAGTAATGAGGAAGGGTTAGTTAGCAGTCTTGTTGTGCGTGCCCCCTTGGGCAAGAGTGACCATAATATGGTTGAGTTCTTCATTAGGATGGAGAGTGACATTGTTAATTCAGAAACAACGGTTCTGAACTTAAACAAAAGTAACTTTGAGGGTATGAGACGTGAATTGGCCAAGATTGACTGGCAATTAGTTCTAAAAGGGTTGACGGTGGATATGCAATGGAAGGCATTTAAAGACTGCTTGGATGAACTACAAAAATTGTTCATCCCAGTTTGGCAAAAGAATAAATCAGGGAAGGTAGTGCATCCGTGGATAACAAGGGAAATCAGGGATAGTATCAAAGCAAAAGACGATGCGTACAAATTAGCCAGAAAAAGCAGCATACCAGAGGACTGGGAGAAATTCAGAGACCAGCAGAGGAGGACAAAGGGCTTAATTAGGAAAGGGAAAATAGATTATGAAAGGAAACTGGCAGGGAACATAAAAACTGACTGCAAAAGTTTTTATAGATATGTGAAGAGAAAGAGATTAGTTAAAACAAATGTAGGTCCCTTGCAGTCAGAAACAGGTGAATTGATCATGGGGAACAAGGATATGGCGGACCAATTGAATAACTACTTTGGTTCCGTCTTCACTAAGGAAGACATAAATAATCTGCTGGAAATAGCAGGGGGCCGCGGGTCAAAGGATATGGAGGAACTGAGTGAAATCCAGGTTAGTTGGGAAGTGGTGTTGGGTAAATTGAATGGATTAAAGGCCGATAAATCACCAGGGCCAGATAGGCTGCATTCCAGAGTACTTAAGGAAGTAGCTCCAGAAATAGTGGATGCATTAGTGATAATTTTTCAAAACTCTTTAGATTCTGGAGTAGTTCCTGAGGATTGGAGGGTAGCAAACGTAACCCCACTTTTTAAGAAGGGAGGGAGAGAGAAAACGGGGAATTACAGACCAGTTAGTCTAACATCGGTAGTGGGGAAACTGCTAGTCACTTATTAAAGATGGGATAGCAGCACATTTGGAAAGTGGTGAAATCATTGGACAAAGTCAGCATGGATTTACGAAAGGTAAATCATGTCTGACGAATCTTATAGAATTTTTCGAGGATGTAACTAGTAGAGTGGATAGGGGAGAACCAGTGGATGTGTTGTATCTGGACTTTCAGAAGGCTTTCGACAAGGTACCACATAAGAGATTAGTATACAAACTTAAAGCACACGGTATTGGGGGTTAAGTATTGATGTGGATAGAGAACTGGCTGGCAAACAGGAAGCAAAAAGTAGGAGTAAACGGGTCCTTTTCACAATGGCAGGCAATGACTAGTGGGGTACCGCAAGGCTCAGTGCTGGGATCCCAGCTATTTACAATTTATATTAATGAACTGGATGAGGGAATTGAAGGCAACATCTCCAAGTTTGCGGATGACACTAAGCTGGGGGGCAGTGTTAGCTGTGAGGAGGATGCTAGGAGACTGCAAGGTGACTTGGATAGGCTGGGTGAGTGGGCAAATGTTTGGCAGATGCAGTATAATGTGGATAAATGTGAGGTTATCCACTTTGGTGGCAAAAAAAAGGAAAGCAGACTATTATCTAAATGGTGGCCGATTCGGAAATGGGGAGATGCAGCGAGACCTGGGTGTCATGGTACACCATTCATTGAAAGTAGGCATGCAGGTGCAGCAGGCAGTGAAGAAAGCGAATGGTATGTTAGCTTTCATAGCAAAAGGATTTGAGTATAGGAGCAGGGAGGTTCTACTGCAGTTGTACAGGGTCTTGGTGAGACCACACCTGGAGTATTGCGTACAGTTTTGGTCTCCAAATCTGAGGAAGGACATTATAGCCATAGAGGGAGTGCAGAGAAGGTTCACCAGACTGATTCCTGGGATGTCAGGACTTTCATATGAAGAAAGACTGGATAGACTTGGCTTATACTCGCTAGAATTTAGGAGATTGAGAGGGGATCTTATAGAAATGTACAAAATTCTTATGGGGTTGGACAGGCTAGATGCAGGAAGATTGTTCCCGATGTTGGGGAAGTCCAGGACAAGGGGTCACAGCTTAAGGATAAGGGGGAAATCCTTTAAGACCGAGATGAGGAAAAACTTTTTCACACAGAGAGTGGTGAATCTCTGGAACTCTCTGCCACAGAGGGTAGTTGAGGCCAGTTCATTGGCTATATTTAAGAGGGAGTTAGATGTGGCTCTTGTGGCTAAAGGGATCAGGGGGTATGGAGAGAAGGCAGGTACGCGATACTGAGTTGGATGATCAGCCATGATCATATTGAATGGCGGTGCAGGCTCGAAGGGCCGAATGGCCTACTCCTGCACCTATTTTCTATGTATCTATGTATCTATGGAAGGCGAAAAAAAAGTTCAATCTCTTCCCTTTGCTCTCCCATGATCGGGGGCCTCAAGCCCTCCGTTGATGGGATGATCTTGACTCCCGTAGCCGGCGGCAGGCCCTCCGCGTCGAAGTGATCAGTT
Source organism: Malacoraja senta (assembly GCA_038087875.1). Taxonomy (NCBI): domain Eukaryota; kingdom Metazoa; phylum Chordata; class Chondrichthyes; order Rajiformes; family Rajidae; genus Malacoraja; species Malacoraja senta. Next base: position 297,547,732 of record CM075977.1, read on the forward strand.
CCTGCATTGGGGGGAATGTCAGCTCCCCCACGCCAGACGATCGAATCTCACGTGGGGGCTGGTCGAACCTTCTGCGACATTGGAGCTCCCGAGACTGTGAGCTCTCGATGTAAAGTCCGCAGGCCACAGTTGGAGCGATCCCAGGCATGGGATCAACTCCGATGTTAAGTCCACGCCTCCGCGGTGGGGCCCAAGGTCTGTCCAAGGAGGCCTCCAGCTCCATCGATGGTAAGCCGCAGAGCGACCGGAGAATGTGATCCGAAAATTAATCGAATCTCCGGTAAGGTAAGAAACTGAAAAAAAAAAAAAACCTCCCCCAACATAAAACAAACCGGAGAACATTTACACAGACTTTTAACACACACTAAAAAAAATTTAAAAGACGAAAAACAGACTGTTGGTGGGGCTGCTAATCGTGCGGCGCCCCAGGTAGTGGTCACTGTATTGTAAAAGATGAAGCAACCAATTTGAACACAATTTCCTACAAATGAGTAACAGCCATATAGTCTCTATAGATAATGTTGGGAGAGGTTAGTAAACCAAAAGAGAATTACTCTTGTTCAAAAATATCAGGTGACGTCTTACTTGCTGAAAAACATTGCAGCACACCCACAGATTGTTATTGAACAACACCCTGGATTCTTGTGTTTAATCTGAAGCAGTACTTCCTGACGGAGAGTTGAGTACTCGGCAAATGAATCACAATCGATAGGAAATTGTGCTTTGGATGCAGTGGTAATGATAGTTCTCACTGTTTCACTTCATTGTCATTTTAACCTGTTCTTCCGGTTTGCAGATAAAAATACAACCCATACAGTATTCAGTGAACAAATAAATATCAAAATCCCTCATAAAATGTTCAATACCGTATTCAGTTTCAAAACTTTACATAAAAAATTCACAAACTATTTAACAAAACTTTTTCCACTGTATTTTCAATAATACCAAAGAGTGACTAAAAATATTCTAATTCAACAATAGAACAGCTGCGCTAAGAATTAAATGCCTCAAATGACGGGTGTTCTTTTTCTGAGTCACTGATATTAAAAAGTATATTGCTAATAATGTTATACACGCTTGAAATAAAAGTTCAGGAACTTAACATATTTTTAGAACAGAAAGAAACTTTGAGCACCAATTTGGTTGAAAGATGTAATAAAGCGATCCCAAGGGATGGAGGGTGAACTTTGTTCCTTTGGAGGTTTATTTTCTTCAAGCCTCCTGAGAATATACACCATCAAACCAAATCCTTTCAGAGTTCAACTAAAATGGCACCTGCCAATAGGCGGCCACAATGGCACACGGGTAGAGTTGCTGCCTTACATCGATCCAGTGTACGGGTGCTGTCTGTATGGAGTTTGTATGTTCTCCCTGTGACTGCATGGGTTTTCTCCAGGTGCTCCGGATTCCTCCCACATTCCCAAGATGTGCAGGTCTGTAGGTTAATTGGCTTCTGCAAATTGTAAATTGACAGTGTGTAGGATAGTGTTAGTGTACTGGGTGATCACTGGTCTGCACAGACTCGTGGGCTGAAGGGCCTGTTTCCATGCTGTACCTCAGTCTAAAGCCAAAGATCACAAGCTAAGGCTTCTGTGGAATCATAGAAAATCCGTTGTACAAAAGTAGACTGTCCGGCACATCACAAATGTGCCAGCCCAATCCCACAGCCCTGCAGGTCAGACCTCTTCAAGAACACAATTTAAATGTGTCTATGGTAATTACCAACTTTCAAGAGTGCCTTCCAGATCTCATCATAAAAATATTCCCTTCATCACCCATCCAAGCCTTCTAACAATTGCCGATGCACCGCACATTTCCCAGCATCTGGAGGTTTGGCGCCCCCTTTAATCCTGACCTAGGCCTCCCCCGGATATCTGCCTGAAAATGAAGCACTTAGGCTGGGTGAGGCGGCCGATCTCGACCTCATCGTGACTTCTGCTCCAATCAGCAGGTTGAATTTGCCGCCCGCGGCCAGGGCTCTGGAACTCCAGCCTGGCCAGAGCGGGCAGATCCATTCCCAAAGCCGACTTCCACATCCAACTCTGTAGGTCCGGCAAAACAGAAAATCCAGAAAGACTCTGGAACCATGGGGGCTGGAAGATCGGTGGTGGATCTGTACTATAAATCTATTTACTTCCCCCATATCCAGCTTGCAGATTTTGAAACCTCTACTTCTGTATATTGGCCAGTCGCCATTTGATACTCTTCAATTAAGTTTCCCATCAGCCTCCTCTGTTCCAAAATATAGCACTAGTTTATCCATTTTTCCTCCTGGCTGCAATGTTCCAGTCCAGGCATCACCCTCATGAATCTCCTCTGCACCCTCTCCACTGTAGTCACATCTTTCCTGCAATGTGGTGATCAGAATTGTACACAGGCCTCACGTTGTGGTAACTAACATAAAAACAAGAACTGCAGATGCTGGTTTACTCTAAAGGACACAATGTCAAGCAGGTCAGGAGCATCTCTGGAAAACAACATCTGTCTTCATCTCTGCAGCACTCCATATCCTCCCATTTGTTGTATATTCTCTTACCTTCCAACTTACCTTCTCAACTCCCAAAACGCATCACCTCGCACTTTTCTGGATTAAGTTCCAGATGAATGCGGGCAATGCAATTAAGGAAGAGTCACAGGTAAATACAACTTTTCTGCTCAACTGACCAGACCATCTATTTATATGGCACTTTGAAGCTTTCATCCTCTCTGACAACCATAAAGATTATTTCTTTAAAATTGACAGAAGTATAGAAAAAGCGGGGCATTCAGGGTTATGATTCCTCCAGAGGAAGTTGAATCAGAGCTGCTGTTATTACATCTGCTTCAGCCCAAGAAGGGCACATTACGTAGCAATGGTTTTATCACCTCCTTAAGCAATGCCTTATCCAAACCTCTGTCACTCTGCTTATTAACCTGAACATTAATCAAGCTTCTCTCTCCATAGGTGTAACTTCCCCTGCTGATTATTTCCACAGAAATGTCACGAAAACGGCCCTGACAAAGAATCTCAGCTCTGAAATTTTATCCAGCGTTACCTTTCCACAGTTGCTGACAATCTGCTGTGCTTCCAATAATTTCTTTTTTTAATTTTAATAATATTTTACATCACTCATAGAGATTTGAGCTAAGTGTAGACACAAGGAACTGCAGATGCTGGTTTACAAAAAACCCACCGGGTGGTGCACATAATGACTGCCTCGCCAACCGTCTGTATCGTCCTTTTCCTTCTTGTTGTTTTTCAGTACGTGTTAAATGTGGTTTTAGCGTTCTCTAGTTTGTTTTATGTGGGGAGAAACTTTTTTTTAATCTCTTACCTCGACAGAGATGCGATTTTTTTCTGTATCGTATCTCCGTCCACACTGCGGCCGAACATCGTGGAGTTGGCGGCCTCTGCTGGGGGATCTACTTCGGGAGCTCCAAGCCGCAGGAATTTCGACAACCCCGACACGGGACCGTCGATCGCCCCGAGGCGGGGGCTTCAATCACCGGCTGCGGGAGCTTCGATCGCCCCAACTGCAGATGGTTCGACTGCCCCGACTGCGGGAGAATAAAGAGGGAAGAAGATTAGACTTTATTGCCTTCCATCACAGTGAGGAATGTGGGGAATCTGCTGTGGTGGATGTTTATGTTAACCTTTATGTAGTTGTGTGTCTTGTTGCTTTTTTTAGTATGGTTGTATGGTGAATCGAATATCACTGTACCTTAATTGGTACAAATGACAATAAAAGACCTTTGAACCTTTAGGTCATGGGTAGAACATACAAACTCCGTACAGACAAGCACCCGTAGTCACGATCAACCCTGGGTCTCTGGCGCTGTAAGACAGTAGCTCTACCGTTATACCACCATGCCGCCAAGACAGAAGGCTGTGAGATAAGGAGAGAAGAGGCATGAAATTGGAAGTCAGAGGAAGCGATAGAGGTGGAAGGTGATGGGTGCATGGGAAAAGTGGGGGGAGGGGGGATAAAAGATGCAAATTCAGATGGGTCTTAGGGAAGAGAGGGGAGTAAAAAAGAGAGAGGTAGTGGTTGCTGTTGGTTAGCTACCTAAACGTGGAGAATTCAATGTTCACACTGCTGGGTTGTAAGCTACCCAAGCGGAATATGAGGTGCTGATCCCCCAGTTTGGGTGCGGCCTCACTCTGGCAAAGGAGGAGAAAGGTCGGCATGGGAATGGGAATTGGAGTTCAAATGCTTAACAACTGGGAGATCCAGCAGCCTTGGTAGACCAAGCATAAATGTCCTGTGAAACGGTCACTTAGTCTATGGTTGGTCTCACCGATTTAAAGAAGGCCACATTAGGAGCACCAAATACAATAGATGAGGTTAGCAGGGATGCATATGAACCTCTGTCTCACGTGGAAGGGCCACTTAGATCCTTGGATGATTGTGAGGGAGGACATATTGGGAAAGTGTTACATCAGTGGCTGCAGGGGATAGTACCTGGGGAGGGGGAAGTTTGGGTGGGAAGGGATGAGTGAACCGAGGAGTTGCAGAGGGAGCAGTCTGTGCAGAAAGCGGAAAGGGATGAGGATGGGAAGATGCAGCTGGTGTTGGGATCATGTTGAGGGTGGCGTAAATGTCAGAGAATGATACATTTGATGATGAGGCTGGTGGAATGAAAGATAATAACCAGGACTACTCTATCCTTCTTCCTTCTGGGGGCAAGAGGGAGCAAGAGCTGAACAGTGGGACACAGAGGATGCACAGGTGAGGGATCCATTTATGACAGCAGGGGGAAAACCATGTTTACTAAAGAAAATGGTGAAAAGCCTCATCTTGGGCACAGATGAGCTCAGTGTTTGATACTGTTAGTCAAGCGACCACAATCATGAAATTGCAATAACATTCAGTCACAGGAAAGTCTGCAAGCCCACAATTTCTTAGACTGCAATACTCGTGCAATATTGGTGACCATGAAACTACTCGATTGATATTAGACCGATCTGCTTCATTATTATCACTTTGGAAGGAAATCTGTTCTCCTTGTCTACGTGCAACTCCAGGCTCACAGAATTGCAACTTGACTCTTAACTGCCCTCTGAGATGTTCCACCAAGGTATATTAAGCAATAAATGCTTGCCTTGCCCATAGCACTTAAATCTTGTGAATTATTTTTAAGAGCTCTCTCAAAGATAAGCAATAACTAAACACTAAGCACTTTTTGTTTCAGACAAGAATGTTATTTTGAGCAAAACCAAATAACTCTTCTGTATTCCCCATCACAGAAGAAAACGGAGTTAATATTGCAAATGGATAACTGCAGCCAATTCTGACACAGAGAGAGCAAGCTACCCGAAGCTGTTGAATTAAATATTGAGTCTGGAAGGCTTCAATGTCCCCAGATGGATGATGAGACGTGCTTCCCAAGCCTACCTTGGCCTTGTTATGTGTAGGAGGCCACAGTCGGGCAGGTCAGAGTGGGAGTGAGAGGGAGATTTAAAGTGACATCTCGCTTACTAACATAATTGGCTGGTTCTGCTGCAGATCAGTGATATTAATAACATGGTTATTATTTTTCTCACCAATAAAACAAACTGACCTGTTGGGCATTTCCTACATCTCTGCATTTCACACCTTTTACATGTTCCTTTGTTTGTACTCCACCTCTATCCAAAAACCCTCATTAACCTATCAACCGGATGGCTGCATCAACAGTGCGTCTCTATGGCAACCCAGGCCTCATCCCTGTCAAAGACAATCATCTTTTGTCCGATCATTCTCCCTCACCCTCTCTGCAACTTTAACTTGTTTTGCCTCTTAGTCGGTTCTGATAAAATACTTTTGACTTGAGAACCATCTCTGACAATCTTAGTGTTAAGGGCCTGTCCCACTTAGGAGACCTAAACAGCAACTTCTGGTGACCTTGCCCGCCACCCAAGGTTTCCATGAGGTCACAGGAGGTTTTGGTCACTCTCCCTAATGGTCGAAAGTGGTTTCTGCGTGGTCGAGGCTTCATCTAGGTTGCTGCTATTTTTTCATCATGATTAAAACTGGCCTCGACTAAAAATAGGTTCCTGTTTTAAAAATCGATAATTTTTTAGTCGCAGGTCTAGTCGAAGCCGGTTTTCTTCATAGTCGAGGAAGGTTTTCAACATATGCATGGGAGGTGGTAGGAGGTTGCAGGTCACCTCGACCTTGATTTTTTTTTGGGTGGCGGGCAAGGTCACCAGGTTGCTGTTTAGGTCTCCTAAGTGGGACAGGCCCTTTACTGGCTCAACAGTAAATACACTGGTTTTTAGGAGTAAGAAAGAACGGCAGCATCTCTGGAGAGAAGGAATGGGTGATGTTTCAGGTTGAGACACTACTTCAGACTGATGTCAGGGGAGGGGCGGGACAAAGATAGAATGTAGTCGGAGACAGTAAGATTAGTGGGAGAACTGGGAAGGGGAAGGGGAAGGGGATGGAGAGAGAAAGCAAGGGCTATCTGAAGTTAGGGAAGTCAATGTTCATACCGCTGGAGTGTAAACTACCCAAGCGAAATATGAGGTGCTGTTCCTCCAATTTGCGCTGGGCCTCACTCTGACAATGGAGGAGGCCCAGGACAGAAAGGTCAGATTGGGAATGGGATGGGGAGTTGAAGTGCTGAGTCACCGGGAGATCAGGTAGGTTAAGACAGTCTGAGCGGAGGTGTTCAGTGAAATGACCGCTGAGTCTGCGCTTGGTCTCAGGCTTGTTGCAGGAGGTATTTAACCACAGAAATTCCAGGATGCAAGGTTATAAACTTATGGTCTTCTTTCCTTTGCTTTCTCCAATATTTATTGTTCTTATATTAATAAACAATTGCGACCATGACAAAGAATAACACATTTTTGAATAACACTGAAGAATTACATACCTTTGTCAACGTTAAGTAAATTATACTGATTCTAGACCTTGATTAAACCTTACAGGACAGGTAAGGCCATGTTCATGTCATACCCGTGCCAGCCCAATGAAAGAATGCTCATTTAATTGGGTGTGAACAGTACTTTACAGCCTGACAGCCAAGTAAAGGTATCACTCAGTGGTTTTAACACAATCCCAGCATGTTATGCAGGGAACAATGGAAGGATTTATTGATTGGCTTGAAGTCAATGATAACACACGTGTGCAACTTGACTTCCTTGTTGCTGTTCATCATTATGAAGCGTGACAGCTTATGTAAATGGCGCCAGCTTTAGATTTCAGGTAAACAACATCAAAGTGCAGCGACCTCATTTTTGGGTGAGTTATGTTATTTTATTCAGCTCAGAGGCAGCAACTTCTGACAGCCCTGCACTGATGAGACAACCCACACAGTTCAATGTCATGGACCAGTTTGAAGGATGGGTATTCGGATAATTCTCAAGGGTACTTTATTGTCTTGTGTACCTAGATACTGTGAAATTCTTTGTTGTGCATACAATTCAGTAAAATCATACTATGCATAAGCACAATTACAAAGAAGTACAAAAGCGCAACAATGGTAGTGTAAGAAAAATAGACTTTACTGAGGCAGTACACAAGGTATCGCCATGTTTCTGGCGCCATCTTGTGCCCTTCAAGGGTCAAGTCCTTAAAATAAAATCTTATCTTGGGTTTATAGGCTCGTTGCCTTGGCGGAAGTCGGTTTTGCAGGAGTCGGCCTAGAATGCCAATGTTGTCGTGCTCCACCGCTGCTCTGCCGCTGCGTACTGAAGACTGCTAATAATTCTAGCACTATTTGACTAATGGAGAAAATCAGCATCAAATCCATTTTGCATTTGTTCTTTGGAATTAGTACAGTTATGTATGTATGAATCATAAATTATGTGGCAGCCTTTTTACTTGACACACTGGGTTATTGATATGAACTGAACAATAGTTCAATAGAAATGGCTACTAATAATCATGTCCAATCAGGTAAAGTGAAAGGGTGGGAGATTGCAACCTTCACGTGGTCCACCCTGTTTCGACTAATGCAATCAACCCGACGTGCACAAATAAATAGATCAAATAGAACAAGTTGACCTACAACTTTAGGCTGTGCACGCCATACGCAAGAAGAAGAAGGTAAAGTGAAATATATCACAGTGGCGTATGCAATATGCACTGTGATATGATTCCATGTTATATCATGAAGTTTCTTCACAACACAGAATTCACACTCAAGGCCGGGACTGGGCATTCCCTCACATTATTCATGTTAGATTTCCAGTGTCAAACATAGGGTTAGCCAACACCTGCAGAGGAGCAGCGGGATTTACTTCCTCCCTCAAGTGTCCTATGGTTAATGATTAGAGTATGTAACTAACCAAGCAGGTACGTGAGATAGACAGAAGAGATGTTTATCAATCAAAGTACCTGAGATATCAAGTGAATGGGACAATTCCTCAACCAATATCTGCCGATAATAAACATCAGTCTCATAGAGTGCATGTGAACTAGTAGCATTTGAGAAGCAGTGGTCTTTAGCATAGATCACTGATAAGGAAATACCCGAGCAGAAAAATCCTTCTTTTCCAGGGAATAATTTCAGATGTACCAAATGATTTCCTTTCTGGGAAAAAATTGACATTATGCCTTTATATAAAATATCACTTTTACTTTATTTGCATTTTCAACAAACTCATAGAAATAGTTTGTAGAAATTAAGCAAATTTCAATGTGACCTGTAAACAGAAAACCCAAGTATATTCTAAAGATGAATTATTGGGAAAAGGGAATTCCAAAGAGACAAGAGTGTTCATGTGTTGCCAGCTGTCAAGCAGGTACTGCAAGCAATTGGGAAGACATTTGGTAGACCTATATTGCAGGTGGATTTGAGTACAGGAATAAAAATTCCTTGCTCCAATTATAACACTATAGTACGAGAATGTTGTACAGTTTAGACGCCTTACCCAAAAACATATACTCTGCTTTCATAAGTTAATAAGTTCAAAAGTTCTAGGAGCAGAATTACGCCATTCGGCCCATGGTCTTCCCCACCATTCAATCATGGCTGATCAATCCTTCCCTCTCAACCCCATTTGCCTGCCTTCTCCCCATAACCACTGACACTTTACTAATCAAGAATCCATTAATCTAAAAACTTAAAAACATCCATTGACTTGGCCTCCACAGCTTTCTGTGGCAATGAATTCCACAGATTCACCACCCTCTGACTAAAGAAATTCTACCTCATCTTTCGAGCGGTAGGTCCTTTTATTCTGAGGCTATGACCTCTGGTCCTAGACTCTCCCACTAGTGGAAACATCCTCTCCATATTCACTCTATCCAGGCCTTTCACTTTCTGACTTACCCAGTCAAATCTCCTAATATGAGCATGCTATCGCTTTAAATATACACAACTGCAACAAAATACACTGGCATGTAGCTGGTTTGACTATGACTGATCAATGAACCTTTTCGATTACACCAAAGGCTCCAACAGAGAAGGACATAACTGGTGATATCATCAGATGGGCATCTGAAACTGAAAAAATATTTGGTGCATTAAAGTGAATTGGACACAGAAGTGCCTGGTCTAATTTCCTGTTGTGCACTTAAAGATATCTATTAAGGTATTCAGTTTCTGGACAACACTATCACTCGTTGATTATATTTATCTGTAATTAATATTGAATCATTTCTATGAGTGCATGTTAAGTCTTGCTCAAATATAATATCATATTTATATAATAGTATCTTAAATATAGATTTACCTGCGACCGAGGTAATTAGAGAAGAGTGGGAACGGGAATTATTGATAAAAATTACGAAGGCTACATGGGAAAAGTATTTGACATATATTCACAAATGTTCGATTAACGCAAGACATAATCTAATTCAATTTAAAATTTTACATAGATTATATTACTCAAAAACAAGATTAAATAAATGTTATCCAAATATATCCCCCATTTGTGATAAATGTTTAACCCAAGACGCAACTATAACACATTCTTTTGTTTCTTGTATAAAACTTCATGGATTTTGGAGTGATATTTTCGAAATATTCACAAAATTATTTAAGACAAAAATGGAACCCAATAATGAATTGATTATATTTGGGGTAATGGAAGATGGGAACAAATTGAACCCATCTCAAAAATTATTTTTTAATTATGGTTTAATAATAGCAAAAAAATTAATATTGAAATTTTGGAAAAATATGTTGGATACCGCACATTTTGAGGAAATGCGATTCCTCCTAATAGATAAATTTGACCAATTCATAACGAGTTGGTCTCCATTTGTCGTCTTTTTGGAAACATATGGCGCAACACAAGTGTAAAAGCTAATCCGTGACTGGGTGAGGAATGGTCAAGTATATAAATACGATATCCTTACTTCTCTTTTCTTTTTCTTCTCTTTTCTTCTTTTACTCTTTTTCTTCTATTTTCTATTTCTTAACTTTCTTCTTTCACTCTCTATTTTTCTTTTTCACACACTATATATCTCACATTTTTCTATTCTTCATTATCTAACTTCTTTTTATTTTTCTTCTTTATTACAAAATTAAAAAAATAAGAAGCTGTACATAAAATGTATTATGAAAATATGATTGTATACAATTGTACTTACTTCTAATAAAAATAAATAAAAAAAAAAAATAAAAAAAAAAGTCTTGCTCAAATATGTATATTACACCACACAAGGGACCTCTAGTGGAAAGTATCAACAATGAAGATGGCTCGATTGTCATGTGCACTGGGATCAGAACAATGAAATTCTTACTTGCTGCAGCTTTACAGGCTTATTATTGTAATGACACAACAATAAATATATAATAATAATAATAATAATAATAATAAAAATCAGTAATACTGGGTAATCAAACCATAATAATGCAAAAAAAATCTAATTATGCAGTACAACTAAAACAAAATCCATGCTCGATTGTTGCCAAGGTGGGGCTGTGGTTAATTTTGTGTAGTGTTCAAGACATGGTATATAATGGGAAGAAGCTGTTCATGAACCTGGACGTCATGGATCGCATGATGGAAGCAGCGAGAGGAGGGCATGGTCAAGGTGGTGTGGATCATTGATGATATTCGCTGCCTTTTTGAGGCCGTACTTCCCGTAGATCCCTTTGATGGAAGGCAGGACAATACCCATGTGGACTAGCTGAAAATCATCACCTTTTGCAGCCTCCTTTGTTCGAATTACCAAATCAGAACACATTGCTTTCTTTCTCCCCTGCATATATACTCCCAAAAAATATTTAGTCAGCATTTACTCTTTTAAGCCCCCTGTGAAACTTGAAAAGCAAATAAATGCAGATGCTAGAAACCGAAAATAAAAGAAACCAAATGTTGATAAAGAAACCAATGGGACAGGTAGCAACTGTGGGGAAGAAAATAAATTGATGATCTTTCATCAGAAATGCAAAAACACCCAAACAAGCACATGGGCCAAGTAGAGAAAGGCTGTCCACAGACACAATTATTTCTAGTCCGAGAGCGGAATGTCTATATAACTAAAAGTCTCATCTTGACCACTTCCTGTCTGTGCTGTATATTGATTTTAGAAAAAACGATACCCTATATCGCTATGATTTTTGGCCATCTTACTCACAGACCTCCTCCGCTGAGGCAGCCCCGGGGATTTTTCCGATTGATGAAAAATAAAAAAGTTGAGTGTTTAAAAAATCTTGAGATCAACTGATTCGTCCTCTCGCCTGTCAATCACCACGATGAAGGTAACGCCCCTTCCGGGGGGGCAGGACTATAAAACTCCAGATGCCTGGACGTGAGTCAGTCACTCTGGAAGATTTGGTGGCCTGCACTCTGCTTGAAATGCTATGAAATTGAATTTGGTGGCCTGCACTCTGCTTGAAATGCTATGAAATTGAATTTGGTGGCCTGCACTCTGCTTGAAATGGAATTTCAAGGAATAGCCGTGAGTGAACTGCCAGCCCACCAGGCCTGAGTGACTGAGCTGCCAGCCCAACAGGCCTGAGTGACTGACCTGCCAGCCCAAGAATCCACCTGCAACTGCTCGAACAGGAAGGCTCTGCAGAGGGTAGTGAGGGGAGCAGAGAGGATCATTGGCGTCTCCTTACCCTCGGTACAAGAACTGTTCCAGAGCCGCTGTCTGAAAAAAGCTCAGAGAATTGCTAAGGACAAACTGCACCCCCTCCACATACACCTGGATCTCCTGCCATCAGGCAAGAGATGTCGCAGCATCAAAGCCCAGACTACAGGACTGCTAAACAGCTTCCTGCCATATGCTGTGAGGCTGCTAAACAGCCACTCTGTACTCACAGTCACCTGATTCTGCGGCTTGGCACGGACACTATAATAACTGGCACTGGCCACTTCAATAACTGGCACTGGCCACTCACATCAGCTGCCCCGGACATGTTTATGATTGGTTTTACTGTATTTTAACGTTGTTGTTTTACCTACTTTTTAACTATTTATACTGTTCCATCAGGGACTGGATTGTTTTTAGTGTTATTATGTGTGAAATGTTTTAAATCTCATGTGCGATGCTCCGGTATTCCCTGGGAAACGTCTTTTCATTTTGCACTGTACAACTGTTGCTTGCAAGATGACAATAAAGGTTGATTGATTCGGCCCACAATGTCCATACTAGCCCTCTGGAAACCAGTCCCTTTGGCCCACAACAGCCATACTAGCGCTCCAGAAAGGCCCCCCCCCCCCCCCCATATTGGAATTGGTGGAGAGGTGGAATATTGTGTTGGGGGACCAGCCCTCCCATGTGAACATGGGACCCAACCGGTCCCACTTAGTCTAGTAATTAATTATAGCTGATTTATTCAGAGAAATGTAAATGGTGAAAGATGAATTAGGGCAATATGAAAGATGAACGAGGAAAATATATCCTGGAATCGTGAGATGCAGAATCTGAAAATCAAGAGTGAAAGAGAATTCTGGTAATGTTCATCAGATTGGTCAACAATTATGGAAAAATTAGTTACGGTGGGAGATGTTGGTAAGCGAGCCGTGGGGCTCTGTCGATTTGAGGGCTCAGAAACCAGTTTCATTAAGATCACCCCCTTTCTTCTAAATTCCAGTGAATCGAACCAACGATCAATTATTCCTCATAAAAATAATTCCAATTAACCCCTTTTTTGTGGCCTCCAAGACAAATATATTCATATTTATATAAGATGATCAAAATGTATAAAGGCATGGATTCAACAGCTCTTCATACTTTACAAGACTGCACTTCCATCCCCATTGAAATGGAGGCCAACATTTTATTTTCCTTCCTTATTATCTGCTGTACTGATGTTAATTTCCATGTATGAGGATCTCCTAATTCCTCTGTACATGTTGTCTTTTGCCATTAAAGCAATATTCTACTTTTCGCTTCTTCTTCACCTCCACAGACACCTCTGTCAAGCTTCTCAAGTTTGTGGACGACACAACCCTGATTGGACTGATCCAGGATGGGGTGGAATCTGCCTACAGCCAGGAAGTGTCACAGCTGGCGTCCTGGTGCCATCGCAACAACCTGGAGCTCAATGCTCTTAAGACAGTCGAATTGATTGTAATAATAATATAATAATACATTTTATTTGTATAGAGCTTTTCAAGGACTCAAAGTCGCTTTACATGGAGAGTCAAGAACAAAACAAAATAGAGCAGTAAGGCAGAGATGCAAAGGGGAGGGGGACATGGGACTAAGGGTATGCAGAGGTGAAGAGATGGGTCTTGAGGCGGGACTGGAGGATGGTGAGGGACTCAGAATTTTCGAATCAATTGTGGGAGGGAGTTCCAGAGCCTGGGAGCTGCACTGGAGAAGGCTCTGTTTCCAAAAGTGCAGAGGTTGGATTTCGGAATGGAGAGGAGACCGGCTGATGTGGATCTGAGGGACCGTGAGGGTTGGTAGGGGGAGAGGAGGTCAGTGAGATAAGGGGGGGCCAAGTGGTTGAGGGCTTTGTAGGTGAGGACCAGGATTTTGTAGATGATCCGGTGGGAAATTGGAAGCCAGTGAAGTTCTTTGAGAACTGGGGTGATGTGGTGCCAGGATTTGTTGTGGGTGATGAGTCGGGCGGCTGCATTCTGGACCAGTTGGAGTCGGTTGATGTTGCTGGAATTAATGCTTTAGGAGAGCTTCCCCTCCCCTCACCCCACTCACTATCAACAACACCACAGCCACATCTGTGGAGTCTTTTAAGTTCCTGGGAACCATCATCTCCAAGGTCCTTAAGTGGGGGGCTACCATCGACTCCAGTCAATGTACTTCCTACGGCAGCTGAGGAAGCACAATCTGCCAAGGGCAATGATGGTCCAATTCTACACGGCCATCGTAGAGTCTGTTCTCACCTTCTTCATCATGGTCTGGTTTACCTCAGCCACCAAGCACGACACCTGGAGGCTGCAGCGAACGTCCGATCAGCAGAGAAGATTATTGGCTGCAACCTTCCCTCCATTGATGAACTGTACACTGCAAGGGCCAGGAAGCGAGCGGGCAAGATCATCTCTGACCCCTCTCACCCTGGCCACAAACTCTTTGAATCACTTCCCTCTGGAAGGTGACTCTGGATTGTCAAAGCTGCCACAGCCAGACATAAAAACAGTTTTTATCCACGAGTAGTTGCTCTACTCAACAGCCAAAAATCTCTAGCCTCCCTTTGATCTGGTATTTTGTTGGTTCACATGCTTGATCAATGGTGTTTTATCATTAATGTTTTATTATTATTAATGTGTAGTGTTTTCTGAGTCATTCGTAACTGTCACTGTATGTCATAGAAACATAGAAACATAGAAAATAGTTGCAGGAGTAGGCCATTTGGCCCTTCGAGCCTGCACCTCCATTTGATATGATCATGGCTGATCATCCAACTCAGTATCCCATCCCTGCCTTCTCTCCATACCCCCTGATCCCTTTAGCCACAAGGGCCACATCTAACTCCCTCTTAAATATAGCCAATGAACTGGCCTCAACTACCTTCTGTGGCAGAGAATTCCACAGATTCACCACTCTGTGTAAAAAATGATTTCCTCATCTCAGTCCTAAAAGTCTTCCCTCTTATCCTTAAACTGTGACCCCCTAGTTCTGGACTTCCCCAACATCGGGAATAATCTTCCTGTATCTAGCCTGTCCAACCCCTTAAGAATTTTGTAAGTTTCTATAAGATCCCCCCTCAGTCTTCTGAATTCCAACGTGTACAAGCCGAGTCTATCCAGTCTTTCCTCATATGAAAGTCCTGCCATCCCAGGAATCAGTCTGGTGAACCATCTCTGTACTCCCTCTATGGCAAGAATGTCTTTCCTCAGATTAGGAGACCAAAACTGTATGCAATACTCCAGGTGTGGTCTCACCAAGACCCTGTACAACTGCAGTAGAACCTCCCTGCTCTTATACTCAAATCCTTTTGCTATGAATGCTAACATACCATTTGCTTTCTTCACTGCCTGCTACACCTGCATTCCTACTTTCAATGACTGGTGTACCATGACACCCAGGTCTCGTTGCATCTCCCCTTTTCCTAATCGGCCACCATTCAGATAATAGTCTACTTTCCTGTTTTTGCCACCAAAGTGGATAACCTCACATTTATCCACATTATACTGCATCTGCCATGCCTTTGCCCACTCACCCAACCTATCCAAGTCACCTTGCAGCCTCCTAGCATCCTCCTCACAGCTAACACTGCCCCCCAGCTTCGTGTCATCCGCAAACTTGGAGATGTTGCATTCAATTCCCTCATCCCTCATGTCATGTTGTTACTTGTGGGCGGAGCACCAAGGCAAATTCCTTGTATGTGAATACTTGGCCAATAAACTTACTTACTTACTTACTTTCTTGCTCCACATTTCTCATAGTATACTCCAGCTTCCACATTTTTGGTTCCTTGCTTAACCTGTCTATGTTCTTTTCGAGAGGTTGTAACTTTGGTCAAATAGATAAAGGAAGCGTAGGTTATGTTTAGGAAATTAGAATCAGACAGAGCTCCTGAGGAAAACAAAGAAAGCAGGAAAGTTTAGATTTATTATTGTCACATGTACAGAGGTACAGTGAAAGCTTAGTTACCTAATCTAATCAGGTAATAGTATACGTAAATACAATTAAGCCAAACTCAAGTAAAGAACTCAAGTAAGGATTTAGGGTCAAAAGGGGACGAAATGTCCTTGGCAAGTCGGATTAAAGAGAATCCCAAAGCGTAACTCGAAAGAGGGTATGATCACTATAGTATAAAGAAGGAGATTTATGCTTGAGTCAGAGGATGTACGTGATGTACCAAATTAGCACTTTGCATTGGGATCCACCAAGGGGAAGGGTATGGAGGATCGTGAGAGTAGTGTGGACATACAGTACTAAAACACTGGGGCATTTTGAAATGAAGGAGGAGGTGGTGTTGCGATTCTTGAAAAACATTCAGGCAGATATGTTCCTAGAGCATAATGGAATCCATGCCATGGTATTGAGAGAGGTAAGAGAAGAGATTATTGGGGCTTTGTATGGTAGTCTTACAAACTGTATTGTGTTTTCTTTTGAGGTGATTAAAGTGATTGATAAGGATAGAGTGGTGAATGTTTCTTTTGTATAGCATTTGACAAGGTCCCATGAGGTTGACTGTTGCATGGATTAAGATGCAAGAGGTCCACAGCAAGCTGGTGGCTTAGACTCAGAAGATAGACACAAAATGCTGGAGTAACTCAGCGAGTCAGGCAGCATCTCTGAAGATAAGGAATGGGTGACATTTTGGGTCGAGACCCTTCTTCAGACTGAAAGTCATGGGAAAGGGAAATAAGAGATATAGACGATGATGTAGAGAGATATAGAACAAATGAATGAGATATGCAAAAAGTAACAATGATAAAGGAAACAGGGCATTGTTAGCGGTTTGCTAGGTGAGAACGAGAAGCAAGTGTAACTTGGGTGGGGGAGGGATGGAGAGAGAGGGAATATAGGGGGTTACTTGGTTAGATAAATCAATATACATACCCCTGGGCTGTAAACTATCCAAGCAAAATAATAGTTGTTCCTCCAATTGGCCCCACTCTGACAATGGAGGAGGCCTAGGACAGAAAGGTCAATGTGGGAATGGGAAGGGGAATTAAAGTGTTTACCAACCAGGAGATCAGGTACTGTAGGTCCAGGCGGGCTGAGCAAAAGTGTTCAGCGAAACGATCGCCCAGTCTACGTTTGGTCTCGCCGATGTATAAGAGTCCACATCTTGAACAACGGATACAGTAGATGAGGTTGGAGGAGGTGCAAGTGAACCTCTGCCTAACCTGAAAGGACTGTCGGGTTCCCTGAACAGAGTCAAGGGAGGAGGTATAGGGACAGGTGCTGCATCTTCTGCGGTTGCAGGAGAAGATATCTGGGGAGGGGGTGGCTTGGGTGGGAAGGGATGAGTTTACCAGGGAGTTACGGAGGAAACAGTCTCTGCAGAAGGAGGAAAAGGGTAGAAATGGTAAGATGTGAATAGTGGTGGGATCCCGTTGGAGGTGGCAAAAATGTCAGAGGATTGTGTGTTGTTTACGACGGCTGATGGGGTGAAAGGTAAGGACAAGGGGGACTTTATCTCTGTTGTGACTACAGTGAGGGGCAGCAAGGGCAGAGCACCAAGGAGACACTATGCCCTGTTTCCTTTATCATTGTTACTTTTTTTGCATATCTTTAATTCATTTGTTCTGCAGTATATCTCTCTACATCATCATCTATATCTCTCGTTTCCCTTTCCCGTGACTTTCAGACTGAAGAAGGGTCTCGACCCAAAACGTCACCCATTCCTTCTAGCCAGAGATGCTGCCTGTACCACTGAGTTACTCCAGCATTTTGTGTCTATCTTCAGTTTAAACCAGCATCTGCAGTTCCTTCCTACTCAGCTCGGATTCAGTACAGTCTTACCCAGAGACGACAGAGGGAAATGGCAGAAGGGTATTATTCTTTCTGGAGATCTGTGACCAGTAGTAGAGGACATAGCTTAAAGGTGAGAGGGGAAAGTACAGCATCTTGTTAGAAGGTGTACCTACCAAATTAGTTTGTATTAACTGCATCTGACCAAACAGTTCCAGCAGTTGAATTGTGGCCTCAAGCAGAAACATAATGGCCCTGTCTCACGGTGCGAGTTGACCCACGAGTGACCCCGAGTGAAAGACTCGTGGTTGTGTACGAGATTCCAAGTTTATGATCAAGAGTTTAACCCAGTTCCCACGGGTATGATTAAGTTTGCCGTTTACTTGTCATTTCTGCGATGTTCCAAGTTCGTCTCCCGAGTTACCAAGTTCCTCTCCCGAGTTACTCTTGAGCCAACAACGTCTATCGACGTGTTGAAAAATCATCACATGGTAAAAATGACTGTTTTATTTAACTTTAAGTGTGGATTTCTTTTTTTCATTTTAGTGTAAGTAATTTCATTGCATCTGTCTTTTCTTTAAAAAGTGGTTATCATGCATCTGCTTATCTGATGGTGGATCTCAAAACTTGCCATTGAGTGCTTTGCATTGTCTCTTTTATTGCCTGAATTTAGGTTTATGCTCCATTTCTCAGCTGAATGAGAGTATATACTGGAAATACTTATTTGTGCTTCATTTGTTGATTTGCATGTTTGAGAAGCCCTTTTTCAGACCACTGTGTTGTTTGCTGTGGTGCTCCTTTTCTCAATATGTGCAAAAAAGCGTTTTTTTATACTGCACAAGATGAATAAAGACTTTGTTTCACATTCACTGTGCTGTTTGTCTTATTTTCTGATCTACTGAGAGGGGACAATTTTTAACATTTAAAAAGCACAGCATATGAGGCACCAGAGTCCTTAACTCTCACAAATGATTGTGAGATTCAAGATGTGAATATATTGTGCCACTTCCTCAATTTTGTGTTGTATGATGAAAGGAATATTACATTCAAGTCATGAGACTTTGTAGTGATATTAAAATGAAGACTTCCAGACATCAATTTGATCTTGATAACAAAGAACTCTCTTTTATTGTGCAATGAAGTAAACAAACAGTGAGAATCAAACAGATTAGTAAAAAACTTTTCAACACTTTAAGCTATTAGAAAAAGTGGGAGTATCCCAAAGAAACTAAAACATGCTCAAACAGGCAAAAAACAACATAAACATACAGATGAGAATCAATATCAGAGGGATAACGGAACTAATCTCCCAGGTCACTGTTCTCTGTCCAGCTGCCGAGTTCAGAATGCCCACGAGGTAACACGGTAGACTCAAGAGTCACTAAGGTAAACTCACGGGCCACCAAGTTCTTACAACGAGTTTAAATGTTTCAATTTTTAACTTCAACAGTAAATTTGACTCGTGGAAAACTTTAAACATGTTTGAAAATTTTCAAGAGTTAACAGGTTTCACGGGTACCTGCCGTTAGCGCCACGAGTCGCTAAGTTGCATCCACGAGTCCCGACATTCCCGCTACGTTAATCGTACGTGATTACCACGAGTTTAATTTGTTTTAAACTCGGTCACTCGTGGGTCGACTCGCACCGTGAGACAGGGGTTTAAGTAATGTCCTTATCTAATTCATTGGAGATTATAGAAAATATCTTTCATTTCGTTTTAATTCCTTATGGCCTCTGTTATCAGCAACTACATAACAGTCACTGGCTTTCCGAGACAGTGACCATACCAAGATAAATGCATAAACCATTAGATCATAATGAAGGTTTTAATTGAAGTGGTTGCATTTGTGCATACAGGAAACCAAAACCAAAACATACATAGCAAACAGGAACAATCTGTTTATTGTACAGGAGCAATGATTACATCAGAAATTGAAGTAGTTTCCCATATCAATGATTTCATCGGGAATGGATGTCATTTCCCAAATATTTTAGGCACAAGCAAAGTTTGAGTTGCTCTTTTAATTGGAACTGAAGTGCACTTTAATACACAGGCAGGCAGAAATACAACACAGCCCCTTTGACCAAAGATATTTGTACCAACCATGATGTCAATTTGGACTGTACATTTCAGACAATAGACAATTGGTGCAGGAGTAGGTCCTTCGGCCCTTCGAGCCAGCACCGCCATTCAATGTGATCATGGCTGATCATCCCCAATCCATATCCCCTGACTCCGCTATCTTTAAGAGCCCTATCTAGCTCTCTCTTGAAAGTATCCAGAGAACAGGCCTCCACCACCTTCAGAGAATTCCACAGACTCACAACTCTATGTGTGAAAAAGTGTTTCCTCATCTCCGTTCTAAATAACTTACCTCTTATTCTTAAAATCCTGTTGTGAAATTTCCTCATTTTTAAGGTCAACACAACTTTTTCCTCCTTCCCCAACAGCTGCAGCTGTATGCTTCCTTTCATTGACTGCTGTACTAGGACAGCCAGGTTTCTTGGACCTCTCCCTTTCATCATCTATTGTCATTGATATCATATTTTGTCTTCCTGTATTTACCACCAAAATGCAAAACCTCAAAATAATCAACATTATATTCATTACTTGGATCAGGATTGCATTCACCCATTTACTTATCAAACCATGATGTAACCTCTCTGCATCCTCTTTCAGGCTCACACTTCCACCCAGCTTTATGGACAAGGGAGAGCCACTGGTTGTAGTGTACCTAGACTTTCAGAAAGAATTTGATAAGGTCTTTATCACAAGACCTGACATACACATTGTAAATAATGTTGCAAAGCTTTACTTTGCTAGATGTTGATTGGGTTAAGTGTTGAGCCATGTCTGGGTTTCTTGAATATCTAGGCACATGTTGCTATGTTTGCTTCCTGCCAGAAGCTCCTTTTGAATACAATGTATTAGTTACTGTATTATTGGGTTAGGGAACTGTCTATCATGTACTGTGTTAATCGATATTTGTTATTGGACTGTATAAAGACCACCCCCATGTGGTTCGGCCCCTCAAGGTTCGGGGACCTATAAAAGGTATTTCCCACGAGGTCCGATGTCGATCCTCTGGAAGAACGCTTGGGACTGTGTGACCTATTGGAGTGTCTCTGCTTGCACGAGGCTAGAAGGGCTTGGCCAAGCAGATACAGGGATCGAACCCACGGTGGTTAGGGGAACTGTTGTTGTGTTTTCCAAAATAAAGTTTAGTTGCGCAAGTGCTTGATTCAGTATTTTATTGACTGAAACTAGACTTAGGGGAGCTTAGAATGAGATATTTACATTGGGGGCTCGTCCGGGATCTCAATGGACCCCCAAAACCAAGTTTGCGATTAAGGGTGTTGAGCTGTCTTGATCACGAGTGCAGAAATCGGCGCCACTGTGCGGTTTTCACATTGATTTTTGGCACTTCGCTAGTTGGAGCAGATCGTTCATTCGCATGCTTAGGAAAGGGTCCCAACGAGATCATAGAACAGAGTGTAGCAAGGACGAGGGCACGATAGCACTCCTTTGGGTTAGGGGCCCATAAAACCAGGGTGGGGTTAGAGGCCCTGCTGGGGTTGGAGTAGAGGCTCTTTCCTGGGTTAGAGGCCCGAAACTTGGTCATAGTTGGCAGACTGCTATTGCTAACGAGAGCCAAACGCGTGTCAGATTTGGGTTAAAATCCCTACCCTGATTTGGTATCCAATTGGCGGGATATTGAAAACAAGTCTGGTTTACGTGCTAACCGGTAAAGCATTTGATGTGTCGTTGCTGGGAGCGCTGATTGGAAAGGTGCGTTCCGAAACTCGGCATCGACTGCCAGCACAAAGAAGCTAGGCGCTGACATCCGGTGCCAAGCAGGTGCGAAGGAAATCCTTTTGAAGAGGTAAAACCTAGGTTGGTTAGAGGCCATGCCTGTGTGAAGATATCCAAATCCCTCCCTGGAGTGATGGACGAGGAATTTCGTAAAGGCACTGGGCTCGGAGGTTAGAGTATAGATTGGCTGGGAATACTCTAGTCCATTCGAGCTTTCATGGGGCAAGTAAATTGAATTTGAGAGCCCGCGTATGTTGAGTGGTATGCACCAAAACTAATTGGTCCGAGAGCGAACTTACATTTGCAGAATCAAAGACCCAAATACAGAATTTCACATTGAAGTTCTGCCCATATGGTTGAATTAAAATTCTGTGTAAATAGAACTTCGGAGTTTGTGCATGTTTGAGATTGATTCCGAATAGCGGCTGATCAACAGTGAATAGTAACCCTCTGATCGATTGTTGATTAGTACCTGATAGCGAAGAGTAACTGAGCGATGGGAACCTGGTTTACTTGGTGAAAAGTACCCGGATGTGAGAGGTACCCCTAATTCTGAGAACTTAGAGAGGAGGGATAGAGGTCCCCCAATAGAAGTCCAGTCTTAGCAGGTGGAAAGTAACATTTAGGAGGAAAAGTAGTAATTTAAGAAGTATACCCCTCAGCAAAGAGAACTCTAGGAAGGGGAAAATCTTTGGTATCAGAGAGAGAGGTTCACTGATTGATAGCAGCGCGACGCAGTATTGAGATCGAATGTTAGTGATTTGTGCGCTAGCGTGTTGAATTATTATTGTAAATTTGCAGCATCATCTTTTTAGTATCTTTATCGGATCCGAACTGTATACTTTGTGTATGTAAATATTTGTATAAATATTTGTGT
The DNA here is from genome assembly GCA_038087875.1 of Malacoraja senta. Lineage (NCBI taxonomy): Eukaryota > Metazoa > Chordata > Chondrichthyes > Rajiformes > Rajidae > Malacoraja > Malacoraja senta. Next base: position 297,570,128 of record CM075977.1, read on the forward strand.
ATGTAAAAAAATTTAGAGTGTGTTAAGATTGCGGACCGCTACTTGTATTGTCTGTGTGAGTGCTTAAGGATTTTTGAGTGTTAGATAATTGGGGTAAAAGTGCGTTTGAATTGAATATATGGTATTTGTTTAAATCGGAATTGTAGTATTGTTAGAATCCTATTCATGGCGGTTCGATCAGGGTTCGTATTCTTTCGATCGCTGTGTCGGGGAAGGAATCATTCCATTGACCGAGTACGCCACGAGGAGGATTTATTAGAGTGTGTGATTCATCGTCATAATAAATTAATGATTGTGGTTAATGCAGGAGTGTGATTGTGCCTGATAATAAGCGCCATGATTTCTTGTCTGTGTACGGTGTTACTTGCGTGTTTGGAGCTCATTTTCATGTGTTTTGATTGTGGCTTAAACGAGTTGCGAGAAGGTGTTTGATTGTGTTCGAATGAGTTTGATTGTTCCCTGGAGTACTCTGATCTTTGAATGACTGAGGATTGTGGAAATTGTAAAGTTGAAAGTGTGTGGATTTGTGGGAGATAGGAGAAGAATTTGAATAAGAGAGTAGGATTGGTGGAGGAAAGGAGTAAAGAAGTGCGAGGCTGCGGACGCTTCGGAGCCATAAGACACTGTTCAAGAGCGAGCTTGACTAATTTAGGGATTAAAAGGAAGGAGTGAAGGATTTAGGAATTCTGTTTCGGTTGTTCGGAGGCATGGGGAACAGCATAGACCAAGATATGACAGAAGATGAAAGGAGCCCATTGCAAATAATGTGCAATGAGTTCCCTCATGGCAGAGAAATTAAGAGATTTGTCAGGAGCGCTAAATAAGAAATTAGGAAACAAGCTATGGCCGACGGGGGGCAGAACAGTAAAAGGGATAAAATACATAGAACAAATTATTTGGCAGCATAGTAATAACGAGAGTGCAAAGGAATTAATAGGATTATGGAAAAAATATTGTGAGGATTGGAAGGCGAATAAAGAGGTTAAGAGGATGGCTAGTTGGGAAAAAACGATCGCTAAACTTGGAATAGAACTGAAAGAAGGTGAAGTACATCAATCTCCAGGCAGTAGGAAGGACAGGAGTGGAGATGAAGGAAACACACGGAACAGGGAAAAGGCAGATCTCCTGGAAAGAAACTAGTCCCTGTAAATTTAAAGTTTAGGAATCCGATAGTTAGTGCTGACTTCGAGGGGGAAGAAGATGAATATTTGGAAGAATGGACAAATGTTAACGCTAGTGGAAGTTCACAGCTCCCACCATGTTCCTCTTGCGTTTCCCAGGCTTCACTTGCACCTTGTATGACTTGTGTCCGTAATAAATATTTTGCAGATTCTACATCTGAGCATACTCTACCAATAGCAGTGACTGGGGTGCCAGATTCTTTGAGTCTATCCACTCCACCATTAATAGATCGTCCAGTAGCTTATGGCACCCAGAGCAGAACGAAGAGGTTAGCCCCGGTGTTTAAAGAAAAGGAAGGTATGATAGACATAGTGCAACAGCCAGAATATTTCTGTGAGCCACAACCTAGACAGATTATACGAGCAGTGAGAAAGAGGAACGATTTATTTGGACAGTTTCGGGAACCCCCTATTGAACGGGGGACTGAAACTAGACTTAGGGGAGCTTAGAATGAGATATTTACATTGGGGGCTCGTCCGGGATCTCAATGGACCCCCAAAACCAAGTTTGCGATTAAGGGTGTTGAGCCGTCTTGATCACGAGTGCAGAAATCGGCGCCACTGTGCGGTTTTCACATTGATTTTTGGCACTTCGCTAGTTGGAGCAGATCGTTCATTCGCATGCTTAGGAAAGGGTCCCAACGAGATCATAGAACAGAGTGTAGCAAGGACGAGGGCACGATAGCACTCCTTTGGGTTAGGGGCCCATAAAACCAGGGTGGGGTTAGAGGCCCTGCTGGGGTTGGAGTAGAGGCTCTTTCCTGGGTTAGAGGCCCGAAACTTGGTCATAGTTGGCAGACTGCTATTGCTAACGAGAGCCAAACGCGTGTCAGATTTGGGTTAAAATCCCTACCCTGATTTGGTATCCAATTGGCGGGATATTGAAAACAAGTCTGGTTTACGTGCTAACCGGTAAAGCATTTGATGTGTCGTTGCTGGGAGCGCTGATTGGAAAGGTGCGTTCCGAAACTCGGCATCGACTGCCAGCACAAAGAAGCTAGGCGCTGACATCCGGTGCCAAGCAGGTGCGAAGGAAATCCTTTTGAAGAGGTATATATTTAAAAGAACAAATGGAGGTCTTTTTTCAAACAAATGATACTTCAGATATATCGCCTACTTTACTTTGGGAATCTTTTAAAGCATACATTAGGGGTATTATAATTTCATATCAAGCTTTTCAAAATAAAAAGAATAAGAATGAACAAAGACAGTTAGAAGAACTTATTAGACAAATGGATATAGATAATGCTAAAGATCCATCAATAGATAAACATAATAAAATAATAATTTTAAAATTTAAATTAAATAAATTATTATCTGCCAAACTTATAAGACTTTTTCAAATTACAAAACAAGAGCACTTTGAATTTGGGGATAAACCGCATAAACTTTTGGCTCGCCAGCTAAAAAAACGAGAAAAGGAACATACTATACCAAAGATCAAATCAGATAAAGGGGAATTATTAACAACACCGAAGGATATTAATAAAAGATTTGCGCAATTTTACGAGAATTTGTATACATCTAAAACGATAATTGATTCCAATAATATCACAAAGTTCTTGGATACCTGTAATCTTCCAAAGTTAGAGCCGAAGGAACAAGAGGAACTGGGTGCACAAATCTCAATTAAGGAATTAGAAGATACAATAAACTCACTAAAAAATGGAAAAACACCAGGCCCTGATGGATTTACTAATGAATTTTATAAAAACTTTTATGATAAAATAATACCAAGATTACAAAAAATGTACCAATACGCTTTTAAAAAACGAATACTACCTGATACATTAGCGGAATCAACGATTACATTAATACCTAAGAAAAATAAGGATTTAGAAGAACCTGGCTCATATAGAGCTATAGCATTGTTAAACACAGATCAAAAAATATTAGCGAAAACATTAGCCAGAAGATTAAGTAAATACATTAGTAAATTAATAAACCCAGATCAGACAGGGTTTATCCCTAAGAGATACTCTTCTAATAATATGAGACGTCTACTCAACATAATGCACTCACACAAATCTGAAGATCAAGAATTATCAATTATTTCGCTGGATGCTGAAAAAGCATTTGATCAAGTAGAATGGAATTATATGGATAAAGTATTACAAAAATTTCAACTGGGAGAGAATTTTATTTTATGGATTAAGTTACTATATAACAAACCTACAGCTAGAATACTTACTAATAACATATTATCCTCGAAATTTCAACTATCAAGGGGAAATAGACAAGGATGCTCATTATCACCACAGCTGTTTGCTCTCATTATTGAACCGCTAGCAGAAAAAATTAGAATACACCCTGATATTCATGGATATAATACTAAAGACTCATATAATAAAATATCTTTATACGCGGATGATATATTATTGTATATTACAAAACCTCAAATCACTATACCAAATATATTAAATTTAATTGAAGACTTCGGATCTTTTTCTGGATATAGAATAAATTGGAATAAAAGTGAAATTATGTCAATAAAACCGAAAGATTCAACACATCTTTTAAAATTCCCTTTTAAAATAGCTACAGAAAAATTTAAATATTTGGGAATCGAAATTACCAGAGCATACCAAGGTATGCTCAGGGCAAATTTTGACCCCCTACTTAATAAACTGAATACATTAATTAAATTCTGGAAAACGCTTCCGATGTCTTTAATAGGCCGAATAAACGCAATAAAAATGATCTTTTTACCACAAATTTTATACCTATTTCAATCAATTCCTATATACTTACCTAAGAAGTTTTTTAAAAAACTCGACTCAGATATCACTAATTTTATATGGGACTATAAATCACATAGAATACAAAAAACCCATCTGAATAAATCTAAAGTATTGGGGGGTCTAGCACTACCCAATTTTATGTATTATTATTGGTCAGTAAATATTAAAAACATGATTCAACTGATGGATAACTCCACCCAGCAAGTAGACTGGATTGTAATGGAGAAAGAGGATTGCTCCTCTAGAAACATTGGAGCGATCCTCCTCTCTCCAATGAAATTGAATAACATAAACTATAATAAGAACCCAATTATTCATAGTACAATCCGTATTTGGAAACAAATAAAACAAAATTTAAAATTAAGAAACTTATCACTTTTATTACCTATAGTCAATAACCCTTCGTTTAGTCCTTCTATTATAGATAAAGCTTATACACAATGGGATAGACTAGGAATTAAAACGCTTGGTGACTTGTATGAAACTGGAAAATTACTTTCATTTCAACAATTACAAATAAAATATAAACTCGGAAATAATCAATATTTTAAATACTTTCAAATATGCGACTATTTGAAAAAATATATAAAAGATCATCATAATAACCCAGCAGATGTACTGGACGAGGCAATGCAGATAAAAGCGGAATCAGCAAACTTAATATCATATTTGTACAATATTATCTTAAATGTACAAATACCATCTACGGAGGGTATCAGAAGAGACTGGGAACAAGAGTTAGCTATTAAAATTTCAAAGGAAAGTTGGAATGAATACTTATTAAAAGTACATAAATGCTCGATTAATGTAAGACACACTTTAATACAATTTAAAATTTTACATAGATTATATTATTCGAAAACTAAAATTCATAAAATTTTCCCAAACGTATCATCTATTTGTGATAAATGTCAATCCCAAGAAGCAACTATAGCGCACTCATTTGTCTTCTGTACAAAAATTCAAAAATTTTGGAATGAAATTTTTGAAATCTTTACAAAGTTATTTAAAACAAGACTGATACCCAAAGCAGAATGGATTATCTTCGGAATAACGGAAGATGATCCAGAACTAAATGTGTTTCAAAAGAAATTAATGGATTATGGGTTAATAACTGGAAAAAAGCTAATTCTAAAATTTTGGAAGAAGGCTCCAATACCAACTATAAATATGTGGATTTCAAATATGTTTGAAACACTACACCTTGAAGAGATAAGACTCCTCCTAGCAGGTAAACCAGATCACTTCCACCTGACGTGGTCTGCATTTATAGAATTATTACAAACATAGGGTGCAAAAGTACTTTAAAAAAATAAAAAATTGAGGTCGGGTAAGGGGGGATGATAGTTGAAGAGTTGGTATGTCCTATTTACGTGATGCTCAAAAAAAAAACATTTGTTTTTCTTTTTTTCTCTCTCTCTTTTCTTTTCTTAGGGCCTATTTCTTAACTCTTTTTCTTTTTGTTTTTAATTTCGCTCTCATAGGGTCTTCGTCCTTTTTTGTTGTTACATTTTCTACACTTTTCTACACTTGCACTTTTTCCTTCACTTTCTTCTCTCTTTCAATCTTTTCTTTCTTTAGTGTAAAAAATAAATAAAGGGAGTACATTAATTGTAAGAAGATATAAATGACGAGTATTAATGTATGTGGCTGTGATGTAATGTACTTCTAATAAATAAAAATTTAAAAAAAAAAAAAAAAAAAAAAAAAAAAGAAGAGGTAAAACCAAGGTTGGTTAGAGGCCATGCCTGTGTGAAGATATCCAAATCCCTCCCTGGAGTGATGGACGAGGAATTTCGTAAAGGCACTGGGCTCGGAGGTTAGAGTATAGATTGGCTGGGAATACTCTAGTCCATTCGAGCTTTCATGGGGCAAGTAAATTGAATTTGAGAGCCCGCGTATGTTGAGTGGTATGCACCAAAACTAATTGGTCCGAGAGCGAACTTACATTTGCAGAATCAAAGACCCAAATACAGAATTTCACATTGAAGTTCTGCCCATATGGTTGAATTAAAATTCTGTGTAAATAGAACTTCGGAGTTTGTGCATGTTTGAGATTGATTCCGAATAGCGGCTGATCAACAGTGAATAGTAACCCTCTGATCGATTGTTGATTAGTACCTGATAGCGAAGAGTAACTGAGCAATGGGAACCTGGTTTACTTGGTGAAAAGTACCCGGATGTGAGAGGTACCCCTAATTCTGAGAACTTAGAGAGGAGGGATAGAGGTCCCCCAATAGAAGTCCAGTCTTAGCAGGTGGAAAGTAACATTTAGGAGGAAAAGTAGTAATTTAAGAAGTATACCCCTCAGCAAAGAGAACTCTAGGAAGGGGAAAATCTTTGGTATCAGAGAGAGAGGTTCACTGATTGATAGCAGCGCGACGCAGTATTGAGATCGAATGTTAGTGATTTGTGCGCTAGCGTGTTGAATTATTATTGTAAATTTGCAGCATCATCTTTTTAGTATCTTTATCGGATCCGAACTGTATACTTTGTGTATGTAAATATTTGTATAAATATTTGTGTATGTAAAAAAATTTAGAGTGTGTTAAGATTGCGGACCGCTACTTGTATTGTCTGTGTGAGTGCTTAAGGATTTTTGAGTGTTAGATAATTGGGGTAAAAGTGCGTTTGAATTGAATATATGGTATTTGTTTAAATCGGAATTGTAGTATTGTTAGAATCCTATTCATGGCGGTTCGATCAGGGTTCGTATTCTTTCGATCGCTGTGTCGGGGAAGGAATCATTCCATTGACCGAGTACGCCACGAGGAGGATTTATTAGAGTGTGTGATTCATCGTCATAATAAATTAATGATTGTGGTTAATGCAGGAGTGTGATTGTGCCTGATAATAAGCGCCATGATTTCTTGTCTGTGTACGGTGTTACTTGCGTGTTTGGAGCTCATTTTCATGTGTTTTGATTGTGGCTTAAACGAGTTGCGAGAAGGTGTTTGATTGTGTTCGAATGAGTTTGATTGTTCCCTGGAGTACTCTGATCTTTGAATGACTGAGGATTGTGGAAATTGTAAAGTTGAAAGTGTGTGGATTTGTGGGAGATAGGAGAAGAATTTGAATAAGAGAGTAGGATTGGTGGAGGAAAGGAGTAAAGAAGTGCGAGGCTGCGGACGCTTCGGAGCCATAAGACACTGTTCAAGAGCGAGCTTGACTAATTTAGGGATTAAAAGGAAGGAGTGAAGGATTTAGGAATTCTGTTTCGGTTGTTCGGAGGCATGGGGAACAGCATAGACCAAGATATGACAGAAGATGAAAGGAGCCCATTGCAAATAATGTGCAATGAGTTCCCTCATGGCAGAGAAATTAAGAGATTTGTCAGGAGCGCTAAATAAGAAATTAGGAAACAAGCTATGGCCGACGGGGGGCAGAACAGTAAAAGGGATAAAATACATAGAACAAATTATTTGGCAGCATAGTAATAACGAGAGTGCAAAGGAATTAATAGGATTATGGAAAAAATATTGTGAGGATTGGAAGGCGAATAAAGAGGTTAAGAGGATGGCTAGTTGGGAAAAAACGATCGCTAAACTTGGAATAGAACTGAAAGAAGGTGAAGTACATCAATCTCCAGGCAGTAGGAAGGACAGGAGTGGAGATGAAGGAAACACACGGAACAGGGAAAAGGCAGATCTCCTGGAAAGAAACTAGTCCCTGTAAATTTAAAGTTTAGGAATCCGATAGTTAGTGCTGACTTCGAGGGGGAAGAAGATGAATATTTGGAAGAATGGACAAATGTTAACGCTAGTGGAAGTTCACAGCTCCCACCATGTTCCTCTTGCGTTTCCCAGGCTTCACTTGCACCTTGTATGACTTGTGTCCGTAATAAATATTTTGCAGATTCTACATCTGAGCATACTCTACCGATAGCAGTGACTGGGGTGCCAGATTCTTTGAGTCTATCCACTCCACCATTAATAGATCGTCCAGTAGCTTATGGCACCCAGAGCAGAACGAAGAGGTTAGCCCCGGTGTTTAAAGAAAAGGAAGGTATGATAGACATAGTGCAACAGCCAGAATATTTCTGTGAGCCACAACCTAGACAGATTATACGAGCAGTGAGAAAGAGGAACGATTTATTTGGACAGTTTCGGGAACCCCCTATTGAACGGGGGACTGAAACTAGACTTAGGGGAGCTTAGAATGAGATATTTACATTGGGGGCTCGTCCGGGATCTCAATGGACCCCCAAAACCAAGTTTGCGATTAAGGGTGTTGAGCCGTCTTGATCACGAGTGCAGAAATCGGCGCCACTGTGCGGTTTTCACATTGATTTTTGGCACTTCGCTAGTTGGAGCAGATCGTTCATTCGCATGCTTAGGAAAGGGTCCCAACGAGATCATAGAACAGAGTGTAGCAAGGACGAGGGCACGATAGCACTCCTTTGGGTTAGGGGCCCATAAAACCAGGGTGGGGTTAGAGGCCCTGCTGGGGTTGGAGTAGAGGCTCTTTCCTGGGTTAGAGGCCCGAAACTTGGTCATAGTTGGCAGACTGCTATTGCTAACGAGAGCCAAACGCGTGTCAGATTTGGGTTAAAATCCCTACCCTGATTTGGTATCCAATTGGCGGGATATTGAAAACAAGTCTGGTTTACGTGCTAACCGGTAAAGCATTTGATGTGTCGTTGCTGGGAGCGCTGATTGGAAAGGTGCGTTCCGAAACTCGGCATCGACTGCCAGCACAAAGAAGCTAGGCGCTGACATCCGGTGCCAAGCAGGTGCGAAGGAAATCCTTTTGAAGAGGTATATATTTAAAAGAACAAATGGAGGTCTTTTTTCAAACAAATGATACTTCAGATATATCGCCTACTTTACTTTGGGAATCTTTTAAAGCATACATTAGGGGTATTATAATTTCATATCAAGCTTTTCAAAATAAAAAGAATAAGAATGAACAAAGACAGTTAGAAGAACTTATTAGACAAATGGATATAGATAATGCTAAAGATCCATCAATAGATAAACATAATAAAATAATAATTTTAAAATTTAAATTAAATAAATTATTATCTGCCAAACTTATAAGACTTTTTCAAATTACAAAACAAGAGCACTTTGAATTTGGGGATAAACCGCATAAACTTTTGGCTCGCCAGCTAAAAAAACGAGAAAAGGAACATACTATACCAAAGATCAAATCAGATAAAGGGGAATTATTAACAACACCGAAGGATATTAATAAAAGATTTGCGCAATTTTACGAGAATTTGTATACATCTAAAACGATAATTGATTCCAATAATATCACAAAGTTCTTGGATACCTGTAATCTTCCAAAGTTAGAGCCGAAGGAACAAGAGGAACTGGGTGCACAAATCTCAATTAAGGAATTAGAAGATACAATAAACTCACTAAAAAATGGAAAAACACCAGGCCCTGATGGATTTACTAATGAATTTTATAAAAACTTTTATGATAAAATAATACCAAGATTACAAAAAATGTACCAATACGCTTTTAAAAAACGAATACTACCTGATACATTAGCGGAATCAACGATTACATTAATACCTAAGAAAAATAAGGATTTAGAAGAACCTGGCTCATATAGAGCTATAGCATTGTTAAACACAGATCAAAAAATATTAGCGAAAACATTAGCCAGAAGATTAAGTAAATACATTAGTAAATTAATAAACCCAGATCAGACAGGGTTTATCCCTAAGAGATACTCTTCTAATAATATGAGACGTCTACTCAACATAATGCACTCACACAAATCTGAAGATCAAGAATTATCAATTATTTCGCTGGATGCTGAAAAAGCATTTGATCAAGTAGAATGGAATTATATGGATAAAGTATTACAAAAATTTCAACTGGGAGAGAATTTTATTTTATGGATTAAGTTACTATATAACAAACCTACAGCTAGAATACTTACTAATAACATATTATCCTCGAAATTTCAACTATCAAGGGGAAATAGACAAGGATGCTCATTATCACCACAGCTGTTTGCTCTCATTATTGAACCGCTAGCAGAAAAAATTAGAATACACCCTGATATTCATGGATATAATACTAAAGACTCATATAATAAAATATCTTTATACGCGGATGATATATTATTGTATATTACAAAACCTCAAATCACTATACCAAATATATTAAATTTAATTGAAGACTTCGGATCTTTTTCTGGATATAGAATAAATTGGAATAAAAGTGAAATTATGTCAATAAAACCGAAAGATTCAACACATCTTTTAAAATTCCCTTTTAAAATAGCTACAGAAAAATTTAAATATTTGGGAATCGAAATTACCAGAGCATACCAAGGTATGCTCAGGGCAAATTTTGACCCCCTACTTAATAAACTGAATACATTAATTAAATTCTGGAAAACGCTTCCGATGTCTTTAATAGGCCGAATAAACGCAATAAAAATGATCTTTTTACCACAAATTTTATACCTATTTCAATCAATTCCTATATACTTACCTAAGAAGTTTTTTAAAAAACTCGACTCAGATATCACTAATTTTATATGGGACTATAAATCACATAGAATACAAAAAACCCATCTGAATAAATCTAAAGTATTGGGGGGTCTAGCACTACCCAATTTTATGTATTATTATTGGTCAGTAAATATTAAAAACATGATTCAACTGATGGATAACTCCGCCCAGCAAGTAGACTGGATTGTAATGGAGAAAGAGGATTGCTCCTCTAGAAACATTGGAGCGATCCTCCTCTCTCCAATGAAATTGAATAACATAAACTATAATAAGAACCCAATTATTCATAGTACAATCCGTATTTGGAAACAAATAAAACAAAATTTAAAATTAAGAAACTTATCACTTTTATTACCTATAGTCAATAACCCTTCGTTTAGTCCTTCTATTATAGATAAAGCTTATACACAATGGGATAGACTAGGAATTAAAACGCTTGGTGACTTGTATGAAACTGGAAAATTACTTTCATTTCAACAATTACAAATAAAATATAAACTCGGAAATAATCAATATTTTAAATACTTTCAAATATGCGACTATTTGAAAAAATATATAAAAGATCATCATAATAACCCAGCAGATGTACTGGACGAGGCAATGCAGATAAAAGCGGAATCAGCAAACTTAATATCATATTTGTACAATATTATCTTAAATGTACAAATACCATCTACGGAGGGTATCAGAAGAGACTGGGAACAAGAGTTAGCTATTAAAATTTCAAAGGAAAGTTGGAATGAATACTTATTAAAAGTACATAAATGCTCGATTAATGTAAGACACACTTTAATACAATTTAAAATTTTACATAGATTATATTATTCGAAAACTAAAATTCATAAAATTTTCCCAAACGTATCATCTATTTGTGATAAATGTCAATCCCAAGAAGCAACTATAGCGCACTCATTTGTCTTCTGTACAAAAATTCAAAAATTTTGGAATGAAATTTTTGAAATCTTTACAAAGTTATTTAAAACAAGACTGATACCCAAAGCAGAATGGATTATCTTCGGAATAACGGAAGATGATCCAGAACTAAATGTGTTTCAAAAGAAATTAATGGATTATGGGTTAATAACTGGAAAAAAGCTAATTCTAAAATTTTGGAAGAAGGCTCCAATACCAACTATAAATATGTGGATTTCAAATATGTTTGAAACACTACACCTTGAAGAGATAAGACTCCTCCTAGCAGGTAAACCAGATCACTTCCACCTGACGTGGTCTGCATTTATAGAATTATTACAAACATAGGGTGCAAAAGTACTTTAAAAAAATAAAAAATTGAGGTCGGGTAAGGGGGGATGATAGTTGAAGAGTTGGTATGTCCTATTTACGTGATGCTCAAAAAAAAAACATTTGTTTTTCTTTTTTTCTCTCTCTCTTTTCTTTTCTTAGGGCCTATTTCTTAACTCTTTTTCTTTTTGTTTTTAATTTCGCTCTCATAGGGTCTTCGTCCTTTTTTGTTGTTACATTTTCTACACTTTTCTACACTTGCACTTTTTCCTTCACTTTCTTCTCTCTTTCAATCTTTTCTTTCTTTAGTGTAAAAAATAAATAAAGGGAGTACATTAATTGTAAGAAGATATAAATGACGAGTATTAATGTATGTGGCTGTGATGTAATGTACTTCTAATAAATAAAAATTAAAAAAAAAAAAAAAAAAAAAAAAAGAAGAGGTAAAACCAAGGTTGGTTAGAGGCCATGCCTGTGTGAAGATATCCAAATCCCTCCCTGGAGTGATGGACGAGGAATTTCGTAAAGGCACTGGGCTCGGAGGTTAGAGTATAGATTGGCTGGGAATACTCTAGTCCATTCGAGCTTTCATGGGGCAAGTAAATTGAATTTGAGAGCCCGCGTATGTTGAGTGGTATGCACCAAAACTAATTGGTCCGAGAGCGAACTTACATTTGCAGAATCAAAGACCCAAATACAGAATTTCACATTGAAGTTCTGCCCATATGGTTGAATTAAAATTCTGTGTAAATAGAACTTCGGAGTTTGTGCATGTTTGAGATTGATTCCGAATAGCGGCTGATCAACAGTGAATAGTAACCCTCTGATCGATAGTTGATTAGTACCTGATAGCGAAGAGTAACTGAGCAATGGGAACCTGGTTTACTTGGTGAAAAGTACCCGGATGTGAGAGGTACCCCTAATTCTGAGAACTTAGAGAGGAGGGATAGAGGTCCCCCAATAGAAGTCCAGTCTTAGCAGGTGGAAAGTAACATTTAGGAGGAAAAGTAGTAATTTAAGAAGTATACCCCTCAGCAAAGAGAACTCTAGGAAGGGGAAAATCTTTGGTATCAGAGAGAGAGGTTCACTGATTGATAGCAGCGCGACGCAGTATTGAGATCGAATGTTAGTGATTTGTGCGCTAGCGTGTTGAATTATTATTGTAAATTTGCAGCATCATCTTTTTAGTATCTTTATCGGATCCGAACTGTATACTTTGTGTATGTAAATATTTGTATAAATATTTGTGTATGTAAAAAAATTTAGAGTGTGTTAAGATTGCGGACCGCTACTTGTATTGTCTGTGTGAGTGCTTAAGGATTTTTGAGTGTTAGATAATTGGGGTAAAAGTGCGTTTGAATTGAATATATGGTATTTGTTTAAATCGGAATTGTAGTATTGTTAGAATCCTATTCATGGCGGTTCGATCAGGGTTCGTATTCTTTCGATCGCTGTGTCGGGGAAGGAATCATTCCATTGACCGAGTACGCCACGAGGAGGATTTATTAGAGTGTGTGATTCATCGTCATAATAAATTAATGATTGTGGTTAATGCAGGAGTGTGATTGTGCCTGATAATAAGCGCCATGATTTCTTGTCTGTGTACGGTGTTACTTGCGTGTTTGGAGCTCATTTTCATGTGTTTTGTTTGTGGCTTAAACGAGTTGCGAGAAGGTGTTTGATTGTGTTCGAATGAGTTTGATTGTTCCCTGGAGTACTCTGATCTTTGAATGACTGAGGATTGTGGAAATTGTAAAGTTGAAAGTGTGTGGATTTGTGGGAGATAGGAGAAGAATTTGAATAAGAGAGTAGGATTGGTGGAGGAAAGGAGTAAAGAAGTGCGAGGCTGCGGACGCTTCGGAGCCATAAGACACTGTTCAAGAGCGAGCTTGACTAATTTAGGGATTAAAAGGAAGGAGTGAAGGATTTAGGAATTCTGTTTCGGTTGTTCGGAGGCATGGGGAACAGCATAGACCAAGATATGACAGAAGATGAAAGGAGCCCATTGCAAATAATGTGCAATGAGTTCCCTCATGGCAGAGAAATTAAGAGATTTGTCAGGAGCGCTAAATAAGAAATTAGGAAACAAGCTATGGCCGACGGGGGGCAGAACAGTAAAAGGGATAAAATACATAGAACAAATTATTTGGCAGCATAGTAATAACGAGAGTGCAAAGGAATTAATAGGATTATGGAAAAAATATTGTGAGGATTGGAAGGCGAATAAAGAGGTTAAGAGGATGGCTAGTTGGGAAAAAACGATCGCTAAACTTGGAATAGAACTGAAAGAAGGTGAAGTACATCAATCTCCAGGCAGTAGGAAGGACAGGAGTGGAGATGAAGGAAACACACGGAACAGGGAAAAGGCAGATCTCCTGGAAAGAAACTAGTCCCTGTAAATTTAAAGTTTAGGAATCCGATAGTTAGTGCTGACTTCGAGGGGGAAGAAGATGAATATTTGGAAGAATGGACAAATGTTAACGCTAGTGGAAGTTCACAGCTCCCACCATGTTCCTCTTGCGTTTCCCAGGCTTCACTTGCACCTTGTATGACTTGTGTCCGTAATAAATATTTTGCAGATTCTACATCTGAGCATACTCTACCAATAGCAGTGACTGGGGTGCCAGATTCTTTGAGTCTATCCACTCCACCATTAATAGATCGTCCAGTAGCTTATGGCACCCAGAGCAGAACGAAGAGGTTAGCCCCGGTGTTTAAAGAAAAGGAAGGTATGATAGACATAGTGCAACAGCCAGAATATTTCTGTGAGCCACAACCTAGACAGATTATACGAGCAGTGAGAAAGAGGAACGATTTATTTGGACAGTTTCGGGAACCCCCTATTGAACGGGAAGATTCATCTGAATGTGAGACAGTGACTGAAGATTCCGAGATAGATTTTGATATAACCGAAAGTTTACAAATTGAACAGATATCCCATAGACAGTTCCCAGTGAGGGAGGTGCTGAGTAGGGCCTTTGATTCGACCAGCGCAGTAAGTATGAACAATCCCCGTGCCACAGACGTCCATACTCAGTGGAAGCCCCATGAAATAATGGCAGTACTAAACAAAATCCTTGATAGAATGAAGTCACCTGCTGCTTTTATAGACTATTTAAGAACCACAATGCGTGTACATCATGCAGATTCCCCAGACTTATGGGAGACCATACAACAAATAATTATTCCAGCTGAAAACACCAAATTTCTAGTAGCCCTAGGACACCCAACATATGAAGCCTTGGATGATAGTGCAAGAGAAGAGGCTGTTTTAACGGCCCTTGCAAACACTTTTCAAAAACCAAGTGGTCCAACACGTATTCTGGAAATAAAACCAGAAAAGGGTGAAGGAGCAAATGAATTTTTAGATCGATTTTTTAAATTATACATGGACCAATCAGGTGACTTAAACTATCAAAATGGAGTAAATTCCCCACAATATTGTGCCATCTTATTGAATTGTCTCCCCACTGCAGTAGCTGACTCAATTAAGACTGATAACAGGGACTGGTCTTAGAACCGCGCCAGTCAAATGGCCAGAACTGTGAGGCACTATTGGAAGGATGGTAGGAAAATTATCCTGTAACTAGAAGAGAAACTGAACATATAGTCAAGAAGGAGGAACCAAACTCTGGCTCAGGACCATGGAGTACCCAAATGTTAGTGAGGAATGGAATTAGAGTCCCAGACTATTCAGATTATTATTACAATTATACTCCCAATTTAGAACCCATTCCAATGGAACCAAGGGGTAAAAGAAATCCAACCATATTACCTAATCAATGTTACACTTGTGGGGGAATGGGACACTGGAGTCAAGCCTGTCCGACAAGGGAGCGAGTAAGAGAGAGGGGTCAAGGAATGGATTTCCAGGATTATGAAGAAATTAGGGATCCTAGAGGATATAGAAATATCCGAGATCCCAGGAATTATAGGAGGTCCTTCAATTCAAAAGACTACTGGGACCCGAGAGAACAGAGAGAGAGCTGGCCCGAATGTCAGGAACCAAGAAGTCACACACCGTTTACTCAAACCAACCCATTTTCTCAGTCCTGACTTACCAACCCGTCCAGGAATTGTGGACGTGGAGACATGACCCCTACTCTAGAACCCCCTCAAGTAATTTACCAGAATAAACGAATTGGATGTACTATCATAGTAAAAACTGAAGATCAAATAAAAGAAAATTGTAAACAATCTTATAGCTGCCCAAGAAAACCCCTTTAAACAAAGAACATTGTAAATCAAGGAGCTTGTCACAACTGTACGCAATCAGGTCATGGGAGTAGGGGGTGCCCAGCGACAAGACAGAATATAGCAGAATGGAAGAGAAATCAAGGGGCAATAAAGAAAGTAAGAAAAGGAACACAGTAGCTGGTGTCAAAAAGAATAAGAACTAAAGAGAACTAAACTGGCACTAGGGAGAGAAGAAATGAACTTATTGCGCAGGAGGTACGGGAGTAGGGAAAGGAGCTATTGTACTAACTTGTTATAAAGTTGTTGTGTCTGCAGGACAGTATAACCTACAATATATTACTATCTGGGGAGTGAGGTAAAGAGTATGTGGACCCTTAAGAACGGGCAGAAGACACAGCTCAGGTGGGATGTGTAGTTATTATCTCCATCCAGGTAGCTCCCCAGAAACAAAGACCAACAACAAAGAAGAAATGATAGTCCTGTCCCTTTAAGACACATCTGGGGAGGCCATCAAACAGAAGGCTGCTCCTCAGTATCCCTACTCCTTTGAAACTAACATCGAGGAAGAAGAAGAAGATACCTACCCTAGTGCCCTACTTTAACATCATCTAACTTTTGACACCAGTGAACGAAAAAGAAAATAACACCATCCAACATTTTCTAAAATATACAGATAACCTATGACGATTATTGGGGCAAGCTCTGATTTGAAGTATTGAATTTAGAAATTTGAAAATGAAGAACTCCTCGGAGGTTCGGGGGCAAAATACTTACTTTGCGCCTAAATTTTGTTTAAAATAAATTGATTTGAAAAAGGGCTTATGGGATATAGTCTTAAAATAATTAGAGAATTGATTGTTGACTTGGCATTCTTCTCTTGTCTCACCCATTGGAGGATAATCGAAGATGGGATGGGACTATTTAGTGGCTATCGAGAAAGGGGCAGACCCTAGCGGATATCAGAAATTAGGACATACCCTGGAAACGTAAGGTGGTGGTATAGAATGATGAGGTAGACTGGAAATTTAGATAATGAGTTCCCCTTGGCAGGTCAACACTAACCATCCATA
This sequence comes from Malacoraja senta, assembly GCA_038087875.1. NCBI lineage: Eukaryota > Metazoa > Chordata > Chondrichthyes > Rajiformes > Rajidae > Malacoraja > Malacoraja senta. Next base: position 297,587,037 of record CM075977.1, read on the forward strand.
AAGTTACTCAGTGGTAAAAGGAAACTAGTTATGAGGAAGAACCCCTATGGACAGAGAGCCTATTCAAAATACTAAAGACGAAGTACTGGAGGAGAAGTCTATTGAATTAGGAGGAATAAGGAAATGGGTGTTGATATCAGAGTCGATGTATTTCACCGGTGGATCTAAATTTGTCTAACCCTTGATAGTAAAGTGGCTCCTATTATCAATGTGTAAAGAAATTGTCCCTGGATTCGGCATACTTAATTGGCTTTATAATAAAATTGAGAACATATGGAAATTGATTGATTAAATTTGAACAGCTGGGAATTCCACAGGAATTGGAATGGAATTGTGTTATCGACCACAAGCTGTGGAATGAGAAGGGTGAGACGAACACTGAAACTCAAAATATTAAATTGAAGGCTGAGACTGAATTTGGTTGAATTGAAACATTCTTCATGGTTTGCTTTAAATAAGAGTCACGCCTGTAGGGAAATCTGGACTGAACCCAGCTGAAATTTATATGAGAAACATTATCAGATATACATTAAGGAACATCGTTTGAATACGGAGAGGGCTGATTAGTGTTGATCCTAGGATAGTAAAGAGGATATTATAGAGCAGAATATTGATAGTGAAATAGAAAAGGGATAGTATTCACAGAATAGGAATAGTGGAATGTATGGGAAAGCATTAGTGCATGAATGGTAACTTGCTTTGTCCCAAGTTTTTCAGGAATTATAGTTAGAGGTTCGACTATGGAAAGGGATGGAAGAATGGGCAACAACATGGATGGAGGGAATTCGCGCCCATGAAAACTCGGGAGGTGAAGACTCATCAGACGGAAATTGTGAAGCTACACCCACGAACTCGGGAAGCTTGATAAAATTCTGAGAAGAAACATCGTCTTGTTGTTGTTAATAGATGGAGAATGTAATAGTCACACATATGTATATGTGGTTATCTGATTATTTAGTTATCATAAATGATGGTTTATCATATATGATAAAAGGAAGGAATGTTAATTCTGGCCAAATTGGTGCTGCCAGGACATTAAATTTGAGTAAAGGCTTCTGTGCTGCTAGGCCATTTTGGTCAAATTAAATGTGCCTTTTGCAGAACTGGGACAAGCTGCTGAATGATGCCAGTTTGTCTGTGGCCTAGATAAGAACTGCAGGGAAAGAATGGGACACCTGCAGATTCTTACAATTATGTGTAAATTGCATGGAACTGATTGGGTGAATGCAAACGAGACATACACATTGTAAATAATGTTGCAAAGCTTTACTTTGCTAGATGTTGATTGGGTTAAGTGTTGATCCTTGTCTGGGTTTCTTGAATATCTAGGCACATGTTGCTATGTTTGCTTCCTTCCAGAAGCTCCTTTCGAATACAATGTATTAGTTACTGTATTATTGGGTTAGGGAACTGTCTATCATGTACTGTGTTAATCGATATTTGTTATTGGACTGTATAAAGACCACCCCCATGTGGTTCGGCCCCTCAAGGTTCGGGTATAAAAGGTAGCTCCCACGAGGTCCAATGTCGATCTTCTGGAAGAACGCTTGGGACTGCGTGGCGTTTTGGGGTGTCTCTGCTTGCACGAGGCTAGAAGGGCTTGGCCAAGCTGATATAAGGATCAAACCCACGGTGGTTAGGATATTGTATAGGGGAACTGTTGTTGTGTTTTCCAAAATAAAGTTTAGTTGCGCAAGTGCTTGATTCAGTATTTTATTGACTGAAACTGGACTGGGGGGAGCTTAGAACGAGCTATTTACATGACAACCTCACTGTAGGTCCTGTCCAGGAAACTCTTTTTCCCGGATGGCCCCGAGGTCATCCAGCTGCTTTTCCAGTGCCCCAACATGGTTCTTCAGGGGCTGAACCAGGACACATTTGCCACAGTTGTAGCAGCCAAAGGCTCCATCCGTGTCCCTGGCCTCCCACATCCTGCAAGCATCTCACTGTCTCATCTTACCCGGCATGTGTTCACCGCGTCCCGTCCTCTCCAGCTTTTTGCATAGTCTCCTCTCCTCAGCCTCCTCGCCAAAGACACACTTTTCTCTCAAGGCACTTCCCTCACCTTCCCCACCTGCTCACGAGCCTGTCTAAATGCCTCTAAACATTGCTATCATACTGTATTTGCCTCCCTGGCAGTGTGTTCCAGGCACCTACCACTCTCTGCGTAGTAAACATGCCCTATAAATCTCCTTTCAATTTTCCCCTTATTGCCTTATACCTCTGCTCTCTACATTTTGACATTTCCACAGTGGCAAGATGACTGATTACCTGCCCTATCGATGCCTCTCATAATATTATATACTTCTATCATGTCACTCTCAGCCTCCATGCTTCAGAGAAAATAATCCAAACTTGTCCGAGCTATCCACTCCAGGCCACATCCTGGTGCTGCACCTTCTCCAAAGCTTCCATATCCTTCCTGTCATGTAGTGAGCAGAAGTGCAAATACTCCAAATATGGCCTAATCAACAGCTGCAATATGACTTCCTGACTTTTATACTCAACGCCATACAACTTCTTTACCATCCTATCTACTTGTTTTGCCACTTTCAGGGACCTATTGACTTGCACACTGTACATCAATGCTCCAAACGGTTATGTGTGGGAAGGAACTGCAGATGCTGGTTTAAACCGAAGATAGACACAAAAAGCTGGAGTGACTCAGCGGGACAGGCATCATCACTGGAGAGAAGGAATAGGTGACGTTTCGGATCGAGACCCTTCTTCAGACTGGTTAGGGATAACTGAAACGAGAGATATAGACAATGATGTAGAGAGATAAAAAACAATGAATGAAAGATATGCAAAAAAATATCAATAATAAAGGAAACAGACCATTGTTAGCTGTTTGTCGGGTGAAAACGAGAAGCTTGTGAGACTTGGGTGGGGGAGGGGCAGAGAGAGGGAATGCCGGGGCTACCTGAAATTAGAGAAATCAATATTCATACCACGGGGCTGTAAGCTGCCCAAGCGAGATGCTGCTTCTCCAATTTGCGTTTAGCCTCATTCTGTCAATGGAGGCCTCCAAAAGGTTATACCATTTACTGTATATTTTGCTCTTACATTCAACCTCCCAAAGTGCAACGCTTTACACTTACCCGGATTTTTACTCCATCTGCCAATTTTTTCTGCCCCTATTTCCAATTGGTCTGTATCCTGCTGAATCCTTTGACAACTCTGTTCACCAGCCACAACTCCATCAGTTTTTGCGTCACCTGCAAACTTACTAATCAGCCCACCTGTGTTGTGTCCAAATTCAGCCAACAGCAGAGGCGCAGCGCTATCCAGAATTACGCCCCTCCATCACTACCCTCTGTATTCCATGGCAAAGCCAATTTTGAATCCAATCCATCATATCTCCATGAATCCCTTGTGCATTAATCTTCTAGATCAGCCTACCTTGAGGGAACTTGTTGAAAGCTTTGCTAAAGTCCATGTAGACAACATCCACTGACGCACTCTCATCAATCACCTTTGTCAAAAAATCATTTGTTTGTAAGACATGAACTCTCCTGCACTTTGCTATGCTATCTCTAATAAGTCAATTCTTTTCCACAGTTGAGCTGATCCTATCCCAAAGAATGTAGACAAAAATGCTGGAGAAACTCAGCGGGTGAGGCAGCATCTATGGAGCGAAGGAATGGGTCACATTTCGGGTCGAGACCCTTCTTCGATTATTCCAGCATCTGCAGTTCCTTCTTGAACTATCCCAAAGAATTATCTCTAATAATTTTGCTACCTTGGATATTATTTGTACAGTAATGACAATTTTTATTTCAATGCAAGTTGAAGGGGAACAATACAAGTTGTTTATAATATTGATTAATAATATTAGGCAAAATAGAACAAAGAGTTTTACAAGACATACAAATCACAGGTTGCAGCTTTTCAAATGAAGTTACTCTAGGGAGAGTCAGTACTTGTTTGGCCCATATTTGAAACAAATAATCACGAGGAAGTGAAATATTTGATTGTATATTAAAATAGTATTGAACTACAAGTTGATACATTACATAAGAGTTAATTATAGTTGCAATCTGATAACTTGTGACACAACTATTTTAGGAGTCTTTCTTATTCAATTTTTTTTAGCATTCAACCATGAAATTATCCTCCACCCATGATCTTTCCACATCACTAACTCACCACTCCACATAGAAACAATTAAATAAATTAATACCCATTAAAACACAAACAATTGACTTCCGGTGGAGCCATGTTACACTAACAGACGCACACCTAGCTCCGCTCCCGAAAAATTCGCGTTTTTTCGCGTTAAAACGGGTCTACTGGTCGGGACCGATTTAAAAACTTTACCGTAGCTTCTGGTCGTCGCGCTGATGACGTCATCAGTAAGCGCGATGAATTAAACGGTGGTTTAAGGACTTTTAAATGAAAAAACTGTCTCCAGCTCAGAGTCCTCAGAGAACAGTTACAAGACAGCTGCTGAAAAGCCTGAAGAATCCTGAAGAAGTTACCTCTGAAGGGGTCCCTGAAGTGGCTGCAGAAATGTCTACAAGATCCAAGACAGATCTGGCTAAGGATAAAGATAAAGAATTTGAGGATTTGAAGAAATCGGTGAGAGATATAAAAGATGAAATTGTGGATGAAAATAAAATTATGATGGGAAAAATCAAAAAGATGATGGAGAATATGAGTGCTGGTAATCAGAAAGTCATTGATTCAATTGGCACTATAAACAAACGAATTGATGATGTGAAAGGAGAATTATCGGGGAGAATTGATAAGGTGGAAGAAGCTACCACGGACAGGTTCACGGCTGTGCTTGAAACAGTGGCTGCAAGTATGTCTACAATCATGGAAATGGAGAGAAATATGGCTCGAATGGCTGAAGATATGGAGAAAATGAGGCAGGAACATGAGCAAACTACAGGACAGATGGCGACTCATCTGGGGAAAGTTTCAGACAAATGCCTGGACCTGGAAGCTCATTCAAGACGCCAGAATTTAAGAATTCTTGGAGTCTCAGAGGGAGCTGAGGGAAGGGACATTCGTGAGTTTGCTATGGGCTTATTCAAACAACTGCTTAATCTCCCCAAGGAACCGAAAATTGAAGTGGCACATCGAGTACCGAGATTTAAACCAAGATCACAAACAAGACCAGACCACCCACGACAGATTATTGTGAAATTTCGGGACATTTCAGAACTTGAAGAGGTGATGTGTAAAATCAAATATGGAATGCAACTGAGGCTTGATAACGACTCTATCAAAATATTCAGGGACTATCCGCATGGAATTGTGCAAAAGAGAAATCAGTTCACAAAGGCAAAAGACATTCTTAAGGGAATTCAAGATGTTAGATACGGTGTCTTCCACCCGGCTAAAATGCGTATTACTTATAGGGGACATGAGAAATCATTTGTAAACCTGGAGGATGCGTACAAATATGCCCAGAGCATCGTGGAAAAGTAGCGGGAATATATAGACGGTATGGACAAACTTTTACATTATTATTCCACAATTAATGGCGAAGAAACAGTTCGTTTAGTGTTTAAAAAAAAAACTTATTTGAAGAATGCTTCTAGCTGCGGATGTCTAGACTCCTTATCTGTGGAATTTTAACTCAAGGACATTGTGTTCCAAACGAAGCAAATAGCGGATAACAGAGGATCGTCGAGCCGAAGAGAGTGGATTATACCAGAAGCATTCATTGTTTAAGAGATTAAAATACTAATTTAAATTGTAAAGAACTAATCCTATTAATAATTTAACAATATTAATATAGAAATAGTAACGGACGCTAACAAGAAAAAACCCAATTTATGAACTAACACAAATTCTCACTAAATCTAAGCCTTATCTATAATTGGGGGGAATGGAGGAGAAACGAACACCTGGCTTAGATCCAGGAGCACGTTTCACGTTAACCCCTTCAACCAACAGTTGATTATTATTGAAGGTAAAATCATTCGTTTAACAATTAGTAGATAAAATTGTAATATATATATATGTTATAATGAAATATATTGGGTAAATTTGTATTATATATCTGATTGCGAGGTCCCGTCCCATTATGTTATGAGTAATCAAGGGAGCAGAGCTAATTGTTTAACATCGACAATGGAAGTCGATACAAGGTTTTCTCCCACCTACAGGTGGGCCACTTGTTACAGTGTCGACAATTTTAGACACTGTATTTTCACTTTTTCAATTTTTTTTTTACTATCATTTCAAGTCACTTGTTCGTGTTTTTTGTTTAGCGATAAGCGTAAAAGGGATATGCCAACAGAACTTAGTAACGCAAAGGTTCCCCCAATACCTAAAGACCTGAGGTATGGATGCACCGTAAGATTTAAAGGTAATATAACTATTCAAAATGCAAGACGTTAAACAAAAGAACCTAGGAGTCACATTCTGCAGTTGGAATATAAGAGGTGTTAATGAACCTATTAAAAGGGGTAAGATATTAGCTCAGCTGAAATTGTACAATACTGACATCATTTTTCTACAAGAAACCCATCTCAAATCCCAGGATCAGGCTAGATTGAGGGCGAATTGGATAGGTCAAATATATCATTCTTCATATACTTCGAAATCTAGAGGTACGTCAATCATTATTCGAAAAGGCATACCATTCAAAGCAAAGAATACCATAACAGATAAGGAAGGGAGATATTTGAGTTACCGGAGAGATTCACGCTACCCCAATTACCTTGGTAAATATATACGCGCCTAACTTTGATAATCCTCATTTTTTCAATAAAATCCTGAACATAATCGCAGAATCTAATTACCAAAATGTTATAATAGGAGGAGACTTTAACTGTGTTTTAGATCCGTATTTAGATAAATCTAGCCAAAAACAGAGAGGTAATACGAAATCTAAAACTAGTGAACTCTTAAATACTTACATAAATAATACCAATATAACAGGTCTGAAGAAGGGTTTCGGCCCGAAACGTTACCTATTTCCTTCGCTCCATAGATGCTGCTGCACCCGCTGAGTTTCTCCAGCATTTTTGTGTACCACCCAATATAACAGATGTTTGGAGAATTTCTAATCCGACTGGCAGGGAATACTCGTTTTATTCAATGGTACACAACATACTCACGTATAGATTATTTCCTGGTGGATACAAAATTAATACGGGGTTTATCCCTAAGAGACATTCATCTAATAATATGAGACGGCTACTCAATATAATGCACTCACACAAAACCAAAGAATAAGAATTATCAATTATTTCGTTGGACGCTGAAAAAGCATTTGATCAAGTAGAATGGAATTATATGGATAAAGAATTACAAAAATTCCAATTGGGAGAGAATTTCATTCTATGGATTAAATTATTATATAATAAGCCTACAGCTAGAATATTAACTAATAACATATTATCTTCAAAATTCCAATTATCAAGGGGTAACAAGGATGCTCAAGGAATTATCAAGGATGCTCATTATCACCGCAGTTATTTGCTCTTATAATTGAACCTTTAGCGGAAAAAATTAGAATACATCCAGATATCCATGGCCATAACACTAAATATTCAAATAATAAAATATCTTTATACGCGGATGATATATTATTGTACATCACAAAACCTCAAATTACTATACCAAACATACTAAATCTAATTGAGGATTTTGGATCCTTTTCTGGATACAGAATAAATTGGAATAAAAGTGAAATTATGTCAATAAAACTGAAAGACTCAACACATCTCTTAAAATAGCTACAGAAAAATTTAAATACTAGGGTATTGAAATTACCAGAACATATCAAGGCATGTTCAAAGCAAATTATAATCCTCTACTTAATAAATCAAATACATTAATTAAATTCTGGAAAACGCTTCCGATGTCTTTAATAGGCCGAATAAATGCAATAAAAATGATCTTTTTACCACAAATTCTATACCTATTTCAATCAATTCCTATATATTTACCAAAGAAGTTAAAAAAAAAATTGGATTCAGACATTACTAATTTTATATGGGATTATAAATTCCATAGAATACAAAGAACACATTTGAACAAATCTAAAGTATTAGGGGGCTTAGCACTCCCTAACTTTATGTACTATTATTGGTCAGTAAATATTAAAAATATGATTCAACTGATGGACAATTCTGCCCAGCAGGTGGACTGGATTATAATGGAGAGAGGAGACTGCTCCTCTTGTACTATTGGAGCGATCCTCCTCTCACCAATGAAACTGAATAATATAAATTATAACAAAAACCCAATTATACATAGTACAATTAGAACTTGGAAACAAATAAAACAAAATTTAAAATTAAGAAATCTATCGCTTTTATCCCCAATAGTTAATAACCCTTCGTTTAAACCCTCCATTATAGACAAATCATTTATACAATGGGAAAGATTAGGAATTAAAACGCTCGGAGACTTGTATGAAACTGGAAAATTACTATCATTCCAACAATTACAAATAAAATATAATCTGGGAAACAATCAATACTTTAAATATTTTCAAATATGTGATTATCTGAAAATATATACAAAAGATCATTATAACATGCCACCAGATGTACAGCTGAATCAGCAAATTTAATATCTTATTTGTATATTATCTTAAATGTAGAAATACTAACTACGGAAGGTATTAGAAGAGACTGGGAACAAGAATTAGCTATTAAAATTTCAAAGGAAAGGTGGAATGAACATTTATTAAATGTGCATAAATGCTCGATTAATGTAAGACACACTTTAATACAATTCAAAATTTTACAGATTATATTATTCAAAAACCCAAATTAATAAAATGTTCCCCAATGTATCACCTATTTGCTATAAATGTCAGTCTCAAGAAGCTACTATAGCGCACTCATTTGTTTTTTTGTACAAAAATTCAAAAATTTTGGATTGAAATTTTTGAAATCTTTACAAAATTATTTAAAATAAAACTGACACCAAAAGCAGAATGGATTATCTTCGGAACAACGGAAGATAGCCCTGAACTAAATGTGTTTCAAAAGAACCTATTTGATTATGGGTTAATAACTGGAAAAAAGCTTATCCTAAAATTTTGGAAAAATGCTCCAATACCAACTATAAACATGTGGATTTCAAACATGTTTGAAACATTACACCTGGACTTCCGGTGGCGCTATGGAGGCTTGAGTCCAGTGCCAACTAGCTCCGTGCCGAAGAAATTGAAAACGGGAGAAAATCGGGTCTTACCTGCAGCGATCGCGATCTGAACGGTTGCCTGCCGCGTGACGTCATCAAGCGAGCGACTTTGACGGTATGTCGTTACAACGTACCCCAACGGACACAAAAAAAAACCGTTAAAGGGAAACCACCGATGGAAGAGGAAGGCCTAACTGAGGCCTCGGCCTCAGTTACAATGACGGCCCAGGAAGACCCTCCGAAGAAATCAAAGCAGAAAAAGTCTGAAATGGATGATCTTAAAACTTTTCTCGCTGCTGAGTTGAAAACCTTTGGAGAGAATTTTAAAGAGGAACTTAACTTTTTTAAGGTAGATTTTAAAGCAGAAATGCTTTCTACCGTTCAAGAAATACTGGAAGTCTGGAAGAGGTCGAGGGAGGAAGAGGTCAAGGAACAGATGGAAGTGCTGGAAGCCAGGCTCGTTTCGGTGGAAGCGAACGTTAAAATGGAGGTGGCCCCCATTCATCAAGAACTTGATCAACATAGAACAGCGATAACCGAACTTGAGAAATGGGCGGCGGCAAGTGAGGAAACTGTAAGTCGACTCCTTACTGAAAACCAACGCCTCTCCGGTATGGTGATCAAATTAAGTGATAAATGTACCGATTTGGAGGGGCATCAAAGACGTAAGAATCTAAGAATTGTAGGGGTGAAAGAAGGAAGTGAGAGGGAAATGGGCTCTCGGGATTTTGTGGCAGACCTACTACAAAAAGCCTTAAAATTGGATCAAAAACCTTCACTCGGTCGAGCTCATAGAGCGCAGCGACGTCGTACACAAGATGATGCCCATCCAAGACAAATTATCGTAAAGGTGCAACTGGATCATGAATTTGACGATATAATGAAGAAAATCGTCCGAAGCGGTCAGCTCTATTTTGAAGGTGTGAGGTTCAGTATTTACCGAGATTATCCGGCAGAGGTCTTCAAGAAAAGGGTGCTGTTCACTGAGACAAAAAGAATACTGAAGAATGTACCTGATTTGAGATACGGCCTGCTTTACCCCGCAAGACTAAGAGTCACCTACAAGAACAAGGAGCAATTTTTTACAGACCATGAAAAAGCACTGGAATATGCCAAAGAAATCGGGAACGTGACCACAGACTGAAGAATTTACATTACTCCTCAGGAGTCAAGGATTAACGGGACCGCCAGATCTAAAAGGACCTTTAAAGTTCTTTTAAGAGTTTTAAGGACATTCGAAAACCGAAATGGACGGTGGACATTGGAGAAAACCGTGTTTTTTTTATTTTTTTAAATTTTTATTAATCACTATTATTATCTGTATATTAATATCTAACTATATATGTAACAACTAATACTTATTAAATATCTATATTACTACTAAAATTATTAACATTTATATTACTCATAAAATTTTAATACTGGGTATGGTTGATAACAATGATTAATAACTAAGTCTTTGGTTAACGTAGAAATGAATTACATACTTATATTATATAGGAAGATATGCAAGAGGTAATTCAGCCTACGTCATAATAAGGTTTGACGGTTTTTCTCTTTATTTTTCAATTTAAAATTAAATTTATAGATTTAGCGAAGATATTAATATATGTAGAGAATAATAACGTTGTGAATTTATGCTGTTCTCGGACTTTTCTGCAGGGATACGTGCTTATGTATGTATGCATATGGGTATATATATATATGTATATGTGTATGTATGTGTGTGTGTATGTATGGGTATGTATATATGTTTGTTACTCCCAAAGAAGTTATTTGATTGTTAGAAATAATCTTTTTTTTTTTTCGGGCACGGAGCTGGGAATTTTTTTTTACAAAGGCTACGGAAGTCTTTAGAATTCTAGCCACGTTAGTGTGGCTATCACTAACTACACTAATTGTAGATGTAGTTTTTTTTCTTTCACCCTATACTAACCAATTCTATCACTTTTTTCACTTTAAATATTTTTATAACTTAATGTTTGAATGGAAAAACAAGACTAATACAAGGAGATGTGTTCGGAAGAGCGATGTATATGATTTTAAATTCATCTATTTGAGGTTCGGGAGCAGGGTCAGGTTTTATGTGTTGCACCTTCTGCTCGGTTATAGACCACCTTAGAAACAATATGCAAGATGTTAATATGACAAGAGGGGGTCAGGGAATAACATTTTGTAGTTGGAATGTCAAGGGAATCAATGAACCAATTAAGAGAGGTAAAGTTTTGGCACATCTAAATTTAATCAAAACAGATATAATATTCCTTCAAGAAAACACACCTTAAAAAGGAATCTCAACATAGACTTAAAGCTAAGTGGATCGCTGAATCATAATCATTCCTCTTTTTCCCATAAGTCCAGAGGAGTTGCAATATTAATTCGTAAAGGAATACCTTTTACGAATTTATCAACAATAGCGGATATTGATGGTAGATATATTATATTAGTTGGAGAGTTAAATGGAGAAAAGGTGATTCTTCTTAATGTATATGGGCCTAATTTTGATAACCCTATGTTTTTTAATAAAACATTTAATAAAATTCCTGAATTTACACAATATAAATTAATAATTGGAGGAGACTTCAATTGTACATTAGATTCATACTTAGATAGATCATCAAGGCAAAAAAAAGTAAAATCTCAATCAAGTGTATTTCTAAATTCATTTATTAATACCACTAATATTAAGGATGTCTGGAGAATAGAAAATCCAACTGGACGCGAATACTCATTTTACTCACCAGTACACAAAACATACTCAAGAATCGATTATTTTTTAGTTGACTCCGCGTTTATCCCATTTACTTATAACTCAAAATATCATAATATTATAATCTCAGATCACGCACCTGTAACATTCATGATTAAATTAAATGAATGTCCGAGAAACAAACATATTGGAGATTTAACCCACAAATTTTGAACGAAAGATCATGCCAGGAATATATTATTAAACAGATTCAAATATTTTTTGAGGTAAATGACAACCCTGACACACCTACTTCTCTTATGTGGAAACGTTTAAAGCGTTTGTTCGAGGTGCATTAATTTCTGCTCAAGTATTTTATAATAAAGAGAACAGGATTAAACAACAAACATTGGAAAGGGAAATCAAGCAACTAGATATAGAAAATGCGAGAATGCCATCTATTTTTAAAACATAATAAAATTGCTGTATTGAAATATAAATTAAATAAAATGTATTCAGAACAAGTAATAAAACTTTATCAAAAACCAAACAATTACATTTTGAATTTGGAGACAAACCACAAAAACTATTAGCACATCAGTTACGAAAATGGAAGGGGAAAAAATAATTCATAAAATTAGAACAGAGACAGGAGAATTATTTAAAAATGCCCAAGGACATAAATGAAAGATTTCTCCAATACTATCATAACCTTTATTCAACTAAAACTGAAGCACAATCAGAAGGAATAGCAGATTTTTGACTAAAATGTAATTTAAAAGGTTTAGATTCAAACGATAGAGAATTATTAGAAAGGGAGATTACGATAAAGGATATTGAGGAGTCTATTGGCTCTTTAAAAAATGGTAAAGCAGTAGGTTTAGGCTCTGAATTTTATTAAAAAATTTATGACTTGCTCTGCCCACGTTTACAAAGGCTGTATGAGCATATCTATACTCAACAGAAACTTCCAGATACTTTAAATGAATCTATAACACTTATTCCTAAAGCTGATAAAGATCCGGAAGATCCGGGATCATATAGAGCAATTGCACTTTTAAATACAGATCAGAAAATATTAACTAAAATACTAGCGCATAGATTAAGTACAGTGATGAATAAATTAATACACCCTGACCAAACAGGCTTTATTCAGAAACGGTACTCATATTATAATTTAAGAAGATTATTTAATATTATTTATTCTAAGAGAATTATTAATGAAGATCTAGCAATAATCTCACTTGACGCTGAAAAAGCATTTGATCAGGTTGAATGGTCTGATTTATTTTCGGTGATGGAAAATATGCAGCTAGGGGAGAAATTCTGCACATGGATAAAACTGTTATATACAAATCCTACGGCTAGAATATTAACAAACCAAAGGTTGTCATCTAAATTCAGCCTATCTAGAGGTTGTAGACAAGGATGCCCGTTATCTCCATTATTATTTGTGCTTGCTATTGAGCCACTCGCAGAAAGAGTTAGGGGTCATCCGGAAATATATGGGTATATCACAAAGGACACAGTGAATAAAATCTCTCTATACGCAGATGATGTACTAATTTACATTACAAAACCAGAAATTAGTATTCCAAACTTATTAGAGCTAATAACCCAATTTGGTTCACTCTCAGGATACAGAATAAATTGGAATAAAAGTGAAATTATGCCAATAAGGGAACATAACAAACAGATAATACAACAATTTCCATTTAAAATAGTAAATGAAAAATTTAAATACCTAGGTATTTATGTAACTAAGATATATACATCATTATTTAAAGCAAATTTTCCCCCATTACTGAACAAACTACATAAGAATATTCAATACTGGAAAACACTTCCTATCTCAATGGTTGGCAAAATTAATGCCATAAAAATGATTTTTTTTACCGCAAATATTATACCCTTTTCAGACAATTAGGATATATTTGTCAAAAAACTTTTTAGAAAAATTGGACTCCATTGTTAATGATTTTATCTGGGATTATAAGAATCATAGGATAAATAAAAGACATTTGTGTAAATCAAAAATAAATGGAGGCTTGGTTTTACCCAACTTTCTGTTTTATTTTTGGGCAGTTAATATTAAAAATATGAATTTCTGGTTGGAAGAAATAGATCAACAACCAGATTGGTTAAAAATGGAAAAGGAAGATTGTTTGCCTTTTGATATCGGTTCGATATTATTTGCTACATCTAAATTAAACAAAAAAAATTATAGGGAAAACCCTATAATATTTAGTGCCATACGAATTTGGAAACAATTAAAAAAGACATTAAAATTAGATAATTTATCACTTTTTCTCCCAATTGTGAATAACCCTTTGTTTAAGCCCTCATGGTTGGACAGGGGTTTTACACAATGGAAGAATTATGGAATTAAAAATATGGGACAACTTTACAAGGAAGGCACTTTTCTGACATTTCAGGAGTTGCAACAGACTTATGGACTCCGAGGAAATGATTATTTCAGATATCTTCAACTCAGAGATTATGTAAAATCGAATACTCAAAATTTTCGAATTAGAAATTCAGAAATTCTTGACGAATGTTGGAATAAACATCCTAATACAGAAAAATTAATATCTTATATATATAATATCTTATTAGACAGTGACATTCCATCGACGGACTTACACAGACAAACATGGGAAAAAGAATTAAATCAAATAATAACGAAAGATACTTGGGAAGAAAGTTTACAACACATACATCAATGTTCATTAAATGCCAGACATTCTTTAATACAATTTAAATACATAGGTTACATTATTCAAAAACAAAATTACATAAAATCTTTCAACATATCTCACCTATATGTGATAAATGTCAACATTTAGAAGCTACCTTATCTCATATGTTTGCAAACTGTATAAAAATTAAAAAATTCTGGGTAAATATTTTTAGTATAATATCTAAAGTGACCAGCACACAATTGGACCCGGATCCAAAATTAATAATACTCGGAACATTAGAATTAAATCAAACATTTACAACACAAAGAAACTTTATTGATTATAGTATAATAACAGGAAAAAAATTAATTCTAAAATTTTGGAAAGGCCCTACGTCCCCCACAATCAAAATGTGGATTATAGGAATGACGGAGACCTTAACCGTGGAAAGAATCAGATTTTCCCTGTTGGACAAACAGGAATTATTCGTTGGAACATGGTCTCCCTTTATTGATTATTTAAAGGGTCAGAATGGTTCAGCACAGGAACCTGACTAATACTCGGGCTAAAGAATGGATGAAATGCTATACTCTGAAATGTACGAATATATCTCGAATGAAGTTTTTTATTTTAATAAATTTTTCCATTCTTCTTTAACTATCTTTCTCTTTTTTTTTTTTCTTTTTTTTTCTCTCTTTTTCTTCTCTCTCTTTTCTTTCTTTAAAAAACAAACAAAAAAAAAACACAAAAAAAACAAAAAACAAACAAAAAAAACATTACATCTGGAAGAGATGCCTGGCAGGCAAATCAGATCACTTCCATCTGACGTGGTCTTCATTTATAGAAGACAAGCATAAGGTGCAAAAGTACTTTAAAAATGTACCGATGTCAGGACTTGGTAAAGGGGGATGAAAGGTGGCGAGTTGGTATATCCCATTTGCGTGTTGCTCATAATAGAGTACTTGTTTTTCTCTCTTTTCTTCTTTCTCTTTAGGGTCTATCTCTTAATCTTTTCTCTCTAATTTCTCTTCTACAGGGTCTCTGTTCTTTCCTGTTGACACATTTTTATACTTTCACTATTTTCCTTCACTTTCTCTTTTTTCTTAATTTCAACCTTTTCTTTTTATTAGCTTTAAAAAATGAAGGAGTACATTAATTGTAATAAGATATACGTGATGAGTACTAATGTAATTTTTTGTAATTTAATGTACTTCTAATAAATAAAATAAATTTAAAAAATAAATTTAAAAAAAAAAAACATTTTAAATCAATGTATTTATTAACTATATTCAATGCTTTGCAAACTTAATTAACACAAACCTGTAAACAGGTTGCTTTATAGCCAGAAAATTACATATTTAAGACACAAATGTGTTGAACTGCTATTTGCACCAGAACAATCACTCTATGATTTGATAGAGTAATTAACGAGACTCCAAATCTCTCGCCTGTGAGGAAGTAGCACAGGTGAATTTTATTTGTGCTTGCATCTATGTGCAATCAATATCAGTATCTCCTGTGTTTTTGGCATAACACTAAACTTAGATGACACTAAACTTACCTTTTTTGCACGTCACAGCTTCTACATGCATTTCAGATTCATTTCTTAATTGTGCTAAATTTACTTGATTTCTCCTCACCATTCTAATTGGGAGCTGATTGCCCATCTCCTGGCCAGATTCAATTTCCTGATCCTTGAGTGTTACAACTCTCAGACAAGAATTATTGTTATGTTTCATTTCTCTTTCATATTTGAAAACACCTACACCAACCAGAAAATAACATAAAACATAGAAACATACAGCATTGGAACAGACACTTCGGCCCACAATGACTATGCAAAATATAATGTCAAGATAAACTAATCTTATCTGCCTACACTTGATCTATACACTTTCTTTCCCAGCATATAAATGTGCCTATCTAAAAGCCTCTTAAATACTGCTACCATAGCTGCCTCCACCACCGCCCGTAGCAGTGCATTCCAGACACCCACTATCTATCTATATCTATCTATCTATATACTTTTAAAACTCTCTGGCTGTCGTCCGTCTGTACGTCTGTACGTCCAACGTTCTGCTTGACCTGTGCCGCCTTTGATACCGCCCCTGGCCCACACAGCGGGCGGTATCAAAGGCCCATATTTTTTACCATTTCCAAAGAGATGACATTTATCTTTACGAATAGCCACTCCTGATTAAATTCGGTCCTGTTTATGTACACGTTTTTAAAATAAAATCCATCCCCCCCCCCACGTGATTTTCTCCGATTGTCTCCGAAAACGACGCCATCTTTTTTTCGCCGATTTTCTCCGAAAACGACGCCCTTTTTTCGCCGATTTTCGCCGATTTTTTCCGAAAACGACGCCATCTTTTTTTCCACGATTTTCACCCCGGGGTCTGAAGCACGTTCGGGAACACCCCGGGGTGTCAAGCACTTTCGGGGACCAGACCCAACGGGTCGCCACTTGGTCTAGTACATAACTAAAACTCTGATCTTGTTATCTTCCGGTTTTGACGGTCTTTCTATTTGCGCAAAAACGGTTTCCGATAATGCTACGATTTTTTCGCCAATTCACTCACCGTTCTCCTGTGCTGCGAGTGCACCAAGTTTTGTTCCGATCGGTTGAATGTCGTAAAGGTTAGCGAGGTTTAAAAATCTTAAAAACCGCGCGTGAGCAGATCGATCTCTTCTTCTGTTAGTCAGCGCCGCGTGGATTAGTCTCTTCCCCTGTCACTCCCCGGGACGGTCCGCCCCTTCCTGCGCCATCCCGTCTTTACTGGAGCTGAGGATGGCCGGCGGAGGTTTCCAACCGGACTTTCGGAGGAACCAGTAGCAGCCCAGCCCCGCCCCAAAAAGCCCAGCCCCGGCCCAAGCAGCCCCACCCCAAGCAGCAGCCCAGTATGGGAGACCCAGCCCAGCCAAGCGTTGGAGTTTCAATTCGTTTCTGAAATGAAATTTTTTACCCAAAAGTTGAACAGGTAGAGTTGATCTATGAAGTATCAAATATACTTCCCTTCTTCCCCACCTCCTTACCTCCCCCTCCCCCAAGATCACCCACATGAGGTGTTTTGGTGGTAGTTTTCCGAACATCATTTTCTTAAACCTATTAGAGCAGGTTACACTCAACCTGGTAGTGTGCAAAGATTAATTGCAACCACCATGAAGACACTAGTCAACGAATTCAAGAGATTCAGGCGACAAAAGTTAGTGCAGTGGCTATTACTAAGAAGCTGCTTGAGAAGCTGAAAAGTCTGAAGCTGCATAGTCACCTGGACCAGATGGACTGCACCCCAGGGTTCTGAAAGAGGTAGCTTTAGAGATTGTAAAGGCATTAGTGGTGATCTTTCAAGATTTTCTGAAGACTTTTGATGCGGTGTCATGTGAGGTTGCTATAGAAGATGAGAGCCAATGGTAATAGTGGGAAGATTTTTGCATGGATAAATGGTTGGCTGAATGGCAGAAGGCAGAGTGGAAATAATGGGGGCTTTTCTGGTTGGGTGCCAATGGGTAGTGGCGTACCGCAGGGATCGGTGCTGGTGCTGCTACTTGTCGCATTGTATATCAATGATTAAGTTGAGGGAATTTCGTGGCCAGGTTTGTGGATGATACAAAGATAGGTGGAGGGGCAGGTAGTGGAGAAAGCATGGACTCTGCAGAAGAACATGGACTGGTTTGGCATATGGGTTAAGATGTGGCAGATGGAATACAGAGCAGCAAAGTGTAGAGTCGTGCATTTTGGTAGTAGGAATAAAGGCGTAGTACTTTGTACTTTATCTGAGGAAAGATGTGTTGACGTTGAAGTGCGTCCAGAGGTGGTTTACAAGAATGATCCCGGAGATGATTGGGTTAATGTATGATGAGCATTTGATGGCACTGGGCCAATATTCGCTGGAGTTTAGGATGAGGGGAGACACTCATTGAAATTTACCGAATAGTGAAAGGCCTTGATAGAGTGGATGCGGAGAGGATGTTTCCATTAGTGGGAAAGTCTAGGATTTAAAGGACACGCATTTAGAAAGGAGATGAATTTCTTTCATCAGAGGATGGTGAATCGGTGGAATTCATTGCCAACTAATTAAATCAATTCAACAGCTACGAAGAAAAAATGGAAAGTAAATTGTCAATTACTTTCCATTGGTTAATTTTTTTTTTTAACTATACCACATATTTTCAGAAACTCAAGTCCATGGTTGTCAAATTATAATAAAGGGGGACACAGGTTGTGCATGTATATATGAATTAATAAATAAAAAGATCTTTGTACATTATTGGAGGTAACATAAGTTTACTTTTGTTTTAAAATCAGAAAAGCAACATTAGTTATGTACACTATTTTGCATTGCATTATTTAACTATGCATTGACTGTTAACGTTTACAGATTAGTTAGTTATTCTTATATCAAATGGTCAAAAATAATTAAATTCACAATTCTGAAGAAAACACATCTGTCAGAAAGATTTTACTTTAAAAAAGCATCTTGCTTAAAGCAGAACACTTTCATGCTGACCAGCAGCAGCAGCATCACTGGAAGATTGGAAACACAACATTATGCCATCTTGTGGCCAAAGAACAGTACAAAGAAAAAAACCAAAGTCTTTGCAATTGACAAAAATCAATCTAGAGTACACCTTCAGGTTGATAGAGACAATAAAAACATGGATGTAACATTTGAACAAAGCGTAACAGAAAAGAATATAACAAATTAAAATATATTCAGTGATTGAGACTTGTAACAGTAGATGCAGGATCTAAGCAGCGGCTTTCAATTTACCAAATCAGGCCAAACCATGAAAATTCATCCTCATACAATAAATTCGACCAACTGTGCAAAATTACCGTTATTTGGTAATTGCAGAAGCACATTTCTTTCTGAAGTCATTTTAACTTTCACTCATATGCATTTATTTCCAAGTCTAAGACCAAACCATACCTAACCTGGTTGATAAATTGTGACATCCAGATTCCTATGATAATGGGATGGGGAAGAATTATATTTAGCCAGATTTTGCTTGCAGCATTTTAAACTTGGCTGTTCAGTTTCCTATGGTTTTCATATAAATCATTGCCAAAAAGCACAGCATTTTCTACAGAGCATCTGAGGTGGACACTTCTATTAGAGATTGTCTTTTATTAAATTTTCTCTTTATTGGATTGAAGAATTGTTCGTGATAAGCATTGAACCCGAAAGAGCCATTAAAAATATTGTATATAATGTCTTACTTGCACATAAATGTTATGGTAAGGATTGGATTTGGGAAAGCTTTAATAAAAACCAGATCATTAGAATAATTTACTTCAAATCTCCAAGGTTAGGCCTGTGCTCCTAAAGTTAATGTTTACATCGGAGATGTTAGTGAATGGTCTTTTATTTTAGAAAATACAAACTCATCTCCTCCAGTTTGTTTAGTTCATATTTAAGCACAGGCTTGGTCTGTGCAAATAAAGATTTGCCATTTTTTTCTACTATTATGGCAGCATTAGTTTACTGCCAGCAAATTTTCAATATTTCCCAGTATCCCTTTGCCAAAATAAACAAATATAACAATTAGGTGATAAAATAGCACAACACAGAGGTGCACCAAAACACTCAGCTCTTTTTAATACTGTAATTTCCTCACTTAAATGATTCCCAGCATCAGACTACAAGCAAATGGTTCGCCAAAGGAGGGAAGCACTGGAAAGGATTTAAACGGACAGTTCACTCTGCATTTGAGCACTTGGTAATCACATGAAGAGAAAAAATAGCATGAGGGTAAGTTCTGATGAAAAGTTCATTCATCCGAAACATTTATATCACTTGACAAATCCTTCCTAAACTCCTCACTACCAGCATTTTGTCTTTAGATCAGATTTCCAGTACTCACAGTAGTTTGCTTTTTGACAGATTAGGCGCAGGTGCAGATATAATCCTTTACTATTGATAGCTCAAAATAAAGATAGCTTGTGCATTGGCAATGAATTTCCTTACCAGCGGGATGAAAAGGACCTTAAATCTATAGTGTGACTAGAGGAATAAGTAAACCATTCAAATCAATCGATTTTTAGCAGAACTGTTAACTGAAATAATGCCAGTAATGGCTACTGCCCAAGTAACAATTACAATCAGTGCCTTGAATCTACACAGTAAATGTTTATCAATTTTATCAAATATTGCAAAATTAATCATATTTTTGAATCTGTGCATTGCTAGCAAGGCAACATTTATTGCCATCCTTCGCTGCACATATTAAAAGTCAACTACCTAACCTCCAGGAAACTGGAACCACAGAGAAACAAGAATCCCTTCAAGTTGTTTGTGAAAAGTTATTTTTAAGAAACGACGATAAAAGTTTGTATAAATATTCTGACACCAGACCACGTAACAACATTTTCAAATTATATTTCACAATTCAGTTTAGTGGTATTTGAACAGAGCCTCTAGGTTGATAATCCTGTGCTCAAAATACTTGTTACCGTGCAGCTAAGGAGATTAGTCATCTTCCAAATAAGCAAACATAAAAATTAACACTGAAAAACAAGGGACCACAAATGTGCTAATATTGTTTGATATCAACAACATGCACACAACTCTTGAATAATACTTTGTGTCCAACACGAACACTCAATTATCAAAATGAAACATTATAAATTCATTCACTGGAAATGTATATAGATTAAATATCTCCTAAATTTTAGAATCAGTTATCCATTACAACAATATCTAGAGAATTCTAAGAGAGGTTATGCAAAAATATTCTTAGCAACAATGTCCAAATTCCAGAGAAAACTGAGGATAGTAACCAAAAAATCCTCATGATCGCAATAGCACCAGTCAGCCAAGTGATTTTACATTCGGAAACTCCTGGATCTATGAAATGGCTGGAATGATTTCCTCATTGTGAAGAACATAAGTTGAGTTTTTAGCTTTGATTTTTCAGGGAAAAGCACCGATTCACTCTCAGTTGTTGGAAAACGATTTCTATAAACGTCAGGGTAGGCCTTCTGAAACTGAAAAGTGAAATATTTTACGATATGACCCAAGGCTGCATCATTTTACAAATACAGACTTGCACAAGGGTCATGTTCTCAAGGGTCAAACCCTCATGCAAGTCTGATTTTACACGTCATAATCACCTTAAAACTAGGTAGAACCAAAGAGCAGCAGAAGTCAGTCTAGGGGTGACAGAAGTAGAGGTAGAGGGGAACTGACAAAGCAACAGCCAACAAGAAGCAGCTGGTGAGAGCGGAGGGAGCCCCACAGTGACTGAGAACATCTTGTCGGTGGATGCAGCCTGAAGAAAATGGTGTTGGCCAGGGGCTACAACAACAGCCGTGTCAACTGGATGGTGCAACAGTTGGTGAAGAAGGGTTTGATGGTGCACCTTGTGGAAGATGTCAGCGAATTGGCTAAGAGTTGCTCCCCACCGTCTCCCTTGTTCTCACACGTCTTCCCAGTGCCGCACCGACAGTGGCCGAAACTGGAAGAATACACCCAAGCCTAGGCAACGCTCTTATATCTATGAAGAGGACAGGAAGCCTTTATCTTCCTCCCATTGCAATAACAAGTCATTTAGGAAACGAGGCCACCTATTGTGAATTGTTTACATAAGTGTGGGTTTACACAAATCGTCTATCATGCAAGTCGGGAGGGCCTGTATAAACAACAGCATATTCATAACATATTCCAAACAACTTTCCAATGAAAAATCTAAAATTGCCAACATGACATCACGAAGTTGGTCTGTCAACAAATTGCAGTAGTCTAATGGGAGGTAGTACAATTTCTTCACTACTGTGCAGGGAATTTAAACCATATTTTGACTTACAGGGAAGAGTTTTATACAGGGCGTGGT
Organism: Malacoraja senta; assembly: GCA_038087875.1. Taxonomy (NCBI): domain Eukaryota; kingdom Metazoa; phylum Chordata; class Chondrichthyes; order Rajiformes; family Rajidae; genus Malacoraja; species Malacoraja senta. Next base: position 297,609,363 of record CM075977.1, read on the forward strand.
GATCACTGCAATTGGGTAACATACAGACAATGAAGCAGCTGTCTAAAGTACAAAAATAAAAAAAGGATGACAACCATGACTAATGAGGGAAGTTTGTATTGTGTCCTGAGAGAGACAGATTTAATTAGGAGGGGGGGAAATGCAAATGTGAGGAAACTTGCAAGAACATAAAAACGGAATATTAAAGTTTCTAGAGAGAAAAAAAGTGAAGATTAACACAAGCCACTTGGAGTCAGAAACATTGGAATTTATAATGGAGAACAAACACACAGCAGAGCAATTTAACCAGTATTTTTGCTCTCTCTTCGTAAAGGAGAAGACAAATAACCTCACAGAAATGTTAAGTACCTTTGGTCTAGCATTATAAATTGTTGGGATTAAAGACCAATAGATGCTCCAGGTCATTACACTTACAGAAGATTTGAAGAAATTATTCAAGAAGCGGGTTCTTTTATTTCACTTTGAGCAGGAAGGATGCCTCAATGTGACCACATCAATAATTGTGTGCAATTTTGGTCTTTGTCTGAGAAAGGCTATTCTTCTCCAGAGGGGCTGCAAAGGTTCATCAGCTTGATTCTTGTGATGGCAGAACTGACATGATGAGTAGACTTAAGTCCACTAGGGTTGGCAGTTTGAGGAGGGAAACCTATGAAATTCAGACTCAGGAACAGTCTGTTATCAGGCATATGAACAATCCTTCCATAGGCTAAGGTTCTGTCCAATTCACCTCTACCCTATTGCAGGCATTGGACTTTGTAAGAAACATGTGCTACAAGGCTGGGATTGTAGCATTGTATAATATATTCTGCATTATTTTTCTTCCCATGTGCTCTACCCATTGAACTTGGGTCTGACATGATTGTATTATCTGATCTAATTGCAGATAGTATGCAAATCAAAGGTTTTCACAGTGCCTCAGTACACAACAAGAATAAACCTAAACCCTGATGGGACTGGACAGACTCAACACTGGAAGGTTGTTCCAATCATGGAGACTGGGGGGGGGGGGGGGGTCGGGGGGGGGGGGTCAGGGGGGTCACAGCCCAAGGAGTTGAGGTATGCTAGTTAGGAGTAGAATGAGGAGACATTTTGTTATCCGAAGAATTGTCATCCAAAGAATTCTCTCTCTTGAAAGCAATCAAAGTCAAATTAAATAAATGCAAGGTGTTAGAAAATGCCTACAATGATTAAGGATAAAAGGAGAAAGCAAGAAAAGGATCCTGAAATTTAGATCAGCCACAAATGGAGGAGCAAGCTTAAAAGAGCTGAAAGGCCTACGACTACCTATTCTTATTTTGTATGTTTCTCTTCGGCTCAGACTTCTTAGACTGCTATCATGGGGCACACATTGCATCCTTTTGTTTGGGAGTTTGTAGTATAGCAGAAGAAAGTGCAATATGAAGAGAGAAAAATAAAATTAACTTTTACTGGACAAAATCAGATAAGAAGCACTTCCACAACCTCAATGCTGTATGGAAACACAGAAAATTGAGCAATAAACAAAATGCTAATGGACTTTGCAAGTCAGGCAGCTTCTGTGGATGGAAATGGACAGACATAATTTCAATCAGGAGATGGGTCCTGACCCAAAACGTTGTCTGTCCATTTTCCACTATAGGAGCTGCCTGTCCCGCTGACTTCATCCAGCAGTGTGTTTATTGCTCTTTACTGTTAAACTCAGTTTGGCTACAATTTGTTTTTCAGTCGGCAAGGTTGAAATAAATGTTTTTTCATAAGTTTTAATGTTAATGCAGATACCAAATACTTAAAAATACCTCATATGAAAAAACATAAAATATTTTAATTTCAGTCTGTAAGATTCTGAAACAGATGGCAGAATTGAGTTATTGTCACTTTACCTGTTTTAATTTCTTCTTCTTCTCTTTAACAGACATGTCTTTACCCATTATTATTTCTTCAGTTGTGCTGTTAAAGCAGCTTGAGGATTTCTCCAAGGTTCTTTAAAATCTTCAGAACTAATCTTCTGACAAATATTGCGGGAGGCCAGTGAAGCATCAGCATCTGCATACTTAATCTAGGGAAGGGAAAAAAAGATGCAGTTAAGAAACTCTCTCTGCCCGAGACTAAAAATCAAAATTTCTCAATAACTTATCAGGAGATATTTTGTAACATTATTCCTTAACAATTGAACAAAATCCTATTGCTATGCATTCAGTCTTAAACTAAAAGGTCTTTAAAGTACCTGAACTCTTCGGAGGTGA
>CM075977.1:297611784-297733534 GCA_038087875.1 Malacoraja senta
CGACCAACATTTTTTGGTAAGGTTTTTGACACCATTCTTTATTTCTCTTTGCTTTCTCTTAGATTGGATGCGCTATTAATGTTTTATAGCAACCTTCAAAGACTGCTTATTCCTACAAGTTCCTGCTTAGTTACATTAAGCTCATATTGCAATGTTCAAGTGGAGTAAGTAGAATGTTTGAAAGAAGGAAAATGCATAAGAGACTAGTCCCACTGTAATTGTTTCTGGATTGGTACATGCATCGTATGTTGATTGTGGTACAACCAGCTGCCATTGACTGGTGAATGAGCTACCTAAATGCATTGTCCATAAAGGTATACCAATAATATAAGGATAACTTCCAAAAGAGTAAAAACATTTTGACTAAATCGAAAGTTCACAACTATTTGCTTACGATTCATTATTCACAGATGTCAAAGGATTTTTTATCAAATTTAATCAACTAAAACTCACCAATGTTCTGCTGGCAATAGCTTCATGAAGAGGAGGCATTTCAACATTAAGCGCAATTCGAGCCATCATCCGCATTAACAGCTGAAGCCTTCTCCGATTTTCCGGGGGCAGAAGAAGACAACAAATCTGAAGTGTTTCAACACCAACTCGCTGTTCCTGCAGAAGACCTAGCTTTCCAAATAGTGCAATATTAAACCAAAGACCACAATTAAAATCAGGTAAATTGAATTTGGTATGAAAAATGTAAATAAAATGGGGCTCAATGAACCACTTTGTAACAGCTGCCCCTTCATAACAAGCAAAACTACCCAAAGCTAATTTAATACATCAAATTTAAACAGCATTTTTTACTTCAATCAATTTTCTCTATTATACCAGAGTTTGTGTAAAATAATGGAAATTATATAAATGGTCAAAAGGAAGAAAGAGCTCACCACAAACCACTATCAGATACATTTCTAAATTATCTTTGTGAAAAATTAAAAAAACAACATCTGTAAATCTGATAAAGTATAGGAAACACTTGGAATTATAGGAAACACTGAAAAGGTCAGTCAGCATCTGTGAAAAGGGAAACAGTTAATGTTTCAGCGCCCAGACCTTTCAACAGTTACGACCTGTTGAGCATTTCCAACATTTTCACTTTTTGTTACCTTCATTCTTGTGCCCAAAACCTCTTAGTGAGGAACATAAAATAATGCTGTAAGAGCTTCTATGGACGTAAAAAGCAGGACAAAAATCAGCAAGGGCAAATGTGATCCCTTTCATATAATGCTGGAAGAATGTATAAAGGGCAGGCAGAGCAGCAGCAGGGAGGTTGAAAAAGAGTGCTGTTTAATTGGCTCATTGAGCAGAGGTCACACACCAGAAAAGAGGCAGATGAGAAGTTGGGGGCAAATACGGTGGTCAGAGAGCAAGATTAGCAGACAGAGCAGGTGTATAGCAAAGAAAGAAACTATATTCATTTCAATTCTAGAAGCTTAACTGATAAGGTGGGCAAAACTGAGCATGTGAATTAGCTTGAGGATTGGGATATTATGGCCATAACAGAAACCTGACAGAGAAGGGCAGGGCTGGCATCTCAGTATCCCAGGGTACAGATGCTCAGGCATGATAGGGATGCAGGTAGAGAGCAGGGGGAGGAGGGGGGTGGGAGGGAATGGCGGGCTTACCTTTTTGTTCAGGGATGAACTAACTATAGTACTCAGTGAGGATACTCTTGGGGGTTCGTCCAGGTAAACTATATGGGGAGAACTTAGAAATAAAAAGGGAATGATCACTTTGATAGGACTGTATTATAGGCCTTGCAATAGTGGTGGAATTTAGAGGAGCAGACATGCAGGAAATTGCTGCTAATTAAAAATAATAGGTTAGTGTTAGTGGGAGATCTCAACTTCCCTATTGTGGACTGGGTCTCCATTGTGTAAAGGACTTGTACGGGATGGCATTTGTTGAATGTATCCAAGAAAACTTCCTTAATCAACATTTTGAGGGCCCTACGAGAGAGGACACAACGCCAAACCTCCTCCTTAGGACCAGTGATCATAATTATATTACAGACCTACAAATTGAGGTCGTAAATTGGGGCATGGCCAATTTTGGAGGCATTAGGTCGGAACTTGCAGAGGTCCATTGCAATAGTCTATTTCTAAGTAAGGGGATGGTTGGCAAATGGGGGGCTTCCAACGTGAGATAGTAAGAGTACAGGGCTACATGTTCCTGTTAGGCTGAAGGGCAAGGCTGGGAAATCTAGGGAACCCTGGTTGTTTAGATGTTTTGTGGCTCTGGAAAATGGAGACATAGCATCACAATTAGGCAATCAGGATCTAGCAAATCCCCCCCCCCCCCCCCCCCCCCCACAAGGATAAGAAGTGTAGAGTACAGTTAAGGCAATCAAGAATCAGAGGGAGGACATGAAATGGAGCCGGCAAGCAAAGTAATGTAAAAACCCATGATTCTCTAGGTATATTAAGAGGGTGCTTATAGAAATTGATTCCCTTAAAGATCAGCATGACCTCCTTAGTGTAACTATGAAAGAGGGAGACATTAAATAAATTATTCTCTTCTGTTTTTACTGAGATCATGGAAGGTACGTAATCGAGGCATAGGATTTGGGATGTCTTAGATCATTTATGAATTATCAAAGAGGAGGTATTGATAGTTTTAATGCACATTCAAGTCTATAAATTCTTGGGGCATGACCAAATGCATCGTCAGACTTTGTAGGAAGCGAGGAAGGAAATTGCTGTTTGTTATATACATTAGCGATCTGGATGACAATGTAATTAATATTGTTAGTAAATTTGCAGATTACATCAAAATTAAGTGGACAGCGAGGAAGGATATCTAAGTTTACAATAGGGACTTGATCAGTTGGGAAGGTGGATCAGGGTGTAGCAAATTACATTTAACTCAGACAGGGTAAGATGTCGGACTTTGGTATGTGAACTAGGGCAGGACATGCACAGTAAATGATAGACCCCTCGAGAATGTTGCAAAACAGAGATTTGGGAGTACAGGTGCATGGTTCCCAGGAAGTGGAAGTTGGAAAGTGGAAGTTGCCACACTTGCCTTCATAAAGAAGGGTATTGAGTACAAAAGTAGGGACATCATGATTCAGCTATTGTTGGTGAGACCAAATTTCAAGTAATGTAAGCAGTTTTGCTTTCCCAGCTATACGAACAATATCATTAGATCGAAAAGGATGCAGAAGAAATTCATTTGGATGTCACCTGGTCTGCAGGCTTGAGTTATACAGAGAGGTTGGAGAGACTGGGATTTTGGAACTTTTTTCTTTGGAGCAGAGGAGGCTGAGAAGTTACCTCGTTGAAATGTGTGAGATCATAAGGAGCATGGATTAAGTGAACATTCAGTCTTTTATCCGAAGTAGAGCATTCTAAAATTAGATGGCGTAGGCTTCTAGTGAGAGGGGACAGGTTTAAGAGGGACCTCGGGTGCAACTTTTTCACTCAGAGGAGAGTCCGTATTTGGAACCAGACGAAGAAAGTACAATTATGACTTTTAAAAGACATTTGGAGAGATTTATAGATATGAAGGATTTAGTGGGCTGTGGGCCAAATTGGACTAGCCCAATATGCCAACTTGGTTGCCATGACATAGTGGGCCCCAAAGAGCCAGTTTCTGTGCTGTATAGTTCTATCACTCTGTGATAACGAAATAATAGAGGAATGAAATACTTGCTGCATTTCGATCCCGACTATGGGTGCAGTCTGTACGGAGTTTTACGTTCTCCCGTGACCGAGATCTTCGGTTTCATCCCTCACTCCAAGCACGTACAGGTTTGTAGGTTAATTGGCTTGGTATAAATGTAAATTGTCCCTAGTGGGTGTGTGTGTGTAGGATAGTGTTAATGTGCGGGGTTCGCAGGTCGGTGTGGTCTCTGGGCCTGTTTCCTCGCTGGATCTCTAAACTAAACTCATGCCCCAGAGCTATGGAGAACTATGGATACTCTGGTTATCCAAATTTCATAGAAACATAGAAAATAGATGTAGGAGTAGACCATTCGGCCCTTCAGCCATGTGATCATGGCTGATCATCCACAATCTGTTCCTGCCTTCTCCCCATATCCCCTGACTCCGCTATCTTTAAGAGCCTCTCTAGCTCTCTCTTGAAAGTATCCAGAGAACCGGCCTCCACTGCCCTCTGAGGCAGAGAATTCCATAGACTCACAACTATGTGAAAAAGTGTTTCCTCATCTCCATTCTAAATGGCTTACCCCTTATTCTTAAACTGTGGCCCCCTGGTTCTGGACTCCCCCAACATCGGGAACATGTTTCCTGCCTCTAGCATGTCCAAACCCTTAATAATCTTATTTGTTTCAATAAGATCTCCTCTCATCCTAAATTCCAAAGTATACAAGCCCAGCCGCTCCATTCTCACAGCATATGACAGTCCCGCCATACCGGGAATTAACCTTGTGGACCTATGCTGCACTCCCCCTCAATAGCAAGAATGTCCTTCCTCAAATTTGGAGACTAAAACTGCACACAATATTCCAGGTGTGGTCTCACTAGGGCCCTGTACAACTACAGAAGAACTCTTGCTCCCATACTCAACTCCTCTTGTTAAGAAGGCCAACATGCCATCCGCTTTCTTCACTACCTGCTGTACCTGCATGCTTACTTTCATTGACTGATGAACAAGGTCCCCAGATCCCGTTGTACTTCCCCATTTCCCAACTTGACACCATTTAGATAATAATCTTCCTTTCTGTTTTTGCTACCAAAGTGGATAACCTCACATTAATCCACATTAAACTGCATCTGCCATGCATCTGCCCACTCACCCAACCTGTCCAAGTCACCCTGCATTCTCATAGCATCCTCCTACACAGTTCACAACTGCCATCCAGCTTTGTGTCATCTGCAAATTTGCAAATGTTACTTTGAATCCCTCATCTAAATTATTGATATATATTGTAAATAGATGAGGTCCCAGCACCGAGGCTTGCAGTATCCCCACTAGTCACTGCCTGCCGTTCTGAAAGGGACCCGTTAATCCCTACTCTTTTGTTTTCTGTCTGCAAACAATTTTATAGCCATGTTAGCACTCTACCCCCAATTACCATGTGCCCTAATTTTGCCCACTAATCTCCTATGTGGGACCTTATCAAATGCTTTCTGAAAGTCCAGGTACACTACATCCTCTGGCTCTCCTTTGTCCATTTTCCTAGTTACATCCTCAAAAAATTAATTCAGAAGATTTGTCAAGCATGGTTTCCCCTTTGTAATCCATGTGACTCGGACCGATCCTGTTACTGCTATCCAAATGTGCCGCAGTTTCATCTTTTATGATTGACTCCAGCATCTTCCCACCACCGATGTCAGGCTAACTGGTCTATAATTCCCTGTTTTCTCTCTCCCGCATTTCTTAAAAGTGGGATAACATTAGCTACCCTCCAATCCACAGGAACTGATCCTGAATCTATAGAACATTGGAAAATGATCACCAATGCGTCCACGATTTCTAGAGCCACTTCCTGATCATCTAAAATCAGTACACCCTTCTGGCTTTTTCCCTCATATCCCTTGATTGCCTTAGCCCTAAGAGCTAAATCCAACTCTCTCTTGAAAACTTTTCTGTAGGTTCTCAAAAGTTTCCTGCAAGGAAATATGTAATTACTACTTGACCCCCTCCAAACAATATTTTTGCTTGCCTGAAGACAGGAATTCAGAAAATGCTGGATCTATAAGAAAGGATATGCTACCCATGTACTTAAAAGATAATCATATCATTGAGCAGGTAGGTTTGGAATCATGAAAAGGAAATTGTATTTGAATAATCTTTTGAGGATATATTAGTAGGGTAGATAAAGACCCTATCTTACCAGAAGTATTTGGGTTCTAAAAATGCTTCTGGTAAGGTCGCAGAATGGAGGTTGTTGAATAAATAGTCCCTGGAATTGGGAGTAATACTATCATGGATTGAGAACTGGTTTACTGATAGAATGCAGAGCAAGAATAAATGGGTTTTCCGACAAGCCTGTTTTCATTTCAGATTTTTGGCATCTGTTGTTTTTGATTTTCAGAGTGGGGCTCACCATCTCAAATTAAGGGGATTAGGCCATTTACGATTATGCATTTTGTGTAGTTAATCAATGGAATTCTCATTTCCAAGGTTGCATGACTCTATGAGTCAATCCCAATTAACCAAAAAAGACATGCCACCCCTGACTACGTGATCTTACATTTAAACTATACTCTATAGCCTCAGGCTAAGCAATTTAACATTGTAGATAATTTACTGCAGATTGATGCACGCTCATTCAAAACATTTTCATCTGAATTCAAGCAAGAACATTACAAAGCACCACATCCATCTGCTCTAACAATAACGTAACTTCCTTTTAATCAATGTCAAATTCCCATTTGTGAAGTGGGCAACACCCAAGAGGCCTGCAATAAAAATGAGAAACAGAATGTTTCATAATTTAACCAATAGCTGCAGAAGTGCAGATTACCACTTCAAAACTTGTTTTGAGCCTTTTGGCAGCCAGTGCTGGATTCAGGGTTACTAGAAATCCAAGACTTTTGGCCTAAATCTGACTATGCAAATTATATCAGAAACTTTAATTTTTGTTACATTGTATATATTAATTACCCACCTAAAGTGTTGATAAAAAGTTCATAGAACTCAAATGTCAACAAAGGCTCCGATGGTTTTTGAAAGTAGTCTGCTATCGTTTTGAACACATCTCTTTCAAACCCTGGGTACATTGGTCGATTTAATTCACTTCCATTTGGCCCTCAGAAAAGGAAAAAGCAAGTCACATTAAAAAAAAGGCTTGGACCACATAACCATATAATACACCAGTTCACAGGTATAAGTGAATGAACAAAGTATTATATTAAGTGAAGGAATTTTACGAACCCCACACATCATTCAAAAGTGGTGCCAGTGCATCCTAAGCAACAGTTAAAGGACTTTATGGGGGGGTGGGAAAGAAATATTATTCCTTTCTGTGGCTGCTCCACCTCTCAGAGGTGGTAGAGATGGTGGATTCAAGAGTTCATGGTCTAATGGTTTCTTTATTGTCATATATACCAGGTACAGTGAAATACATTTTCTGCATACGCCTCAGCTAGACTATCCCCATACACAAGTACAAATGCCCCAGACAGTACAGAACAGCCCACCGAGTCCATATGCAAGAGGCGCCATTTTACAGTCCCAGCTGCAGCTAGTAACAAAGGCCCTTTGAAGTCGTCGCCTCCATTTCGGTTGTCCCGCGACCTGATGTCCCTCTCCACGCCTGGCCCTCTTCAGTCCATGTTCCCCAGGGGGCACGTTCCGCAAGCAAGAAGGGTTATCAGCATGGTAAGGTGAAACGATTGTCCCAGTTCTGGCCTGGGTAAACTACTGCGGAGAAGCAATTTCTCAATCACTAAAGTCAGAGCAGGTTGGTGGATATCTCCAAGGTGAGACATCATGTGTCAAAACACTCTACTCAGGCTAATAAATGTGCGCACCTCCTCCTGCAGAGCAAGTGGCTGACTTGGGGCATGAAGGTGATCTTATAAAGGCGTAATAAGATCGTGAGAGGAATAGATTGGGGGGGGGGGGGGTGTAAAAGACACTGTGCATTTACTATTCCTCTCATGATCTTATACACCTCTATAAGCTCACCCATCATCCTCATGTGCTCCATTTAACCCGAGTAGGAGAATCAAGAACCAGGGTACACAGGTTTAAGGAGAGAGGGGAAAGATCTAATAGGAAACTGAGTGGCAACTTTGTTTTTTACATAATGGGAGGTAGTTATATGGAACCAGCTGCTGGAGGACATAGTTGAGGAAGGGATAGTATTGGGGATACATCACTGTTTCAAGTACAAACAAGTTCCATCGAGTTTCTGCAATTCAAAAGGGTAATTTGTGTCCAATTTATTGTTTTCTCTAGGTTCAAAGATTATAGATAACTACGTTCATACTTACAGTTTGCCAAACACCTCATGGCTGACAGAACCCAATGTGGAAGCTCTTCTATTTAAAAATGGAAAGATTTCCAGGTTATTTATAGCACTCTTTATGACATTTTCTCTTTTTCTTCCAAGTAAATTCTTATAAAACATTCACAACCCTTGAAACGATTTAACCCTTGCTTTGAAAGATATAATTTCCTGATCGGCTTCATGTTGTGCAATAGAGACACTTGGATGTATGACTAAACCACAGAGATCCAAAGAACGTGGAGAATTGATCAAAAGTTTTTATTAATCATAGCTCACTAACAGTTCATATTCTTCAATTAGTCTCCACATACCATGCAAGGCTGTAGGGGATAAATCCAAAGTCTTTGATTTTTGCTCCCAAATCCCATGTTTGGATAGCATGTTCAGATATCAGACCACGATAGCTGCGATAATCTATATTTCACTGAAATGTTGACTAGCATTGCTGGTTTCTGAATACCAGAACAACAATGGTTATGATATGAACTAAAAATTAAAGTAACACACAGAAAACCCAGATGTATGAAACTTAACTTTTGAATTCATGTTCAGCTACTTGTTATCATCAGATTCACCAAAAATAACAGACTTGGGCAAGCAAATGGGAGACTATTGGGATCTGTGGAACCCATAGGAAAAATTAATTACAGGTTCAAATAACGAAACAAGAAGCAAAAGGTTTAAAAAAATTGTTCAACTCCAAATAGCAAGGAGGAAACTTACTTTTAAAGTTGGGTCTGTTCCCCCAACGTGTGGTTGCGGGGTGGGGGGGGCTGGGGGGTCGGCATGCGGCGTCACACACACTAACTACCCCCCTTGAGATATTAATATTATTAATTTGCTCCTTTTACCCCATAACTGCCCTATCCACTGACACATAGCCCCCAACTCGCTGGCGCGTCTAGAGAAGGGGGGGTAGAGTGAGGGCAGAGAGAGAATGGGGAGAGAGAGAAAGGGGCAGAGACAAAAGAGCAAGAGAGAGAGGGGGGTGGAGGGGAGGAGGAGAGGGAGGGTGAGGGGGGGAGGGTGGGGGAGGAGGGGTGAGAGAGATGGGAGGTGAGAGAGATGGGAGGAGAGAGAGAGGGGAGGAGTGAGAGAGGGGAGGAGAGAGAGAGAGGGGGAAGGGAAGGGGAGAGGGGGGAAAGGGAGGGGGAGAGGTGGGGGGGAAGGGAGGGGAGAGAGGGTGGGGATGGGGTGGAGGGAACAGGGTAGGGGAGGGGTGGAGGGGAGGGGGGAACGGGGTTTAGGGGAGGGATGGCAGAGGGTGGTGGGGGAGAGGAAGGGGGGGAGAGAGAGAGGGGAGAGAGATGGGGAGAGAGAGAGAGATGAGGGAGAGAGAGAGCGAAATGCAACCGTGCGTCACGCGTTCAGAATGTTCTGGAAATGAAGCGTCCGCATCTCATGCACGAAAGCTGTCGGCAGCTATATGGAATTCAGGGGAGGACACCCCCCCCACCCCACACACAGCGGGTCCGATCTAAGCTGTCAATGAAGACAGCAATTTTTTTTTTTTTAACTGTCTTGGAAGTTAAAAGTTAATGTTAAGAATTAGTGATGTTAAGTGAGAAATAATTCAATTCAACGAAAAACAATGTAATCAACAACCTGGCAGGCTGGGGGGGCAGGGCCGGGCGGGGCCAGGAAGCAGTTGGGCCAGGTGCAAAGGCATTGTGAGGTCAGTGGGCGGGGACATCATCCAGGCTGGGGGGGCGGGGCCAAGAAGCATTTAGGCCAGGTGCAAAGGCAATGTGAGGTGAGCAGCTGGGCAACCTTAATATTTTTTTTAAATGTCAATTTGGTGATACATTTTAGTAAATATCTCTGGAAATAATCGACCAAATTGATAGAGGATTGGATTTTTGAAATCATAAGGACATTTTCTACCAGAAGATGTAAAAATTTCACTGTTATTGTAACGTCAGAAGCTGGGCAGCGGTCAGAGTTTAAAAAAAAAGTCAGATTGGTCAACAATTGTAATAAAAAAAGTCAGGAAAATAATGTACCAACGGTACAGAGGAGTAAACTCGCAATGAAAATCTCTACTGAAATATGTAAAAAAATTCCCGTTTCGGCATCTGGTTTTCGAGAAAATACATTTCAAAGGCAAAATGACACAGACAGAGTTTTAATAGATACTAGACCAAGTGCAGACCCGTTGGGCCTGGTCCCCGAACGTGCTTCAGACCCCGGGGTCTGGTTCCCAAACGTGCTTCAGCGTTTTGACGGCGTAGGCAGCGTCTGGACGGCCGTACGCGTCTCGGCGTCGTACGCAGCGTCTTGACAGCGTACGCAGCGTGTTGACGGCATAGGCGGCGTACGACGTCAAGACGCTGCGTACGGCCGTCGAGACGCTGCGTACGCCCTCAATGGGGCTGTGGGCCGACAGGCCGTTGACGCGCCGGCTCTGTCACGCTGGCTGAAGGGAAGAGCCGATGTTTGGCTTGAGCCAGAGCGTGAGAGAGCCGGCGTGAAGGGAGGGTGAGAGGGGTAGGGTTGAGAGGAGGAAGAGTGGGGAGGGAGAGGGGTGGGGGCAGTCCATCTATTCCGCACTCCCTATCACGCCCACTCTCTACCTCTATTCCCACTCTCCCTCCTCACCTCCCCCATTTCCCCCTCTCCTCAATCCCCCTCTTCACCTCCCCAGGATCTTGCTCGTTCAGAGAGAGGAACACATAACAGGGAGGAGTCAGTGAGCCAAAGACTTATCTCTTCTCCCGATCGCAGAGCATTTTGAGAACGGGGAGGGGGGCGCGGGGGGTTGGAGTGAGTGGGCGGGCCTGGGAGTGCAGCTGTGGGCTTCATCTCTGGAAGCGCGCAGGGGGTGGGAGGGACGCGCAGGCGAGCGGGGCTTCGCGAGCTGTGCCAGCGGTGAGTTCAGGGAAACTTACGCCTTATCTCTTCTCCCGATCGGCAGAGCATTTTGAGAACGGGGGGGGGGGGGGGGGGGAGGGCAGGGGCTGGAGCAGGCGGGTCGAGCTGCGGGTGGCGCGGCGCGAGCGTAGTTGGGGGGGGGGGGGAAGAGCCGGGCTGCCAAATGAATGAGAGAGAGAGAAGCGGGATTGTGACGTCAGCACCTCGTGAGTCCCGCTTAGATTTTAAAATGAGTGTGGGGGGCGGAAGGATTTTAAAAAAAAATGTGTACATAAAAGTGTCTAAATGTAATGAGGAGTGGATTTGCGAATGTAATCAAAGGAATCAAAAGCCAAAAATCTAATCTGAAAAAAAAATGGAATGTGACATAGACCCACAAACAGAGTTTTAAAAGTATACTAGACCAAGCGCAGACCCGTTGGGTCTGTTCCCCCAACGCGCGTTTGCGGGGGGTTTGCGGGGCGGCATCACACACACTAACCACCCCCACACTAACTACCCCCTTGATATTATATTAATATTATTAATTAGATCCTTTTACCCCATAACCGCCCTAGCCACTGACGCATAGCCCCAACTCGTTCAGAGAGAGGAACACAGAACAGGGAGGAGTCAGAGAGCCAAAGACTATCTCTTCTCCCGATCGGAAGAGCATTTTGAGACCGGGGTGGGGGGGGGGGGTTTGGAGTGAGCGGGCGGGTGGGCGTGGGAGTGGAGCTGTGGGCTTCTGACCCTCTGGAGCGCGCAGGGGATGGGAGGGGCACGCAGGCGGGCGGGGCTTCACGAGCTACGCAAGCTGTGAGTTCAGCAGAACTTACGCCTTATCTCATTTCCCGATCGGCAGAGCATTTACCCCGCCCGCCCGTCGCCTTATATCTTCTCCCGATCGGCAGAGCATTTTGAGAACGGGGGGGGGGGGGGGGGTTTGGAGTGAGCGGGCGGGCGTGGGAGTGGAGCTGTGGGCTTCTGACCCTCTGGAGCGCGCAGGGGATGGGAGGGGCACGCAGGCGGGCGGGGGCTTCGCGAGCTACGCAAGCTGTGAGTTCAGCAGAACTTACGCCTTATCTCATCTCCCGATTGGCAGAGCATTTACCCCGCCCGCCCGCCCGTCGCCTGTATATCTTCTCCCGATCGGCAGAGCATTTTGAGAACGGGGGGGGGGTGGGGGGGGGTGTGTTGGAGCGGGCAGGTCGAGCTGCGGGAGGCGCGGCGCAAGCGTAGTTGGGGGGGGGGGGAAGAGCCGGGCTGCCAAATGAAGAGAGAGAGAGAAGCGGCTTGGATTGGTCGGCATGTGGGATTGTGACGTCAGCAGCTCGTGAGTCCCGTTTAGATTTAAAATGAGTGTGGGGAGGGGGGGGAAGGATTTTATTTTAAAATGTGTACATAAAAATGACTAAATGTAATGAGGAGTGGATTTGCGAGTGGAAGAGTGGGGAGGGAGGGGGAGCGGGAGTGGTGAAGAGGGACAGAGGGGTAGGGGGAAGGGATGGGGGAAGAGAGGGGAGGGAGTGGGTGGAAGGAGGAGAGAGAGGGGTGGGGGAAGGGGGAGAGAAGTGGAAGAGTGGGGATGGAGGGGGAGGGGGGTAGAGGGAGTGGTGGAAGAGGGACAGAGGGATAGGGGGCGGGGGAGAGAGGGAAGGGGGGTGGGGGAGAGAGGGATGGAGGTGCAGGTGGGGGAGGAGAGGGAGGGCTGAGGAGAGGGAGGTGGAGAGGAGAGAGCGGTGGGGAGGGGTGGAGAGAGGGGAAGGGGAGAGGTGTGGGGGAGAGAGATGGGATAGGGGAAGAGGGGTAAGAGTGTGGAGGGAGAGGGTAGAGTGGGGGGAGGGGAAGGGGTTGGGAGTGAGAGGGAAGGGGGGGAGAGGGAAGGGGGGTGGGGAGAGGGAAGGGGGTGGGGAGAGAGGGATGGGGAGGGGTGAGGTGTGGGGAAGGGATGGGAGGGAGGGGATTAGGGAGATGGGTAGGGGAGGGAGGGGGAAGAGTGTGGAGGGAGATAGGGGGTGGGGGAGAGAGGAGGAGGGGAGGGTAGGGGGGGGAGAGGGAGGGGTGAGGAGAGGGAGATGGAGAGGGGAGGAGAGGGGTGGGGGAGGGGAGAGAGGGATGGGAGGGAGAGAGAGGTGGGGGGGAGGGGAGGAGGGAGATGGGGTGGGGGAGGGAGGGAGTAGAGTGTGGAGGAAGGGGGAGAGGGGTGAGGGGAAAGAGTGGGGAGGGAGAGTGGGAGGGGGAGGATAAGTGGAAGAGTGGGGAGGGTGGGAGGGGAAGAGGGGTAGGGGGTGTGGCGGAAGAGGGCAGAGGGGTAGGGGAAGGGGAGGGAGAGAGAGGGGTGGGGGAGGGACAGGGATAGGGGTGTGGTAAGGGGGAGAGAAGTGGAAGAGTGGGGAGGGAGGGGGAGTGGTGGAAGAGGGACAGAGGGGTAGGGGAAGGGGTGAGAGGGAAGGGGGTGGGGTAGAGAGGGAAGGGGAGGGGGAGAGCGGGATGGGGTGGGAGGAGGTGGGGGAGGAGAGGGAGAGGGGTGAGGAGAGGGAGATGGAGAGGGAGATGGAGAGGGGGAGAGGGGGAGGAGGGAATGGATAGAGAGGTGTGGGGGAGGGGGGAGGAAGGCGAGGAGGGAGATGGGGTAGGGGATAGAGGGGGAAGAGTGTGGATGGAGGGGGAAGAGTGGGGAGGGGGAAGTGGGTGGGGGAGAGAGGGAAGGGGGTGGGGGAGGAAAGGGGGTGGGGTGGGTGAGGGAAGGGGGGTTGGGGAGAGAGGGAAGGGGGTGGGGGTTGGGGAGAGAGGGAAGGGGGTGGGGGAGGGAAGGGGGGAGAGGGAAGGGGGTGGGGGAGAGAGGGATGGGGGTGGGAGGAGGAGGGGGAGGAGAGGGAGATGGTGAGGAGATGGAGAGGGGGAGGAGAAAGGGATGGGGGAGTAGAGAGGGATGGGGAGGGAGAGAGAGGTGTGGGGGAGATGGGTTAGTGGAGGGAGGTGGAAGAGTGTGGAGGGAGAGGGAGAGGGGAGAGAGGGGAAATAGTTGGGAGGGAGAGTGGAAGGGGGAGGGGTAGGGACAGTCCGTCTGTTCCCCATTCCCTATCACCCCCAATCCTCTTTCTCTATTCCCACACACGTGATGACGCGCTTCGACACAGGCTGCGGGGGTGAGGCTGGGGCTGCTGCAAAGGCATATGTAAATGGATCCATTCCGATTGGACATCTGTGAGCATTGGGCATTGTGACATCACACGACTGAACCTTCACTAACATTCTATGGGTGAGAGCTGGTTTTTTAAAACATTTTGAAATTTTGGGGGTCGGGGGGGGGGGAGAAGGATTTTATTAAAAACGTGTACATAAACAGGACGAAATTTAATCAGGAGTGGCTACTCGTAAAGTAAAGTGAAATCTCTAACGAAATGGAAAAAAATCTCGGCGTTTCTGCGTGCGGTGTTGGCGTAGCGTGGCTGGCAAGTCAAGCAGACACACACACACAGAATTTTAAAGATAGACTAGACCAAGTGCAGACCCGTTGGGTCTGGTCCCCGAACGTGCTTCACACCCCGGGGTCTTGTTCCGGAACGTGCTTCAGACCCCGGGGTGTAAATCGGCGAAAAAAAGATGGCGTCGTTCTCGGAGAAAATCGGCGGAAAAAAGATGGCGTCGTTTTCGGAGCAGAGGCGGTCGACAGCAGCCGCTATGGTGGGTGGAGACAAAAGACCACCAAAATGAGTGAGTGGGGGTGGGGGGTGATGGATTTTAGTAAATAATGAGTACATAAACACGACGGAATTTAATCGGGAGTGTCTATTCGTAAAGATAAATGTAATCTCTTTCGAAATGGTAAAAAATATCGGCGTCTCCGCGTGCTGTGTGGGCCTGGGGCGGTATCAAAGGGCATTTGATGGCAGACGCAAGTCAGGCAGACACAAGTCAGGCAGCCACAGAGTTTTATATATAGACTAGACCAAGTGCAGACCCGTTGGGTCTGGTCCCCGAAAGTGCTTCACACCCCTTATGTGGACAAATGTGAGGTTATCCACTTTGGTGGCAAAAACAGGAAGGCAGACTATTATCTAAATGGGGGCCGATTAGGAAATGGGGAGATGCAGCGAGACCTGGGTGTCATGGTACACCAGTCATTGAAAGTAGGCATGCAGGTGCAGCAGGCAGTGAAGAAAGCGAATGGTATGTTGGCCTTCATAGCAAGAGGATTTGAGTATAGGAGCAGGGAGGTTCTACTGCAGTTGTACAGGGTCTTGGTGAGACCACACCTGGAGTATTGCGTACAGTTTTGGTCTCCAAATCTGAGGAAGGACATTATAGCCATAGAGGGAGTGCTGAGAAGGTTCACCAGACTGATTCCTGGGATGTCAGGACTTTCATATGAAGAAAGACTGGATAGACTTGGCTTATACTCGCTGGAATTTAGGAGATTGAGAGGGGATCTTATAGAAACGTACAAAATTCTTATGGGGTTGGACAGGCTAGATGCAGGAAGATTGTTCCTGATGTTGGGGAAGTCCAGGACAAGGGGTCACAGCTTAAGGATAAGGGGGAAATCCTTTAAGACCGAGATGAGGAAAAACATTTTCACACAGAGTGGTGAATCTCTGGAACTCTCTGCCACAGAGGGTAGTTGAGGCCAGTTCATTGGCTATATTTAAGAGGGAGATAGATGTGGCCCTTGTGGCTAAGGGGATCAGGGGGTATGGAGAGAAGGCAGGTACGGGATACTGAGTTGGATGATCAGCCATGATCATATTGAATGGCGGTGCAGGCTCGAAGGGCCGAATGGCCTACTCCTGCACCTGTTTTCTATGTATCTATGTATCTATGTACCCCGGGGTGTTGTTCCCGAAGGTGCTTCAGACCCTGGGGTGAAAATCGGTGAAAAAAAAGATGGCGTCGTTTTCGGAAAAAATCGGTGAAAATCGGCGAAAAAAAGATGGCGTCGGTGTGAAAATCGGCGAAAAAAGATGGCGTCGTTTTCGGAGAAAATCGGCGAAAAAAAGATGGCGTCGTTTTCAGAGAAAATCGGCGTGGGGGTGGGGATGGATTTTATTTTTAAAACGTGTACATAAACACGACCGAATTTAATCAGGAGTGGCTATTCGTAAAGATAAATGTCATCTCTTTGGAAATGGTAAAAAATATGGGCCTTTCCGCGCTGTGTGGGCCAGGGGCGGTATCAAAGGGGATTTGGTGAAAGTCAGGCGGACACGTCAGGCAGACACAAGTCAGGCAGCCACAGAGTTTTATAGATAGACTAGACCAAGTGCAGACCCGTTGGGTCTGGACACCGAACGTGCGTTTGCGGGTTGGGGGGGGGTGCTGTGGCGTCACACTAACCACCCCCTTTCCTCCAAAGCACGGTTGCGGGGTGGGAATCTGGCACCCACAAACACACACACTCATCACAACCCTTGATATTATCTTAATTTTTTAATTTGCTTCTTTTATCCATCTCCACCTTATACACTGACGAATAGCCCTCCACCTCTCAGGTGCGTCTAGATGGGGGGGGGGGGGGGCAGAGAGAGAAAATTTAATATTAGAATTAAAAAAATGTGAAGAGGGGGAGGAGGGTGGAGAGGAAGGGGGAGAGAGGAAGGGGGGAGAGGAAGGGGGAGAGAGAGGAGGGTGTGGAGAGAGGAAGGAGAGGATGTGGGAGATAGGTGAAGGGGGGGGTTTTGAGCGGGTGTTCATGAGTTGAGCTGCGGGCTGTGAAGAGAGAAGGGCAGAGAGAGAGAGAGAGGGGAGAGACAGAGAGACTGGTACACCAAAAAAAGCTGGTGAAACTCAGCGGGTGCAGCAGCATCTATGGAGCGAAGGAAAAAGGCAATGTTTGTGGCCGAAACCCATCTTTAGACGTGTTTTGTTATGAAACATTGCCTATTTCCTTCGATCCAAAGATGCTGCTGCACCCGCTGAGTTAGGGGAAGGAGAGAGGAGAGTGGGGAGTGGGAGGAGAGCGGGGAGGGCAGGAAGGGGGGAGAAGGGAGGAGGGGATGAGGGGAAGGGGAGAGGAGTAGGGGCAAGAGAGGGAAAGAGGGTGGGTGGAGGGAGAGAGGGTGGGTGGAGGGAGAGAGGTGGGGAGGGAGAAGGGAAGAGTGGGGAGTGAGGGGCAGAGGGGTAGCGGGGAGTGGTGCAAGAGAGAGGGGAAGGGGGTGGGGGGGAGATGGGGGTGAAGAGGGGTGGTGGAGGGGGAAGAGAGGGTGTGGGAGGGGAGGGAGGGGGAGAGGAGAGAGGGGGAAGAGTGGGGAGGGAGAGTTGAAGTAGGAGGGGTAGGGACAGTCCATCTGTTCCTAGGGACAGTCCATCTGTTCCCCATTCCCTTTCACCCCAATCCTCTTTCTCTATTCTCACACATGTGACGACGCCCTTCGACACAGGCTGCGGGGGTGGGGGGGAGGGGCTGGGGCTGTGGCTGCTGCAGGCATATGTAAACGGATTCATTCCGATTTGTCACACGTGTCAAAGGGCGTCGCCACATGTGTGGGGGGGATAGGGAATGGGGAAATTTCAAAATGTTTTAAAAAAAACAGCTCTCAGCAATAGAATGTAAATGAAGGTTCCGTTTTGTGATGTCACAATGCCCAATGCTCACAATTTCCCCATTCCCTATCACCCCCACACACGTGGCGACGCCCTTCGACACAGGCTGCGGGGGTTGGGGGGGGAGGGGCTGGGGCTGCTGCAAAGGCATATGTAAATGGTCCATTCCGATTGGACATCTGTGAGCATTGTGCATTGTGACATCACACAACGGAATCTTTACTAACATTCTATGGCTGAGCTGTTTTTTTAAACATTTTGAAATGTTTGGTTTGGGGGGGGGGGGGGGTAGAAGTATTTATTTTTAAAAGTGTACATAAACACGACCAAATTTAATCAGGAGTGTCTATTCGTAAAGATAAATGTAATCTCTTTAGAAATGTTAAAAAATATCGGCGTTTCCGCGTGCGGTGTGGGCGTAGGGCGGTATCAAAGGGGCTGTGTGGCAGACCGAAGTCAGGCGGACACAAGTCAGGCAGCCACAGAGTTTTATATAATAGATAGATAGATAGATTTAATACATACCCAATTTATTCTCTAAAATTACCACTCCTTGTTTATTGACATGGTGAACATTATGGGTGATATATTTGGAATTGACTTGTTTAGGATCCAGCACTCCTTCCAGAGAAGTAAGCCCCAAGATTTTCTGCAAACTGGAAAACAGGCAAATACAATTTTATCTATTCTTCTCATAGACATACAACACAAATAGCTGCAAAATTCATAAATTCATCAACAGCTCATAAAATCAGTGCAATAAACATTCTCCTCAAACATCTTAAGAATTTGATTAATAAAACATATTGTAGAAGAGTCTTCCTTTGACTCCTCAATGCACAAGTCAGAACATAGAAAATAAAACAAGTACAGCAAGGAACAGGCGCTTGAGCTCACAATATCTGTGCTAAACATGATGCCAAACTAAACTAACCTTACATGATATGGATATGATATGATGTGCCTGTACATGATCCACATCCCTCCATATCCACATGCCTATCTAAAAGTCTCTTAAATGTCATAATCACGTCTGCCTCCACCACCATCTCTGGCAGTGCATTCCAGGCACCCACCCCCTCTGTATAAAACAACTGTCCCGCACATTCCCTTTAAACATTGCCCTCTCACTTTGATCTCCCGTTTTTTACGTTTCCACCATGGGAAATAGAATTCTGACCGTTTACCCTCTCCACACCTCTCCTAATTTTTATACAATTTTGTCAACTTCCAGCCTTCCCAAAACAATCCAAGTTTGTCAACATCTCCAAATAACACCTATCTAGGAAGCATTCTAGTAAATCTCTTCTGCTACCCCTTCAAACCTCCACATCCTTACTGTAATGGAGCAAACAGAACTGCACACATGACTCCAAATTCAGTCCAACCAGTCTTGTAGAGTAGCATACCATATACCTTATTTACTATTGTCTATTGATGTTGCCACTATGAGAACTGTATATTAATGCTGTTAAGATTCTCATTATCAACTGTACATCTTCCCCTCATGTTTGACCTCAGAAAATATAACTTGCTTGAATAAATCTCTGGCGTCAATTTATCTTCCATTGTTTGCTTCGGGAGCCTTCCTCACTGTCTTCAACTCCAGCAATCTTGGTGTCATCTGCAAGCTTATTAACTAACCCATCTACATTTACATCCCAATCATTTATATCCATATATCACAAACAGAGGTCCAAGCACAGATCTCCACAAAACTCCATTGCTCACAGACTATCAGCGGGAATAATGCCCTATCACCACAAACCTCTGCCTTCTTTCAGTAATCCATTCCTCCAAGTCACCATACACGTTAGTTTTCTGGATCAGCTGAGAACGGGGGACTTTATCATGTGCCGTTTTAAAATATTCATTCTCAAGACAATGATATTGTCAACATGACTAGTACTCCTAGTTGCCACAAGAGGGGCACGAGTTCATCTGAAACCACTGGTCCAGCAGCTTGATGCAATAGTACAATTTGCAAGGCCACTTTAAAGAACAATTAAAAATAACCCTAGCAGTGTTTAATATCAATTCAAAATCTTTTATTAACAACAGATTTCAAATTCGAATTTAAGGGTGGACTCATTCATTGGACTAATTGCCCTGTAACTTAAAGGCCTGTCTCACGAGTCTGCGGTCATTGGCGGCGAAACAGGAAGAATCTACCGCTCCTGGGCCGCCATAGACCGCGCACTCGGTCAAACGCACAATTCCGGGGCCGTGCGGCGTTGTTCCCAACACCGCACGGTGCTAAAATAAAACCAACACTGTTCAAAATACTTTTCCTACCGCACAGCCTCCGCCAGTGAGGCACGAGTGCCGTGCGTCGAACTTGCACTGCACAGCCTCCGCCAGTGAGGCACGACCGCCGCCACAGCCTCCGCCAGTGAGGCACGTGTGCGGCACGGCCGCTGTCACAGCGCCGCGATCAGGACGGCCGCCGCCACAGCCCCGCAGATCCAAAATGACGTCATCGCAGTCGGCCTGCCCTTTGTTTTACTTACCACAAGCTCGTGGGACCAGCCGTATTTAAATCACTCGGCCCCCGCGCAGCACCCGTGCGGCGCTCCCGTGGCATAGGCTCGGCGCTCTCGCCGTTGCCGTGCGGTCCCCTCTACCGGCGACGCCGCGCTTCACCGCCGATGACCGCAACACCGTGAGACAGAGCCTTTAATAGACAATAGACAATAGGTGCAGGAGTAGGCCATTCGGCCCTTCGAGCCAGCACCGCCATTCAATGTGATCATCCCCAATCAGTACCCCGTTCCTGCCTTTGCCCCATATCCCCTGACTCCGCTAATTTTAAGAGCCCTATCTAGCTCTCTCTTGAAAGCATCCAGAGAACCTGCCTCCACCGCCCTCTGAGTCAAAGAATTCCACAAACTCACCACTCTCTGTGAGAAAAAATGTTCTAAATGGCATACTCCTTATTCTTGAACTGTGGCCCCTGGTTCTGGACTCCCCCAACATCGGGAACATGTTTCCTGCCTCTAGCGTGTCCAAACCCTTAACAATCTTATATGTTTCAATGAGATTCCCTCTCAACCTTCTAAACTCCAGAGTGTACAAGCCCAGCTGCTCCATTCTCTCAGCATATGACAGTCCCGCTATGCCGGGGATTAACCTTGTAAACCTACGCTGCACGCTCTCAATAGCAAGAATGTCCTTCCTCAAATTAGGGGACCAAAACTGCACACAATACTCCAGGTGTGGTCTCACTAGGGCTCTGTACAACTGCAGAAGGACCTCTTTGCTCGTATATTCGATTCCTCTTGTTATAAAGGCCAACATGCCATTCGCTTTCTTCACTGCCTGCTGTACCTGCATGCTTAGTTTCATAGACTGATGTACAATGACCCCCAGATCCCGTTGTACTTCTCCTTTTCCCAACTTGACGCCATTTAGATAATAATCTGCCTTCCTGTTTTTGCTACCAAAGTGGATAACCTCACATTTATCCGCATTAAACTTCATCTGCCATGCATCTGCCCACTCCCCCAACCTGTCCAAGTCACCCTGCATTCTCATAGCATCCTCCTCACAGTTCACACTGCCACCCAGCTTTGTGTCATCTGCTAATGTTACTTTGAATCCCTTCATCCAAATCATTGATGTATATTGTAAATAGCTTCGGTACCATCACTGAGCCTTGCGGTACCCCACTAGTCACTGCCTGCCATTCTGAAAGGGACCCATTAATCCCCACTCTTTGTTTCCTGTCTGCCAACCACTTCTCTATCCATGTCAGCACTCTACCCCCAATACCATGTGCCCTAATTTTGCCCACTAATCTCCTATGTGGTACCTTATCAAATGCTCTAGTACCAAATTCCCAGCTTGAAAGACAGCAGTTATGACATACATATTCTACTGTAATCACTGCATTTCACCAGGCTCCACTCAATTGTTTGTATTCTTAACTTTCACTCTACCCTCAAACATAACAAATTCAAAATTTCCACTGCTTATAAAACCCATGCGCAGGTCTTATTCCATCCATTGCTATATTTCCACATAAAACATCTTTATAAATTGATCAGTATCATCATTTCTGGCTCCCTATGCCTTCTATACATAGAGCCACATCTTTCCACCATAAACCTTGCGAGTCAGTCATACAGCACAAAAACAGGCCTTTTGGGTCTAACTTGTCCATGTCGACCAAGATGCCCCATTTAAGCTAGTCTATTTACCCATATCTTTTTAAATTGTTCCTGTCCATGTACCTGTCCAAGGGTCTTTTAAGTGTTGTCATAGTACCTGCCACAACTTCCTCCTCTGGCAGCTCATTCCATATAGCCACTACTTTCTGTGTGAAAAAGTTAGCCATAAGACAATGGAACAGAATTAGGCAATTTAGCCCATGGAGTCTACTCCCCCATTCAATCGTGGCTAATCTATTTTCCCCTCTCAACCTCATTCTCCTGCCTTTGCCCCATAACCGTTGACACCCTTCCTAATCAAGATCTCTGACTTAAAAACACCCAATTTCTTGGCCTCCAAAGCCATCAGTGGCAATGAATTCCAGATTCACCACCCTTTGGCTAAAGAAATTCCACCTTATCTCCATTTTGAAGGTACGTCCTTTTAATCGGAGGCTGTGCCCCTCTGAATCTCGACTTTCCCAATACCGGAAACATCCTTTCCACGTCCACGCTTTCTAGGCATTACATTATCTGGTAGGTTTCAATGAGGATCCCTCCCCCTCCCCCTCTTTCCCCCTCCCCCCCCACTCTTCTACACTCCAGCGGGGAGAGGCCCAAAGTCTTCAAATGCCCACACATTACCCCTCTGGTTCCCATTAATTGTTACCCACTCACCATAACCTATATCCATTCACCCTATCAATTGCCCACTGGATTTTAAATGCCTTCTGCATTCCAAAGAATAATGTCCCAGCCTGCACAATCTCACACTACAGCTCAGACCCTCGAGTCCTGGCAACCTCCTCGGAAATTTTCTCTGCATTCTTTCCAGCTTAATGACATTCTTCCCATATTAGAGGGAGAAAAACTGAATGTGATACTCAAAATATCTTGTACAACTGTAATAGAACATCCCAACTTCTATGCTCAATAACCTTACTGACGAAGGACAACATACCAAAAGCCTTTGTTACCAGCATATCTACCTGCGATGCTACTTTCAGGACACTATGCACATGTACTCCTACATCCTTCTGCTTTACAAAACTCCACAGGACCCCCTGATTCAATGCGAAGGTCCCTACCTGGTTTAACTCCCCAAAATTCAACACCCCACACCCATACGCACCGACCTCCATTTAGCCTACTTGCCCAGCTGATCAAGATCCTGCTGCAATCCCTGACAATCCTCTTCACTGTCTACAATACAACCTACCTTAGATGTTGAAAGAAATCGTAGTTTCAAAAAGGTGAAAAGTTGCACAAGAAATTTTATGAATTCCATCAACTTTCTTATACATTCTTCTCTATATGGAAGTGCTGCACAAACAGCAGAGGTTCGCTTGCATTTCTGTTGAACATTCATGGGCAAACTTATCATCATCTGCTCCCACTGCTAGCCTTAGAAGCAAGCAAAATTCATGTTCAGAACTGGTGTCAACTGCTGATAAAAATTCTGTTGATCTTATTTTGATGTAATGCTGTTTTATCAGCAGACCAAAATAACCTGTGCCGACAAAACAACTAAAGGAAGGAGAGCAGAATAGTGGCTAAGCAATGATCACAGGGTCATCAGTTTTCAGAGTTATTAAGATTCCATCTTAATTGAAAGGCATGTGAAATATGCCTTTCATCTCTGGAACTCTCTGCCACAGAAGGTAGTTGAGGCCAGTTCATTGGCTATATTTAAGAGGGAGTTAGATGTGGCCCTTGTGGCTAAAGGGATCAGGGGGTATGGAGAGAAGGCAGGTACAGGATACTGAGTTGGATGATCAGCCATGATCATATTGAATGGCGGTGCAGGCTCGAAGGGCCGAATGGCCTACTCCTGCACCTATTTTCTATGTTTCTATATGCAAATGAAATACAAAATATGAATTTAAAATAACATTTAAAAAGCAAACAATGGCAAAACTTTTGAATCAAAATTGATTAAAAAGGATGCAAATTAATTTTTGCTCAAGATTCCGGCATCTGGATGTTCTTGCGTCTGCAGATTGTCACTACCTACCTGCAACTATTGCAACCGTTCCTTCCATTTAATGGATGGTGTTTGCTCTGGAGCCATGTCCATCTTGGCACATATTTAGCAGGAAAATGTCTGCTCCAGGTGCAATTGTTTTGGGATTTACAGAAAATTCATGTTCCATTGCTGAACTCCAATAGAGCGCAGTTAGAAAGTCCACCGAAAAAAACATCCATCAGGTTGGAACTTCCTCATTTGTAGAAAGTCCTAAATTTGGAAGCACAGGCAGCAAATATGCCACCGGTTTGACGTAGAAATGTCAATGGTCCCTAACAGGTTCTGCCCAAACGGCTAAAACATTCTGCTAAAAAGAAGCCGTTTCTAAGTGATAATTGCGCTATGATCTAGGTGGATGCAAGGGATGCTAGAGAAGGGAAGAAAAAGAACATGAGGAAAGCAAAACTGTACATACTGTGCTAACGACATTGATTTCCAGATTCCTTCAACAGTTCCTTGAGAAACCTTTTCCCGATGTACAATTCTGCATTCTGAAACTTCCCCAATTGCAATGCTGTGGCGCTTGTGCCACAATTCAGAGTTCTGCAAAATATTGAATGACAGTTGATAGTAAACATTTGAGAAAAAGCACACAAGGTAGCAGGACTATTGCATATCCTCTGGGAGGAACATCCATTACCAGAACAATTCACTTGAGCCCTCAAGGACAGAGCTAGCAAGCACTGCAAATGAAAGAACCAGCGAGAGGAAAAATCTACTTTATCCCCAGCTATCAACACACTATGTTTATGGCCACCACAGCAGCAAACCAAGTGTTTGGTATTTAATTGGTACCCTTTCCATCGCCTTCAATTATTTGCACCTTGCTCGCCCAGCACATTGCAACCACAATGTACACCATTTATTGCTGCAGTACATCTCGTGCAAAGGATTCTTAACAGTTTGCTTCCAAAGCACACCCCAAACCCATTCTAGAACAGTGGTTCTCAACCTGTGATGTGCAAACGCCTCAAACGGAATTAAAGGAGGGTGCCATAGATCACATAAGAGATAATTTAGCAACAAAGTTCACTGAAAATGTAAAAATCTACTCCGCAAGTTAGCAAGCCTTTGCATTTGAGCTTCTTACATTCTCCAGGAAAACTTCAAATCCTTGTATATAAAACAGTTTCCAATTTTATGAAGTTTAGTTTTGTTTAGAAATACAGCTTAGAAACAGGCCCTTCAGCCCACCGAGTTCATACTGACCATTAATCACCCGTACACTAGCTCTATGTTGGACCATTTTAGACATCCTACAGTCAGGGCAAGTTACAGAAGCCAATTAACCTACAAACCTGCATGTCTTTGCAATGTGGGAGGAAACCAGAGGACCTGGAGAAAACCCACACAATCACAGGGAGAACGTGCAAACTCCACACAGACAGAACCCATAGTCAGGATCTAACCCAAATCTCGTGCTGTGAGGCAGGAGTTCCACTGCCATGCCAAGTGTTACGGAATTGTGAGAGGTGGCATAGGTATTTAATCAAGTGTGAATAAATTGATTTTATTGCAAAAGGTTGGGAATCACAGAACAAAGGCAGCATACATGAGATCCACCACACACACTTCACCTTCAAATAATGCATCTTCTTGTCATGGAAATACAATCGCTATGTTTCGTCATCAAACAAAAGCTCTGTAAATACTTCCTCCACATGAAATGCTTTGCTTGAAAACTAACCACACATAACTAGAAGTAAGATTTAAAATAAACTAACCACAATGTGGAATTTTCAACATTTAATAATTAGTGGCAAAACTGAAGATGTACATCAGTTGTGGGCCCAAATTTACACTGCAACAAATTTATAAAATTCTTACCAAAATTATAGGCCTTACTAGGATATGACCTGGCCTTGGAACATCATATTCGCTCCAATTTTGAAATTTGGAATTGAGATGATATGACCTTTTGGGATAAGGCTTAAGAGGGGATG
Organism: Malacoraja senta; assembly: GCA_038087875.1. Taxonomy (NCBI): domain Eukaryota; kingdom Metazoa; phylum Chordata; class Chondrichthyes; order Rajiformes; family Rajidae; genus Malacoraja; species Malacoraja senta. The sequence continues at coordinate 297,637,222 of CM075977.1, forward strand.
ATGGAGGAAATCTGAAAAATAAAAGAAACAGATCATGTAATGACTTTACTTATACCATCATTAATAATTACAATATTCAATAAGTGGGCTATGGAAATTAAAATAATTTGCCCAGAATTTATACTACAAATGTAAACTTGGAGTAAAATGATTTTGCTCCATACAAACACATTTATGTCCAAATGCAGTTTGCATCGGGAAGCAACCCAAACTGACAGTAAGGTGTCGACATACCATGATTGCGCACATTAACTCCAACCACCCAGTTAGCCTTGATCCACTGCAGTTTGCTTACTGTCACAACAGCAGATGCCATCTCCCTGGCTGAAAACCCATCTCTGGAACAACTTGATAACAAGGACTCCTATGCTGGGCTTCTTCCCCTCTATTATCAGCCTTCTGAATCGTCTTTCCATACGCTAGGGTACTGTTTGATTCACCTCCACCCATTGCGTACATTGAACTTTGTCAAAGGAATTGATGCGTTAAAATGCAGAGTACTATATTCTGCATCCTGTATCTTCCCCTTTGCTCCATCTATTGGACTCTAGTTGGACTTGATTGTATTTATGTGTAGTATTGTCTGATTTGATTGCAGAACAAAATTTTTCATTGTACCTTAGTACACTTGGCAATAATAAACCTCAAATTAAATTAGCACTACTTAGGCCAACAATTCCAATAATTTAGCGTTGGTCCTCAGCCAAAACAACATTAATGTCACTTCATGTAGGAGTTGACTATTAATAAAGCACAATTCCATGGTATCCATGTTGCATAAACTAGATACATATAGTGTGATGAAATAAACTTTTAATAAAATCTTTCTGGAAGGTGAAGTTCAAGTCACAACAAAACTGCAGGCAAAATCACATTTCCAGATATGCCATGGCAAATCAAGGTATTTATCCCACACTGTGGTGTGCAACCCAAGAGTATAGGAAAGGAGAAAGAAAATTGTAACCACAAAAGCCTTTTCCTATACATTACTTTTGCTTATCCGTGGAGCCTGAATATACTGTAACGTTGCCTGGCTTGAAATGTGCAAAATACCTTCAATCCAGTAACAGCAGTCATGTACAATGCCCTATGCAGTACATAGCATCAAAAGCAGATGAAAATTCATAACACATTCTGTTTAAACTGTCAATCTTTACTTACATTAATGGATGAGAATATTATTCAATTTCTTTGGAGGCAAAACACAGCAATATGATAGTAAACTATTCTGCTAAGAAAATAAGATTTTTATGATGAACAAAAGATTGACTGTGAGGAATGTCCTTTTCATATTAAGTTTAAATGTAATATTTGAGGTAACTGAACAGATCAGAAGAAATGCTCTGCTCGGAATCTAAGATTTAGCAACCAGGTGTTATCTTGCAAGGTAAGATAGATTAATTAGGAACATTTTGACCCAAGAAAACAGCCACAGGAAGCAAAACAGTCTTGGATACCATCTATTACCTGTAATCTACAAATTTATTAACCATGCTTTGCACATTCTAATCCAAATAATTGATATTGATAAAAAATGACAAAGGGCCAAGCACTGACCACGGAGGCAAACCACTTGTCAGGGACCTCAAGTCCAACCTTCCATCACCACCACCTGCTTCCTCCAATTAAGCCAATTATGTATCCAATTAGCTAGCTTTACCAGGAAAGCTAATGGCATGTTGGCCTTCATAACAAGAGTTGAGTATAGGAGCAAATAGGTCCTCCTGCAGTTGTACAGGACCCAAGTGAGCACACCTGGAGTATTGTGTGCAGTTTTGGTCTCCAAATTTGATGATTATTTATTGTCATTGCCATTGAGGGAGTGCAGCATAGGTTTACGAGGTTAATTCCCGGGATGGCGGGACTGTCATATGTTGATAGTATGGAGCGGCTGGGCTTGTATACTCTGGAATTTAGGATGAGATGGGATCTTATTGAAACATATGATTATTAAGGGATTGGACACGCTAGAGGCAGGAAACACGTTCCCGATGTTGGGGGAGTCCAGAACCAGGGGCCACAGTTTAACAATAAGGGGTAGGCCATTTAGAACAGAGATGAGGAAAAATGTTTTCATCCAGAGAGTTGTGAAACTGTGGAATTCTCTGTCTCAGAAGGCAGTGGAGGCCAATTCTCTGGATGCTTTCAAGAGCGAGTTAGATAGAGCTCTTAAAGGCAGCAGAGTCAAGGGATATGGAGAGAAGGCAGGAACAGGGTACTGATTGTGGATGATCAGCCATGATCACATTGAATGGCGGTGCTGGCTCGAAGGGCCTAATGGCCTACTCCTGCACCTATTGTCTATTGACCCCATGAAATCTAACTTTCCAAAGCAGCCGACAGTGCAGGACCTAAAAGGCTTTGCTGAAATCAATCTAGACTATGTCTACGGCCTGTCATCATTGACCAGTGCTGGTTGGTAGGTTAATTTGCCATTGTATAGTGACCCAAATATAGGCAGGTTGGTCCTCTCTCACTTCCATCCAGCAACACCAATCATCCTTGCTGGTGAGACTGAGATTCGTGTACACCTCCTCCAACTTGTCTATTGCATTCGGTGCTCCAGATGTGACCTCCTTTAATCAGCGAGATTAAGTGTAGACAAGGCAACCAATAGACAATAGGTACAGGAATAGGCCATTCGGCCCTTCGAGCCAGCACCGCCATTCAATATGATCATGGCTGATCATTCCCAGTCAGTACCCCGTTCCTGCCTTCTCCCCATATCCCCTGACTCTGCTATTTTTAAGAGCCCTATCTAGCTCTCTCTTAAAAGCATCCAAAGAACCTGCCGCCACTGCCCTCTGAGGCAGAGAATTCCACAGACTATGCCGAACACTTCCGCTCTCTGTCCACCATGGCCTGCTGGAACTCCTGGTTGCTAACCATTTTAACTTCCCTTTCCATAGCAACCCATCTATCTTCTGCCTCTTCCATTGCCTGAGCGAGGCCACGTGCAAACTGGAAGAACAGCACCATATATTCCACTTGAATATCCTACGTCCTAACCGTATGAACAATGAACTTGTCAATTAATACCCTTCCATGCCCCCACTCCTCTGCCCTAAACCTCCACACCAGCAATCACACATTTCTCCCATAATCACCGTGCTCATTTCCCCTCCTCCATAAGCTCAGCTCCTATCTCTGACTCCCATATTACCCTTTCATCCCACATGTTTACCCTCCCTGCTGACCCACTCCACCCACACACCTCCCACGGGTTTTACATTTTACACTTCCACTTCTTTCCTTATCTGATACCCTTTTGTCTCCTTTTCACCTCTAGCCTTTGTCAGCTACTCCACCCCTCTGCCAACTCTGACTCTTTTCCAGCTTTCTCCCCACCCCCCTCCTCCATCAGTCTGAAGAAGGGACGCGACACAAAACGTTGTATGTCCATTCCCTCCACAAAGACGGGTTAACCCACCGAGCTCCTCCATAAGTTTGTTTTTGCGTAGATAGGAAAGTGGACGGAGATGCAAGAGAACACTAAAAATGGGATTAGTATACGTTCTTGTTGATCAACATGAATGCATAGGGCCAAAGAGCTTTTTCCTTCCGGTAAGATTCGAAGATGTAGGAAAAGGATAAAAAGTATGAGTGAAATCACTGTCACAAAACACATTTTTGCAATGCTGCCATACCTGTACAATCGATTATTATCTTCAAAGTCTTCTTTTCCCCACCTTCCTTTTATATCTTCAATCACATGATTTTTAAAGAATTTTTTCAGCAGTTGTACAGTCTGGTAACGAGTAACATCAGGTCCAAAATTGTGATTACTTCTAAGTAATTGATTTAACCAATCAGTCCCCTCTGTGGCAGTAAAGCAGCGATCATGAGTCCGGAAGTGAAGGCGATGTCTTCTCAAAGGCATTCCAGCTCGAAAAAGCTCAATAATTTCATTCCACTGGGAAAGGTAGGAAAAATATAAAGATTAGCAAAATAACATTTGTTCTTAGTCTTCTGCTGATGCTTATTTTGAGGTTAGATTATACATTTACAATTTATTTTGTCCAGATCCTTTACCTACTGGTTTCTTCCTCTGAAAATTGCTGATTAAATTTTGTAAAAATAATGAATCTTGACAAACTTCTTGCAACAAATGAACTGAGTGAACCCATCAATTATATAATGGATGATCTAACACTACTTACCTCGGTACTGTTGTCTAACAAAAAGAATCAAAGATTTGGATGAAAATGTATACGGTGTGTGGCGCCACCTGGTGGTTAGGCCACTTATTGGGCGAACCCTCGGCCCAAGGAATGTCAGGGTCACATGACTAGGTTTGGCGGGAAGAAGTCATCACGTGGCTTAGGGGTGTGCCGTGATATATATATATTTATATACACACACACATATATATATATATATATATACACATATATATACACATACATATATATACACATATATACATACATATATATAAACACACACATATATATACACCCATATAAACACACACACATATATATATACATATATATATATATATATTATACACACACATATATATATTATACACACACACATATATATACAGTATATATATATATTTATGTATAGGTAACACTAAAATAGGCGGAATTGTAGACATTGAAGATGCTTATCAAGAATTACAGCAGGATCTTGATCAGCTGGGCAAGTGGGCCGAGGAATAGTAAATGGAACTTAATTCACATATGTCTGAAGTGTTGTATTTTGGGAATTCAGACCAGGGAATAAGAGGGTCCTGTGGAGTATAGGACAAAGGCTGAAGACGAAAAGACAAAAAGTGTGAGATGAGGAGACAAGCATAGAAGAGGTGTGAAATGTGAAGGATATAGATGGATAATAGAGAAATAGGGACTCAAATAGAGAAAGCTAGTAGACAGTGTGTGAGGCAGGAGGCAGAGAAGGGAGGCACTCAGACCCAACATGTAGGGGGGAAAGAAGAAAAAGATAATAAACAGAGAATAAGAGGTGGTGGGTTTCTTAAATGTGTGAGCAGAGAGACAGAGGGGTGTAAAATGAGGGTAGAAGCAATAGGTAGCGAGGTGAAAAGTAAAAGTGGTAGGCAGACAAATCCAGGGCAAAAATCAAAAAGGGCCATTTTTCAACATAATTGTATAAGGGGTAAGAGTGTTGTAAAAACAAGCCTGAAGGCTTTGTCTCTCAATGCAAGGAGCATTCGTAATAAGGTGGATGAGTTGAATGTGCAGATAGCTATTAATGACTATGATATAGTTGGGATCACGGAGACATGGCTCCAGGGTGACCAAGGCTGGGAGCTGAACATCCAGGGATATTCAATATTCAGGAGGGATAGACAGAAAGGAAAAGGAGGTGGGGTAGCGTTGCTGGTTAGAGAGGAGATTAACGCAATAGAAAGGAAGGACATTAGCTTGGAGAATGTGGAATCAATATGGGTAGAGCTGCGAAACACTAAGGGGCAGAAAACGCTAGTGGGAGTTGTGTACAGGCCTCCTAACAGTTGTAGTGGAGTTGAGGATGGCATCAAACAGGAAATTAGAAATGCGTGCAACAAAGGTAAAACAGATATAATGGGTGACTTCAATCTACATATAGATTGGGTGAATCAAATTGGCAGGGGTGCTGAGGAAGAGGATTTCTTGGAATGTATGCGGGATAGTTTTCTAAACCAACATGTAGAGGAACCAACGAGAGAGCAGGCTATTCCAGACTGGGTATTGAGTAATGAGGAAGGGTTAGTTAGCAGTCTTGTTGTGCGTGGCCCCTTGGGCAAGAGTGACTATAATATGGTTGAGTTCTTCATTAGGATGGAGAGTGACATTATTAATTCAGAAACAAGGGTTCTGAACTTAAAGAAAGGCACATTTTAAGGGTATGAGACGTGCATTGGCAAAGATAGACTGGCAATTGATTCTTAAAGGGTTGACGGTGGATATGCAATGGAAGGCATTTAAAGGCTGCATGGATGAACTACAACAATTGTTCATCCCAGTTTGGCAAAAGAATCAATCAGGGAAGGTAGTGCATCCGTGGATAACAAGGGAAATCAGGGATAGTATCAAAACAAAAGATGAAGCATACAAATTAGCCAGAAAAAGCAGCCTACCAGAGGACTGGGAGAAATTCAGAGTCCAGCAGAGGAGGACAAAGGGCTTAATTAGGAAAGGGAAAATAGATTATGAAAGAAAACTGGCAGGGAACATAAACTGACTGCAAAAGTTTTTATAGATATGTGAAGAGAAAAAGATTAGTTAAAACAAATGTAGGTCCCTTGTTATTATAGTATACAAAGTAGTTATTCAATTGGTCTGCCATGTCCTTGTTCCCCATGATCAATTCAGAAACAGGTGAATTGATCATGGGGAACAAGGACATGGCAGACCAATTGAATAACTACTTTGGTTCTGTCTTCAGTAAGGAAGACATAATTAATCTGCGGGAAATAGCAGGGGACCGGGGGTCAAATGAGATGGAGGAACTGAGTGAAATCCAGGTTAGCCGGGAAGTGGTGTTAGGTAAATTGAATGGATTAAAGGCCGATAAATCCCCAGGGCCAGATAGGCTGCATCCCAGAGTACTTAAGGAAGTAGCCCCAGAAATAGTGGATGCATTAGTGATAATTTTTCAAAACTCTTTAGATTCTGGAGTAGTTCCTGAGGATTGGAGGGGAGCTAATGTAACCCCACTTTTTAAAAAGGGAGGGAGAGAGAAAACGTGGAATTACAGACCAGTTAGTCTAACATCGGTAGTGGGGAAACTGCTAGAGTCAGTTATTAAAGATGGGATAGCAGCACATTTGGAAAGTGGTGAAATCATTGGACAAAGTCAGCATGGATTTATGAAAGGTAAATCATGTCTGACGAATCTTATAGAATTTTTCGAGGATGTAACTAGTAGAGTGGATAAGGGAGAACCAGTGGATGTGTTTTATCTGGACTTTCAGAAGGCTTTCGACAAGGTCCCACATAAGAGATTAGTATACAAACTTAAAGCACACGGTATTGGGGGTTCAGTATTAATGTGGATAGAGAACTGGCTGGCAGACAGGAAGCAAAGAGTAGGAGTTAACGGGTCCTTTTCAGAATGGCGGGCAGTGACTAGTGGGGTACCGCAAGGCTCAGTGCTGAGACCCCAGCTATTTACAATATATATTAATGATTTGGACGAGGGAATTGAATGCAACATCTCCAAGTTTGCGGATGACTCGAAGCTGGGGGGCAGTGTTAGCTGTGAGGAGGATGCTAGGAGGCTGCAAGGTGACTTGGATAGGCTGGGTGAGTGGGCAAATGCATGGTAGATGCAGTATAATGTGGATAAATGTGAGGCAAAAACAGGAAAGTAGACTATTACCTGAATGGTGGCCGATTAGGAAAAGGGGAGATGCAACGAGACCTGGGTGTCATGGTACACCAGTCATTGAAAGTAGGCATGCAGGTGCAACAGGCAGTGAAGAAAGCGAATGGTATGTTAGCATTCATAGCAAAAAGGATTTGAGTATAGGAGCAGGGAGGTTCTACTGCAGTTGTACATGGTCTTGGTGAGACCACACCTGGAGTATTGCGTACAGTTTTGGTCTCCTAATCTGAGGAAGGACATTCTTGCCATAGAGGGAGTACAGAGAAGGTTCACCAGACTGATTCCTGGGATGTCAGGACTTTCATATGAAGAAAGACTGGATAGACTCGACTTGTACTCGCTAGAATTTAGAAGATTGAGGGTGGATCTTATAGAAACGTACAAAATTCTTAAGGGGTTGGACAGGCTAGATGCAGGAAGATTGTTCCCGATGTTGGGGAAGTCCAGAACAAGGGGTCACAGTTTAAGGATAAAGGGGAAATCTTTTAGGACTGAGATGAGAAAAACATTTTTTACACAGAGAGTGGTGAATCTCTGGAATTCTCTGCCACAGAATGTAGTTGAGGCCAGTTCATTGGCTATATTTAAGAGGGAGTTAGACATGGCCCTTGTGGCTAAAGGGATCAGGGGGTATGGAGAGAAGGTAGGTACAGGATACTGAGTTGGATGATCAGCCATGATGATATTGAATGGCGGTGCAGGCTCGAAGGGCCGAATGGCCTACTCCTGCACCTATTTTCTATGTTTCTATATAGGAATAGAATAGTGCCCTCCATAATGTTTGGGACATGGACCCGTAATTTATCTATTTGCCTCTGTACTCCACAATTTGATATGTGGAATTGAAAAAAATCACATGTGATTAAAGTGCACATTGTCAGATTTTATTAAGGGCCATTTTTATACATTTTGATTTCACCATGAAGAAATTACAGCTATGGTTGCCAACTTGTAGGTTCTCGTAGGTTGTAGCCAGTGCTGACCGGTGAACTGCATTGGCTCATTGGGGAAAAAAAAACGTAAGCAGTAGTTTTCAGAACCAAGGCTAACCGACCGGTATTGTTAATGTCCGCCCAGCTTCACAGCCGTGTATCTCTGGCTTCCTAAAAGTTGTCTCCACTCCTTCTCCTCCCTCCCTCTCTACCCCCCTCCCTCTCCTTTCCTCCCTCTCCTCCCCACCCCCTCTTTTAAAGGACTTGCCCTACACTGTGATTTTTAGCTTCTTAATTACAGCGCCAACCTTCATGTTCATCGCGGTGTGTTTCTATATCACATTGGCTTCACTCAGAGAGCACTTCCTCCCCGCATGCCCTGTCCCCCGCCTGCATAACAGGCTGGTGAAGGAAACGGTGTGTTTGTGTGTGTGTTCCACTCTGACAGTCACCGTTCCAGTTGCTGGTTTTTCAGGCGACTGCCGGCAACTTGCAGTCGCCTGAAAAATCGCCTAAGTGGGACAGGCCCATTTGGGTCAGCCAGCATGGTTTTGTCCACAGCAGATTAGGTCTTACTAACTTGATTGAGTGTTTTGAGATGACAAAGGTGATGGATGAGGGTAGAGTAATGCAAATTGTCTATGTGAATTTAGGTCAGGCATTTGAGAAAATCGCTCATGGTAGGGAGATTCAGAAGAATGATAGGCATGTGATCCACAGTGACTTGTCAGTTTGGATTTAGAACCAGTTTACTCAAAAAAGATAGATGATTGTGGAGGAAAGGTGTTATTCTAGCTGGAGGTTTGTGACCAGTGATGTACAGTACCACATCTGCACTGGACCTATTGATTGTGACATATATAAATGACTTGGATGTAAATATAGATGGGATGATTAATATGTTTGTGGATGACAATAAAATTGGTGAAGTTGTGGACAGTGACGAAGGATGTCAAAGGATGCAACGGGATCTAGATCAGTTACAGATAAGGGAGGAAAAATGGCAGATGGAGTTTAATCCAAGCAAGTGAGAGGTGTTGCACTTTGAAAGGTCAAATGCAAGGGAAGGGTACATACTTAAAGGCACAAACCGTAAAACAACATTGATGTACAGAGGGATCGTGGGGTCCAAGTCTATAGCTCCCTGTAATACTAGTAGGTAGAAACATTGAAACATAGAAAATAGGTGCAGGAATAGGCCATTTGGCCCTTCGAGCCTGCACCGCCATTCAATATGATCATGGCTGATCATCCAACTCAGTATCCTGTACCTGCTTTCTCTCCATACCCCGTGATCCCTTTAGCCACAAGGGTCACATCTAACTCCCTCTTAAATATAGCCAATGAACTGGCCTCAACCACCCTCTGTGGCAGAGAATTCCACAGATTCACCACTCTCTGTGTGAAAGTTTTTTCTCTCATCTCGGTCCTAAAAGACTTCCCCCTTATCCTCAAACTGTGACCCCTTGATCTGGACTTCCCCAACATCGGGAACAATCTTCCTGCATCTAGCCTGTCCAACCCCTTAAGAATTTTGTAAGTTTCTATAAGATCCCCCCTCAATCTTCTAAATTCTAGCAAGTACAAGCCGAGTCTATCCAATCTTTCTTCATATGAAAGTCCTGCCATCCCAGGGATCAGTCTGGTGAACCTTCTTTGTACTCCCTCTAGAGCAAGAATGTCTTTCCTCACATTAGGAGACCAAAACTGTACACAATACTCCAGGTGTGGTCTCACCAAGGCCCTGTACAACTGCAGTAGAACCTCCCTGCTCCTATACTCAAATCCTTTTGCTATGAATGCTAACATACCATTCGCTTTCTTCACTGCCTGCTGCACCTGCATGCCTACTTTCAATGACTGGTGTACCATGACACCCAGGTCTTGTTGCATCTTCCCTTTTCCTAATCGGCCACCATTCAGATACAGTAATAGTCTACTTTCCTGTTCTTGCCACCAGTGGATAACCTCACATTTATCCACATTATACTGCATCTGCCATGCATTTGCCCACTCACCCAACCTGTCCAAGTCACCTAGTAGCCTCCTAGCATCCTCCTCACAGCTAACACTGCCCCCCAGCTTCGTGTCATCCGCAAACTTGGAGATGTTGCATTCAATTCCCTCGTCCAAATCATTAATATATATTGAAAATAGCTGGGGTCCCAGCACTGAGCCTTGTGGTGCCCCACTAGTCACTGCCTGCCATTCTGAAAAGGACCAGTTTACTCCTACTCTTTGCTTCCTGTCTGCCAGCCAGTTCTCTATCCACATCAATACTGAACCCCCAATACCGTGTGCTTTAAGTTTGCATACTAATCTCTTATGTGGGACCTTGTCAAAAGCCTTCTGAAAGTCCAGATATAACACATCCACTGGTTCTCCCTTATCCACTCTACTAGTTACATCCTCGAAAAATTTTATAAGATTCGTCAGACATGATTTACCTTTCATAAATCAATGCTGACTTTGTCCAATGATTTCACCACTTTCCAAATGTGCTGCTATCCCATCTTTAATAACTGACTCTAGCATTTTACCCACTGCCGATGTTAGACTAACTGGTCTATAATTCCCCATTTTCTCTCTGCCTCCCTTTTTTAAAAGTGGGGTTACATTAGCTACCCTCCAATCCTCAGGAACTACTCCAGAATCTAAAGAGTTTTGAAAAATTATCACTAATGCATCCACTATTTCTGGGGCTACTTCCTTAAGCACTCTGGGATGCAGCCTATCTGGCCCTGGGGATTTATCGGCCTTTAATCCATTCAATTTACCTAACACCACTTCCCGACTAACCTGGATTTCACTCAGCTCCTCCATCTCATTTGACCCCTGGTCCCCTGGTATTTCCGGCAAATTATTTATTGTCTTCCTTAGTGAAGAAAGAACCAAAGTAGTTATTTAATTGGTCAGCCATGTCCTTGTTCCCCATGATCAATTCACCTGTTTCTGACTGCAAGGGACCCACATTTGTTTTAACTAATCTTTTTCTCTTCACATATCTATAAAAGCTTTTGCAGTCAGTTTTTATGTTCCCTGCCAGTTTTCTTTCATAATCTATTTTCCCTTTCCTAATTAAGCCCTTTGTCCTGCTCTGCTGGACTCTGAATTTCTCCCAGGTAGGCTGCTTTTGGTAATTTTTTTTCATAATCTACTTTCCCTTTGCTAATTAAGCCCTTTGTCCTCCTCTGCTGGACTGAATTTCTCCCAGGTAGGCTGCTTTCTCCTCTGGTAGGCTGCTTTTTCTGGCAAATTTGTATGCGATAGAGTGGTAAAGATAGAGTGGTAAAGGAGGCAAATGTTCCCTGCTCTATAAAACTTTGCTGACGCTGCTTTTGGAGTATTATGGGCAGTTTGTCTCTGCATTATAGGAAGGAGAGGCTCTAGAGAGGGTGCAGAAGAGGTTTGCCACAATACTGAAGATAGACACAAAATGCTGGAGTAACTCAGCGGGACAGGCAGCATCTCTGGATAGAAGGAATGGGTGACGTTTCAGGTCGAGACCCTTCTTCTGTCCGAACAAGGGTCTCGAGACGTCATCCGTTCCTTCCATCCAGAGAAGCTGCCCGTCGCGCTGAGTTACTCCAGCATTTTGTGTTTATCTTCGGTTTACACCAGCATCTGCAGCTCCTTCCTACACTTTACCACAACACTGCCTGGATTAGAAAGCATTAGCCATGAGGAGAGATTGGTCAAGCTTGGATTGTTTCCACAGGAGGATCGGAGGCTGAGGGGAGACCTGATAAAAGTATGTTATACGGACCATCGGGGAATGCTATGATCGAGGATAGGATAGGCATAGATAGAATAGTCCACAAGAACCTTTATCCCTAGGGTGGAAATGTCAAAGACTAGAGGACAGAGCTTTATGACCAGAGGGGGAAAGTTAAAAAGTGCGGGACAATTTTCTACACAGAGTTGTTGTTGTCTAGAACACACTGCCAGGGTTGATGGATGAAGCAGATACAATAGTGGTGTATAAGAGATTTCAAGATCCACATTTGTATATGTAGGGAATTGAGGAATACAGATCATGTACAAGCAGAGTTGACTAACTTGAAATCATTTTCGGTACAGACACTGTGGGCCGAAGGACCTGTTCCTGTACGGTACCATTCTATGTTCTACAATTATATTTCACTCAAGACATTAATTATAGATGCAGTAGTCCCCAGGAATTACATCTCCCTCCTCACTTACCCAATTAGACACTTCTTTCCGGCTTTTTCCCCACTAATTTATTAGCCCAAAAAACAGTTTTTATTCTGGTCTTCCTTCGGCTTTCCTCATATAACACTGTTCTCCTACTCCTTTATCACTACTTCAATACGCAAATGTAATTATACAGAATTAGATTCACAAGGCAACTTTGCCTCACCAAAATTTGTCAATGTAAATGGAGTAATTTACAAAAGCAGAATAAATTAACAGTAAATAAATCTTACTTTTGTACTCGCAATACTTCTGCACATTCTTTCTCACTCCCCTCAGCTACCAACCCTAACTTTACAACAAAAATTCAATTGGTCTTCTTCTTGCGTATGGCGTGCACAGCCTAAAGTTGTAGGTCAAGGATAGACATCCAGGCCAGGACAGCATCAGTTACTGGTTGGATGGCTTTGATGCCCCCAGGGAAAAGCCTCAGTGAGCAGTCATTCACGATGTGTGGGATGGTCTGGTCTGGATCTGGCTGTCTGTCATCCCCCACTTATGCAGGTGATGGGCTGTTCTTGCATGGAGGGTGCGGATTCTGTTCAGGGTTAGCCATTGTTTGCGATGGAGGTCAAATCCCGGTGGTTTCACTGTGGGGTCTGTGATGACCTCTCCGTTGTTGGTGTTGGCATCTTTCCAGTCTCTGCGCCACTCAGTCTTGGAGTCAAAGTCTTCCAGGGATTTGACTGAAGATCAGAAGGGTTTGCGGGACTTCAGGCGCATGTTGGGCAGATTGTTCAAGTCAACATGGATGGGAAGGTCATGGTTAGCCTCGATGGTGCACCAATCTTTCAACATCCTCTCCCTTCTGCGTATGCTGGGAGGAGCGATATGAGAGAGGACAGGGAGCCACTGCAAAGGTGTTGACTTAAGCGTCCCTGTGATGACCCGCATTGCAGAGTTAAGGACAATGTCAACTCGTTTGGTGTGGCAGCTATTAGCCCAAGCTGTTGAGCAAAACGCAACTGTTGAGTGACTAGGGCTGAGCTTGCGGTACGGAGGGTGTGTGCATTGGATCCCCAGCTGTTGCCTGCAAGTTTCCTGATGATGTTGACCCTTGCTTTCAGTTTATCAGCCACCCTCTTCGGGTGTTCACGATAGGTGAGGGTGCGATCCAGGGTGACTCAGAGGTACTTGGGGAATTCTTTATTCTTCACCGGCTTACCACAAAAGGACACTCGGAGCTTAGCATTGGCGAGCCGATTGCTGAGGTGAAAGGCAGTGACAGTTGTCTTAGATGGGTTAGGGCGAAGTTGCCAGAAGGTGAAGTACTCCTCCATCCCCTTCAAGTCTAGGGTTAGCACTCTGCAGATATCCTCAAGGGCAGTTCCCTGGTAGGCAAGAGCAAGGTCATCCGCATATGCAAACTTCCTGGACGAGGTAGTTGGCATGTCACTCACATAAATGTTGAAGCGTAGGGGAGCTAGCATAGAGCCCTGGGGGAGACCATCATTCAGGGTCCTGACAGAGCTGGTCTGGTTCCCAAGCGAGACCCTAAATCTACAGTTGTTGAGGATGGATGAGTGGGCACGCATGGTGGTTTGGCACTTCAAGATTCTGGAAGCTTCCAGCAACAGACTGGTCTCCACACGGTGACATAAGCTGATGACAGATTGATGAGAGCAACACCAGTTTTCAGGGCATGTTGGAAGTCAGCCTCTATATTGGTAGTGAGGGCAAGGACTTGATCTGCACAGCTTCTACCAGGTCTGAAGCCAGCTTGCTCTCTGGGCAGAACAGGTTCTACCAAAGGAGAAATCCTGGCAAGCAGGAGGCGCTCAAACAGCTTGTCGGATGTACACAAGAGGGAACCTTCACGTGGCCTACGTCGACTAATGCAATCAACCCGAGGTGCACAAACAAATAGATGTAACTAGACCAACTGGGAACCGTTGGGTCCCATCCCCTCAATGCGCGATTGCGGAGGGAGGGGGCAACCTGCGGCGTCACACACATACTAACCACCCCCATTGATATTATATTAAAATTATTCATTCACTCCTTTTACACCAACCCCCGCCCTACCCACTCACACATAGTCCACAACTCGCAGGCGCGACTAGAGAGGGAGGGACACAGAAGCACAGAGAGGGACACAGAGGCACAGAGAGGGAGGGGGAGGGAGAGAGGGAGGGGGCGAGAGGGAGTGGGGGGGGGTCAGAGAGGGAGCGGGTAGAGTTTGAGGGGTGGGGGGCCGTCGTCATAGGGGAGGGCTGGTTCCCGAACGCAATGCTCCCTCGCTCCGTTGTTCCCCGCTGCAAAACGCACCCGTCCCCTACCCGTTGCCCCCATGGGAGGCATGGGGGGCAGAGATGGAGCGTGAGGGGGTGGGGTCAGAGAGGGAGGGGGGTAGAGTTTGTGGGGTGGCCGCGTATTCAGAGGGGAAGGCTGGTTCCCAAACCTCGCTCCCGGCTGCAGTCAGGGCCCCGAGTACAGGGGGAGTGGTCGGGAGGGGGGGGGGGGGTGGGGGTTGGGGTGACGTCAGCGCGAGCAAGAAGACAGCGGGATTTTTTTCCAAAGGATTTTCGGCCGAGACGGACCGGACCCGAGAGCTCTAGTGCAGGGCCCGACTTGATCGTTCTTCACTCGCAGCGCGTGCCGCAGTCTTCAGCTATGATCTTTGGTCTTCAGTCGACAGGGCGACTTTTGTACAACGGGGGGAGGGAGGGGTGGGAGGTGACGTCAGTCGCAGCGCGAGCAGACGGCAGGCAGGCAGATCCATTGTCACGCCATCAGCGAAAAACAGGCGTTTTTATTTCAAAGTTTTATCGGATTTGTGAAGATTTTTATTAATAACTCAAGAAATAAAGCACCTAATTTTCAGATAAGACGATTTCGAACCCAGGGGGTAAATCTCTACTGGAATAGGTAAAAACTTTCCCGTTCGCGCGTCGTTTTTTCGAGAAGATGTGGAAACACACAAACAAATAAATACACACACACATCCAAGATCAGAGTTTTATAGTTATAACTAGACCAAGTGCAGACACGTTGGGTCTATTCCCACAATGCGTGGTTGCAAGGGGAGGGTGCGGCCTGACGTCATCGTGCAACGCCACGCGCTAGGCGTACTCCGTCAAGACCCTGCATACGACATCGAGACGCTGCGTACGCCCGTCGAGACGCTGCATACACCCTCAATGCGCCTGCGGGCCGAAAGGCCTTTGATGCGCGGGATTTTCGGACAGTGCAAGCCAGGGAGGATGGCGAAAAGCAGCGGGGGGGGCAGGCGATCTTTGGCTTCGGCCAGCCTGACAGAGCCGGGCCGGGGTGGTGGGGGGAAATGGAGGAAGTAAAATCGCAAGCGAAATGGGCAAAATCACGGCGTTTTTGGAGGAATTTTTCAAAACTCTTTTGATTCTGGAGTAGTTCCTGTTGGAGGGTAGCTAATGTAACCCCACTTTTTAAAAAGGGAGAGAGACAAAACGGGGAATTACGGGGAATTACAGACCAGTTAGTCTAACATCGGTAGTGGGGAAAATGCTAGAGTCAGTTATTAAAGATGGGATAGCAGCACATTTGGAAAGTGGTGAATTCATTGGACAAAGTCAGTATGGATTTATGAAAGGTAAATCTGACGAATCTTATAGAATTTTTCGAGGATGTAACTAGTAGAGTGGATAAGGGAGAACCAGTGGATGTGTTATATCTGGACTTTCAGAAGGCTTTCGACAAGGTCCCACATAAGAGATTAGTATGCAAACTTAAAGCACACGGTATTGGGGGTTCAGTATTGATGTGGATAGAGAACTGGCTGGCAGACAGGAAGCAAAGAGTAGGAGTAAACGGGTCCTTTTCAGAATGGCAGGCAGTGACTAGTGGGGTACCGCAAGGCTCAGTGCTGGGACCCCAGCTATTTACAATATATATTAATGATTTGGACGAGGGAATTCAATGCAACATCTCCAAGTTTGCGGATGACACAAAGCTGGGGGGCAGTGTTAGCTGTGAAGAGGATGCTAGGAGGCTGCAAGGTGACTTGGATAGGTTGGGTGAATGGGCAAATGCATGGCAGATGCAGTATAATGTGGATAAATGTGAGGTTATCCACTTTGGTGGCAAAAACAGGAAAGTAGACTATTACCTGAATGGTGGCCGATGAAGAAAAGGGGAGATGCAACGAGACCTGGGTGTCATGGTACACCAGTCATTGAAAGTAGGCATGCAGGTGCAGTAGGCAGTGAAGAAAGCGAAGGGTATGTTAGCATTCATAGCAAAAGGATTTGAGTATAAGAGCAGGGAGGTTCTACTGCAGTTGTACAGGGTCTTGGTGAGACCACACCTGGAGTATTGCGTACAGTTTTGGTCTCCTAATCTGAGGAAAGACATTCTTGCCATAGAGGGAGTACAGAGAAGGTTCACCTGACTGATTCCTGGGCTGCAGGACTTTCATATGAAGAAAGATTGGATAGACTCGGCTTGTACTCGCTAGAATTTAGAAGATTGAGGGGGGATCTTATAGAAACTTACAAAATTCTTAAGGGGTTGGACAGGCTGGATGCAGGAAGATTATTCCCGATGTTGGGGAAGTCTAGAACAAGGGGTCACAGTTTAAGGATAAGGGATGAGATGAGAAAATCATTTTTTACAGAGTGGTGAATCTCTGGAATTCTCTGCCACAGAAGGTAGTTGAGGTCAGTTCATTGGCTATATTTAAGAGGGAGTTGGATGTGGCCCTTGTGGCTAAAGGAATCAGGGGGTATGGAGAGAAGGCATATACAGGATACTGAGTTGGATGATCAGCCATGATCATATTGAATGGCGTTGCAGGCTCGAAGGGCCGAATGGCCTACTCCTGCACCTATTTTCTATGTTTCTATGAGAGCCGGGCAGCCGTTATGGTCGCTGGCCAGCAGGAGGCGAAAAAATTAGTGAGTGGGGTGGGGGGGGGGGGGCTTATTAAAAATGTGTACAAAAAAATTCGTTACTCCTCCAAAAATGGTTTTGGAGGAGTAACGAATCAAAGGGCACAAATATGACATACACACACACACAGAGTTTTAAAAGTATACTAGACCAAGTGCAGACCCGTTGGGTCTGTTCCCGCAACGCGCGGTTGCAAGGGGGGGCTGCCTGACGTCATCGCGCAACGCCACGCACTAGGCGTACGTCGTCAAGGCGCTGCGTACGACGTCAATATGCTGCGTACGACGCAAGACGATGCGTACACCCGTGGAGTTGCTGCGTACGCCCTCAATGTGCCTGCGGGCCGACAGGCCGTTGACGCGCGGGATTTTCGGACAGTGCAAGCGTGCGGGCCGGCAGCGAGGACTGCGAAAAGCAGCGGGGGACCAGCCGATCTGTGCCTTCCGCCAGCGTGACAGAGCCGCGCCGGGGGGGGTGGGGGGGGAGTGGAGGAGAGCCGGGCGGCAGCAGCCGTTATGGTCGCGCGGCACGCGATGTGAAGGTGGCCAGCAGGAGGCGACAAAATGAGCGAGTGGGGGGGGGGGGAAGGATTTTATTAAAAATGTGTACAGAAAAATGACGAGATATAATGAGTGGATATGCGAATGTAAAAGTAAAATCGCTAGCGAAATGGTAGAAATCTCTGAGTTTTTGCGTGTGGTTTTGGCGAACCAACGAATCAAAGGCAAAATCAAAATGACAAACACCTGACAACCACACACACAGGAGAGAGGGGTGAGGAGAGAGGGGGAGGGGGGGGGGAGGAGAGAGGGGTGAGGAGGGGGGAGAGGGAGGGGTGTGGGGGAGAGAGTGGGGAGGGGCGGAGAGCGGGGAGGGAAAAGGGGGAGACAGTGGTAGGGGAAATGGGTGTGGTAGAGGGGGGAGAGAGCGGTGGGTGAGGGGTAGAGAAGGGTGGGGGAGGGAAGAGGAGAGGGGAAGAGGGGAGAGGAGAAGATGGGGAGGGAGGGGAGAGGGAGATTAGGGGGGGAGAGAGAGAGTAGAGAGGGGAGGGAGGGGGAGAGAGAGGAGGGGGTGAGTGAGAGGAGGGGGAGAGTTGGAAGGGAAAGAAGAGGAGAGGGAGAGAAAAGGAGGGGGGAGGTGGAGGGTGGAGAGAAGAGGAGGGGGAGAGGTGGAGGGGGAGAGGGGAGGGTGGAGAGGGGGAGGAGAATAAGAGGTGGAGGGTGGAGGGGGTCAGAGTGGGGAGGGGAGGGAGAGAGGAGGGAGGAGAGAGGGTGGTAGAGGTGGGGGGAGAGGGGAGGGGGGGAGGTGGAGAGAGTTTGGAGGGGGAGAGAGGAGGAGGGAGTGGAGGGGGAGAGAGAAGAGGGAGAGAGAGAGGATGTGGAGAGAGAGAAGGGGAGAGAGAGAAGGGGGGGAGAGAGAAGGGGGAGTGGGAGAAAGGCATGGGGTGGAAGGGAGGGAGAATAGATTAAAGGGGAGAGAGATTAGAGGGAGAGAGTGAGTAGATGGAGAGGGGAGGTAGGGGGGGAGAGAGAGAGGGGGTGAGTGAGAGACTTGGAGGGGGGAGAAGAGGGGTGAGAGTTGGAGGGTGGAGAGGAGAGGTGGAGGGGAGGTGGGGAGAGAAGAGGAATGGAGAGGTGATGGGGAGGGTGGAGAGGGATGGAGAGGGGAGGGTGGAGAGGAGGGGTGGAGAGGGAGGAGAATACGATGTGGAGGGGGTAGAGGAGAGGGGGATAAAAGGGAGGGGGAAGTGGAGGGAGAAAGGAGAGAGGGTGGTAGAGGTGCCGGGGAGAGAGGGGGGGGTGGAGAGAGATTGGATGGGGAGAGAGGAGAGGAAGAGAGAAGAGGGGGTGAGGGAGGAGGGAGAAAGAGAGGAGGGGGAGAGAGGAGGGGGGGAGAGAGAGAATGGGAGAGGGGGAAAGGCACGGGGAGGGAGGGATGAGAGAGAATAGAGGTGAGAGAGAGTACAGGGGAGAGGGGGGGGAAGGGGAGGAGAGGAGGGGATGAGCGAGGGGTTGTAGGAGATGGGAGGGGGAGAGAAGAGGGGAGGGAAGAGGTGGAGGGGAGAGAGATGAGGAGGGGGAGAGGTGGAGGGGGGGAGTACAGGAGGGGATGGAGGAGAGGAGAGGGGGGAGGATTGGAGGGGGAGTGGAGGGCGGTAGATAGGGAGGGGGGGTAGGACAAATTGCTCTATTTGATTGTGCACTCCAGGTTGATTGCATTCGTGGGATCTATTGTGATTGTACATCTGTTAAATGGCTGGAGTCATGCAGCTGTTTGATTTTAGTGGGCTCACGTGAAGGTTCCAATCTCCTAGCCCTGACCCATTGTGATGTCATATCATAGGTAAATGAGATCCATTGTGATTGGACATCTGTGATGGCACTGTGAGTCATGCAGCAGCTTGCTGGCCAGCAGGATTCAAAAAATTAGTGGTTGGTGGGGGGGAGGGGATGGATTTATTTTAAAATGTATACATTAAAATGTCTAAATCTAATAAGGAGTGTGTTAGGGTGAGTTTTCGCGTGTGGTTTTGGCGGAGCAAGGAATCAAAGGCCAAATGTGACACCCACAAATAAATAAACACATCCACACACAGAGTTTTTAAAGTATACTAGACCAAGTGCAGACTGTCTCCCCAACGCGCGTTTGCGGGGGGGGGGCTGCGGCGTCACACTCACACTAACCACCCCCAAACACACAGGCGGGGGAGTGGTGGAAGTGAGAGTGGGAGGGGGAGAGAGGCAGAGGGGTGGTGGAAGGGGGAGATGGGTAGGGGAAGGGGGTGGAGGGAGAGAGGGAGGGAGGGGGAGAGAGAGGGTAGGGAGGGAGAGAGGTGGGGAGGGAGAGAGGTGGGGAGGGAGAGGGGTGGGGGAAGGGGAGAGGTGGAAGAGTGGGGGGGTAGGGGGAGTGTTGGAAGAGGGACTGAGGGGTAGGGAGAAGGGGGCGGGGGAGAGAGGAAGGGGGTGGGGGAGAGAGGGGTGGAGGAGGGGATGAGAGAGGAGAGGGAGATGGAGAGGGGGAGGAGAGCATGGTGGGGGAGGGGTGGAGAGAGGGGAAGGGGAGAGGTGTGGGGGGAGAGGAGGGAGATAGGGTAGGGGAGAGAGGGGTAAGAGTGTGGAGGGAGGGGTAGAGTGGGGGGGAGGGGGAAGGGGGCGGGGGAAGAGAGGGAAGGGGGTGGGGTAGAGGATGGGGAGTGGTGTGGGGGAGGGAGGGGATTAGGGAGATGGGGTAGGGGAAAGAGTGTGGAGGGAGAAGGGGGTGGGGAGAGAGGGATGGGGTGGGAGGAGGCGGGGAGGGGAGGAGAGAGGGGTGGGGAACGGGAGAGAGGGGTGGGGAGGGGGAGAGAGGTGTGGGGAGGGATGGGAGGAGGGAGTTGGAGTAGGGGAGGGAGAAGAGTGTGGAGGGAGGGGGAGAGGGGTGGAGGGAGAGGGGAAAGAGTGGGGAGGGAGAGTGGGAGGGGGGAGAGAAGTGGAAGAGTGGGGAGGGAGGAAGATGGAGAGGGGTAGGGGGTGTGGTGAAGAGGGACAGGGGGAGTGGTGGAAGAGGGACAGAGGGGTAGGGGAAGGGGTGGGGGAGAGAGGGGGAAGAGAGGGGGAGAGAGAGGGGTGGGGGAGGGAGAGGGAAAGGGTGGTGTAAGGGGGAGAGAAGTGGAAGAGTGGGGAGGGAGGGGGAAGAGTGGAAGAGGGACAGAGGGGTAGGGGGAAGGGGGAGAGGGAAGAGGGTGGGGTAGAGAGGGAAGGGGGGTGGGGGAGAGAGGGATGGGGGTGGGAGGAGGAGGAGATGGAGGGGAGAGACGGGTGGGGGAGGGGAGGAGTGAGGGGAGGGAGAGAGAGAGGTGTGGGGGAGGGCAGGAGATGGGGTAGGGGCGGGAGGGGAAGAGTGTGGAGGGAGGGAGAGAGGGGTGGGCGAGAGAGGGGAAATAGTGGGAGGGAGAGTGGAAGGGGGAGGGTAGGGACAGCCCATCTTTTCCCCATTCCCTATCACCCCCAATCCTCTTTGTCTATTCCCACACACGTGATGACGCGCTTCGACATAGGCTGCGGGGGTGGGGGAGGGGCTGCTGCAACGGCATATGTAAATGGTTCCATTCCGATTGGACATATGTGAGCATTGGGCAATGTGACATCACACAATGGAACCTTCACCAACATTCTGTGGGTGAGAGCTGTTTTGTTAAACATTTTTAATTTTGGGGGTGTGTTGGGGGGGGGGGGACGAAGGATTTTATTAAAAATATGTACATAAACACGACAAAATTTAATCAGGAGTGGCTACTCGTAAAGAAAAGTGAAATCTCCACCGAAATGGAAAAAATCTTGGCATTTCTGCGTGCGGTGTTGGCGTAGCGAGAAATCAAAGGCTGGCTGGCACAAGTCAAGCAGACACACACACACAGAGTATTAAATATAGACTAGACCAAGTGCAGACCCGTTGGGTCTGTCTCCCAACGCGCATTTGCGGGGGGGGGGGGCTGCGGCGTCACATTAACCACCTTGGGTCTGTTCCTCCAAAGCACGGTTGCGGGGTTGGAATCTTGCACCCACAAACACACACTCATCACACCCCTTGATATTATCTTAATTTTATTAATTGGCTTCTTTTATCCCATCTCCACCCTATCCACTGACGAATAGCCCTCAACTCAGGTGCGTCTAGGGGAGGGGGGGGGCAGAGAGAGTGTGCACAGACAGAGTGGAAGAGAGAGAGAAAGAGG
Source organism: Malacoraja senta (assembly GCA_038087875.1). NCBI lineage: Eukaryota > Metazoa > Chordata > Chondrichthyes > Rajiformes > Rajidae > Malacoraja > Malacoraja senta. The sequence goes on from CM075977.1 coordinate 297,659,287, forward strand.
GCAGAGAAAAGATAAAGATCAAAGAGAGAGAGAGAGCAGAGAGATAGCGGATGACAGGCGCTGCAAGTGGAAAAGTGATTTATTAAATCTTAAAATGTAAATAACTTAAAATACAACAATTTAAATGGTAAAGATAAAATGTATTCAGTTATGTTCATTTTCATTGTGTCTCTTGCTCCATGTTTTATGTTATTTCTCGTTGATCCTCGACATATTCAGTTATTTCTTCTTGGGTCTCTCCTCTTTCTCCCTCCACTCTCCCCCTCCCTCCCCTACCCCATCTCCCTAATCCCCTCCCTCCCCTCCCCCACACCTCTCTCCCCCTCCAAGGGTGGGGGGAGAGAGGGGAGCGAAGGGGAAGGGAGGGGGAGAGAGAGAGAGGGCAGGGTAAGGGGAAGAGTGGGGAGGGAGGGTAGGGGAGTGGTGGATGAAGGACAGAGGGGTAGGGGGAAGGGGGCGGGGGGAGAGGGAAGGGGGACGGGAGGAGAGAGGTGTGGGGGTGGGATTAGGGAGATGGGGTAGGGGAGGGAGGGGAAGAGTGTGGAGGGAGGGGAAAGTATGGAGGGAGAAGGGGGGTGGGGAGAGAGGGATGGGGGTGGGAGGAGGAGGGGAGGAGAGGGGTGAGGAGAGGGAGATGGAGAGGGGGGGGAGAGGGGTGGGGGACGGGAGGAGAGAGGGATGGGGAGAGAGGTGTGGGAGGGGGATGGGGAGGAGGGAGATGGGGTAGGGGAGGGAGGGAAAAGTGTGTGGAGGGTGGGGGAGAGAGTGGAAAGAGTGGGGAGGAAGAGTGGGAGGGGAGGGGGGAGAGAAGTGGAAGAGTGGGGAGGGAGGGAGGGGAGAGGGGTAGGGGGAGTGGTGGATGAGGGACAGAGGGGTAGGGGAAGGGTGGGGGAGAGAGGGGAGGGAGAGAGAGGGGTGGGGTAAGGGGGAGAGAAGTGGAAGAGTGGGGAGGGAGGGGTAGGGGAGTGGTGGAAGAGGGACAGAGGGGTAGGGGCGGGGGAGAGAGGGAAGAGGTGGGGAGGGAAGAGGTGGGGTAGATAGGGAAGGGGGTGGGGGAGAGAGGGATGGGGTGGGAGGAGGAGGGGGGTGAGGGAGAGGGGTGAGGAGAGGGAGAGGAGAGAGGGGTGGGGGAGGGGAGGAGAGATGTGTGGGGGAGGGGGGAGAGGAGGGAGATGGGGTAGGGGGTAGAGGGGGAAGAGTGTGGATGGAGGGGGAAGGGGGTGGGGGAGGGAAGGGGGTGGGGGAGGGAAGGGGGGTTGGGGAGAGAGGGAAGGGGTGGGGGAGGGAAGGGGGAGAGGGAAAGGGGGTGGGGGAGAGAGGGGTGAGGGTGGGAGGAGGAGGGGGAGGAGAGGGAGATGGTGAGGAGAGGGAGATGGAGAGGGATGGGGAGGGAGAGAGATGTGTGGGGGAGGGGGGGAGGAGGGAGATGGGTATGGGGAAAGAGTGTGGAGGGAGGGGGAGAGGGGTGGGTGAAGAGGGGAAATAGTGGGGAGGGATAGTGGAAGGGGAGGGGTAGGGACAGTCCATCTGTTCCCCATTCCCTATCACCCCCAATCCTCTTTCTCTATTCCCACACACGTGATGACGCGCTTCGACACAGGCTGCGGGGGTGGGGGGGAGGGGCTGGGGATGGTGCAAAGGCATATGTAAATGGATCCATTCAATTGGACATCTGTGAGCATTGGGCATTGTGACATCACACGACGGAACCTTCACTAACATTCTATGGCTGAGAGCTGTTTTTTTAAAAACATTTTGAAATTTTGGGGGTGGAGGGGGGAGAAGGATTTTATTAAAAACGTGTACATAAACACGACGAAATGTAATCAGGAGTGGCTACTCGTAAAGAAAAGTGAAATCTCTACCGAAATGGAAAAAATCTCGGCGTTTCTGCGTGCAGTGTTCGCGTAGCGAGGAATCAAAGGCTGGCTGGCACGTCAAGCAGACACACACACACACACAGAGAGAGATAGATAGATAAAGATAATAAGGATAAGGATGTTTTGGCGTCACTTTTGACCATTCAATTGGTGCTGATTTCAAACCACCATTAGCAGACGCAATAACAGTCAAAATTGCCAGTGAAAGAGCTTTCATTTTTTCTGAATAAAGATCATTGACCTGAAACGTAATCGATTCGGAGGGCACACACTTCCTGACCATCTGTTCATTTGCAACATTTTCCGCTGTTTTAATTAATTATTTACTCAGCCAAGAATTACAAATAGCCAAATACACTGACTATATTACACAATGCCAAGGTTCTCCACTTCACCTTTAAAAATCTCAACTGTACAACACTTTCGTCTTCATCTCTAATATTTTGTGTGTGTGTGTGTGTGTGCGCGCGCGCGTGCGCTAACGGTAACATTTTTACATATTCCGGTAGAGATTTATCCCATGGACTCCGAAATCGTCTTATCTGAAAAAGTCATGCATTATTTCTCAAGGTATTAATCAAAATGTTCACAAATCTGAAGAGATCTCTGGTCGGGTCCCTCTCCCCCGTCCTTCTCCTCTCCCCCACCTTCTCCTCTCCTCTCCCACCTCCTCCTCCTCCCACCCCCTTCCTCTCCCCCCTACCTCCTACGCCTCTCCCCGCTCCTCTTCATCTCCCCCACTCCTCTCCCCTCCTCCACTGCACCCCCTCCTCCTCCCTCTCTCTCCCCCCCTCCCTCTCTTCCCACCTCCTCTCTCTCTGTCTCTGCCTCTCTCTCTCTCTCTGCCCTCTCTCTCTACCCCCCCTCTCTCTAGACAAGCCTGCAAGTTGGGGGGCTATGCGTCAGTGGATAGGGCGGGGATGGGGTAAAAGGAGTCAATGAATAATATCAAGGGGGGTGGTTAGTGTGTGTGTGTGGGGGGGGGGGGGGTTGGTGTGTGTGTGACGCCGCAGGTTGAGGGGAACGGGACCCAACGGGTCCCACTTAGTCTAGTAATTAATATAAATGCCATTCAAATGGACCCATGGGGCAGTCTCCCCAATTCCTCATGTGGTGCAAAATCAAAATAATGTTACATCGATTCACTTAATGCTTATAATATTGGAAAATTCACTATGCTTTGATAGATACAATTCCAAAATGCTAATTCGCCCCCAAAAAGAGTATAAGCAATAACTGCAGAGTCTGGTTTAAAATCGAAGGTAGACACAAAATGCTGGAGTAACTCAGCGGGTCAGGAAGTATAGAAACATAGAAAATAGGTGCAGGAGGAGGCCATTCGGCCCTTTGAGCCATTCATTGCGATCATGGCTGATCGTCCCCAATCAATAACCCGTGCCTGCCTTCTCCCCATATCCCTTGATTCCACTAGCCCCTAGAGCTCTATCTAACTCTCTCTTAAATCCATCCAGTGACTTGGCCTCCACTGCCCTCTGTGGCAGGGAATTCCACAAATTCACAACTCTCTGGGTGAAAAAGTTTTTTCTCACCTCAGTCTTAAATGGCCTCCCCTTTATTCTAAGACTGTGGCCACTGGTTCTGGACTCGCCCAACATTGGGAACATTTTTCCTGCATCTAGCTTGTCCAGTCCTTTGATAATTTTATGTTTCTATAAGATCCCCCTCATCCTTCTAAACTCCAGTCAATACAAGCCTAGTCTTTTCAATCTTTCCTCACATGACAGTCCCGCCATCCCAGGGATCAATCTCGTGAACTGCCTCAATCACAAGGATGTCCTTCCTCAAATTAGACCAAAACTGTACACAATACTCCAGATGTGGTCTTACCAGAGCCCTATACAACTGCAGAGGAACCTCTCTACTCCTATACTAAGATTCTCTTGTTATGAAGGCCAACATTCCATTAGCTTTCTTCACTGCCTGCTGTACCTGCACACCAACTTTCAGTGACAGGATGTACAAGGACACCCAGGTCTCGCTGTACCTCCCCCTTACCTAACCCCATTGAGATAATAATCTGCTTCCTTGTTTTTGCCACCAAAGTGGATAACCTCACATTTATCTATATTATACTGCATCTGCCACGCATCTGCCCACTCACTCAACCTGTCCAGGTCACCCTGCAACCTCCTAACATCCTCTTCACAGTTCACACTGCCACCCAGCTTTGTGTCATCCACAAACTTGCTAGTGTTGCTCCTAATTCCCTCTTCCAAATCATTAATATATATGGTAAACAGTTGCGGCCCCAACACCGAGCCTTGCGGCACTCCACTCACCACTGCCTGCCATTCTGAAAAGGACCCGTTCACTCCTACTCTTTGCTTCCTGTCTGCCAACCAATTTTCTATCCACGTCAACACCCTACACCCAATACCATGTGCTCTAATTTTAGTCACCAGTCTCCCGTGCGGGACCTTATCAAAGGCTTCCTGAAAGTCTAGATACACCACATCCACTGGCGCCCCTTCATCCATTTTACTTGTCACATCCTCAAAAAATTCCAGAAGATTAGTCAAGCATGATTTTCCTTTCTTAAATCCATGCTGACTTGGACTAATCCTTTTACTGCTATCCAAATGCCCCATTATTACCTCTTGAATAATTGACTCCAGCAACTTTCCCACCGAAGTCAGGCTAACTGGTCTGTAATTCCCCGTTTTCTCTCTCGCTCCTTTCTTGAAAAGTGGGATAACATTAGCTATCCTCCTATCCACAGGAACTGATCCTGAATCTATTGAACGTTGGAAAATGATCACCAATGCGTCCACTATTTCTAGAGCCACTTCCTGATCATCGGGGATTTATCATCCTTCAGTCCCATTAGCCTACCCAATACTATTTCAAGTTCAAGTGAGTTTATTGTCATGTGTTATACATCTTTTCTTTTAGTTTATTTCTCACCTAATGAAAATTTATTTCAGTTCATCGACCCCCTTCGATCCTCTGTCCTCCAGTACTTCTGGGAGATTGTTTGTGTCTTCCGTAGTGAAGACAGATCCGAAGTACCTGTTCAACTCTTCTGCCATTTCCTTGTTCCCCATAATAATTTCACCCGTGTCTGCCTTCAAGGGACCCACATTTGACTTTGCTATTCTTTTTCCCTTAACATATCTAAAGAAACTTTTACTGTCCTTGTTTATATTCCTGGCCAGCTTCCCTTCGTACTTCATCTTTTCAGCCCGTATTGCCCGTTTTGTTTTTGTTTTGTGTCCTATGAAAGTTTCCCAATCCTCTGGCTTCCGGCTACTCTTTGCTGTGTTATACATCTTTTCTTTTAGTTTTATTCTATTCCTAACTTCTCTTGTCAGCCACGGTTGCCTCCTACTCCCCTTCGAATCTTTCTTGCTTTTTGGAATGAAATGATCCTATGTCTTCCAGATTATGCCCAGAAATTCCAGCCATTGCTGTTCCACCGTCATTCCTGCTAGTATCCCTTTCAAGTCTACCTTGGCCAGCTACTCTCTCATGCCTTCATAATCCCCTTTGTTCAGCTGCATCATTGCCACTTCCGATTTAACCTTCTCCTTCTCAAATTGCAGATTAAAACTCATCATATTATGATCACTACCTCCAAGCGGTTCCTTTACCTCGAGTTCTCTTATCAAATTAGGTTCATTAGACAACACTAAATCCAGAATTGCCTTTTCTCTGGTCGGCTCCATTACAAGCTGCTCTAAGAATCCATCTTGGAGGCACTCTACAAACTCTCTTTCTTGGAGTCCTAAACCAACCTGATTTTCCCAGTCTACCTGCATATTGAAATCCCCCATCACCACAGTGGCGTGATCTTTGTTACATGCCAGTTTTAACTCCTGCTGCAACTTACACCCTACATCCGGGCTACTATGTGGGGGTATGTAGATAACACCAATTAGTTTCTTCTTGCCTTTGCAATTCCTCAACTCAATCCACAGTGACTCTACCTCGTCAGTCCCTATGTCTTCCCTCGCAAGGGACTGTATTCCATTACTCACCAGAAGAGCTACCCCCCCCCCCCCCTCTGCCCACCTGCCTGTCCTTTCTTTAGGATGTATAACCCCGAATATTAAGTTCCCAGACCCGATCCTCCTGCAGCCACGTCTCGGTCTGAAGAAGTGTCTCGCTCCGAAACGTCACCCATTCCTTCTCTCCAGAGATGCTGCCTGTCCCGCTGAGTTACTCCAGTATTTTGTGTCTACCCCCAAAAAGAGTAATCTGGTATTCAGAGTAAGCTTCAACAAACTGAACTTCCATTTATAAACAAGAGGGGGAACGTAACATAAATGCAAATCTCGGGATTTCTCTACTTTTGGGGGCTCTATAGCTTAGTCATTAAATGATTGAAATCGTAGGACAGGGACCAAGATCTACCCAGCTTAATCCCACCTTCCACTAAATCCCATAGTACTGTAGTTCATTTTTCAAGTACATATCCCAGCACTTTAAAAGATGAAGGTTACCGCAACTTTCAATCGATCAGTTCCAGATCTCTGCAACAACAAAAATCCCTTTTCACTGTACTCTTCCTTAGGTTCCCTCCCAATGTTATGTTAAATCAATGCCCGCTGTTCACTGACAAAGCTGTTTAAGGAAATAGGCCTCAGAAATAACAAAATGTTACTGCACAAAAAAGGAGATCCAAGAGCAAACCAGTCAGTCCCGCTTCTTTGCCTTCTACCCATTGTCCTGCAAATTCCTTTTCAAGTACTTATTAAGATCCTATTTTAATGCAGAATTTGAATGCGCTTACTCCCAGTCCTGGTTGTGCATTCATAACTAAACATCTACCACATCAAGTTTTTCTTTCACTTTTGATTCTTTTCCCAATCGCCTTCATTCTATAGATCATACTCCTTGACAAATGTAAAGTATTCACTTAGTATCTCAAATAAGCCTTCTCCTTTAGCAGATTACCTTTTGACCATTGATCACCCCGACATTTCCACTTACAATCCTTCCTCTCTGATTATATGCTAAAACTGCTTTTTTTTTAAAAAGAAATCGCTGCATATTTGATGTCAACCTTTTCTCATTTGCTGTCCTTGTCCCTCTGAACGCTGCTCTGGACGTTCTATAATTCTGGGTCTCCCTTGTTTCATCAATCTCACATTTTCCTGCCTAAATTAAACAAGCCCCTCAGTTAATACCTCCCTCGGACTCTTGTGTTCCAAAGAAAGCACTACAATCAGACACAAAAAGCTGGAGTAACAGCGGGACAGGCAGCATCTCTGGAGAGAAGGAATGGGTGACGTTTCGGGTCGAGACCTCTCTTCAGACTAGTTAGGGAAAAGGGAAACGAGATATAGACGATGATGTAGAGAGGTAAAGATGAATGAAAGATAGCAGGAAGAATCAGAGAAGCAGCGAGAGAGGGTGGTGCAGAACTCTCGTCGGTTCCTTCCTACACATAAACAATTAGGATATCTTTCTGCATTTCTGGCAATTTGGTAAGGGCTTTGTTAATAGTGACTGCAGATGATGGACGGGGGGAGTCGCAACCCCAAATGTCCTCTGTCATTTCCCTCCACGGATGCTTTCTGATCTGCTAAGTTCCTTCAGCAGTTTGTTTTTTAACACTATCTCGCCTGTATCCTCTTCAGTGACCAGAACTTTACCACAAAGCGATTTTGTTGAATGTCACTCAAACTGATTTTTTTACACCCGTTCACGGCCTTATCATCCATTTGTGACAGAGTCCACGACTGTACATGAAACTCTACACGAATTTCTCTCACAATCTCTCCACTTTCTCAATGCTGTCAAGAAATTGACCCTTTGCATGTTTTGACCCCTGGAATCCTCTTTCCCAGTTAAACTACATAGAGTAGAGTGTATGATTTTATTTTCAAGTCGACTGAAATTAGCTTATTACTCAAATAAGCCTTCTCCTTTAGCAAAATACTTTTTTACCATTGATCGCCCCGACATTTCCACATAATCCTTCCTCGCTGAATACATGTCTGAACTGCATTTTTTTTAGAACTCCCTGCATATTTGATGTCGACCTTTTCTCATTCAGACCCCTCTTCAGACTAGTTAGGGAAAAGGGAAACGAAATTTTAAACACCAAGATAAATAACTCAAACAATCCACCTGCTCTGACCACAGGACGCTTGGAAACTGCATAATGAAATTACAACTGAAGCCGTTGCAAAAGCAACCTCCGGCTTCCCGGCAACGGCCGAACTCCACATTTCCACACGCATCGAGGCTTTAAGTCGGGCACTGCAGAGCAACTCACCAACTTGGTAGCTCGATACGGTCCCGGCGTTATCCTGCTCTCCATGATCTTCACGTCCACAGTGCGCTCCGCTTCAACTGAACCCCTGCCAGAACCCCTTGCACTGTGCACCGCTGCCCGACCCCGTGTTACCCACTCCCTGCCCGTGTACCACTTGCACTGTGCACCTCTCCCCTGCTCCGGGGACCGGTTTCGTCGCTCACTGTCCGTGTACCCGGTCCCAATGCTGCCTCTGCCCCGAGCAGCTCTCTCAGCCCTGTGCACTCCCGCCCCGCCGCTCACTCTGCTCCGATCTCCTGCCCAGAGCGGGCGGCTCACACTGCCCGATGAACTCCTCACTCCCTCTGCGCTGCGCTCCCCCCCCTCCCCTCCTGCACTACCCGCTCACTTCCCCTCCCCCTGCACTCCCCCGCTCACTCCCCCCCACCCCTGCACTCCCCCGGCTCCCCGCTCACTTCCCCCCACCCCTGCACTCCCCCGGCTCCCCGCTCACTTCCCCCCACCCCTGCACTCCCCCGGCTCCCCGCTCACTCCCCCCCCACCCCTGCACTGCACGCTTACCCCCCCCCCCCCCCCCGCCGCCCGTTAGCCGTTACCCTCCATCCGCCTCGTGTGTGGAACCCGAGCCAGTTTAAATCTGGGGGAACTAGGAGAAACCGTGCTCTGATTGGGCAGCGACAGCAGCCCCGTGACACGCTTTGATGCCCTTATAAGGAGGCGGTAACCAGGGGCGACCGGCTTGTGCAGGGCTCGCGACCAGTGAGAGTAGACGAAGCGCTGAGTCGGCGGGAGCGGGAGCGGAGGGTGGCGCGCGGTTGCTGGGCGCTGCGCCACAAGCCACAACCTGTATGCACAACATTCTACCCCCTCCAACCGTTTTTGAAAATATTGAACGCAAACGAAACGCCTCCTTGCTGAGGCACGTACAAACTCTTTCTTGATGTCACATCACATATTCATGTTCTCCCGCTGAGTTACTCAGGAATTCTATGCATCTTTTCCAGGTCCTTAGTCTAGCAATGTTGCAACATTTTGAGATTTTAAAAATCAAGTCTGCAATTTATCCCATCAGATAAAGCATAAAAAGAAGTTTAATTTGACACCTAATTCACTTTCATATCTTCAGTATTAAACAAAAGCTGTGATCGAGGACAGTCAAAAGCCCATAACTTTCTTAAAAATTAAGAGAACTGAAAGAAATTTTCAGTTATTATAGATTGAAGTATTCTGAAACAAATATGAAACAATCTTACTTGGATGACCTGAAATTAAAGCATATAATTAGTTAGTTACCTAATTGTAGCCAATTACAAAATTCAATTACCACATCTAAACATCTATCCATTTCTTAAGAAAAGATTAACATTTTTAAATAGCTTAAGTGTCCAAATAACATTCACACAAGAATTCACAATATAACATAATTTTTAAATCTCATTGTCATGAATTTATAGGCCAAATGAAAGGAATTTAGTGTTTAATTCCCGTAAATTAATGGCCATTTAAATCATCTTGCGAGTGGGATTTTGAGGAACGCGATCGATTGGAATGTTGCGGTTTGCAGTGAATTTGAACCCCATATCGGCAGGAAAAATACTGCCGGTTCGTATGGGTCCTAAGTCACCTTTTCGCAACTTAAAATTTGGATTAAAGGCATCCTCGGTATATCGGTGGGGGCGCTGCAAGCCGGCAGCCCTGCTAGCAGCGTGTCAGTTTTTTTATTTTTTTATTTAGTGTGTTTAAATGTATGTTTTTAATGTTTCTCGGTGTGTTTTGTGTGTGGGGGTGGGGGGGGGGGGTAAGGGGGAATCCGTTTCGGCCGCCTCCTCCACGGAGAGGCGACTTTTTCTATGTCGCCTCCCCCGTGGCCTAACAACGAGGATCGGTGCGGCCTTTCCCGGAGACGCGGCTGGGGCTTCAGCAGCAGGCGCAGCGCAGACCCTCGGCGTGGAGGGAACGAGCCCTCGGAGGGGAGCGCTCAGTTTCGCTGGTCTGCAGAGCTCCAGCAGGCGCGGCTTCCGCAGCCCGGGATCCCTCTCTGGGGACCCGGGGGAAGAAGAAGCTTCCACTCCGACTGCCGGCCCGCGGCCAACTTCTACCACGGGCGCGGCGTGGACTTACTATCAGGAGCGGGGTCCCTCGCCGGGGACCCCTGGAGGGGAGCTTCGACTTTGACTGCTGGCCCTGCGGTCTGCGGTGCTTCTGGCTGCGGCGCGGCGGGAACTTTAAATCTTCAACCGCCGGCCTGCGGCCTACACCAACCTGAAGCCGCGGTCTCCGGTGGGGAAGGCACCGATTCAGGACTTACCTGGACTTTCATTCATCTGGATGCCCGCAGCGACGGCTGCGGAGGGTTGAGTTCCCGACCACGGGGGAAAATGGAGGACTGGCCAAATTTTGTGCCTTCCACCACAGTGATGAATGCTGTGGTGGATGTTTGTGTTAAATTTTTATTGTGTTTTTGTGTGTTCTTTCTCATTGTACCGCTGCTGGCAAATTCATTTCACTTGCACTTTATGTGCAATGTGACGAATAATACCGTATTGTATTGTATCCTAAGAAGCACGTTTATATGTAAAATAAACGGCTTTCCTTTACCTGTCTCGTGCGGGAATCCGTCCCCGTTGTCGGCGTTCACGGCATTAGAAGCTGATTTTTATTTTACTCCCGCGCTAAAATTGTCCAGCGATTAAAAAAAAATTCACAGAACGGCCGTCGGAACAAATCTTCAGCAAAAGCTTGCACCCCGAGAAAATATATCCAGGACAGGTAGGAGAAAAACTGCATTTGAACTCCACAGATTCACCACCCTCTGTCTAAAGAAATTAAGTTTCAATGAGACCACCCCATCCCTCCCTTCTAAACTCCAGCAAGTAGAGGCCCCGAGCCATCAAACACTCTTTGTACGTTATCCTGAGATCATTCTCGTACAGCTCCTCCAGACCCGCTCCAACACCAACACATCCTTCCTCCAACATGGGACCCAGAACTGCTCACAATATTCCAAATGAGGTTTGACTAGTCTTCTAAAGCCTCGGCATTACATGCTTGGTTTTATTTTCTAGTCCTCACGAATGTTAAAAAAGAAATTAATGCTGACCGACCTATTATATCATGCGTCTTCAATAACTCTGAAACCTCATCCTTAATGGACAGTGGAGACATTTTATTGCATGTTTCCGGGTGTATTGGCACCAGCAGGTCACACTTCATCACATTATCATTTAGTTTCTAGCATAGAACCCTGCCAAATAGCATTAAAAATGAATGTAATGTCCCAAATTCATTGATAAGATTTTCATTGGCATTGGTGTGAAAAACAAGCTGCATTAAAGATCCAATCGCAGTAAACCTTCATCTGGGGCCTGACCTTTACAAAAACTGCTCTTATGTGCTCATAGATTACTCTGTTCATACAGAACAGACAGTTCCTTGGATTTTCAATCACTTCTCTGCAACCAAAATTAACTACAATGTGATGTGCTATGACTCCTTTTTATGGATAACAGACATGCAATAGGTGTACTTCCCAGCCACTACAAGCACCCATGGGACAGTGCAACAGGAAACAAAAGGGTTTATCACTGATAATCTTCCAGCCCAGCCAGAATTTACAGAAAATTGCATTTACTGCAATTTTCAGGAGTGTATTATTGACATGGGCAACACTTCTATAAAGCCGCATTCAATTACATGAGGGGATAGTGGAGGCAGAGACACTAACATCATTTAGAATGTATCTAGATGAGCACGTGAATCACCAAGGAATAATAGTCTTAAAAATGGGATCAGTAGACATCGCCACTCAATGGTCAGCGCTGACGTAGTGGATAAAGTGTCTGATTGCTCCCCATGACACCCATAACCTAAAAACCAAAATACAATCCCAAATGTATATTGTGATATACTTTGCTTCACCATCTTACTCAATTTCCTGGTCCAAGGAAAATTTCAGTTTACAGATGCCGATTCATGTCATGTCTGAATGTTCATTAAGGTTGGTAACTCCTTGCTCTCGAAAAACAGCATAATCTACTTCTTCAGTCCACAGGATCAAGCAGGCCAAACACACATTACTGCTGCCATTGTGGGTTTCCGTAAAGTTTAGATATTTGGTTTTTACTGCTGCGATTGACAACCAATAAATGTTCCTTAACATTAAGGGAGTACATTCAACTTGCAATTGTTTCAATAGATTTTTCCAATGATCATTTCAGCGCACATGTATCGTTCAGTCCAGGGATATTCAGGCCAGGGAGAAGGGTTATCCCCCATTCTAATGCTTGTTCATTGCATTCAAAGTTAAAAATACACAAACTGAGCAGATACAATCGGATCTCTACTAGGACATTAATGATGAGCACAAAATGCTGCTGAAAAATGATTCCTCACTTTGCACCCAGAGGTAAATTGAGGGCATTTAGTAGTGGGGGGTATCATTCTTTGCCGTAATCTGCTGTGAACTGTGTGATTTTGCCATCAGTTCAACCATTGTCTATCATGATGGAGCTGGACAAAGCAGTAGCCAAGCAAAAGCAGCAGGAATGAAATGCAGCAAGTTGATTATGTGGAACCAAGCGCAAGAACACACTCAAACTGCACCTCTATCAAGAAACCCTCCGAGTGTTCTGTGTTTCATTTAAAAAAAATGCAAAGTGATACAATAAATTCAGCTGTAGCCAAACCGCAAATATGTACAACTTCAATGTACAACTCTGCCTCACCCGCTGAGTTTCTCCAGCATTTTTGTCTACCTCCAGCATCTGCAGTCCTTTCTTATACAACTTCAATGAAGTCGCAAAGCTGTAAAAAGGTTGCCAACATTCTCCTCATAAACAGACTAAATTTAGGTTCAATTCTTAATCTCAGCAAGTAGGGCTGACTCAAACCAAAAATACAAATCTGTAGTGCAAATGTTAATGTTATTCAGCATTATCCATATAGCCTTAAATTTTCATGCCAATGTCTGCTGCATCCTAAATTTATACAAGATTGAAAATCATCACGACAATCAATTCTCCTCATAAACAACCTTTCTTAACATATATTGCACTTAAGAATACCAGCAATCAAATACGCTTAGATTCTTAGATCAGGTCACAGAAGCTATATTTAAAGCACAAAAAAGTGCACTTAATATTCTCCTTACCATTCAATGGATTACTTGTTCAGTTGCAAATGATCAGCAATCATACTCAGACGACATCTTGGATGCACATGGCTCCATCAAAATGGCTCCATCAAAAGGTACATTTCTGTTTAGTGAGCAAGACTCATATATCGCTTATTCCAAGTATTCACGTGAATTTCAAAGATCACGTGATCGTTAGGAATGGAAAAGAAAGCCATTTCAACCTTTTTCTGGTCCATGTGTGGCTCATTTTAGCACTAGGATTTTCAGATTATAATGGAGTGTGGGAGGAAGCTGGAGATCCCGGAGAAAACTCAAGCAGATCATAGGGAGAATGTACAAACTCCGTACAGACAACACCCATAGTCAGGATCAAACCCAGGTCTCTGGCGTTGTAAGGCAGCAACTCTACCATTTTGCCACTGTGCCGCCCTCAGGTCGTGTCTCAGGTTTCCATTTTATTCCAAGAATTACTCTTCAGATCAGATCTTAAATGTTCGAAGTAATCTCAAACAAAATTACAAGTACAGACTCGGACAAAAGATTCAACAGTAGTTTCAAAAAGCAAATTGGATAAAGTAAAGATTCCAGGGATTCAGACTTGACTTCAGGGGAATATAATTAACTTTTATGCTCTTTAAAACAGCCAATGGATTAAGCGTCTCATTTTGCTATTCTTGGAATCCTACCAAATCAGATTCAACACTAATCATTTCTCTCATCAGTTCTGCCAAGAGCCAGGGTGGGTCTGTGAACATCATGCATTATGTAAACATTTCCTCAGCACAACTGATATCTGCAAGAATATGTAATTATGAGACTTGCTTTTTTTTCCCCCAGTTCAAATGGTCAGACTGGAAAATTCCTTGCATTTTAAAATCACATGGTTCACCCAATTATCTTTTTGCCCCTGCAACAGCCAAGCCATTAGATTTAGTTTGTTTCATTTACAACACTATGTGGTATCATAGACAGTGAAGATGGTTAAATCAAGAATGACAGTGGGATCCTGATGACCTGATGAATGGATAATGAAGTTTAATTCAGATGTGCAATGTGGTGCCCTGGAGAGTGCTGTAGAGCAGAGGGACCAAGGAGCATAAGTGCCTAACTCCTAAAAAGTAGAGTTGCATCTCCTTAGAGTGGTGAAGAAATCTTTAGCATACGCACTTTCATCAATCAGGGAACAGAGTATTGAAGATAGGATGTTATGCAACAGCTCTAAGAGATGTTGCAGAGCCCCTGCGAGTATTGTGTCCATAGGAAGGATGTCATTGGGATGGAGCGTGCAGAGATACAAGGATACTGCCTGGACTTGAGGGCCTGAACTCTGGAGAAATTAGGCAGGTTTGGATTTTATTCCTTGGAATGTAGAATGCCTCCCACATTCCTTGGCATGTAGGAGGCATTTTAGAGGCATATAAAATCATGAGGGTAAGAGATAGAGTGAATGCACAGAATCGTTTTCCCCAGGGTAAGGGAAATCAAGAACTCTAGGGCATAGGTTTACGGCAAGGGAAGTCAATTAAATGGGAATCCAAGGGGCAACTTTCTTCACATAGAGGTGGTGGGTATATGAATTGAGCTGCCAGCTGAATTGAAGTCGGTGCAATACCAACATTGTAAAGACTTTTGGACAGGTATGTGGATAGGAAAGGTTTAGAGGGACATGGGCCAAACACAGACAAATACAATAGGCCCATCTAGATGAGCCATCTTCATCAGCATGGATCATTTGGACCGAAGGGCCTCATTTTCAAGCTGTGCGACAAAACTGCTGTTAATTTAAACACTTGGATTACATTCAGTGCCACATGGCAAGTAGAGGGTAAGGAAAACTGGTTATTGCAGGCAGAGTTGAAGAAAGCAAGAGTGTTTTATTGTCATACTAGACTGTTTTATTGTCATACTAGACCAAGGGGGACCCGTTGGGTCCCGTCCCCTCAACGCACGGTTGCGGGGGGGGCGGGCCTGCAGCATCACACACACTAACCACCCCCTACTCACACACGGAGGGGGGAGAGGAGGGGGGAGAGAGGAGAGAGAGAGGGGGGAGAGAGGGGGGGGGGGAGTTGTTGTGCTGGCACCATTTGGTCAGTACAGATCACAAGAGGGTTCTAGATGTATAGATCATTGGGATCATTTTTGAGGAAACTGTCACCCGTACAAGCCAGAAATGTATTGGAGCTGCAATTGGCCCAACATTCTTGCACGGATATTTGCTAGAGCCATTAGCAAGCATTTAAACTAATTTGGCATGTGAACAGGATACAGGTAGCAGCATTGTAATATTAAATCAAGGAGTCTATTATTGTAATAAGGAGGGAGAATATCTGAGAACCAATTCATTCATATGGGTGTTCAGAAACAAAAAAGGCGATTGCATTGCTTGGGTTGTACTACAAGCATTGTACACAATGTTGGGTTGCAAGCTACCCAAGAGAAATACAACGTGCTGTTCCTCCACTGTGCATGTGGCCTTACTTTTAGTTGAAATACAGCGCGGAAACAGGCCCTTCGGCCCACGCCAACCAGCGATCCCCGCACATTAACACCCACTAGGAACAATTTTTACATTTACCAAGCCAATTAACCTACAAACCTGTACGTCTTTGGCGTGTGGGAGGAAACCGAAGATCTTGGAGAAAACCCACGCAGGTCACAGGGAGAAGGTACAGACTCCGTACAGACAGCACCCGTAATCAGGATCGAACCCGGGTCTCCGTCACTGCATTTGCACTGCACTGCAATTCTACCACTGCGCCACAGTGACCTAGCAGTGAAGTCCAGGATAGAAAAATCAGTGTGGCAATGTGATTAGCTACTGGGAGATCCAACAAGCCTTGGTGGACTGAGCGCAAGTGTTCCGTGAAAACTGTTGTCTAGCCTATACTTGGCATTACTGGTGTAAAGGAAAACATGCAAACTTGTATCTCACCTGGAAGGCCTGCTGGATTCCCTGGATAGAAGCGAGGGAAGAGCAATAGAGACAGGTGTTGTCCTACGGTTGCAGGGGAAAGTACCTGGGGAGGTCGGAAAATGAGCAAACCAAGGAGCTGGAGACAGCATGCTCTGCAGAAAGCAGTAGGGATGGGACAATGCGACTGGTGTTACCCACTTTAATTCCTATCCCATTCCTATAGTGACCTTGCCATTTGGGCCACCTCCATTCCGAGAGTGAGCTACATGAAAATCTCTCCAAAAACCAATCAGCGCAAACAGTGGCTGAGCAACCATTTCTTAAATTTAAAGTTTCAAATAAGTGATTTCTGCTGGATGAGCACAGATGACAAAATATCACATTTTAATTGTATATATTCAAGGATGTACAAAAAGAAATTGCAAGTATTACCATTCATAAAATTACAATTCATTTAGAAACACTTGCAGAGTGGAATACAATATGGTTCTTGTGTTAAAAAATCTGAAAAACCTCAAGGTGCAACTTAGTGGACCCATCATAGTTTTCCTTCAGAATATTTCCATCTGTACCTGCCCTTCCACCAAATATGATTTCATATTTGAAAATATTTCATTGTTTTTTACTTTGGAAAATAGTAGAGTTTAAAAAAAGCAACATTCAACCCTCTTCAGATACATTATCAATTTCCTGTTTACTCTTCCACCAGTTCATGCATCATTTCATTCTTCCATTGTGAATATCCAGCTTGTGATATGGTACCTCCCATTAAACAGCAATTGGAGTTAGATAGTTCCAAGTTGAAAATTAACTATGCATTTAGGTGTTATTCATTATTATATTTTGTAAGTAGTTAAATTCACTCCAGTGTCATCTATAAAAAAAGCTTTGACAACTTCTTGCATTATGCTTTTTAAAGTGTTACACAAACTTGGCTGAGGAACGTACATTTTCCAGTGTAGAAATTGACCTGACTGCCGAAAGTAACTCTTAACCCAAGATGAAAAGAATATGGAGATGTGATTTGACATAGTATCAAAGCAGCAAAGAGAATGGTATAATTTGACTAAATTAAAGGATCTAACCAAGTTGAAACAGGCAATCATTCCTTGAAGTACAATATTTCATTATATAGAATGCACCAAAAAAACGGATTAAAAAAAAAATTAAGATTAAGACTAGAAGTAAAAGTTTCCGTTTCCCTTTAATATCCCAAACACCATTTTTTTGCCCTTCACAAAAATAGTAGCCAAACAAAAATATTTAAAACTAAGGGAGGTGCAAGGTTCGGGCTGGGGAGTAGAATATAAAGCAAGTTTAAAAACATGCTATGTGCCCCTTAAAGGCATAATGTTCATTCAAATAAGACAGTTGTGCGAAGGTGAACAGGCAGTTAGGCACCATGTTTCTAAGAAGTACTTCTCAAAAGGAGACTCTCCAGTTATTTTAATCAAAGGCCATGAGAACAAAATATCTTTTCAGCAAACTGCTGCTCAAGGTTTTTTTGAGCCTTTCCTAAAAGTGCACACTTCTGTGAATGTTATACATTGATTCATATCCCAAACAGCAAATCATTGAACTGAAAATGATTGACTTAATTACCTTATTGTTTTCAAATTTTAATTCTGGTCCCCCAAATTGCTTGCAGCTTTCTAGTTTTAAAATCTCAGCTTCTGCATCTTTTAGGTCGGAGGTGGGTAATTAGAAGTTGGCCTGGTAATGCCATCCATCCTTTTAGTAATAAAAGGACACTGCAGTAAAATCAGTTACATTGTGGCCGTGCAAAGGAAACTGATGCAAAATTAAAGCCATCCAACTGCATCCCTCCTGCCAAACCACCTGGACCAAAATATTAATCTGCCACTGGTAGAGCTTCCAGTTCAATATCCACAAAATTAATTTGCATCATTTTACACAAACATAATCAAGAAGGAGGAAAGGAAGCACACAAGCTGGACATCTACAACACAAATGAGTTTAACATAGCAAAGCAGCTAGTTAGAGGCACATCACATTCTAAAGAGGTTTGATTTAATTTACAAAATTTGCAGCTACATGGTAGCATGCATTAAGACAAATCAACTTCAGAGACATCAATCACAAAAGTAGCTGCCTATTACCCACTCTTTTTTTTTTAAAGTATGCCTTCGACTACACTGTCAAATGTTTTTTAATTTCTGCCAGGTACATCGTATTTAAATTCCAGTTAATTATTTTCACTGCTCTTCAATTTGTTCGTTGTGTTCTTTGGCAATCTTTGACCTCGTGTGTATGCATAGTACCAGAAGTTCAGAAATAACAGCATGAAACTAACTCCATATAGCCATATTACATAGAGGAAGACTGGATACTGGTATGGGCAGTTTTTCATGAGGAAGAACTGTCCAATATGAACTGTAATGATCGTAAACTGGATCTGAAAGCAAAAGAAAAAATGTCAGTTCGTCTTAATTTTTGGTAAACCATTAAAAAAAAAAATCCATTTAAATAGAATTGCAGATTTAAGAATGGCTCCAAGTAGCATTTAAGTCTACAGTTTTGAAGGTCCACTTCTCAAAAACAGAACTAAGCTATATTATGAGACCCAAAGGTAGACAAAAATGCTGGAGAAACTCAGCAGGTGAGGTAGCATCTATGGAGCAAAGGAAATAAGCAACGATTTGGGTCGAGACCCTTCTTCAGACTGATGTCTTCAGACAGACTGATGAGACCCAAAGATCAGATTTGATCAGAGAATTTTTGCGCAGGTATACTTTAAGACTGGTCATTCGGAGGACAAGCAATATCACCATTCCCCGTTACACACAGGTCTGAAAAATGATCAATAAACAGCCAAGGAATTTCAATAACAGATACTCTCCTACTCATCAATTTCTGCCACAGAACAGGAACAGATCTCAGCAAATGCTAACGTCAACAAACCCAAAGAATGGCCTTCGGGAACATTTGGTATCTGGAGGTCAGGGGGTGGGGGTAAGGAAAGTCCAGAAGCCTCTGTGTAAGAAAGATGTTTAAATATATCCTGCCATATACTCTGGTGAAACCAAATAGGCAATCTTGAGATTATTTAGTGCCTGCAAATTGTTTAGAGTGCCACACAGTCAAATCAGAGGAATAATGAACAGAAACATCTCCTTTGGCCCAACTTGTCCATGACAACCAAGTTGCTTAACCAAGCAAGACCCACTTGCCTGCACCAAGCAAAATACCACTCCAAACCTTTAACCATGCAGTTATCCTAATGTATTTTAAATGTTGTAATCGTACCTGCCTCAATTAATTCCTCTGGCAGCTCATTCCATGAACACACCACCTTCTGCAAAAACATTGCCGGTCAGCTCACTTTTAAGTCTTTCCCCTCTCATCTTAAACCCTTGCCCTCTGGGTTTTGATTTCCATATTCTAGGTGAAATAAAGAGTCTGGTTGTTGACCTTATCTTCCAACCCCCCTCCCACTTGTGATTTTATACATCACAGTCACCCCTCAGCCCATGTGCTACGGAACAAAGACCCTGCTTATATATATCCTCTCCGTGTAGCTCAAACCCACCAAATCTAGTATCATCCTCACATTTTTTCTTCAATCCTTCCGGTGTGATGGCATATTTCCGCTGGCAAGGTGACCAGAACTGTACACAGTACTGTAAATGCGGACTTACCATGATTTAAGCTACAACATGACATCCCAAATCCCGCACTCAACTTGACTGATAATGGCAATGTGCCACACGGTTTCACCACCCTGTCAACCCATGCCACCAGCTTCAGGGAACTGCATACCTGCATCCTTGGGTCTCTATTCTACAACACACCCTGCATTTTTTGAACAATCCTTCCTTGGTGTGCCCCATCAAAACAAAACACCTTGTATTCATTAAAATCAAAATGTATTTGCCATTCCACAGCATATTGGACCAGTTGATCAAGATCCCGTTGCAATTGTAGATAACCTCAACTGCCCGCTATACCACCATTTAGTGTCTTCCACAAACCTATTAACCATGCCACCTATATTTACATACAAATCATTAATACAAGTAACAAGCAAATGTGGACCCAGCCACAACCCCTGTGGTACACCATTCGTTGCAGGCTCCAGCTCAAGAAACAAGCCTCTGCCACCACCTTCAAGCCAATTTTGTATTTAATAGGCCAGCTTGCCCTGGATCCCACGTGATCCAATCTTCCAGATCAGCCTAACATTTGGTATAAAGGACTTGATAAAGTCCATAAAACAATTTCTACCACATTGCCCTCAATATTCTTGGTCATATCTTCAAAAGCAATGCAATTTCTCCATGCACAAAACCATGATTACCATTCCTGATCAGTCCTTGGCTTACCAGGTGCATATGTCCCAAAATCGCTTCCAGCGACTTGCCATTATTGATGCAAGGCTCACCAACAAGTAGTTCCCAGGTTTCCATAAATAGAAGCACAATACTAGCCACCCTCCAATTTTCTGACACCTCATCATGACAATTGATGACCTTCACCAGTGGCCTGACAATTTCTAGGATACATTTTGATCGAATACCAGGAATCTATCTACCTCGAATGTGTTTTAAGACCTCCAGCACCTCCAACCGTCAAACAGGGTGGAACCAAGCCTTTTGGCCCTACCTCCCTACACTGACCAACGTGCCCCATCTACATTGGCCCCACCTGCCTGCAGTTGGCCCATATCTAACCCATCCTATCAATGTACCTGTCTAAATGTTTTAAAAATTGCATTTCTTGAACATTTGTGTAATGTGGACTCTTCACACCATCACTCGTATCTTTGAACATCCAGGCATCCACCTATTTCTCCATAGTAAACATGAAATATTTAACACATCACTAATCTCCTGAGCTGCCACATATAGAAGACCGTTCTCTTTCTCAACTCTTTTGTATTAATATCTATTGGATTATTTTTAACCTTATCTACCAGATCTATCCAATGTCCCTCTTCAACCATTCTGGTTTCTCTCCCAAGTGTACCCTTCAAGGTATTCAATGACTTGAACCTAGTTGCCTATACTCTTATGCTGTCTATGCACTTCAAAACTCCTGCTCTGACATGCTCCAACCTGTGGTAAAGCACTTTGTTGATCATGGTGTTAAATAATTACACTACCATGGATTATTCAATGACGAATAACTTAAAGGATAGGCAAAAACTTGTTATACATCATTATGACCACAGCTTGTAAATTGTTAGTACATTTTAATCCCATTAATTCAATTATTTTTAAGTCAATACTTTGTAAGAAAGATTGAATGTTCTATGCAGACTTAAGCATTTCCAATTTGCCTATCAATTTTGATTTGTGTTCCCGTTCCACCAGAACAATGTTTTTATTGAGGAATTATAGAAAAGACTGAATAGTGTATAATAGGCAATTAAACTATCAGAGTGTTGCTGCTTTCACAATTCAGTTTGCCACGGGAAAATACCAGTATACCAGCTGACAGCAAGAAATACAGGATAGGTTAAAACCCACAACATTTTCAGACATATATTACTCTCTAGTAATGGTTTTACACCACTAGTCCCTTAAATATGACCATTTCTAAATCCTCTGAGAAAGTTTGGATTGTCAATAAATGCAGCTTTTCCAATGTCAGTCAATGACAAAATTAAAAAACCTACCAACTGAACTGCAGTCATGTACTTTTTCCACCATAAATACTTCTGGTACTGTTGTCCCAATGCAGATAAACCATAATATGAATACATGAAAACATGTACTATGCAGTTCACAAGAGCATGAAATGTTCCGAGACCACCTGTATGGGCAAGAAAAGGCAGATATAGAACTAAATTGGATTGGTATTGTAAGGATACAGAGCTTATGAAAAGGTACATGCTAGTATCCGAGTACATGCTGGTATTTGAATATGTTTTGCAGTACAAAATCCTCAAAAAACACCAAACCTAATATAATCTTTTGCTTAAAAAAAATTAAGTCATACAAAACATTATGATCAATTTGTTCATCAAAAAAGTGTTTAATGTATAGATTATTTGTACACAGCAGTATGGCTTGGTTTGTTCCCTTTATTCACCCATCTACATTTGCTGATTATAGGTCCTGCAGTAATTTAATACTTCATCAGAGAACTAACTTTGAATTTAGCAACCACAGAAAGAGTCTTGCGCCACCCAATGGTATCATGCATAATAAAACTTTGCTGGAATCTGTACCTCCAAAGATGGCAAATCTTGCCATTAACTACAATAGATTAAAGGCCCGTCTCACGAGTCTGCGGTGATACAGGAAGTATCTACCGCTCGTGGACCGCCAGAGACCGCGGGTTCGGTCAAACGCCCACCGCCGAGGCCGTGCGGCGTTGGTCCCAACACCGCACGGTGCTCACAAAAAGTCAGCACTGCTTAAAAATAATTTCTTACCGCACAGCCACCGCCAGTGAGGCATGAGTGCGGCACGGTCACCTCCACAGCCGCCGCCAGTGCGGCACGAGCGCCGTGAGTGGAACTCTCACTGCCGCAGCCTCCGCCAGTGAGGCACGTGTGCGGCACGGGCGCCGCGATCAGCACTACCGCCGCCACAGCCCCACTTGCTTTATTAGAAAGCAAATTTCTATAACACCGCAAGCTCGTGGGACCGTCCGTACTCGGCGCTCTCGGGGTTGACGTGCGGTCCCCTCTTCCGGTGACGCCGCGCTTCACCGCCAATGACCGCAACACCATGAGACAGAGCCCTTAGTGTTCCTAAGATGAACACTTAGAAAAATTTACAATTACAATCTTAAAAAAGACTATTTGTAACAATTAATTTTCTGAGGATAGACAAAATGTTGGAGTAACTCAGCAGGACAGGTAGCATCTCTGGAGAGAAGAATGGGTGATTTTATGTGTCGAGACCCATTCTTCAGAGTCAGGGGAGAGGAGACTAGAGATATGAAAGGGTAAGGTGTGAAAATGACAGATCAAAGCACATGTTGATCATGGAAAGGTAGAATGGCTCTCGACAATATATAGGAGTCCACACTGGAACAGCAGATACAGTAGATGAAGGTGGAGGAAGTGCAAGTGAACCTGCCTCACCTGAAAAGACTGTTGGGGGATACAGTAGATGAGGTTGGAGGAGGTGCAAGTGAACGATACAGTAGTTGAAGTTGGAACCTTAGACCAAGCACAGGCTCGCCGATTGTTTCGCTGAATACCTCTGCTCAGTCACCCTAAACCAGGGGTTGGCAACCTACGGCCCCCGGGCCGAATGCGGCCCGTAACCCGAAATCATCCAGCCCGCAGGCATATTTTTCCCAGTAATTATCCGGCCCGCAGACGTCCGTCATCTCCAGTACCCCCCGGGCCCCGGCGCGGTGACGGAAGGAGGCCTGCGCTGGCGGCCGCCGACCTCTGGCTGTACCGCATCCTGCGCAAAGCTGCCGGCACAGCCTCGCACCTTCCGTGTCTGGGCTTCACTGTCGGGATCAGGGTTGTCAATACGCCATGGACGAGTGAGTGCGAGTATTTGAGCCGCCGCCTTTAGGACAGAGCCAAGGCAATGTTCATAGGTACGCCATGTTCATGAGTGCCCGTAACTAGGGTCCAATGGGTGGCGTCCTCGAAGGAGCGGGATCTATGTGAACACGTGATTTGATGCCTGCCATCCAGGGCGGGATCCATGTGTACACGTGATAGATGTGGCCCGCCATCCGCTCAGACATGCGTCCTGGCCCCTATGCAGAACCAGGTTGCCGTCCCCTGCCCTAAACCTACCTGATCTCCCAGTTGCTAAACACTTTAACTCCCCCTCTCATTCCCACACTGACCTTTCTGTCCTCGGCCTCCTCCATTGTCAATGTGAGGCCTAGCGCAAATTGGAGGAACAGCATCTCATATTTCAGTTGGGCAGCTTACTTCCAGCAGTATTAACATTGACTTCTCTAACTTCAAGTAACCCTTGCTTTTCCTCTCTCCATCCCTCCCCCTTCCCAGTTCTCCAACCAGTCATAATATCTGACTACATTTTATCTCTGTTTGCTTTGTTGTTAACTTCTCCCAGCTAACAATGATCTATTCAACATTTTCCTTGATCTTGATTTCCTTTGTCCTATTTTCACACCTTACACTTCCTTATCTACGCATCTCCCTCTCCCAACATCAGCCTGAAGAAGGGTCTTGACCGGAAACGTCACCCATTCCTTCACTCCTGAGATGCTGCCTGTCCCGCTGAGATACTCCATATAAATCACCATCGCTGGTTGTCGCATACGTTAGGAAACCAGCATCTGCAGTTCCTTCCTCTCAAATATAGTGACTCATTTAACTTCTCATTTTAAAAACAATCATAGCTGATTGGTGAATTAAGCAACGCACTCAAATAATGAGAGTTCATCGTCAATTTTACCTGGAGCAAATTTAACCCCAAACCACCAAGTGAAAGACATGATCGTATGGTGGTAGACGTGAAGAAATGTCACTTGACCATTCTTCTTTCGAAGCACAAAGAAAACCTGTACGGGGAAATCAGACGAAATTTATTCACCACTTAACCTTTTAAATCACCACAAAACACTGTTTTTGCAATTTTAAAGGTATTTTATGAAAAACAAATTCAGAGTTAAATTAAGAAACCTCAATACTTTTAATGCACAGAAAATGTCAAGGAGTTTGGGCAGGTTCTAATTAGGCAGCAAGGTGCAGTAATTCAAGAACTTTTCAATCACTATTAACAGTTTCCACCATACGAGGCATGAGCAGAACTGTCAGAGATGTGGCACAGAAACAAGTCTTTTGCCCTACATAATCAATGCAAACCATCAACCACCTATTTGCACTAACCTTACAATGATATTTTCCCTACATTACCATTCACTCGTCCACACTTGCTTGCACATTGGGAGAACGTCAGTGGCCAATTAACCTACTACCCCACACATCTTTGAAATGTAGGAAGAAACAAGAGACTAAAGATTCTCTACAGGGAATTACAGGGAGAATGTGCTTACTCACAAGGTTAGCACCCAGGGTCAGGACTGAATATTGTGGCACAGCTAAGCAGTGGCACCACAAGCAACACTACTCAGCTATGGTTGCTGCCAAGCACAATATTCAACGAGATGGTTGGCAGCTTTAAAAGAGGACACATTCTTGATACAGTTAATTCAGAACCATTACCTTAAAACCTTAACCTAATTTTATGGAACACATGATGCCAAACCTTAACTTGGTTCAATGTAATAATATCCAAGACTAATAGTTAAAGGTTCATGCAGCAAATGTCAGATGCAAAAAAGACTTCTGACCTCCTGTGATACTTACAGTGTCCAATAATTCAATAAACTTGGAGAGGTAAAAAAGCCAACAAGTCCAGGCCATCTAAAATATGGGAGCACATTAAACATTTAGTAAGAAATAAAACGTATTATTGCAGCAGTTTAATTTGTCTATCTTCATCATCTATACATTAAAACATAGGCATAGAAGGATAGTATATGGAATTACAGATTGGTAGAAGGGTATTTTATGCTTGGTAATGGTAGTGTGCTGGACTAGGACTTGTTCATCTAACATGATTAAATACTGTGGAAACCTACATCCCCATACATGCAATAATTTAAATTTAGAAATTCATTACAATTGGTTTTACACATTTGCAATTTGCCTTTCATTGCCCCTCACTCTCGCTTTAAAGAGAGCATGCATGAAAGATGAAGGCATTTTCCATAATACATACAATATGGGAATAAAGTAGAGCACACTGTCAGTGCCAAGCAGAGTACTCATTAATGGAAATTCCATTTACCACCACTTGGTCTGTAGTCTTCTGCCCTGATGATTTAACATCTTGTCAACATATTTATTCTCAGATGCCCTCTAAACCTCAGTCCTTTAGTTTAGACATCTTTGATACAGTAAATAAGATTCTTTTTTACCCGAGCAGTGTCCCTCATGATTTTGCATTTCTCTATTATTCAGACTCTCTGCAGCCCCCTCTGTTCCTACGAAAATAAACCCATCAATCCAGTCTCTCCCAACTATTCTGTACAAAAACACCTATTATTTGGTTATCCACAAACAGAACAGTTCCTGTATTAAATCAAAAGCATTGATGTACACAAACAGCAAGGGTCCCAGCATTAATCCTTATGGTACATCACAGGTCACACTTGCATTGCTCAGACTATACAATTACTGGTTCCAATATTAGTTTACTTTTCTGGCACAATTCATTGCAAATCCACATTCTTTTCTACTTGCTCCATTTCCATTGATCCCACGCATTACATTAACCTGGTCTACAACATGCTGTTCATATTACCTTCAGATTTTAAAAAGGACAGTTGAATATTGACATACCCTGAGGGCCTGCGGTGATCTAGAATAATCCACAATGTCACAACGAAATGAGTATCCTGCGGCCCAGCCAGACATAAGAAACTGTTGGTCAGGAAAGCAATACAATGTTAATCATTGGACATTAAAAAGAAAACAGTGAACATTATTTTTTATGTCTCAACTTAGTTTCCTAACAAGAATCTCTGTAAAGCAATGCTTTGAATCCACGCATATCAAAATAGACTTAGGTTTATCTATCTATCTATACATCACTAAAACTTAGGTCTTGTGCTCTTCCGGTTTGCAGGGTTTTTCTATTTGTACAAAAATAGTACGCGATAGCACAATGATTTTTTTGGCAGGCTACTCACTGTTCTCCTGTGCTGCGAGTGCAACATGTTTCGTTCCGATCGGTGGTATATGGTAAAAGTTATCAAGGTTTAAAAATCTTTTAAAACGCGCGTGTGCAGATTCCTTCAGTCAGCACCATGCAGATTGGGCTCGTCTGTCAGTCAATGCCACGGCCGGGATGGCGACGCCCCTTCCTGCCCCGCCTCACTCAAACTCCTCTCTCCCCTCCTCATAGTAACTTGTCTATCGTCTTCCCCCACCACCGCTGGGGGGAGGGGGGGGGTGTTCAGTGGAGGCCCTAGTCCCGTCTCTCTCTCCCTCATCACTCACCCCTCTCCCCCGCCCGCCCTCTGCAGTCCCGTCCCCCCGGGTCCATCCTCTGCCGGGGGGACGGGACTGCAGAGGGCGGGCGGGGACGGGCTGAGCGGCAGCTGAGCCGGAGTGGGCAGAGGGAGGGAGGGAGAGTCGGTTGCAGGGTGGCTGAGCAGTTTGCACAGAGTTTAACTCACACACACACGATGCAAACTGGTCCAATCGTCAAGTCAACAGGATCTAAACCACAGCTAACAATGAATGACCTGTGGAGGAAGGAACTGCAGATTCTGCTGTTTATGGATGGAGGGAGGGGGTGACTGAGGGTAGGGGAAAGGAGAGGGAGACGTGAGGGGAAAGATCCTGGGGAGGTGAGAAGGAAGAGGGGGGATTGAGGGAGAGGAAGGCGGAAAGTGGGGGAGGTGGAAAGTGGAAGAGGTGAGGAGAGTGGGGGAGGAGGGTGAATAAAGGGAGAGGAGGGGGGAGTGGGTGAGGTAGGGAGTGGGGAATGGAGAAGCAGGCAGTGGGAGGGGTCAGGAAGGATGGTGGGGTGAGGAGTAGGGAGGGGAAATAGAGGGATAGGATGGGGTAGGGAGGGGAGAGGAGTTATGGAGGGAGTGACTGAGGGCAGAGGAAAGGAAGGGAGGGATTGGGGAGGGGAGGAGAGGGGAAAGAGCGAGGCTGAAGAGGAGGGGGAGGGAGTGCTCGGGGATGAGGGGAAATGAGCCGTGCCTGCGTAGTTGGGGGTTATGCGTGAGTGGTGCAATAGTGTGGGGGAGGGGACGGGCCACAATGGGGGAACGGGTGAGTGGCGGAATATTGCGTTGGGGAATGGGTTGCGTTGGGGGGCCAGGCCTCCCATGTGACAGGGTCCCAACGGGTCCCACTTAGTCTAGTATTCACTAAAACCAACAAGTTTCCCCACACCATGTAGAAAATTAAATAATGATCTAGAGACAAAATTCCTTTAAATGAAATACGCGATGCTGACATTCTAGAATGCAAAGGCACCACATGTATCACTGCTAAAATATCTACAGAGATGCTGCTCCGTAAACATCTTTAGGGAAGGCGCGTGATGTTTTTGCACCTAACCCTTTATTAGAGTGGCTATTTGATTTTTTTTAACAAAGGTGTTAATGCTGAAACAGTTTCTTTCTGTAGTCGTTCTCTTTTCTTATTAGATGAAAGCATTTTGCAACTTGCTGACCCCCCCCCCGATGCTCTCATTTGTTTCCCCCCGTTCAACTCAAATTCTAGATTGTATACAGAGTACATTTGCATTTCTATCAAATATGAAAAAGTGTATATTTCTGTAGAGAATGTCTATATAGCATGCCATTTCAAACATTATCAGTTTCATAGTATTTTTTCAATATTGTTTCATCCCAAACCAAATGAATACAAGCCACCTAAACTTTACCTTCATACTTAATGGAAATGCAAATATGTAATCACAGAATCCAGAATTGGAGTTGATGTGAGAGAGAAAAAAAAATTAGAACTTCCTCGGAACAAGTTGCAAATGATTTTTACATAATGTGAAAGTGGAGTACAGGCCATCTCAGGGAGCTTGTTCTTGTGCATGGGAGTCCATACATTGAACATTCATAACCCAGGAATGGATTATACTTTAACATCCATACAGCAATTAACGCAAATTTCAAATAACTTTGGACCAACATTTACTGTTACAAAAAAAAGTAGTTAAATTAGTCACAAAATACTCACTTCATAACACATGTACAGGGAAAAGATCACCATCGAAAAATTGTACACAATCATTACTTGGTTCAAGTTCAAAGGCTTCCTGTTCTCCATTAATTTTGGCCCAAATGTTGTGACAAAGTAGATATAAGCTCCAAGGATGATTGTTTGTGGCAGGGGTGAAGACATTAGTGGCCAGTCTTCCACCCTGGGATCTACAAAATGAAAAAGAAATACTTGCTTTCTAATGACTGTCTGCGCAATACAGATTGGGGGGGTGGATATTGCTTTCAACATTGGCCTCCTAAAGTTTAGAGAACTAAAACTTAAAGATGTCCATCTCCATTGATGGGATTCCGTTAAATTATTGAAACAAGTAAAGGAGTTATCTGACAATATCTGGATCACTTGATATTGATCTCCCTCCCTGATGATTGACTAACACCAAGGTTAGCAAATTGGCGAATTACAACTACCAACACCGTGTAAATAATGCTTCAAGAATTCTTACACAATCAAGAGATTGTGTCACCTGGCTCTTTTTAATTTCACTCCACATCAATGTCACAATAGTACAAGACTACCAGAACAGACCCAATCTTACACAAATAACTGGTGGCAAATTCTGAATTTCAGAAGATCTTTTAAAGATTTAAAAGACAAAGAATTTCACAAACATTGACACAATGTATAAAAATATAGCAACATCTTAAACAATGCCACAGCATTCAATTCAATTCAACAAAAAGTCACCTGCATCTTTGAGCCATTTATCGTATAAAAGCACTGCTCTCGATGTCAGTTCTTGCAAAGACATTATCTGTTATGTTCAAGATTCCTCTTCAGTTCTACAAATAACATACAAAAAAGTTAGTTCATAATGCCCCTTTTGAGCAAGGTTGAAACAGGAAAGGAGGAATTAAACATTAATTTCAAGAGCCCCATGAACAATAGCAATAATCCAGCATGCCCAGGACTTACGGTACTACAGTAGCAGATTTTCCAAACTATTGGAGGCTATTCACATTAACATCCCAACACTTGGAATTTGCCTCAAGGACCCAGCATGGAAACATGCCTTTCTGCCCACCAAGTAAACACAGACTGGCGATCACCCCATGCACTACTGCAGATGCTGGTTTGCACCGAAGATATAGACAAAATGCTGGTGTAACTCAGCGGGACAGGCAGCATCTCTGGAGAGAAGGAATGGGTGACGTTTCGGGTCGAGACCCTTCAGTCTGAAACGTTACCCATTCCTTCTCTCCAGCATTTTGTGTCTACCCCTTGTACTCGTTATGCTTACACACGGGACAATTTACAGAAGCTAATTAACCTACAAACCTGTAGGTCTTGTGTGTGGGAGGAAGCCCAAGAGCAAACCCACACGGTCACAAGGAGAAAGTACAAACAGCACCTGTAGGCAGGATCAAACTCATGTCCATGGTGCTGCAAGGCAGTAACTCTACCACTGTTCCACCCCACTTTGAATTCATTTTCAAATAATTTTTTTATTGAAATAAAATATTCTGGCGAGCTAACTTTCAAAAGGAGTGCAGGAACTAGACCTATGGTCGGTTGGAAACTGAACCATGAGGATTTACTTTGACAGAATCAGGGCTCTCACTTAACTTTTTTTCCCTGTTGCCAGCCGGGCAACTTAGGCAGCTTTTTAGGTTGCCAAATGACGGTTTAGGTGGTCAATTTAAGACGGCTTGCATGATGTGTGCGATAATGTGCTCGAACGAAGTCGGAATTATGCTCAATGAAGCATTCACATATTATTTCTGCTTCAAAAAAAAAGTCACAAACTAAACATATTCACCAATCAAGACATATATCCCACAATGACATGCAGCAAAATTATAAGACAGTATCTCAACTCTTTTTACACATTGCAATTAATGCAATTTCTATTAGTTCTTTCCACTTCCAAACAAAAATGTGGTTGGATTATTCAGCGTATGATCAACCTGTGTCAATAAATCCTGGACCATGGTAACATATATGCGTACGTATAGTTGTGAATGTTGCTCATTAAATAACTACAGTACTGATACTCCACATTAAGAGCATTGATTTGCCGTTAAAATGAATTCTGTAATAATGTGTCAACGGCAGCAGTGACAATCGAACACTGCAGTTTTAATGTTTCACGTGTTCACAATTTAATTAATCCATCTTTATGGATTAAAACAAATAATAACATTGGGAATTAAAACACATTTGATTGCATTCCGTTATCAAACATAGTCAATGTTCGCTCTGAAGACATTTCCAGCACAATAGGGTCAGGGAGGGGGGTGTGTGTGAATCAATGCGGGGGGTGGATAGATGGCGGGGGTGGGGGATTAGAAGGCAGTCGGTGCAGAATGGATGGATTGAGGCAGCTGAATTAGTACGTGTTGGTTGGAGTAGGTTAAATTGTGAGGGGAGAGCACAGGGGATGTCAATGATGTTGAATGGGGGGGGGTTCAGTACGGGATGGATGGGGGTAGACAAAAGTGCTGGAGAAACTCAGCGGGTGAGGCAGCATCTATGGAGTGAAGGAAATAGGCAACGTTTCGGGTCGAGACCCTTCTTCAGACTGTTCCCCCCATTCTTCTTGAATTGGAGGATCAGTACAGGATGGATGGGGGGGGGGATATCAGCGCAGGATGAATGGGGGGGTCCAGTACAGTGTGGATCGGAGGGTGTGCAGGATGAATGGGTGATCACTACAGGATGAATGAGGGGAAGGTGCAGGGTAAATGGAGGGTGGGTCAGTACGGGATGAATGCGTGGATTAGTACAGGATGGATGGAGGAGAAGTGCAGGATGGATGGGAAAGGGGTAAGTACAGGGTGTATTGCGGAAACAGCGTAGGATGGATGGGGGGGGGGGGTGGCAGGAGAATCAATGCGAGGTGGATAGGGTGATCAGCGCAGGATGAATAGATGGGGGGGGGGTAGATGTGGAGGGGAGCACAGGGGATGTCAGTGAGGACTGAATAGACGCGGGAATGGGGATCAGTACGGGATGGAGTGGAGGGGTCCCAGGATAAGGGGGTGGAGGGGGCGTACAAGAGAGAGGGAGAGAGAGAGAGAGAGAGGGGGGCGAGGTGGGGAGGAAGGAAGGTCAGCGCTCCTCGGACAACATCGCCCCGCTGCCTTGGCCGTTGGGAACTCCTCGCCACCGCCTCCCTCCTCCGCCAGCCAACAGCAAGGTGCGGGGCCGGGCGGTGCAGCTCAGAGATCCTATAGCTATAAGATATTTGGTGCAGCTGCTTCAGACGAGTCGAAGCGAATGACGGGTTTCGTACAGCGGCAGCAGCGGCTCCATCTGCTCCTTCTCCTGCCCCCCCCCCCTGATAAGGGCCTCTGCTTGTAAACCCGCTAACGGGCTTTCAAAACAAACGCTCCCGCACGCCAAGGCCTCCCCCTCCCTCCCTCCTCCTGGCCTCGGCATGCGGGAGGGAGGGTTTGTTTCGAAAGCGGATATCGCCGTTAGCTGATTTACAAGCAGAGGCCCTTATCAGGGCGGGCGGGGGGCGGGAGGAGGAGCAGATGGAGCAGCTGTCGCGGCCTCTGTGCGAAGCCCTTCGTTCGCTCCGACCCTTCCTCACCCCGCACCTAGTATCTTTCCCACGCAATACAGCCGTCACCGCCGACACAAAACGTCGCGTTCCTTTTCTCCAGAGATGCTGCCTGACCCGCGGAGTTACTCCAGTTTTTTGTGTCTATCTTCGGTACAAACCAGTATCTGGTTGCCAAGCCGGGCAAAATGACTGGGTGTTTAGGTTGCCCGGCGGTGCTTTGAGTGGTCAGTGGCACCCGGGCAACCTCTAATTTCGAGCCCTGATATACCACAATGACATGCAGCAAAATTATAATACAGTATCTCAACTCTTTTTACACGTTGCAATTAATGTAATTACTATTATTTCTTTCCACTTGCCAACAAAAATGTGGTTGGATTATTCAGTGTATGATCAACCTATGTCAATAAATCCTGGACCATGGTAACATATATGTTTAACCATGCACACAACAGATTGATGCAAGCATGTTTTCTGTGAAGGGCCGAAAATTATCATGACATGGCCATAGTATGGGTCGTTATTGCTATTTGTACAGAAACACTCTCGCTTCCCACATAATTTATCCACAACAAAATATACAAGTTGCAAGGAAATTTCTAAAGGCATTTTATGATAATAGCTGTTAAAACCGACTATACCCATCTGACAGGTTAAACATTACACTAACTAACAAGAGATGGCCAAAGGACATAACTGCAGCAAATGTTCTTTTGGTAATATGTTTAAAGGTGTCAAAACAAAAAATAACATTGGGAATTAAAACACATTTGATTACATTCCGTTATCAAACATAATCAATGTTCGCTCTGAAGACCATGAAGCACAATAGGGTCAGGGTGTGTGTGAATCAGTGCGGGCTGGATAGATGGCGGGGGGGGGGGGTTGAGAAGGCAATCAGTGCGGAATCGATGAATTGAGGCAGGTGAATTAGTACGTGTTGGTTGGAGTATGTAAAATTGTGAGGGGAGAGCACGGGGGATGTCAGTGGTGTTGAATGGGGGGATCAGTATGGGATGGATGGGGGGGATCAGTATAGGATGAATGGGGGTTCAGTACAGGATGAATGGGGGTCGACAAAAATGCTGGAGAAATTCAGCGGGTGAGGCAGCATCTATGGAGCTAAGGAAATAGGCAACGTTTCGGGTCGAGACCCTTCTTCAGACTGTTCCCCCCATTCTTCTTGAATGGGGGGGATCAGTACAGGATTGATGGGGGGGATCAGCACAGGATGAATGGGGGGGAATCAGTACAGGATGAATGGGGGGGGGGGTCAGGACAGTGTGGATCGGAGGGTCTATGCAGGATGAATGGAAGATCACTACAGGATGAATGAGGGGATCAGTACAGGATGAACGGGGGATCGGTAACAGATGAATGGGGAGATCACTACAGGATGGATGGGGGGATTGGTGCAGGGTAAATGGAGGGTGGGTCAGTACAGGATGAATTGGAGGATCAGTGCAGTATGAATGGGGGGAGAAGTGCAGGATGGATGGGAAGGGGGGGGGGTCAGTACAGGATGAATTGGGGGACCAGTGTAGGATGGATGGGGGGGTGGCAGGAGAATCAATGTGAGGTGGGTAGGGTGATGAATAGATTGGGGGGGGTAGATGGGGAGGGGAGCACAGGGGATGTCAGTGAGGACTGAATAGAGGAGGGAATGGGGATCAGTGCGGGATGGAGAGGAGGGGTCCCAGGATAAGAGGGGTGGAGGGGGGCTGCAGCAAATGTTCTTTTGGTCATATGTTTAAAGGTGTCAAAATGCCACATTACCAGACATTCAGATTAAATGTATGTGTTGTGAACAGCAGTGAAGACACCCAGTTTGTATGCACCCGATTTAAAAAAAAATATTGATAAACGCTGTTTCCATCATTCCCACTTCAGAATTAACTTTAAAATTTCAACTGAAATATCTCCTGACCTTATTTGTGATGTATATGACTGACAGTAGAAGTAAAACCTGGATAAATCCAACGTATAGTTGTGAATGTTGCTCATTAAATAACAGTACTGATACTCCATATTAAGAGCAGTGATTTGCCGTTAAAATGAATTCTGTAATAATGTGTCAACGGTAGCAGTGACAATCGAACACTGCGGTTTTAATGTTTCACGTGTTCACAATTTAATTAATCCATCTTTATGGATTAAAACAAATAATAACATTGGGATTTAAAACACATTTGATTGCATTCCGTTATCAAACATAGTCAATTTTCGCTCTGAAGACATTTCCAGCACAGTAGGGTCGGGGGGCTGTGAATCAGTGCGGGATGGATAGATGG
This sequence comes from Malacoraja senta, assembly GCA_038087875.1. Lineage (NCBI taxonomy): Eukaryota > Metazoa > Chordata > Chondrichthyes > Rajiformes > Rajidae > Malacoraja > Malacoraja senta. Next base: position 297,693,997 of record CM075977.1, read on the forward strand.
AGTGGTGGGGGGGGTGAGAAGGCAAGATGCGGGATGGATGGATTGAGGCAGGGGAATTAATGCGTGTTGGTTGGAATAGGTAAAATGTTGAGGGGAGAGTGCGGGGGATGTCAGTGGGGTGGATCAGTACGGGATTGACGGGGGGCATCAGTACAGGATGAATGGGTGGATTAGTACAGGATGAATGGGGGTAGACAGGATGAATGGTGGGATCAGTACTTGATGAATGGGGGGGAGGAAGTGCAGGATGGATGGGAAAGGGGGTGAGTACAGGATGAATTGCGGGTCCAGTGTAGGATGATGGGGGGGTGGCAGGAGAATCAATGCGAGGTGGATAGGGAGATCAGTGCAGGATGAATAGATGGGGGGGGGGGGGGTAGATGGGGAGGGGAGCAGAGAGGATCTCAGTGAGGAATGAATAGAGGTGGGAATGGGGATCAGTGGAGAGGAGGCGTCCCAGGATAAGGGGGGGGGGGAGAGAGGGAGAGCGAGGAGGAAGGTCAGCGCTCATTGGACACGGACGGCATCATCGCCCCGCTGCCTTGATCATCCCTGTCCATCACCAAAGGGGGAGGCGGTTGGGATCTCCTCGCCACCGCCTCCCCTCCTCCTCCGCCAGCCAACAGGACGGTGCAGGGCCGAGCGGTGCAGCTGCTTCAGACGGCGGAAGAGCGCCTCCCCCTCCCTCCTCCCGGCGTGCGGGATGGTTTGTTTTGAAAGCAGTATCGCCGTTAGCGGATTGGCAAGCAGCGGCCGCTATCAGGGCGGGCGGGGTGCTGGAGGAGCCGCTATCAATGACGCTATCAATGACGTATAGGATCTTTGGCCACTGCTGTGAGGAGCCCGTCATTCGCTCTGACCCTCCGTCACCCCACACCCCGTATCTTTGCTCCGCACTACGTCGTCGGCGCCGACACGAAACGTCACGTTCCTTTTCTCCAGAGATGCTGCCTGACCCGCTGAGTTACTCCAGTTTTTGTGTCTATATTCGGTATAAACCAGTATCTGCAGTGCCACGCCGGGCAAAATGACTCGGCATTTAGGTTGACCGGCAGCACTTTGGATGGTCATTGGCACCCGGGCAACCGCTAATTTCGAGCCCTGAGAATGCTGGAGTAACTCAGCGGGACAGGCAGCACCTCTGCAGCGAAGGAATGAGTGACTTTTCGGGTCGAGATCCTTCTTCAGACTGAAGGGTCTCACCTGAAACTTCACCCATTCCTTCTCTCCACAAATGCTGCCTGTCCCACTGAGTTGCACCAGCATTTTGTCTATATCTTCAGCGTAAACCAGCATCTGCAGTTCTTTCCTACCCAGGATTTACTCTCGTTCAGATAGAAAGCGACACAATGGTGGAGTTGCTGCCTTAGTGCCAGAAACCCAGATTTAATCCTGACGTGGGTGCAGTCTGTATGGAGTTTATACGTTCTCCCCGTGACATGTGGTTTTCTCCGAGATGTGTAGGAAAGAACTACAGATGCTGGTTTAAAATCGGTCTTGACCCAAAACGTCACTCATTCCTTCTCTCCAGAGATGCTGCCTGACTCGCTGAGTTACTCCAGCATTTTGTGTCTATCTTTTCGCCGAGATCTTCAGTTTCCTCCAACACTCCAAAGATGTACAGGTTTGTAGGCTAATTGGCTTGGTAAAAATGTAAATTGTCCCTAGTGTGTATAGGGGGGTTGCACGTAAGGTCACCGGGTCATAGGGCTTGACGCACGGAGCCGCTCAATCCATCTGGAGGACATCCGTCACTTCCGGTATATGTTATTAATACAAGAAACGCGTACTTTCCTACCTGTTAAAAGCCGCCAAAACGTTGAATCTTTTCGATGTAAAAAAGTGTGGAAGTCGGGGTAAGCGTGAGAGACATGTACCCAACTTCAGAATTCCAAAAGGGAAGCGAAATGAAGGTAAAGAGAAGGGACTACAACAGCTAAACTGCTTGGCGAACATTGGCCGTGCATATATCGGAATTGGAAATATTGGGAATTATCGTGTTTGCTCACTGCATTTCATCAACAGTAAGGCATTATTTGTGTTTTTTCTTAATTCCTTTGGTATCTAAAAAGTCTCAGAAGTGATAAATCTGGCTGTAAATTTTGCTTCAGAGGCGTTTTCTTCTTGTATGTAAAAACCCACTTGAGAACCAGGGGCGATTTTAAAATTTTACAGCCAGATTTATCACTTCTGAAACTTTTTAGATGCCAAAGGAATCAAGAAAAAAACACAAATAATGCCTTTCTGTTGATGAAATGCAGTGAGCAAATGGCCAAGGTACACCAAGCACTCTGGCTGTTGTTGTCCCTTCAGCTCTCGCTTCTATCTACCGTAATTTCTACTCACTTTTGGAATTCTGAGGAAGGCTAAATGTCTCTCACGCTTATCCCGATTTCCATAATTATTTACAGCGCAAAAATTGACAATTTCGTCGGGTTTTAACGGGCCCCTCTACACTGGAAACAATGGTAAGTGCTTGCCTTCAGTTCATCGCGTATATTCCACTTGGCGTAGCGTAGCAATAGTACGGGTCATGGGTCGTGACCCGACTGCCGTGAAACCTCCCTATAGGATAATGTAAGTGTACTGGGGAAATCGCTGCTCGGCACAGACTCAAGGCTGAAGGGCCTGTTTCTGTGCTGTATCTCTAAACTAAAAGCTGGAAAATTACACAGATGTAGATAGACTTCTTATATGTTAAATTCACAGCAAAGCCAAGTTATTTTTAGAATGTAGCAATTAGTTGTGAAGGATACAATTACTCAACCTCCAATAGGAATGTCATAGTCAATTTAATATCCTTTAGAGAAAGGCTTACAAACAAAGATAAATATAATTAATTTAACAGGCCAATGCCAGAGAGAGTTAATTGCTTGAAGCAATAGTTCTATTGCAGCTGATGATTAAGAACACATTACATAAAGGGAGAATGCATATTGATAGTTTCCTTGAGTTGAGGATCAACTGGAAATGCTCAGCTCAAGAAAGGGATTAGGTAGCATCCCTTTATAAAGAGGGATTGGAGAATCAATTTGAATTCTGCAATTTGCCAAGGTTGAATTTGAACTCAATTCCCCGTGCCATTGGCGTTATATTTCTGCGTCTCCTTCCAGAAAATGACTGATTGGATAAGAGACACCAACGTCATAGACTGCAGCTCTGCCTTGAATACCATTACACCATCCAAGCTTATCGCCAAACTCACAGGACTTGGTGTCAGCATTCATCTCTGCAACTGGATCCTCGGCTTCCTGACCAACAGATCCTAATCAGTGAGGATAGAGAACAAATCATCCTCCGCGATAATCCTCAACAGAGGCACCGCAAGGATGCGTTCTCAGTCCATTTCTTTATTCCTTGTACACACACGACTGTGCAGCCATGTACAAATCTAATTCAATTTGTGCACACCATTGTGAGCCGGATATCAAATAATGAGACGGAGTACAGGACGGGGAAAGAGAAACCTGAGACAACAACTTTTCCCTCAATGTCATCAAGACAAAGGAGATAGTGATCAACTTCAGGAAGCGAAGCGGTACACATACCCCAGTTTGCATTGACGCTGCTGAATTAGAAATGGTTGAAAACGGCAAATTTCTACGAGTCAATATCACCAACTTCTCCTGGACCACTCATATTAAAGAAACGACCAAGAAAGCACACCAACGCCTCTACTTCCTTAGAAGGCTTAGGAAATTTGGCATGTCCTCTACAACTTTCACTAACTTCTAGATGCACAGTAGAAAGAATTTTATCAGGAAACATCAAAGCTTGGTTTGGGAACAGCTCTATCCAAGATCACAAGAAATTGCACTGAATTGTGTACGCAGCCCAGACCATCACACAAACTAATCTCCCTTTTATTGACCAAGTAGGTAAGTTTATTGGCCAAGTATTTACATGCAAGGAATTTGCTTTGGTGCTCCACCCACAAGTAGCAACATGACATGACAGTTACGAATGACTCAGAAAACACTAAACATTAATAATAATAAACATTAATGATAAAACACCATTGATCAAGCATGCGAACCAACAAAATACCAGATCAAAGGGAGGCTACAGATTTTTGTCTGTTGAGTAGAGCAACTACTCGTGGATAAAAACTGTTTTTATGTCTGGCTGTGGCAGCTTTGACAGTCCGGAGTCGCCTTCCAGAGGGAAGTGATTCAAAGAGTTTGTGGCCAGGATGAGAGGGGTCAGAGATGATCTTGCCCGCTCGCTTCCTGGCCCTTGCATCAATGGAGGGAAGGTTGCAGCCAATAACCTTCTCTGCTGATCGGACGATTCGCTTGCAGCCTCCAGGTGTCGTGCTTGGTGGCTGAGCCAAACCAGACCATGATGGAGAAGGTGAGAACAGACTCTACGATGGCCGTGAAGAATTGGACCATCATTGCCTGTGGTAGATTGTGCTTCCTCAGCTGCCGTAGGAAGTACATCCTCTGTTGTGTCTTTTTGACTGTGGAGTCGATGGTAGCCCCCCACTTAAGGGCCTTGGAGATGATGGTTCCAAGGAACTTAAAAGACTCCACAGATGTGACTGTGGTGTTGTCGATGGTGAGTGGGGTGAGGGGAGGGGGAGCTCTCCTAAAGTCTACAATCAATTCCACTGTCTTAAGAGCATTGAGCTCCAGGTTGTTGCGATGGCACCAGGGCACCAGCTGTGACACTTCCTGTCTATAGGCAGATTCCTCCCCATCCTGGATTAGTCCAATCAGGGTTGTGTCGTCCGCAAACTTGAGAAGCTTGACAGAGGAGTCTGTGGAGGTGCAGTCGTTGGTGTAGAGAGTAGAGAGTACGCAGCCTTGCGGTGCTACTATGCTGAGTGTTTGTTGGTCCGAGATGTGCTTTCCCAGCCTCACATGCATCTTCCTGTCTTTCAGGAAGCTGGTGATCCACCGACAGAGGGGTTCAGCACAGTCAACTCAGAAAGTTTGGAGTGCAGTAGCTCTGGCACAATGGTGTTGAATACAGAGCTAAAATCAACAAACAGGATCCTCGCATAGGTCCCCTGGCGGTCTAGGTGCTGTAGGATGAAGTGCAGGCCCAGGTTGACTGCATCATCCACAGATCTATTGGCCCGATATGCAAACTGCAGAGGGTCCAGCAGGGGGATCGTGATATTTTTCAGCTTGGCCAGCACAAGCCTATCGAGTGTCTTCATGACAACAGAGGTCAGTGCGACAGGCCTGTAGTCATTAAGACAAGTAATCCTTGACTTTTTGGGTAGAGGGACAATAGTGGAGACTTTGAAGCAGGCAGAGACAGTACATGTTTGCAGGGACTGGTTGAAAATGTCTGTATAGACCAGTGCCAGCTGTTTGGCACAGAGCTTAAGAGTAGAGGGGGAAACATTGTCAGGTCCTGGAGATTCCGGCTTTTTTGTCTTCTGAAAAGCCTCACGCCTTTATACCTCACGCTGCCTCAGCAAGGCCAGCAGCATAATCAAGGACGAGTCACACCCTGGCCATTTCCTCTTCTCCCCCCTCCCATCAGGCAAAAGGTATAGAGACACAACCACCAGATTCAGGGACAGTTTCTTCACAGCTGTTATGAGGCAACCGAATCATCCTACCACAACCAGAGAGCAGTGCTGAACTGCTACCTCTTTGGTGACACTCAGATTATCCTTGATCAGACTTTGCTGACTTTAGCTTGCACTAAATGTTATTCCTTTATCATGTTTCTATACACTGTAAATGGATGGATTGTAATAGACTGCATGGTAACAATTTCGTTCAAACTTATTTTTGAATGACAAATACAGAAATTCAATTCAATTATATATTGTCTTTCTGCTGACCGGTTAGCACGCAACAAAAGCTTTTCACTGTACCTTGGAACACGTGATAATAAACTAAACCGATTCATCTGGTGTCAGAACCAAGAAATGTGGAGCGGTCAAATCAGCATAGTGTATGCTTTAAGCAGCATTTGTGGCATAATTTGATATGTTTAATATGAATATATATTACTCAGAAACCACCAAACAGATTAGTGTGGTGGGAATCACCTGATTTCTTTTGAAATGTCTTATAATGGATACATTAGGCTCTTCAAAAAGCTTTAATGGATCAATTTAAATACAAATTCCTTAACCTTAACAAATACAAGCCAACATGGCACATTTACTCAGGTTACTTAAAACAAGTCTTTCCACATACGGTACTTGAATCTTAAAGTAGTTCAGGTTGAAACCCTTCACATTCCACATACAATCTATCCCCCACAATAAACAATTGTTCTAAATGAGCAAACTACAAACACTATAACTATGAGCTAAATGTACGGCGAGGGGAAAAAGCTACAATTCCTCCGACATAAGTTTCATTTAACCTGAAGAGGGGCAAGCATTTTGTTGCAAATGGACAATTGATACTTAATAAGCTTTCCAAAATGTATTCATTCTCAGCTCAAAACCATCAAATAGGTTAGAATCCTCAAATAGGCGCCAACAGTCTGTCTCGTCCATTCCTTCTTTGTTGTTTATAGTATGTGTTAAATGTATGTTTTAGTGTTCTTTAGCATGTTTTAGTGATCTTTTGCTTATTTCATGTGGTGAGGGGGAAGCTTTAAAATCTCTGACCTCGACAGAGATGCGATTTTTTCCCATATCGCACTGCAGCCTAACATCGAGGAGTTGACGCCCTCTGCTGGAGGCCAACTTCAGGAGTTCCAACCGCAGGAGCCTGCTGACTTTAACATCGTGGAGCTCGCGGTCTCATGTTAGAGACTGGCTTCGACCACCCCGTGCCGTGGAAGAATAAAGAGGAAGAAGCTTGGACTTGCATCACAGTGAGGAATTTGGGGAATCCACTGTGGTGGATGTTTATATCAACTCTTAGGTAATTGCGTGTCTTGTTGCTTTTTTTAGTATGGCTGTATGGTAATTCGAATATCACTGTACCTTAATTGGTACACGTGACAATAAAAGACCTTGAACCTTGAGGAACAAGTTTCCTTCAAGCCACCTCTGCCAGATGCAATGGAATGCATTATTCAACATGAAACCACCTTAGAATGTTCTTGTCGTCAATAACACTACATACCTTAAACTAAATCCAATCTCTTCCAAGTTATACCATCCTATACCACTATTTGCAGATGACTATGCTGTTTTTTTGTGTGCACCTTTTCAATTAACACTGATTCCATTCATTCATTGCATTCTATGATCGCTCAAGCCTTATTTTGCCAATTCAAGATCAGAGTGTGGCATAAGGCCCACCACCGAACAAAGTTCTGATCAGATTTCTGTAAAACAATCTTTTGGTTGTTGATTCCCGACAGTTCAACTGCATCCATCAAGATATGGGTGAAATTCCATTAAACCTTTGCACTCGTGTTCCAGCTTTGAGTGAAGTCTGCATCTGGACACTCAAATCTTTGCTCCTCCATTCGAAAGATCAGAACAAAAATTTCAAATTAGCTTTTTATGGCAAGAGATGATTTCACATGTCCCAATATTAAATAGCATCTATTTTTAGCTTAACACTGAAAAAAGCAAGTAAAGTTGGAGAAGAGGAAGTGAGACCCAAAATTGTAATGCCAAATCTGTTGCTATATCTAATTAAGGAATGGATAATTGTCAAAGTGTTGCGTATGAAATTCTATTCCATCAATTCCTCGCCTTCCATCAAGGGATGGAATGTGCTGATGAAGCCAAGCTATTGATTGCAATTTATTTAAGAATGGATCAGCAATTCAATTTTCCAAATTATTCAATAGAAATATTAATCTGGAACCTATACACCATGGAAATACTACTCTGGTAACCTTGCTAATTGGCAAATTCTGAGAGAATCAAAAGATGTTTGCTTTATCTACATTACAATTTAGACAACAACGTTTTACTCTCCACATATATTTTCCTTCACCATGTCAATAATTAACATTAGGAATTTAACTGTATTATACTATTTAAATTATGTTCACTATCAAAAATATCAGGAAACATTGCAACCTCATTTCTCAAATACATTCAATGTTGTGTTGATGATGATATGGCATTGGATTTAAATATGCAAACTGCAGAAAGTATACGATAGCAACAAAGCAAATTTGTTCACAATTTATATAAATGATTTGGAGGAGGGAACCAAGTGTAATATATCAAAATTTGCGGACGATACAAAAATGGGAGGAAAAGTAGGGGATGAGGAGGATAGGAAGAGTCTGCAAAAGGATATAGATAAGCTAGGTGAGTGGGCAACAACTTGGCAGATGAAATTTAATACTAATAAATGTGAAGTCATTCACTTTGGGGAAAAAAAATGATAGGGCAAGTTATTTTCTAAATGAGGTGGAGCTGCGTTGTAATGCAACGCAAAGGGATCTAGGGGTAGTAGTACATGAATCACTAAAAGTTAGTATGCAGGTGCAGCAAGCAATCAGGAAGGCCAATGGAGTTTTGGCCTTTATTGCTAGGGGGATTGAGTATAAAAACACGGAGGTCTTGCTGCAGCTGTACACAGTATTAGTGAGACCACATTTGGAATACTGTGTACAGTTCTGGGGTCCATACTTAAGAAAGGATGTACTGGCCCTGGAGGCAGTGCAGCGAAGGTTTACAAGATTAATTCCTGCAATGAGGGGATTGACATATGAGGAAAGGTTAAGTAGGCTGGAACTCTACTCTTTGGAGTTTAGAAGAATGAGAGGCGATCTCATTGAAACATATAAGATCGTGAGGGGCCTTGATCGGGTGGATGCACCGAGGATGTTCCCAATGATCGGGAAACTAGAACTAGGGGACATAGTTGTAGAATAAGGGGGGGCTCTTTTAAAACTGAGATGAGGAAGAACTTCTTCACCCAGAGGGTGGTTAATTTATGGAATTCACTGCCCCAGGGAGCAGTGGAAGCAGAAACATTAAATATATTTAAGTCTAAAATAGATGGTTTTTTAGCTGCCAAGGGGATAAGGGGCTACGGGGAGAGGGCAGGGATATGGACCTAGGTATGGTTAGTATAGTAAGACCTGAGTGATCTCCTGGACAAGTGTCGATCGCCTGGATTGGGGTCGGAGAGGAATTTCCCGGATTTTTTTCCCGAATTGGACCTGGGTTTTTATCCGGTTTTTTGCCTCCCCCAGGAGATCACGCGGTTCTTGGGGTGGAGAGGGGTGATAGCGGTATAAAGGGGAGGGTAGTGTCTTGTGTTCTGTGTCTTGTGTCTACTGTTTGTGGGTAAGGGTGTCTGTTTAGTGTTCAGCCATGAGCGAATGGCGGTGCGGGCTCGATGGGCCTGGTGGTCTACTCTCGCACCTACTTTCTATGTTTCTATGTTTCTATGTTTGCCAAAGAGGGACACAGTAAAAAGATCAGTGATCAACCTCTTCCTCAACATCAACAAAAAACTAATCTTCAACTTCAGAAAGGGGAGTCAGGAGACCACACACCAGCTTTTTGGCGAAATGGTGATAAAGTGTTAGCAAACTCAAATTCCTGGGCATTCATATCTTGGTCCCAGCATGGAGTTATAATCAAAGGTGGTGGCCTAGGGCCTCTACTTTCTTAGAAGTAAAGAGATTCAGCATGTCACTGAATACCCTTCAGATGCTACAAGAAACATCTACAGATGCACTACAGAAAGTATCCTTGGATACATCCCTTATCATGGCCTAAGGTGGCAACTCCAATACATAGATCGACAAGAGGTGGCAGAGTAGTGGATTCAGCCCAGTTAAGCATGGGCACAGCCGTCCCCATAATCACAGGCATCTACACAAGGTGGTGCATCTAGTATAAAAGATCCCCACTATTCGGTCATGCCTCTTTTCACTGCTACCATGGGGTAGAAGGTTCAAGAGTCTGAAATCTCGCACCACTAGGTTCAGGAACATCTACTTTCCTACACTATCAAATTCATGAACCAACTTGCACAATCCTAATCCTACCGCAGTAGCAGAACACTATGGACAGCCACTTGCATTATCAGACTCGTTTTCCAGTTGTCCTCGTGGTCCTGGAGAATGAGTAATTCATGTATAATCTGTTTTTTGCCTTTTGTCTAAGTTGTTGTGATACTACTGTAAGCAAGATTTTCATTGTGCATTTGCCAATAAAGTCAACTTGCTTTGATTCATGTTGGCTGCACGCTAGGCCATTGAATAGTCAGAAGTATGATTTTGACCGTTAACTTGTATATCTGACATTTAAAGATTGTCAAAGGAACAAGACTGAATTGTGATTAAATGTCAAAAGAAACCAATGTAAACAAACACACCAAATAACTTATGTCAGAATGTAGAACAAATTAATAATTCCAGACAAAATTAACTGAAAATATAGATGAGACCATATTAGACAAGTTTCCAAGCTAGACTTAATCCTGCACAAAGTAACTGCATGGTAATAACTTTAAAGGGTCACAAATACTTTAGAAGGTTTCTCAGGTACTACGAAGAAAACAGTTCACAAAGAATGAGACAAGAGACATTAGATGCTGGAATCCTGAGCAAGTTTGCAGGAACCAGTTCCTCTTGCATTCTGCAGCTCAAATAAGTGTCGATCCCTTAGAAGTGAATAAACAGGAAACTATTGGGCAAATGATAAATATTTAATCTGCAAGGAGGAACTGCAGATGCTGGTTTGAACCGAAAACACAAAAAGCTGGAGTAACTCAGCGGAACAGGCAGCATCTCTGGAGAGAAGGAATGGGTGACATTGTGACATCCACCACAGTGGAATCCACATTCCTCACTGTGATGGAAGGCAATAAAGTTCAGTCATCTTCCTCCTTTGTTCATACATAGTCGGTTCCTTTGAACCCTCCGCAGTCGCCGCTGCTGACGGTCCGATGATCAAGCCCTCTCGTCGGGATGATCAAAACTCCAGTGTCGGGATGGATTAGAACACTCCACGGCACCGAGCTCCCGAGTCGGCTTCTTCTTACCGGAGACCGCGGCTTCACAGTGTTAAAGTCCGCAGACCCCGCGGTCGGAGCTCCGCTGGTGACCCTCAGCAAAGTCCGCGCCTCGCACGAGGCTTGAAGCTCCGGGCCGGTCCCCAGGAAAGGCCGCATCACTCCACGTTGTAGGCCGCAGGGGGGGGGAAACGGAGATTCGACGGAGAAAAATCACATCTCCATGTGGTGTGGCGAAGCCCAACGGCAACGGCTCGACTGCAGTCCGTGTCTTTTTTTAATTGTTGTCTCGTTAAATGTATGTTTTGATTCTAGTTTTTTTATTTTTTAGTTGTGTATATGTGGGGGGTGGGGGAAACCGTTTAATCTCTTCCCTGTTCAGGGACCTAATGTCGTTGGGCCTAACATCGTGGAGCCGGCGATAACATCGGGAGCTCCCGCAACGGCAACTTCTCCCGCCGGAATCTTGGGGTGAAATGACTTGGAGCGGGGCCTAACATCGCCCGGCGCGGCTTAACAGCCGCAGAACTTACCATCGCCCGCCGGTTGCAGTTCTACTGCTGGACCGCGGGAGAAGAACAAGGGAGGAGATAAGACTTTTGCCTTCTATCACAGTGAGATGATGTTGGAGATTCACTGTGATAGATGTTTGTATAAAGTGTGTTAAGTCTGGGTCTTGGGTTTTTTGGTAATTGTTAAGACTGTAGAAAATGCAATTTCATTCAAACCAAGCTGTTTGAATGACAATAAAAGGTATTCTATTCTATTCTATCTCCGTCGAGGTTAAGTGGCTGAAAAAGGTCCCCCCCCAACCACATAAAACAAACCAAGAAACACCAAATCCTACTTTAAAAACATACTTCTATCATATCATATCTATCTATATCTTCTATACGTGGAGTGTCCAGGGGTCTGAAGCACGTTCTGGATTTTCACCCCGGGGTCTGAAGCACGTTCGGGATCTCACACCCTAGGGTCTTAAGCACGTTCAGTGTCCAGACCCAACGGGTCTGCACTTGGTCTAGTATAATATTAAAACTGTGTGTGTCTGCTTGACTTGTGCCAGCCTGCCACTTTGATACCACGCTACGCCAACACCGCACGCAGAAACGCCGAGACTTTTTCCATTTCGGTAGAGAATTCATTTATCTTTACGATTAGCCACTCCTGATTACATTTCGTCATATTTATGTACACATTTTTTAATAAAATCCATCACCCCCCCCCCCACTCACTCATTTTGTCTCCTCCTGCTGGTCACACACCATAACGGCTGCTGTCGACCGCCTCTGCTCCGAAAACGACGCCATCTTTTTTCCCTAGCGATTTTCCACCCCGGGTATGAATCACGTTCGAACTCTGAAACCACGTGTTCTGAAGCACGTTCAGTGTCCAGGGGTCTGAAGCACGTTCTGGATTTTCACCCCGAGGTCTGAAACATGTTCTTTTTTTTTCCGTAATGATTTACACCCCCAGGGTCTGAAGCACGTTCGGGATCTCACACCCTGGGGTCTTAAGCACGTTCAGTGTCCAGACCCAACGGGTCTGCACTTGTATACTATTAAAACTGTGTGTGTGTGGATGTTGTTTATTTATTTGTGGGTGTCACATTTGGCCTTTGATTCCTTGCTCCGCCAAAACCACACGCGAAAACTCCGCGATTTTTTCCATTTCGCCAGGACATTACACTTTTACTTACCCTAACACACTCCTTATTAGATTTAGACATTTTTATGTACACTTTTTTAAATAAAATCCATCCCCCCCACCCCCCAACTCACTAATTTTGTCGTCTCCTCCTGCTGGCCAGCCACCATAACGGCTGCTGCCGCCCGGCTCTGCTCCAAAAACACCGCCATTTTTTTTCTTTCGCTGACGATTTTAGCTGCAGCCGCCCGCCTTCTACCACCCCCCCCCCCCCGGGCCAGCTCTCTCACGCTGGCTCAATCGCCCGGCTCTCCTCAACTACCCCCCCCCCCCGGGCCGGCTCTCTCATGCTGGCTACGCTGTCAAGACGCTAAAGCACGTTCGGGAACCAGACCCCGGGGTCTGAAGCACGTTCGAGGTCCAGACCCAATGGGTCTGCAATTGGTCTAGTATACGTGTGTGCGTGTGCGTGTGTGTGTATTTATTTGTGGGTGTCAGATTTGGCCTTTGATTCCTTGGTCCGCCAAGACCACACGCAGAAACTCCAAGATCTTTTCCATTTCGCTAGACATTACACTTTTACATACCCTAACACACTCCTTATTAGATTTAGACATTTTTATGTACACATTTTTAAATAAAATCCACCCACCCCCCCCCCCCCCAACCACTCACTTTGTCTCCTCCTGCTGGCCAGCCACCATAATGGCTGCTGCCGCCCAGCTCTGCTCCAAAAACGCCGCTATTTTTTTCTTTCGCTAGCGATTTTTGCTGCTGCCGCCCGCCTCTCCTCCACTACCCCCCCCCCCCCAGCCAGCTCTCGCACGCTGGCTCTAGGACGCCGAAAAGCAGCGGCAGTACAACCCATCTTTGCCTTCAGCCAGCGTCACAGAGCCGGCGCGTCAACGGCCTGTCGGCCCGCGGCCCCATTGAGGGCGTACGCAACATCTCGAGGTTTGCGGTTTATAGACCAAGCGCAGGCAAGTGGTACTAGGGTATAACCATATAACCATATAACCATAACAGCACGGAAACAGGCCATCTCGGCCCTTCAAGTCCGTGCCGAACATTTAAATTTTTTTTTTTTTTTTTTTAATTAAATTAAAAATTAAATACTTCCCCCTAGTCCCATCTACCTGCACTCAGACCATAACCCTCCATTCCTTTCCCGTCCATATACCCATCCAATCTATTTTTAAAGGGTAGCTGGGACATTGTTGGCCCATGTGGGCACGTTGGGTCAAAGGGCCTATTTCAACACTGTATTACTCTAATATGCAAACTGCACACAGAAAGCACTTAAAGTCAGGAGTGAACCTGGATCTCTGGCATGGGAAGGCTGTGGCTCTCATACAGTTCATGAGTTAATGGAAGTAGTTAGAGAGCCAGAAAATGAACGATCTACAAAATTAAGATAGTTGGCCAATTAATAATATTAATATATTATCAAGGGGGGTGGTTAGTGTGTGTGTGTTTGGGAGGGTGGGGGTGGTTAGTGTGTATGTTGGGGGGGGGGGGGTGGGTGGTTAGTGTGTGTGCTGGGGTGGTCAGTGTGTGTGTGTGGGGGATGGTTTTGTGTGTGTGTGGGGGGGTGGTGGTTAGTGTGTGTGACGCCGCAACCTGCCCCCCCCCCGCAACAGCGTGTTGAATGGATGGGACCCTCTCCCTCCCCTCCCCTCCCCCCTTCTGCCCCCCACCCCTCTCCCCTTCTGCCCCCCACCCCTCTCCCCTCCTCCACCCTCTTTCTCCCCTCCTCCAACCCCCTCTCCCCTCCTCCAACCCCCTCTCCCCTCCACTCTACCCCCATCCCTTCCCCCCCTCTCTCCCCACTCCCCCTCCTCTCTCCCCTCTACTCTCTTTCCCCCCTCCTCCCCTCCCTCCCCCTCTCTCTGCCCCCCTCTCTTTCTCTCTCTCCCCCCTCCTCTCTCCGTCTCTCTATCCCCTCCTCTATCTCTCTCCCTTCCCCCACTCACCGCTCCCCTCCCCATCCCTCTCTCTCTCCCTTCCCCCCCTCCTCAATCCCTCTCCATCTCCCCTCTCCCTGTCTCCTCCTCCCCTCCCCCGTGTGTGGGGGGTGGTTAGTGTGCGTGGTTAGTGTATGCCGAAACGGGAAGATGTTTACATATTTCAGTAGAGATTTTTCTTGCGAGTTTAGAAATCCACTCATCTGTACTGTTGGTACATTATTTTCCTGATTTTTTAATTAAAATTGTTGAACAATCTGACCTTCTAAAAAAAAATCTGTCTGCTGCCCATCTGCTGACGTTACAACAACAGTGAAATTTTTACATCATCTGGTAGAAAATTTCCTTATGATTTCAAAAATCCAATCCACTATCAATTTGGTCAATTTTTTCCAGAAATATTTACTAAAATTCATCACCAAACTGACATTAAAAAAAATATATTAAGGTTGCCCAGCTGCTCACCTCACAATGCCTTTGCACCTGGCCCAACTGCTTCCTGGCCCCCCAGCCTGCCAGGTTGTTGATTACATTGTTTTTCATTGAATTGAATTATTTCTCACTTAACATCACTAATTCTTAACATTAACTTTTAATTTCAAAGGCAGTTAAAAAAAAAAAATAGCTGTCGTGTGTGTGCGCGCGCGTGGTCCTCCCCTGAATTCCATAGAGCTGCCGACAGCTTTCATGCACGAGACGCGGACGCTTCATTTCCAGAACATTCTGAACGCGTGACGCACGCTTGCATTTCGCTGTCTCTCCCCCTCACTATCTCTCCCCTCCCTCCTCCCCTCCCCCCACCCCCCCTTCCCTCCACTCTATCCCCTCCCCCGACCTCTAGCCCTCTGTCCTCCCTCTCCCCCTTATGTCTCTGCCCCTTTCTTTCACCATTCTCTCTCTACCCCCCCCCCCCACCACTCTAGACGCGCCTGCGAGTTGGGGGCTATGCGTCAGTGGATAGGGCGGTTATTTGGGGGGGGGGTGTGTGTGTGTGTGTGTGTGTGTGTGTGTGTGTGTGTGTGTGTGTGTGTGTGTGTGTGTGTGTGTGTGTGTGTCATTTTGCATGTGAAACGTATCTCCTCGAAAACCAGACGCAAAAACGTGGAGATTTTTACAATTATGGTAGGGATTTAACTTATGATTTCATAAATCCACTCTCTAAATTCAGTTGATTATTTCCCAAGATTTTGAATACAATTGTTGACAAAACATCAAAAAAAAATTTAATCAAACTGCTGCATGAGTCAGTGCCACCTCACAGATGTCCAATCACAATGGATCTCATTTACATATATGACATCACAATGGGACAGGGTTGGGAGATTGGAACCTTCACATGGTCCCACTAAAATCAAACTGCTGCATGAGTCAGTGCCATCTTACGCCACCGCTGCCCAGCTGCTGACGTTAAAATAACAGAGAAATGTTTACATCTTCTGGTAGAAATTTTCCTTATGATTTCAAAAATCCAATCCTCTATACATTTGGTCGATTATTTCCCGAGATATTTACTAAAATTTATAACCAAATTGACATTAAAAAAAAATATTAAGGTTGCCCAGCTGCTGACCTCACAATGCCTTTGCACCTGGCCCAACTGCTTCCTGGCCCACCCCCCAGCCTGCCTGGTGGCCTCGCCCGGCCCCACTGGCTGACCTCACAATGCCTTTGCACCTGGCCCAACTGCCTCATGGCCCCGCCCAGCCCCCCCAGCCTGTCTGCTGCCCCCCCCCCCCCCCGCTGACCTCACAATGCCTTTGCACCTGGCCCAACTGCTTCCTGGCCCCGCCCAGCCCTGCCCCCCCAGCCTGCCAGGTTGTTGATTCCATTGTTTTTCATTTAATTGAATTGAACTATTTCTCACTTAACATCACTAATTCTAGCGGAATCAACGATTACACTTATACCTAAAAAAGGTAAAGATTTAGAAGACCAGGGTTCTTATAGAGAACAGGGTTTATACCCAAGAGATACTCATGCAATAATTTGAGACGTCTGTTTAATATAATGCACTCACATAAAACCGAAGAACAAGACTTATCAATTATTTCACTGGACACAGAAAAAGCATTCGATCAAGTGGAATGGGATTACCTTGTCAAAGTATTGCAAAAATTTCAAATGCGAGAGAATTTTATCGCTTGGGTAAAATTATTATATGATAGGCCTACTGCCAGAATATTAACTAATAATATTTTGTCCCCGAAATTTCAATTATCAAGGGGAAATAGACAGGGATGTTCATTATCACCTCTGCTATTTGCTCTTGTAATAGAACCGTTAGCGGAAAGTATTAGAATACATCCAAACATCCATGGTTATAATACAAAATACTCAAATAATAAAATAATAAAATATCATTATACGCAGATGATGTACTACTATATATCACAAAATCACAAATCAGTATACCAAATATATTAAATTTAATAGAGGAATTTGGATCCTTTTCAGGATATAGAATAAATTAGAATAAAAGTGAAATTATGACGATTAAACCGCAAGAACCAACACACTTGTTAAAATTCCCTTTTAAAATCGCTTCAGAAAAATTTAAATATTTGGGAATTGAAATTACTAGAAAATATAAATCTTTATTTAATGCAAACTATATGCCCTTACTCAATCAACTAAACATACTGATTAAATTCTGGAAAACTCTCCCGATGTCTCTTATAGGCCGAATAAATGCTATAAAAATGATATTTTTACCACAAATTTCATATCTATTCCAGTCAAAAAATTTTACACAAATTTTATATCTATTCCATTCAACATTTTTTACCAAAAAATTTAACCAAAAATTTAATATCTATTCCAGTCAAATATTTTTACCCCAAATTTTTTTTTTTTTTAATTGGATGCTGATATTACAAACTTTATATGGGACTATAAATCCCACAGAATCCAAAGAAAACATTTGTGCAAACCTAAAGAATCTGGCGGATTATCACTCCCTAATTTTTTATATTATTACTGGGCCACAAATGTCAAAAATATGATTCACCTGTTGGACAATTCGGCCCAGCAGGTGGATTGGATAGTAATGGAGAGAGAGGATTGTTCCCCTTTTAACATAGGAGCGATCCTTCTCTCACCAACAAAAATGAAGAATGCAATATACAGTAAAAACCCAATTATTCATAGTACAATTAGAATTTGGAAACAAATCAAATTAACTTTAAAATTAAGAAATCTATCGCTTCTCTCACCTATAATGAATAACCCTACGTTTAAACCTTCTATGATAGATAAATCTTTTACAAATTGGGATAGATTAGGAATTAAAACATTTGGAGATATGTTTGATAATGGAAGTTTTTTAACATTTCACCAACTACAACTTAAATACAACTTGAGTAGTAATCAATATTTTAAATATTTTCAAATACGTGACTATTTGAAAAAATATACACGAGAATATCAAAATATGTCTCCAGACCTATTAGATGAGATAATGAATATAAAAGCGGAATCAGCTAATTTAATATCATAACTGTATAGTTCCATTCTAAACATAGAAATTCCATCATCTGATAGGATTAGAAGAGACTGGGAACAAGAACTAGCTATGAAAATCTCGAAAGAGAGTTGGGATAAACACCTGTTATATGTGCATAAATGCTCGATTAACGTAAGACATACTCTAATTCAATTTAAGATTTTACATAGATTATACTATTCAAAAGATAAATTAAGTAAATTTTACCCAAATACCTCTTCTATCTGTGATAAATGCCTAACCCAAGAAGCAACTATAGCACATTCTTTTGTTTTTTGTATAAAAATCCAAACATTTTGGAATGACATTTTTGAAATTTTCACGAAATTATTTAAAAACTGAAACCGAATGCAGAACTGATTATTTTTGGAACAATAGAAGCAAGTTTGGAGCTGACTTCGTTTCAAAGGAGCTTTCTTAATTATGGCTTAATGGCAAAAAAACATATACTGAAATTTTGGAAAAACGCTCCCACGCCAACGACAAAAATGTAGATTTCTAATATGTCGGAATTGTTACACCTAGAAGATATGAGATTCCTCTTTGCAGGTAAACCAGACCAATTCCAAAAGATTTGGTCTCCATTTATCGACTTATTACAAACATAGGGTGCAACAAAATGTCGATAATAAATGGTTTCAGGACCTGGCGAGGGGTGAGTAAAGATATGAAGTAGGTACATCCCTTTCATTTTGTCCTATCTTACCTTATTTATTTTTTTTCCTGCTTTTGGTTTTTCCCATTTTTTAAAACTATTTCTTGTGGTTTAGGTCCATATGGGTGTTCCTGGACCACTCTTTCAATCACTCACTTACTATCTTTACTAACTCTTTCTATACTTTTCTGTTATTAAAGTTTAAAATAAGAAGTGGAACAAGAAAAGTATAAACTAACTTTTTTTTGTCTTTTTTTTGTCGTGTGTGTGTGTGTGTGTGTGTGTGTGAGAGTGTGTGTGTGTGTGTGTGTGTGTGTGTGTGTGAGTGAGAGAGTGTGTCAGTGTGTGAGTGTGAGTGAGAGAGAGAGAGAGAGAGAAATGTATATCCTCAAAAACCAGACTAAAAAAACGCTGGGATTTTCACAATTTCGGTAGGGATTTAACTTATGAGTTCAGAAATCAAATCCTCTCTAGATTTGGTCAATTATTTCCCCAGAATTTGAATAAAATTGTTCAGAAAACATCATAACATTTTAAAATCAAACTGCTGCATGAGTCACAGTGCCATCTCACAGATGTACAATCACATCACAATGGGACGGGGGGGGGAGGGGAGATCTCTCCCTCTCCCTGACATTTAAAAAAAATATTAAGGTTGCCCAGCTGCTGACCTCACAATGCCTTTGCACCTGGCCCAACTGCCTCATTGCCCGGTCCTCCCCCCCCCCACCTAATCTCATAGCATCCTCCTGACAGTTCACACTGCCACCCAGCTTTGTGTCATCTGCAAATTTGTTAATGTCACTTTAAATCCCTTCATCCAAATCATTGATGTATATTGTAAATAGCTGCAGTCCCAGCACCGAGCCTTGCGGTATCCCACTTATAGTAAGAATGTCCTTCCTCAAATTAGGGGACCAAAACTGCACGCAATACTCCACATGTGGTCTCACTACCTATGTTTCTTATTGAAACATAAGATTATCAAGGGATTATACACGCTAAAGGCAGGAAACATGTTCCCAATGTTGGGGGAATCTAGAACCAGGGGCCACAGTTTAAGAATTAGGGGTAGGTCATTTAGAACAGAAATGAGGAAAAATGTTTTCACCCAGAGTAGTAAATCTGTGGAATTCTGCCTCAGAAGGCAGTGGAGGCCAATTCTCTGGATGCCCGCAAGAGAGTTAGATAGAGCTCTTAAAGATAGCGGAGTCAGCGGATATGGCGAGAAAGCAGTAATGCGGGGTACTGATTGCGGATGATTAGCCATGATCATATTGGACGGTGGTGCTGGCTTGAAGGGCCGAATGGCCTATTCCTGCACCTGTTGTCTATTTGAAAATCCTAATACACTACATCAACAGGTGTTGCTCTAGTAACTCTCCCTGTTATATCCTCAAAGAATGAGTACATTTGCCAAACATGACTAGCCTCTTGATAAAATCATATATTCAGCTCTGCTAAATAATTAATTCATTTCTTCTTTGATTATTACTTTAGCATCCATTTAAGAATGGATGTTAAATTAACTGGCCTGTTATTTACATACCTTTTGCCTTCCTCTCTTGAACAAGGGAATAATGATTGTTTCCAATCTTCTAGTAACATTGATAGTTAGAAAATTTAATCAATGGGCCCATTATCTCAGCAGCCACCTCCTTCAAAACCCCTGGGTGCAAACCATCAGGACACAGCAATTTGCCACCTTTGAACACCAAGTCTCTTATACTTATCCCGTGAATATTTTTATTTATTTTTATAAACGTGTTACTCCTTGTTATTTGAAACGAGCCTGTCTGTTATCGGAGAGATATTTGTAACATTGTCCATGAAGACAAAAGTTGAAAAACATTGATTAAACATCTGCCATTTCTTGTTTCATATTATTAATTCAGCCTTAATTGCTAAATGCTCCGCACCTACTTTTGCTGCCCGCTTCCAATTTGCATTCTGATCATATCTCAAAGATGTGCAGTGTTGATAAGTTAAATTGGCCACTGTAGATTACCCTTAGCCTTTAGATGGGTGGTAAAACCCGTTTTCTTTGGCAGAAATGATTAATGGAAATGAAGGTGAACAGCTGATTAGTGATTAGGGAGAATTGGTTGCATTACTGATAAGGAAGAAAGTCACAGCTGCATTTGAAGGATTCATCCAGCAAGTTGAAATCAGGAATCAGAAAGGTGCAATCACAATGAAGGGGGCAATACAATGAGCCTTCCAATAACCATTGTGGCCTTGTGTATGGGGCGATCATGTCTCACAAATTTGTGTTTGTATGAGGAAGTGACAAAGATGATTAACAAGGGTAAAACAGTGAATGCTTTCTACATGGACTTCAGTAAAGCATTTGAACAGATCCCTCGTGATAGGCTGGTCCAGAAGATGAAGTCACATGATGCATTGGGTAAATTGGAGGCAAAATTGGCTTGATCATAGAAGACCATTGGAGGGGTGTTCCTCTGACTGGAGGCTAGTGACCAACGGACAAGGATGAGCATTAGGATCTCTTGAGATATTGGGCTGAAAATGTATATGGTCTAACATTTGCAGATAAAACAAAAATGGTGGAATGTAGAGGGTTGTCAAATAATCCAGGATCTATTGGAAATTTGGGTTGAGAATTGGCTAATGGAGTTTAATACAGACCAGTGTGAGGCATTGCATTTTGGGGCATTAAATGCAAGAGGATAGTACAGTATACACCAAACAGGATTCTTAGAAGAAATAAGGAGGAACAGCTGACGTTTAAACCAAAGATAGACACAAAGTGATGGGATAACTCTGTGGATCATAGTATGCAGGTCCACAGCTACTGACAGTAGCAACACAAGTAGATAAGGTGGCAAAAAGGCATAAAGCCTTCATTGGTCGGGGTATTGAGTTTAAATAAACAGGACAAAAATTGTCGTCCACATTTGAGATGCAGTCTCCACATTACAGAAAGGGTTGGGAGGCTTTGAAGAGGATGCAGTCGAGTTTCACTCGGGTGTTAAAGAAAACAAAACTGCTGGCAGTTTCTGCTTTCAAGAGTGAGTTAGATAGAGCTCTTAAAGATAGCCGAGTCAAGGGATATGGTGAGAAGGCAGGAACGGGGTACTGATTGTGGATGATCAGCCATGATCCCAGTGAATGGCGGTGCTAGCTCAAAGGGCTGAATGGCCTACTCCTGCACCTATTGTCTATACCACACCTGTGAAGGCCAAGGAATGGTCAATGTTTCAGGTCAAGACCCTGCATCAGACAGTGGAGATGATTGACAGGTACCCAATTAGTAAGGGTGCCAAAGTATACTAAAAAACCAGGAGGATGAGAGGAAAAGATAGATAAGCCATGATTCAATGGCAGTACAGATGATTGGCTGAGTTGCCTAATTCTGCTCTTATGACTTCTGAACATATGGCCATCTCCACTTCTTGCTTGAATTCCAGCATCCGCAGTTTCTTGTTTCTCCATTTTAGGAGGAAGTTTCAGCATTTGTTTATTACAGTAATGTGTACAGAGATACAATGGAAAAACTGTGTGTGCATTCTATACACTAGTCAAGCCATACAAAAGTGCAATAGGCACTTGGCCAAATCAAGATCAGTGTCCTTTGTGGCATAAGACCCACCACCGTGCAAAGTTCTGATCAGATTTCTGTAAAACAATCTTTTGGTTGTTGATTCCCCACAGTTCAACTGCATCCATCAAGATATGGGTGAAATTCCAACAAAACCTTTGCACTCATGTTCCAGCTTTGAGTGAAGTCTGCATCTGGACACTCAAATCTTTGCTCCTCCATTTGAAAGATCATAACAAAAAATCCAAATTAGCTTTTTACGGCAGGAGATGATTTCACATGTCCCAATATTAAATAGCATCTATTTTTAGCCTAACACTGAAAAAGCAAGTAAAGTTGGAGAAGAGGAAGTGAGATCCAAAGTTACAATGCTTAATCTGTTGGTATATCTAATTAAGGAATGGATAATTGTCAAAGTGTTGCGTATGAAATTCTATTCCATCAATTCCTCGTCTTCCATCAAGAGATGGAATGTGCTGATGAAACCAAGCTATTGATCGCAATTTATTCAAGAATGGATCAGCTATTCAATTTTCCAAATTATTAAATAGAAATATTAATCTGGAACCTATACACCCTGGAAATACTACTCTGGTAACCTTGCTAATTGGCAAATTCTGAGAGAATCAAAAGATTTTTGCTTTATCTACATTACAATTTAGACAAGTGCATTTTCCTCTCCACATTGTCAGATTTTATTAAGGGTCATTTTTATACATTTTGGTTTCACCATGTAGAAATTACAGCTGTGTTTATAGATCGCCCCCCCCCCCCCCCCCCCCCCCCCAATTTCAGGGCACCATGTTTGGAACACATGGCTTCACAGGCGTTTCTAATTGCTCAATTGTATTTAATGCAGGTATAAGAGAGTTCGCAGCACCTAGTCTTTCCTCCATTCTTTCCATCACGTCTGGAAACTTTTATTGCTGTTTATCAACATGAGGACCAAAGTTGTGCCAATCAAAGTCAAAGAAGCAATTATGAGACTGAGAAACAAGAATAAAACTGTTAGAGATATCAGCCAAACGTTAGGCTTACTAAAATCAACCGTTTGGAACATCATTAAGAAGAAAGAGAGCACTAGTGAGCTTACTAAACGCAATGGGACTGGCAGGCCAAGGAAGACCTCCACAGCTGATGACAGAAGAATTCTCTCTATAATAAAGAAAAATCCCCAAGCACCTGTCCGACAGATCAGAAACACTCAGGAGTCGGGTGTGGATTTGTCAATGACCACTGTCCTCAGAAGACTTCATGAACAGAAATACAGAGGCTACACTGCAAGATGCAAACCACTGGTTAGCTGCAAAAATACGATGGCCAGGTTACAGTTTGCCAAGAAATACTTAAAAGAGCAACCACAGTTCTGGAAAAAAGTATTGTGGACAGATGAGATGAAGATTAACTTATGGAGTGATGGCAAGAGCAAAGTATGGAGGAGAGAAAGAAATGCCCAAGATCCAAAGCAGAACACCTCATCTGTGAAACACGGTGGTGGGGGTGGTATGGCCTGGGCATGTATGGCTGCTGAAGGTACTGGTTCACTTATATTCATTGATGATACAACTGCTGATGGTAGTTGCATAGTGAATTCTGAACTGTATGGACACATCCCATCTTCTCAAGTTCAAACAAATGCCTCAAAACTCATTGGCCGGCAGTTCATTCTACAGCAAGACAATGATCCCAAACATCCTGCTAAAGCAACAATGGAGTTTTTCAAAGCTAAAAAATGGTCAATTCTTGAGCGGGCAAGTCAATCACCCAATCTGAACCCAATTGAGCATGCCTTTTATACGCTGAAGAGAAAACTGAAGGGGACTAGCCCACCAAAACAAGCATAAGTTAAAGATGGCTGCAATACAGGCCTGGCAGAGCATTACCAGAGAAGACACCCAGCAACTGGTGATGTCCATGGATCGCAGACTTCACGTAGTCATTGCATGCAAAGGATATGCAAAAAAATACTAAACATGACTACTTTCATTTACATGACATTGTTGTGTCCCAAACATTATGGTGCCCTTAAATAGGGGGGAGGGGAGAGACTGTGTATAAACACTGCTGTAATTTCTACATGGTGAAACCAAAATGTATAAAAATGACCTTTATTAAAATCTGACAATGTGCACTTTAACCACATGGGGTTTTTTTTGTTGCAAATCTCAAATTGTGGAGTACAGAGGCAAATAAATGATGGGTCTTTGTCCCAAACATTATGGAGGGCACCGTATTAGCTTTCAGGAGTGGTTCCACAAACTGATTGTTTTTGCCAGAGCAGGTCAAGGTGCAACCCCAAATTTATACACTTTTCTCAGTAGCATAGATCGGGTAGTCACTTAGTACATTTACCCCAGGTCGAAAACTGTCATATATTAGGTTTTATGCAAAAGGATGTTTAAATGTGCAAGTTTTTTTTAATATGTTAATACAAGAATTAGAAAGGGGACATGGGAGAAAGGGAAAAATATTCAAAGGGCTCCAGGGGCTGAATCTCACTGATAAAGGGTGAAAGACAAACTTGACGTTTTTCTTGATTTTTGCTGTTTTCATTGTCGTTATTTATTTATCTGATACGTTGGAGCTCCGCTCGGGCAGTGCGCCTGAAATTTTGTTGTATGTATTTACAATGACAATAAGGTATTATTAAACTCACATTTAGGAAAAAAAAAGCTCCTTGGATAGACGCCATGAGTTGCTGGTCTACACGTGTTGGGGAGAGGCATTCGATGGATTAGGCAGATTAGGGACCAAACCGCCTCTCCACATTGCAAAAGTTTGATCTAATAAGTGGATAATTTGACAAGTATTATAGCAGAGTACAAGGAAAAACTTTAATGTTACAATATCAACCTTTCTAATAATACAAGTGTTAATGAGAAAAAGGCAGGATAAATAGTAACTTTGTTTTGCATGACAGGTACATTACGTCGGTCTTAAACTACCACTTCACCTGTAATTATTGCCCGCTGATTCATGTCCGAAACACGAGGGATTCCACAAGCGGTCGGAAGGAAATAAGAAAAATGGAACGAAATACTGGTGCCGGGGAAATACGACCCATTTCCAGGATTAATATTGTTGTATTGAAAACAAAACCTTATAAAATATAATACTCCACTTTTATAAACGAAATGTGAATACACAAAATACTGGTTTCTACGCACATAATTGAAGTGGCATTACAAAATTCCCGCAAATGTCCTCGGGCTCCTGAAAATTGGAGCCAACGAATTTCGCAGCGAGGGATAAGAAAGTTCAAATTACAAATGTTCACAACACACAAACCCCAAACTGGAGCTTAGTTGTTAACAGCAGTTGTTTTAACTAGTTTAATAAACCTTTTAAAACATCTGCAACAATTCGAAAGCTTTAAACTAAATTACAAATACTCAGTTAACATTTTCTACCTGTTTAAGGAGTTGAAGCGCGGGAGGGTAAGGTGGGACGCACTGAGCACCTTGCTCAGTCCACGCCGACGTTTCTCCCCGCGTAAAGGGGCGGAGTCGCTTGAACAGCGAAGCCGGGCTGCCAGCAATTGGCTGCACCTTGTTTATTAGCATTGGGAGCCGGGGCAACGTTGCGGTCTGGCGCCCAACCCCCGGTATCGGCGCGCTTTCGCAATCAATTGTTTCACTTCATCATTGACTAATGGCACAGTCCGGAGGTTTATTGGGTTCGTGTTTTCAGAAACCGGTTTTTCCTGAATTTCCTTGGAAGAAATCCAAGTACCTGTTCTACCACCCACCCCCAATCTAACTCTTAATAGGAAGGAGTTAAATTACATACTTCTACTCCGCGAAATTGAGAAGCAATGTATAAAGGTGTAGTCCCGAGCCGGAACGTCAGCTATCCATATTCTCCAGAAATGTTACCTCTGCCGCTGAGTTACTCTAGCACTTTGGATGTGGAGAGGATGTTTCCACTAGTGGGAGAGTCCAAGACTGGACGTCATAACCTTAGAATTAAAGGACGTTCTTTTTGGAAGGATGAGGAGACATTTCTGAGTCCGAGGCAGTGAATCTTTGCCACAAGGCTGTAGAGGCCAAGTCAGTGGAGATGATCCAAGTCATAATCACAGTGAATGACGGTGCTGGCTCGAAGGGCCGAATGGCTATTGTCTATTGAGATCGATTTTTGATTAGTACAGGTGTCAGAGTTTATAGGGAGAAGGCAGGAGAATGGGATTAGGAGGGAGATAGATCAGCCATGATTGAACGAATGAGTAGACTTTATGGGCCGAATGGCCTCCTATCACTTGTGACCACTTTGTGTCTTTTTGTGCAGTTATTGCAGACTGGCTGAATCAAGATCTTTATTGAGTATGGTCAGAGCACCCTAGGTCCTGTCCAATATATACATAGAGGAGGAGCTGTTAAAAACTACCTTGCCCTGCTGGCGAGATCTACTGTGAAAGAATTCCGAGATTACCATTCATTGTAAAGAGGGGTGTGATCACTGTTTACGGAATGAACACCAGTCTCAGCGTCTGCTGGAGCCAGTGAGACCTGCCCAACGGGTGGTGTTGACAATGAAACAAACTTTGGAAGCTATTATTTGTTCCAAAGTTAAGCAGAGCGAAGTTTAGTTTGTGTTATTTAAAATGCTTTTAAAATGTATAAACTGGTATCATTTGCAATTTTTTCCCCAATTCAATAATGTCCCACAGTGGCTCAGCTTTAAATAAACGCGCAGATCAGGTTATTAATCTCTCGTGAAACCAGAATGGCAATTTTCATTTTGAGAATTTGAATCAAGAATTCACATCAGATAGACACAAAAAGCTAGAGTAACTCATTGGGTCAGGCAGCATCTCTGGAGAGAAGGAATGGGTGACGTTTCGGGTCGAGACCCTTCTTCAGGCATCAGATAGTTGTGTAAAAAAATATAGATGAGTGTTAATCTTTGAATATATACTGCAGGAAATCACATACAAAAACGAAAACACATTACCACTAATGGGATGCTGCAACTGCAATGGAGGGGCAAGGAATGCGCCATAACCATAAATACTTGATAGCCATTATGGTGTTTTACAATACATAACAGGATATTTAACAGATGGATCCAAATGGAAATCATTAAGTTGTTTGCATAGAGTTGATTTGCATAAAGAGTATATTTTCATTTTTAATAATGCAATGCCTGACAGGACCCCTGGATTCCTGATACAGCACCAGCATGTCGTCCGATATTAAAATCAATTCTTAGCAGGGGGCTTTAACCCAAAACATTCAAAAATGTTTATTTTAATTATCACATCGTAATTTTGTTTTTTAAACATAAAACAATGCAATTAAGTGAACTTAATTAATTCAAAATAATAAATTATCTGAAGCTCATCAACCTTCATTACATTGAAGTAAAAGAAATGAAGTCACTAAAGGACACAAAGTGCTGGAGTAACTCAACAAATCAGGCAGCATCTCTAGAGAACATGGATGGGTGACATAACGTGCCTTAGATTAATGGGGTAGATTTCCCAGGTGAACATTGTGATGTATTACAGAAAATTGGCACTTACCTGCTGGACATTGCATTAAAGTACACTGAAAGGGAGTCCTAGGGTTCCACAATCCTTGTGGAAGGAAATACTGGCATTTCTGGAAAAAAGGATATTCAAATTATGAGTAGGAGTAGGTCACTTGGTCCCTCAAGCCTGCTCTACCATTTAGAATGAATACATTTATTGGCCAAGTATGTACACACACAAGGAATTTGCCTCGGTGCTCTGCTCGTAAGTAACAACACGACTTACAGTAAACCATTAAGAATAAAACATTAAGAATAAAACATTATAGTTTAAATATGTGAATTAAATAAAATACCAGAGCAAAAGGAGGCTACAGATTTTTGGTTATTGAGTAGTACTACTCGTGGAAAAATGCTGTTTTTATGTCTGGCTGTGGCAGCTTTGACGGTCCGGAGTCGCCTTCTAGAGAGAAGTGATTCAAAGAGTTTGTGGCCAGCGTGAGAGGAGTCAGAGTCTCACCCGCTCGCTTCCTGGCCCTTGCAGTGTACAGTTCGTCAATGGGGGGAAGGTTGCAGCCAACAACCTTCTCAGCTGATCGAACGATTCGCTGCAGCTTCCGGATGTCGTGCTTGGTGGCTGAGCCAAACCAGACCATGATGGAGAAGGTGAGTACCAGACTCTACGATGGCAGTATAGATTTGGACCATCATTGCCTGTGGCAGATTGTGTTTCCACAGCTGCCACACGAAGTACATCCTCTATTGGGCCTTTTTGACTGTGGAGTTGATGGTGCCCCTCACCCCCCCCCCTCCCTCCCTCCCTCCCATTTAAGGTCCTTGGGGATGATGGTTCCAAGGAACTTAAAGGACTCCACAGATGTGACTGTGGTGGTGTTGTTGACGGTGGGTGGGTGGAGGGGGAGCTCTCCTAAAGTCTACTATCAATTACATCGTCTTAAGAGCATTGAGCTCCAGGTTGTTACGAAGGCACCAGAACACTAGCTGTGTCACTTCCTGTCTGTAGGCAGATTCCTCCCCATCCTGGATCAGTCCATTCAGGGTTGTGTCATCTGCAAACTTGAGAAGCTTCACAGAGGAGTCTGTGGAGGTGCAGTCGTTGGTGTAGAGAGAGTAAAGGAGAGGGAAGAGTACGCAACCTTGTGGTGCTCCTATGCTGAGGATCTGCGGGTCCGAGATGTGTTTTCCCAACCTCACATGCTGCTTCCTGTCTGTCTGGAAGTTAGTGATCCACTGACAGAGGGGTTCAGGCACAGTCAACTGGGAGAGTTTGGAGTGTAGTAGCTCTGGCACAATGGTGTTGAATGCAGAGCAAAAATCCACAAACAGAATCCTTGCCTCGGTCCCCTGGCGTTCCATGTGCTGGAGGATGAAGTGCAGGCCTAGGTTGACTGCGTCATCTGCTGATCTATTGGCCCGGTATGCAGAGGGTCCAGCAGGGGGTTTGTGATATTTTTCAGCTGGGTCAACACGTCTTTCACGGGTCTTCATGACTACAGAGATCAGGGCGACAGGCCTGTAGCAGGGGCATTTTTGAAAGTGGGGGGGCTGAGCAATCACTGACCACCGGCCTCGGGGGTACCCGGCGAGCGAAGCGACCGAGCACTGGGAGGGTGTGGGAGGGGGGCACCCCCCCTCTTACAGTAGGGACTTTTTGAAATTTGATGTATTAAAATCATGTTTTAGTGCATTGTAGAAGTATGATTTCAATGTTTTTCATTTGAAGTATTTTTAAGATAATGTAGGGCCTACATGAGGGATGGGTGCAGGTTATTATTTTTGGCCCGAAACGATACGTCATCCATTCATTTTCTCCAGAGATGCTGCCTTACTGAGTTACTCCAGCATTTTGTGTCTATCTCCCCTATTGCCTTGCCCTTCCTCCCAGACTTTTACAAGGTTTCCCCTTCAGTGCTAGGTCCAGCCCTCTTTGTGAAGGGTCACCTGAAGCGCTGTCTCTCCACTCTCTGCCGAGTTTGTCATCTGCCGTTGCCTCTGGTGAAGTCCATGTTGTACGTCTCTTGGAACAACTTCTCCTTGTTTGTTCCACCACAGGATTGTGAACAAGCTCTCAGTCTCCTACTCCCCTCCCCTGCAATGTAAATAGCCCGAGAGTCTATACATGACTGAGACCTTTCATTGCTCACCCATTCTGGCTTCCCTACAAACTCTTGACATCCTTCCTGGTGTGAGAACAGAGCTGACCCTGGAATCTATCTGGGGTTAGCCAGTGTTTGACATGGCAGCTCTCTGTGTTTTTGTCCCTGATTCCTCTCTAAATAGGAGCAGGAAGGTTGGGTTGTTCAGCAGCATTCCCCATTAATCCGACCCCTTGACCTCGTGCCCTCAGACCCCGGGCCCCTCCTCTTGTCGCTCGCTTCCACACAGCTCCGTGTGTGAGTGTGGGAAGCCTCCATTCTCGCTCCCTCCACCCCTCCTCCCCCCCCACCCCTCCTTCACGTTCACCGGCCCGCCAGCCCGCCCCTACCGCGGTGAGTTGCTGACCCCCCCCCCCCCCGCTCCCGGTGTGTTACGGGTGAGGTTGGTGCTTCATGCCGACACTAAACCGTCCGTTTCAGTCTCAAAAGTACATCCGCTTGGCTGGCCGCTAACCCCCGGCGGAAACATTGCTAAAAATGTGGGGGGACTGCAGCCCCCCTCGGCCCCCCTGGTTCCACGACCCATGTGTAGTCATTAAGACCAGTAATCCTTGGGTACAGGGACAATAGTGGAGACTTTGAAGCAGGCAGGGACAGTGCAGGTTTGCAGGGACTGGATGAAAATGTCTGTGTAGGCATTTTCAGCTGTTCATGTCTGTGCCAGCTGTTCGGCACAGAGCTTGAGGGTAGAGGGGGAAACATTGTCCAGTCCTGGAGATTTCTGGCTTTTCTGTCTTCTGAATAGCCCCTCCACCTCCTCAATTTCTATTGTTGGTGATGGAGAAATGGCCAGACTCTGTTGGACAGCAAGGAGAGGGGTGGGTGTGAAAGGGCCCAGTCTTTGCAGACTGGAGTCAGGCTGTCAGTAGGTGTGAAGTGGTGATTGGGGAGGGGGGGAGGGGGTACCAGGATTAAGTTTATGTTTATCGAACCTGCAGTAGAACTCGTTCAGGTCGTTGGTCTGCTGACGATTGTCCAAGGAGCGGGAGCCCTTCCACACTGAAGATGAGTCATTTGCTGAGAACTTGCTCCTCAACTTCTCAGAGTACCTTTACTTGGCAGCTCTGATTCCTCTTCTCAGCTTGTACTTGGCCTGCCTGTAGAGGTCTGCATCCCCGCTCCTGTAGGCCTCATCTTTAGACTGGCAGAGCTGTCTGAATTCTGCTGTAAACCAGGGCTTGTCATTGTTGAACTAGATCCGGGTCCTAGTGGGAATGCAACTGTCCTCACAAAAGCTGACATATGATGTCACAGTGTCTGTATACTCATCGAGGCTTGTGGTTGCTTCCCTGAACACATTCCAATCAGTGCAGTCAAAGCAGGATTGTAGTAGGACTAAAATGAATTGATTGTAACCTTGACCCTACATTTCCATGGTAACTTTTCATTCCCTACCTTAACAAGCGTTTTTCTATCTCTGGCATAAAAATATTCAAAAACTTTGCGTCCACCAGCCTTTTAGGAAGAGAGTTCCAAAAATTCTCAATGCTCCCAGGGAAACCGTTATCACATCTCCGTTAAATGGGTGACTTCTTACTTTGAACTGTGGCTCCTTTCTCTAGATACTCCCACAAGAGGAAGTATTCTCTCCATATTCACTTTTCAAAGTATTAACATCTATATAATTAAACGTCTCATCTTGACCACTTCCTGTCTGCGCTGTATATTGATTTTCGGGGAAAAAAACGCTACCCTGTATCGCTGTGATTTTTGGCCATCTTACTCACAGTCCTCCTCCGCTGAGCCAGCCCCGAGGATTTTTCCCATCGATGAAAAATAAAAAAGTAAAAAACCTTGAGATCAACTCATTGGTCCTCGCGCCTGTCAATCACCGCGATGAAGGTAACGCCCTTTCCGGGGGGGGAGGGGGAGGGGGGAGGCGGGCAGGACTATAAAACCCTGGATGCCTGGATGTGAGTCAGTCACTCTGCAAGATCGCGAGGGAGAGGCCACGACTGTCTTTCTAAGCTGTGAATAAACTGAACTGTGAGTTTGCAATGTACTTGCAATAAATGATTTGTTAGCCCTTAATGACAATGCCATGAGTTGTTTGGCCTGCTGCCCTGCCTGTGCTTGAAAGTGCAATGCTTAATTGGAAATGAAATGAAATGAAATGACAATGCCATGAGTTGTTTGGCCTGCTGCCCTGCCTGTGCTTGAAACTGCAATGCTTCATTAGGTCCATCTGTTTTTGGAAGGAATAAATGCTTTATTTGGTCCGACTGTGTTTGGAAGGAATAAATGCTTTATTAGGTCCGACTGTGTTTAGTCCAAAAGTCTCGCTCATTTCGTGACTTCCGCTTAGTGGACAGGTCGCGCTGATTGCGTAATTTCCGGTGAGTGCAGAGGTCGCGCTGATTGCGTAATTTCCGGTAAGTGCAGAGGTCACGCTGATTGCGGAACTAGCGCTGACTGCGGAAGCCCATAGTGGAGAGACCGCGCTCAGTCGTGTGAGTAGATGCAAGACAGTTTACTGTCATATATATGGTGTGTGAGTGTGTGTGTGTGAGTGTGTGTGTGTACGTGTGAGTGTATGTGTGTCTGAGTGTATGTGTGTGAGTGTACGTGTGTGTGTGAGTGTATGTGTGTGTGAGTCTGTGTGTGTGTGTATGTGTGAGTGTGAGTGTGTGTGCGTGAGTGAGTGAGCGTGTGTGACTGTATATTTATGTGTGTTAGTGAGTGTATGTGAGTGAGTGTATGTGTGTGAGTGTATGTGTGTGTGAGTGTATGTGTGAGTCTGTGAGTGTGTGTGTGCGAGTGAGTATGTGTGTGAGTGTATGTGGGTGTGGGTGTGGGTGAG
Organism: Malacoraja senta; assembly: GCA_038087875.1. Classification (NCBI taxonomy): domain Eukaryota; kingdom Metazoa; phylum Chordata; class Chondrichthyes; order Rajiformes; family Rajidae; genus Malacoraja; species Malacoraja senta. The sequence continues at coordinate 297,726,644 of CM075977.1, forward strand.
TGTGTGTGAGTGTGTGTGTGTGTATATTAGAATTGGTGGAGAGGTGGAATATTGTGTTGGGGGACCAGCCCTCCCGTGTGAAGCTGGGACCCAACGGGTCCCACTTAGTCTAGTCCTTCTTAAATATGAAGAACCAATCTTGTATTCTTGATGTAGACATCAAGGAAGGGTATCTATATTAACAATAAGATCTCAATTCAGTTGAGAAGGTTGGCTAAGGAATGGCAAATCAAATATAAAATTCAAAAATCAGAGGTGCAGGATTCCCAAAAAGTTAATTTGCAAGTCAAATCGGTCGTAAGGAAGGCAAATGCAATGCTAGCATGCATTTCTAGGCAACTAGAATACCAAGACAGGAATGTAATGCTGAGGCTTTATTCGAGTCATAGTGATACAGTGTGGAAAAAAAGCCCTTCAGCCCAACTTGCCGACACCAGCCAACATGTCCCAGCTACACTAGTCCCACCTGCCAGCATTTGGTCCATTTCCCTCCAAACCTGTCGTATCCATGTACCTGTCTAACTGTTTCTTAAATGTTGGGATAGTCCCTGCCTCAATGACCTCCTCTGGCAGCTTGTTCCATACACCCACCACCCTTTGTGTGAAAAAGATTCCAATTATATTGTTTCACCTTAAACCTATGTCCTCTGGTCCTTGATTCCCCCACTCTGGGCAAGAGACTCTGTGCATCTACCCAATCTATTCCTCTCATGATCGTATACACCTCTATAAGATCACCCCTCATCCTACTGCGTTCCAAGGAATTGAGACTACTCAACCTCTGCCTATAGCTCAGACCCTCTAGTCCTGGCAACATTCTTGTAAATCTTCTCTGTTTCCAGCTTGACAACATCTTTCCTATAACACAATGCCCAGAACTGATCACAATACTCAAAATGTGGCCCCACCAAAGTCTGCAACATGACCTCCCAACTTCTATACTCAATACTCTGGCTGAAGATGGCCAATGTGCCAAAACCCTTTGACCACCCGATCTACCTGTGACTCCACCTTCAGAGAGCTATGCACCTGCACTCCTAGATCCCTCTGCTCAACAACACTACAAAGAGCCCTCCCATTCACTGTGTAGGTCCTATGTTACACTTCCCAAAATGCAACACCTCATATTTTTCTGCATTAAATTCCATCAACCATACCTCAGCCCACTTGGCCTGCTGCAATTTTTCACAACCATCTTCACTATCTGCAAAACCACCCACTTTTGTATCATTTGCAAACTTGTTAATCTTGCCGTGTATGTTCTCATCCAAATCATTGATATACATAACAAACAGTAACAGGCCCAGCACCGAGCCCTGAGGCACACCACTAGTCACAGGCCTCCAGTCCGAGAAGCAACTGTCCACCATCACCCTCTGCTTCCTTCCACGAAGCCAATTTTCTATCCATTCAGCTATCACTCCTTGTTTCCCATGCAATCTAACCTTCCAGAGCAGCCTACCATGCAGAACCTTGTCGAATGCTTTGCTAAGGAGCAGGCCAGAATGCATTTGAAGTATTGTGAGCAATTTTGGGCCCCATATCTGAGGAAGGACGGGCTGGTGCTGGATAGGGTCCAGAGGAGATTTACGAGGATGATCCTTGGAATGAATGGGCTAAAATATGATGAGCGTTTGATGGCGCTGAGCCTCTACTTACTGGAGTTTAGAAGGATGAGGGGGAACCTCTTCGAAACGTACCGAATCGTGAAAGGGTTGAATAGAGTGGATGTGGAGAGGAAGTTTCCACGAGTGGGAGAGTCCAGGACCAGAGATCATAGCTTCAGAATAAAAGGGCTTCCTTTAGGAAGGAGATGAGGAGGAATTTCTTTAGTCAGAAGGTGGTGATTCTGTGGAATTCATTGCCACAGAAGGCTGTGGATGCCAAGTCAATGGATATGTTTAAGGCAGAGATAGATAGATTCTTGATTAATATGAGTGTCAGGGGTTATGGGGAGGTCGAGAATGGGGTTGAGGGGGAGAGTTAGATCAGCCATGATTGAATGGCAGAGTATACTTGATGGGCCAAATGACCTAATTATGCTCCTATCACTCATGAACTTGTGAACTTACAGGTGTGTTTCCTAAAAGTGAGAAGTCAGGTGGACAGTGTGATGAAGAAGGCATTTGGCGCACTTGCCTTCATTGGAAAGGGTATTGAGTACAATAGTTGGGACATCATCATGCAGTTGTACAAGTCATTGATAAGACCACAGCTGGAGTATACTGTGTGTAGATCTGGTCACCCAGCTATAGGAAGGATATTGTTCAGTTGGAAAGGGCGCAAAAGTGATTCTTCAGGATGTTATGTGAACTTGCGGGCTTGAGTTATAAGGAGTGGTTGGAGAGGCTGGGACTTTTTTCTTTGGAACGTAGGAACTCAGGGGTGACCTTATTGAGGTGTATACAACCAGAGACACGGAAAAAGTGATCGTTCACAGTCTTTTTTGCAGGATGGAGGATTCTAAAATGAGAGGGCATCCACTTTAGATGACAGGGGAAATATTAAAGATGAAGCTCAAGGGCAACCTTTTCACTCAGTGGGTGGTCCATATCAGGAATGAGCTTGACGGAGACCTTACACTTGGAAAGAATTAGACTTGTCCTGTTGGACAAACAGGAACTATTCGTCGGAACATGGTCTCCCTTTATTGACTATTTAAAGGGTCAGAATGGTTCAGCACAGGAACCTGACTAACACCCGTGCCAAGGAATAGATGAAAGGTTATACTCTGAAATGTACGAATATATCTCGAATGAAGTTTTTTTATCGTAGTAAATTATTCCATTCTTCTTTATTATCTTTTTTTGTTTTTTTTGTTTTTGTTTTGTTTTTGGTTGGTTTTTTTGTGGTTTTTTTTTCTTGTTTCTTCTCTTTTCTCTCTTTCTTTCTTTATTTCATCTATATCTTTTTAGTTCTATTTAGTTTAAAAAAAAAAAAAAAAAAAAGTATTGGAGACATTGTAATAATAATGGACAATATTTGTAATTTAAAAATGTAAGACTGGTATCGATTTTAATATGATATGTATCTACCTCCAATAAAAAATATCTTTAAAAAAAAAGGAATGAGCTGCCAGAGGAAGCTATAAATGCAGTTACAACTATAACTTTAAAAATACACTTGGACATATATACAAATAGGAAAGGTTTAGAGAGGGGCCAAATGCAGACAAATGGTTGGTATGGAAGAGGTAGCCTAAAGAACCTTGTTTCCTTGCTGCAGACTCTATGACACGATTACCATCTGTCCTTTCTCAGCCCATTGCACCAACACATTGATATTAGCTTGAGCAGTATGGGGGGACTGTGGTAGAGTTGCTGCCTTACAACGCCAGAAACCCGGGTTCGATCCTGACTACGGGTGCTGACTGTATGAAGTTTGTACCTTCTCCCCATGACCTGTGGGGGTTTTCTCTGAGATCTCTGGTTTCCTCCCACACTCCAAAGGCGTACAGGTTTGTAGGTTAATTTGTTTGGTATGAAGGCAAATTGTCCCAAGTGTGTGTAGGATAGTGTTAATGTACGTGGATTTTATGGGCCAAATAGTCTGTTTCCGCGCTGTATCTAAACAAGCTGTAACTAAACTGAACTAAACTAAAGATAGACACAAAATGCTGGAGTAACTCTGAGGGACAGGCAGCATCTTTGGAGAGAAAGAATGGGTGACGTTTCAGGTCGAGGCCTTTCTACAGATTGTCTGAAGAAGGGTCTCGACCCAAAACATCACCTATTCCTTCTATTCAGAGATGCTCTCTGTCCCGCCGAGTTACTCCAGCAATTTGTGCCTATCTTTGGTGTAAACTAGCATCTGCAATTCCTTCCTACACATAAACTAAACCAAAAGTAAACTAGTCTTGGGAAATTGGGTGGGGCAAATGGATTAAGTATTCGTGGATGAGCCTTTTAGGACCAGCGACCACTGTTCTATTAGGTTTAAGATAGTTATGGATAGAGACAGGGCGGGCCCACAAGTTAAAATTCAAAATTGGGGCAAGACCAACTTTTAAAGTATTAGATAGAAACTTGCTCAAGTTGATTAGAGCAGGTTGTTTGAAGGATAAGGAACATTAGGAAAGTGGGATGTTTTTTTTAAGTGTTCTGACAAGAGTCCGGTGTTTAAGAAAGAACTGAGGATGCTGGAGAAATCGAAGGTAGACAAAAATGCTGGGGGAACTCAGCGGGTGAGGCAGCATCTATGGAGCGAAGGAATAGGTGACGTTTTGGGTCGAGACCCTTCTTCAGACTGAAGAAGGGTCTCGACCCGAAACGTCACCTATTCCTTCGCTCCATAGATGCTGCCTCACCCGCTGAGCTTCTCCAGCATTTTTGTCTAGCTTTGACAAGAGTCCAGGATATGTATTTTCCTTTTAGAGTGTAGGGTAAAGCAGGTGAGCTTACGGAAGATTGGACACGAGAAATTGATGCTCTGGTCAAGAGTAAGAAGGAGACATGGGGCAGGTATAAGCAGCTGGGATCGAGTGTATCCCTGGAGTTTTAGGATCAGAGGAGCAAGCTAAAAAAGGAAATCAAGAGGGCAAAAAGGGGACAGGAGATGGGTTTGGCAGATAACATTAAGGAAAATCTCAAAAGATTTTTGGTACATAAAGGAAAAAAGGGTAACCAGAGAGAAAATGGGACCCTTCAGGAATCAAAGCAGTCAACAAAGCAGTCCGGAAGTGGCGGCGCTGTTGAACAGCTGCGGCTCGCCTGCAGTCCGTCTGTTTTTACTTTTTTTTTTGTTTTCTTTTGTCCTGTTTTAGTTAAATTTTAGTTTATTGGGTTGTTGACTTCGGGGCTGCGGTGGCGTTCCGGCGTTCCGGCGGTGGCGACCAAAGACACTGGTGGCGCGACCTGAATCCGGGGCTCGACCGCGGCTGGCCCTAGTAGACTACATCGTCGGGAGCTCGCAGGTCACAGGTGGGTGACCTGTTTTTCTGGGGCTCCCGCAACTACAGCTGCGTCCGCTGGACTGGAGGGCGGCAGCTTCGGCCACCTGGGCCGCGGAGTTTGAACCGGCCCGTCGCGGAGCTCGGATTCAGCCGCGGGACTGACTTACCATCACCCGGCGGAGTTACAACATCAGAAGCCTGGATCGCCTCAGCGCAGAGGGAGAACAAAGAGGGAAGAGACAGAGACTTTAAGACTTGCCTCCCTCACAGTGAGGAGGTGCCTGGTGAACTCACTGTGGTGGATGTTAATTTGTGTTTATTGTGTGTTTTGTTATTTATTATTATATGTATGACTGCAGGCAACAAAATTTCGTTCAGACCGAAAAGGTCTGAATGACAAATAAAGGAATCTAATCTAATCTAATCTAAAACTGTGTTGAGCCACAGGAGATGGGTCGGGTCCTCAATGAGTATTTCTCCTCTGTATTTATTGTGGAAAAAGACATGAGAACCAAGTAACCTGGGTTAGTCAATGGAAGTGTTTAAGAACAGTCAGTATTATGGTCAAGGAGGTGCTGAAGGTCCTGACATGTATGAAGGTAGACAAATCTCTCTGGCCTGATTATATATATCTGAGGATACTGTGGAAAGCTAGAGAGGAAATTGCAGGAGCCGTGGCTGAGATTTACGAGTTATCATTAAATATGGGTGAGCTGCCGAAAGACTTGAGGGTGGCAAATGTTGTGCCTCTATTCAAGAAGGGCTGCAGGGAAAAGGCTGGGAACTACAGGCCAGAGAGCCCAACATCTGTGGTCAGAAAGTTACTAGAGAGTGATAAGATATACATGCATTTAGATGAACTAGGGCTGATTAGGGATGGTCAGCACGGTTTTGTATGTGGGAGGTCGTGTCTCATGAATCTGATTGAGTTTTTGAAGATGTAACCAAAAAGGTTAATGAGGACAGAGCTGTAGATGTATATGGATTTTCAGTAAGGCATTTGACATGTTTCTGCATGGTAAGCGGCTTTAGAAGGGATCCAAGGATGGATAGAAAATTGGCTTAATGGAAGGAAGCAGGCGGTGATCGTGGAAGGTTGTTTTTCAGACTGGAGGCCTATGACTAGTGGTGTGCCTCAGGGTTCGGTGCTGTGCCCAGTGCTGTTTGTCATCTACATTACATCAATGATTTGGATGAGAATGTAGAAGGCCTGATTAGCAAGTTTTCAGTTGACACTAAAGTGGGTGATATTGTAGATAGTGAAGATGGTTGTCAAAAACTACAACAGGATCTTGATCGGGTGGACAGGTGTGCTGAGGTATGGTTGATGGAATTCAATGCAGAGAAATGTGAGGTTTTGGATGAAGTCTAACAATGGCAGGGCCTACACGGTGAATGGTGGGGCTCTGGAAAGTGTTGTAAAGCAGAGGGGTCTAGGGAGTGAATGTACATAGTTCCTTGAAAGTGGCGTCACAGATAGATAGAGTGGTCAAAAAGGCTTTCTTGGTCTTCATCAGTCAGGGTATTGAGTATAGAAGTTGGGAGGTCATTGGTGTATAAGTTGTATAAGTCATTGGTGAGGATAAGTTTAGAGTATTGTGATCAGTTTTAGTCACCATGTTATAGGAAAGATTTGTCAAGTTGGAAAGGGTGCAGAAAATATTTACAAGAATGTGCCAGGACTCCAGGGCATGAGCTATAGAGAGAGGTTGAGCAGGCTAGGACTTTATTCCTTGGAGTGCAGGAGGATGAGGGGTGATTTTATAGAGGTGTGTAAGATCATGAGGAATAGATTTGGTAAATGCACAGAATCTTTTGCCCAGATTAGGGGAATCGAGAAGCAGATGACATAGGTTTAAGGTGAGAGGGGAAAGATTTAATAGGAACCAAGGGTAACTTTTTTACACAAAGGGTGGTGGGTGTATGGAACCAGCGTCCGGAAGAGGTGGTTGAGGCAGCTTTTTATTAAATTACTAATATTTAATAAACATTTAGATAGG
>CM075977.1:297733734-297738734 GCA_038087875.1 Malacoraja senta
ATCGTATGTAAATTTGTATGTGAACTTAGGCAGTGAGCATACTCTTGACTGTGGGTTGACAATTATCTGAACAAAGGCACTTTCTTGTGAGGATATCTGGACAGTGGTACCAATTGGAACCAAGCAATTTTTTTTCTGACCTGAGGCTACAGATGCTACTCAATTGATGGACTCAATGGCCTCAAGATCGGCACAAAATGATGGAGTAACTCAATGGGTCAAGCAGCAACCCTGGAGAACATGGATAGATAACGTGTCGTGTCGGAACCCTTCTGATTGACTTAACCAGTTCCCCGAACTGAGGACAGTTTCCTCAGATCAGTCATGTGATTAATCAGGGTCTGCATATCTTAGCAATATAATAGACGCTGCATATATCAAAGAAGCCATTATAAATCTTAGCTCTATCATTTAAACTGTATGTTTTAGCAGTGTAATGAAGATTTTCACCTTTGTGTTATACTCAATGTTTGGACAATTGTGAACAATTGTACTGACATGTTGGAACCATTTTCTTTTGTCCCAAAGAACAAAATGAAATTCAGTTTTCATTATCACTGCTGCTCCATTCATCTTGGAAGATGCCAGTTTGAGAAGTTCTGGCTTCACACTGCAAAACATAAGATTAATTGTCACTATAAATTAATATTTTATTTTAAATTGTTCAAATATATTATTTACCAAATAAAATATACATAGCTTAGATCTTTCTAAGGACTAATTAATGTGTTACATTTTTTTAATGTTTTTTGTCGCATGAAATTAAATCAAATGATCGTAAATCACTATGGAGTTCAATTGGTTAGAGTATACAAATAACAAAATACTTTCCTTCCCCTTTTACAAAAACCTGTTTCATTCCCCAGTCAGCTGATACAGCAACTTAAAGATGTCCTAAATGAAACCATCTCTAGTATCTAGGATGGAGAAGCAATTCCTTCATGTATCGGACTTTTCTCTATCACCACAAAAACTCAAAATATCTAGCCTGACATGAACTATGAACATAAATGCTATATCGGGCTGGAACATTCAGGAAAGTTTACCCAGGAATGCAATATGTCCTATTTATAAAATATAGCCCATTTTAAAAGAAGTCGATTGCAACTTCTTTTGAACCAGTGGTTCCAATTAAAAATCACTCGTTTTATCTAAACTAGTTATTTTTTGGTATCAAACTTTGCACAATTTTTAATGAAAATGACTGATTTTAATACTGTGAATAGAGTACAAACAGATGTTTAACAAATACAGCTTCTTGAATGTTGTCCCAATAATGTGCCTCAGTCCTAACCATAAAATAAGCAGATCAGTGTGACAATTGCATTTCACATTACAGCAATTCTTTATGAAGAGTGAGCATGAATCGGAATATTATATTCCTGTGTTTGGTGTCATATTTCAAATATCCATTCCTTTTTGTAGTTGTAGAGGAAACTGCCAATTTCAGGCTAATTCTGCATCATGGCAGTGCCCTGAACTCATCTAGTCTAGAATTGAACCCTGATTTCAAATATGAAAGCCCATATCCCATGTGCCACCCACATGTGTGCAGCCCTGTAATATTTATAAGAATTCACCAATTTCTGTTTGCTTTAAAATTGAACAAACGACCAAAGTTAAGAGCACAGAAAAAAATATTTTGTTTCATTTCCTTTTGGGTTGGCTTAGTCGGCTCAGTTGACCCTGTAAAATCCTCGACACAAACATCCAGGATGTGCCAGAAGTGGGTGGGTGATATTTACAGTAGTCAAGCAACAACTTGATACAGCCAAACAGTTAAACAATTCAGCTAACATCTCAGAATCTTCCATTACCATCCACAAATGTCCATGTTTCACCAACAAGACAAAAAACTCAACACTGGATTTGATGGGAAGAAATGTTGTCAGATCTCAACATTGACTCCAGACCCCATGAAGTCTCATCGCATCAGATCTACAGCAAGTCAACCTGTGTCTCACAAATCTGAATGTTTTTTTTGAAAATGTGACCATGAAGGTTGATTAGGAGAGCTGTAGACATTGTATACTGTATATGGATTTCAGCAAGGTATTTGACAATTTCCGCATGGCAGGCTGCTCTGGAAGGTTCGATCGCATGGGATCCAAGGAGAGATAGCCAACTGGACAGAAAATTGGCTTCATGGAAGGAAGCAAAGGTGATGGTGGATGGTGGAAGTATGTTTAATCGTTTAATGTTCAGGCTCCGGTGGCAATGGAATAGAGTATTATACAAAACATTGGTCATGATGCAGATCTATGTATTTTTAGAAAAGGCCAAAGGAAGTGTAAAATTTAGACTCACAATAATGTGTGGAAAGTTATGTGGGATATTTGAAATAATTAATCTATTTTAATTGAACACCTTCAGTAGATGTAATACAGATTTTTGAAATTAAGGCGATGACTTCCAAAAGATAGCCTGCCATTTATGAGAGGAAGCAGTTATATTGAATTGTTTCAGAAAAGTTGAGGAGAGTAAACTGTGAAAAATTCTACAGAGCAAGAAACAATGTGCATTTTGAGAAATTTCAATGAAGAATTGAAGCAGAAGATACAAATAGAAAGCAGCATCTATGGACATGATTAGTTTCATTTGATTATAGAATACCTTACAATATCATGTACTATAGAGATAAGGTATTATGAATAAATTACTCACCTCTTTAGGTTCATCATTTTCCACACCTATTCGACCAAGATCTGGAATCCATGCTAAAATATTAACATCACTGCCACCACTATAGAGCTCCTGCAAATCAAGAAATCCATTTAAAACATATTCGAAGACCAGATCTTAATTGTATCTGGTCTTTCAAAGCACAATATATTTCCCCTACACATTTTTTAAAATTAAGAACAAATAGAGAAGAGCAATTTAAATTGAAAGTTGTCATTTCATCTTCCTCACACAAAAGAACTGGCATTTTCCTTTAAACAGAGTATAGATTGCATCACATTTCTCCCAGTGATGTAATCCACACTCTGTTTAAAAGAAAATACCAGTTCTTTTGTGTGAGGAAACTGAAATGCCAACTTTAAATTCTAATTGTTCTACTCTATTTGTTTTTAATTTTTTTAAATGTGTTAGCTGAAGATCTTTTTAATGTAGCAATGAAAATAAAGACTAATCAATTTACTTACTTGAAAGTAAGATTGGAATGTGCAGCAGTTGACATAATTATAATGACCCCTGAGTTCTGTTAGCAGCTGACCTGCATAGATATCATAAACGGCAATACAGCTATCAACAGGAACAAAGGCAAAATCTGGACTACAGCCATGGGACACTGCCAACTTGAGATTCTTTCGGCTTCCATTGCATACTCTTCCATAGTTCACCTGTAAAGTATAAATCTGCAGTTACTTATTCAATTATTACAGTTTTCCTCTGTGATTTTTCTCATTTTAATTATCTTGCACAACCTAAGTTGCAAAACCTGCCGTTCTAGGTAAAGAATCCATTCTCCCAAATCCAAGTGTGTTATAATTTTGCACACATTTATTTTATGAGACCAGGTCAAAAACATTATGAAAGTCCATAGTTATTGACTCTTCTTATCAATCCTCAAATGTATTTGCCTGCTAGTGTCACCAATATTTATTATGACAATTGTTATCCAGACTGAATTCATTTGTAAAGGACATTGCTAAAATACTAAGACTGAGGCAAATACTAAGGGAACAAAAATAAGGATAAAATCATATTTGATTTCTTCCAAACTAATCCAGCAGATGCAATTGTACTTAGTCACAGTTATATTTGCAAAAATGACTATTGCAAGGCCCTTGAGAAGATGAAATTCTACCTTCATGCTCACAATATCATTCGTCTAACTATATGGCACTAATATCAAACTAAATGAGATGGCTCAGATGTGGCAACTTAACACTGGATGTCCCATGTGGTCCTATGGACCTTCAGCAACAATGGATCTGTGTTCCACCAGAACATTCACTTCATGACTCAGCATTGGCATCAAGCCAGGGCACGTCCTGGTTCAATGAAAACTGTTGAAAAGTATCTCAGGATCAATATTTAAAAACCCAGACATTTGACATGCTATCCAGATGAAGCAGTAGTCTATATAAAGAGTTAAGAAATAAGACCAGAATCATCAGCAAAGCAATGGGTTTGCCTAGCATTTGAACTATCCTCAGTCAGTAGTATCGTCATTAATGCACCTCTGCCTCCTGCTATACTGTCAAGTGGTAGTTACTTACAAATAACCGACTCATGGATGCTCAGTTTGGTTATTGCCCAAATTACTTTAATTCAGACCTCTATACCTCATGCTTTAGTCTTACAGTGGACTAAAACATTCAACCCATAGGAAAAAGAAATTTGGAACAAAATGAGTCAATGTCATTGCATGGCATCAAGAAGCACCTTAGCCCTGGGCAAGTAGCAATGCAGGATCGTTTCCAAGGCTGCACAAACTACAGCTGCTGCATCAATAACTTGCCTCTATCTCGTTGAGAAATGGGATAGTTCACCTGTTGTGTTTATTTCTATTCATAATTCCTCAGATCAAGGTGCAGCATGACCTAGATGGCACTCGGGCTTGAATGATATGTGGCATAATGTTTGGGTCACACAAGTGCTGAGCAGTAACCATCTGCAGCAAGAGAGTATAACCAAACATAAACAGAAATTGCTGTAAATACCGTGCAGGTCAGCCAGCCTTTGGGAAGAGATTAACAGAGTTAATATTTTCACTCAATGACCTTCCATTGGAATAGCATTTCAGGAATCTAATCACCTCTCCTTGACATTCAATACCATCACCAGGGCTCGAAATTAGCAGTTGCCCGGGTGCCAATGGCAATCTACAGTCCCGCTGGGCAACCTAAAAGCCATGCCATTTTGCCCGGCTTGGCAAGCACCCGGGACACCTATCATTTAATTCTGAGCGGGCCCCCTCTCTATCTCTCTCTCTCTGTCACTCTCCGTCTCCACCCACCATCCGTGTCCGGGTCTCGGGTCTCCGCTCTCGG
>CM075977.1:297743734-297784293 GCA_038087875.1 Malacoraja senta
TGCATTTTTCAGCTTGAAATTGTGCAGTTTGGTGCATACTGTAGCGAGTCTTTTAACTTACACTTGAATGCAATATTTATGCTTTAAATTGGATTAGCTATGAATAAGGTTAGGCTAAATGACATTCCTAATTACATGCCACAGTAGAGCCAGGCTCTGATCAACAGGTGCAGAGCATGAATGATCTTAGTGTATTCATGTATGGAAATCAGATTATAATCAACCACTTGGTCCATGTTGACCAACCTGGGTCTCACTGCACACCTAGTACTACTCCTGACCCTGACTCCAGTTGCATACCTTCTCTCATTCCTGACCCGGAATCCAGCCTTGCACCTGGCCCCCTATTCTACCCTGATATTAGCTGCTTACCTGCTTAGGTTCCCAGTGCTGAACACTCCCATTGTCCCAGCTTTGACTGCACACCTAGTACTATTCCAGACCTTGACTCTGGATGCACACTTGGCCTTGCTCCTTGCCCCTCTGCACTGACAATATATCTGGCCCACACATAAAGCCCCATATCTGACCCCCTGGACTTAACCTATTACGTTCAAAAAAGTTCAGATGCTTATCTAATGCGGTAATCTTTCATGGGGCACTTCAGACCAAATTTTGTATAACAAAATTTGCTACACCCATTGGCTTCCATGTTATCTAACATCCTAGTTACTTTGTCAAAGAAGTCAACAATTGGTTGAACACAATTTCTCATCCATAAAATTGTACTCACTCAGCTGTATAAGTATTCTGTTACTATATCCTTCATTTCCCTAACAAACTGTTAGGAAAATATTTTCAGTATTTTGCAGTCTTCCTCTCAGCTGGGACTTTTCCGAAATGCAAAGTCCAATAACTATATATTTAAGCAATATTATTCTATTAAATGTGATCTTGAGTGTACATAATATTTTCTGTGGTATTCATAACACAACAATGATAAAAAGATCTTTGTTTTGATTGCACCTACCAACATGCATACATTATTAAATTACAGTTAATATGTACCGAGGGCAAATTTTTGTTCCAATGTACCCATTCCCAATTGAAGTGATTGAAATCCAAGTGAGTTTAAATGGCATCAGAAAAATACAGCCTCCGTAATGGATGATATTCATTACGTGGTTGGTTGGAGTCAGTATCAGCACAATTACTATATTAAACTTTGAATCTTCAGATGTCCTGGTTCAAGCTAAAACTAAGATAGATAATAACTTCCTCGCACATTCCCCTGCAAGTATCTCTGTCACTCCTTTAAAATATGCCCCTTCTTTGAACAAGCTCTTAAACATCGCATCTGAATCAGTTTCCATTTGATTACACTCCTTGAGGATGTTCATCTACGTGTTCAATTAATAAAACAACGAGATTGGGGACATTTCTATTCAACCTGTCAAATGAATTTAGGGGGGGGGTTAGAAATAGTCAGTGAGGTAAACAAACATAATAGTTGAGTGGCAAATGACAATAGTGCTACCTTCCCAATATTTAACTAAAGGAAATAATGGGTTATCAGGGCTGTATGTTGTGACAGACAGCCTGACATCTTGCATGTCATTTTAATATTACAATTATCCCATATCCCTGGATATTCGGATGAATAAATTAAGGTTTTGTCAACTAATTACAAATCAGGCTAATTACAAATCAGGCTAATTACAAATCAATCACATTAGCCAACTCCGAAACACGAAGTGCTGAGCATTGGGATCCAGACATCACGGACAACTGGCCTCACATCTGGCTGCGTTCTCTGTCTGAACCAGAGGCCATGGAGCGTTTTTGAAAGTGGGGAGACTGATCACTCGCCTTGAGGGTATCCGGCGAGGGAGTGGAACAACCGAGTTGGGGAGGGTGTGGGGGGGGGGGGGGGGTAGGGACTTTTTGAAATTTGATGTAATAAAATCATGTTTTAGTGCATTGTAGAAGTATGATTTCAATGTTTTTTGTGTGAAGTATTTTTAAGAGGTAACTTTTTAAGGGGTAACTTTTTCCACACAAAGGGTGGTGGGTGTATGGAACAAGCTGCCAGAGGAGGTAGTTGAGGCAGGGACTATCCCAACATTTAAGAAACAGTTAGACTGATACATGGATAGGACAGGTTTGGTGGGATATGGACCAAAAGCAGGTAGTGTAGCTGGGACATGTTGGCGGGTGTGGGCAAGTTGCGCCGAAGGGCCTGTTTTTACACTGTATCACTCTATGACTACATTATACCTCCACCATGCATGAATGTTTCAAAATCAAGTGGTTGCGTTTTATTGCCATATAAGCATTGAAACATAGAAAATAGGTGCAGGAATAGGCCATTCGACCCAGCACTGCCATACAATATGATCATGGCTGTTCATCTAAAATCAGTACCTCTTTCCTGTTTTTTCCCCATATCCCTTGATTTCGCGAGCCCCAAGAGCTAATTGTAACTCACTTGAAAACATCCAGTGAATTGGCTTCCACTGCCTTCTGTGGCAGAGAATGCCACAGATTCCCAACTTTTTGGGTGAAGAAAGTTTGTCCCCATCTCAGTCCTAACTGGCCTACCCTTTCTTCTTAATCTGTGACCCCTGGTTCTGAACTCCCCCAATACCAGGAACATTTTTCCTGCAGTTATTACAGTCAGTGAAAATCTAGCAGGCAAGCAGGATGCTTTCTCCAACCACCCCCATTTGAAGGCCACTGTCTTCCAGCGTTTCTACCCAGTGCTTGCTACCTACTTCCAGCAGCCACTGGTTGTCCTCCAGGATGCACCGACCCGCAGCCTGAAGGGCCTGTCCCACTTAGGCGATCTTTTGGGCGACTACAAGCGACACTGGCAACAATTTTTGCTGTCGGAGGTTGTCATAGGTGTCGCGTGGTGTCGTAGGTGAATGCTAGTAAAACTAGTCCCTGACAGTCGCCTTAAGAGTCGCCTCAGTGGGACAGGCCCATAAGTGCGTGGAAATAGCGTAGATCAGGGGAGCCGTGACCAGCTGCGTCACTCGTTGTCCAGCCCACTGATGCACAAAATGCCGGAGTAACAACCAATTTCCTCTCTGTGTCTGTGGACCAACTCCAAGCGCCAGATGCCCATTGATCTGCGGCGCTGCTCGATACGTGATTGGCTTTGTGGAGATCAGAGCCAGATGTCACGTGTCCCGGCACTCGGCCCTACACAGCCCTGCTAGCCGGACAAGGTTCAGTTTAGAGATACAGCGCGGAAACGGGCCCTTCGGCCCACCGAGTCTGTACCGACCAGCGATCCCCGCACATTAACACTATCCTACGCACACTAGGGACAATTTACACTTATACCAAGCCAATTAACCAGACCTTCAGTCTGAAGAAGGGTCTCGACCCGAAACGTCACCCATTTCTTCCCTCCAGAGATGCTGCCTGACCCGCTGAGTTACTCCAGCACTTTGTGTCTATCGGTTTAAACCAGCATCTGCAGTTCCTTCCGACACGTGTACCTGTCGAAATGCCGTTTAAATGTCATTGTGGTAATTTCAAGTGTAGAATGAAGACAAGAGTGTTTAGTTGTCGTGTGCAGCGACATCAGAACAATGACATTCTCAGTTGCTGCACCTTAAAGGGCCGGTTAAAGCAACAACTCACAGATAGATGTAAATAGATTGATTTAGTTTACTATTGTCACCTGTAGCGAGGTACAGGGAATAGCTTTTGTTGCGTGCTATCTGGTAAATGCAAGCAAGCCGCTCACAATGTACAGATAAAGGAGAATGGGCGCAACATATATAATCAATAATACAATGGATTAATAATCAGTAATATTGGGTAATCATCCCAGCATATCAGCGGAGGCCCAAGTATTAGCATTACAATTAATGCACCACAGCCCTGGAGACCCAGGTTCGATCCTGGCCTCGGGTGCTGTCAGTGTGGAGTTTGCACGTTCTCCCTGTGACCGCGTGGGTTTCCTCCGAGTCCTCCGGTTTCCTCCCACATCCTAAAGACGTGCGGGGTTGTAGGTTAATTGGCCCTCTGAAAATTGTCCCCTAGTGTGTAGGGAGTGGATGAGAAAGTGGGATAACATAGAACCAGTGTGAACGGGTGATCGATGGTCGGCACGGACTTGAGGGGCCGAAGGGCTGTTTCCACGCTGTATCTTTGAACTAATTATAATATTGAACAAATCAAGACTTACCTATCGGATTTGAACATGAACAATATTATCCCAAATTTGCGGAGTATTTGAATGGCATTTACTGCATAATACCCAAGGTTATTCTTTGTAAAGTGAAGGGCAAAGTTCATCTCTACAAGTTTCATTTTCTGAAGTTAATTTGTAGTTTATATTTACCATCTTGCCTTTGCTTATTTGTTCCCACGATACATGATTCCAAGACTTACATTTAAAGATGAACAAAATATCAATTTAAAGACAGATATCAACTAATTTACCCGATTGAGTATGAATATCGATTTCTTTAACATCCCCTCTCTCTCCGTCCCTCCCCCACCTGACTACCTGGTACTAGCTGCAAAGTCGTCTTGTTGGGTCTCATTGTATGAGTAGGGACTGCAGATGCTGGTTTAAAGCGAAGAGAGACACGAAATGCTGGAGCAACTCAGCGGGACAGGCAGCATCTCTGGAGAGAAGGAATGGGTGACGTTTCGGGTCGAGACCCTTCTAAAGGTTTCGGGTAGAAACTCTTAGAAGGGTCACGACCGGAAACGTCACCCATTCCTGCTCTCCAGAGACGCTGCCTGATCCATGTCGGTCACCAGGGCGAATTCGGCACAGAGACTAACGGCAACGGCGCAACGCTTCCGACGCCTCCGCGGCCCGGGACTCTTGCATTGCTCCATGGCCGGAGCTGCAGCGAGCGACTCGCCAGCCCGGCAAACACTCGCCAGCCCGGCAAACACTCGCCAGCCCCAGCTTCCCGTCCGCATCTGCCCCGCCGCTGCTTCTGCTTCCATCCCTCCCTCAGCCCTGGCTCTCCAACACCCGCGGCCCATGCACTTGATATGAGTTTTGAAATTCTCGTTGATCACAGAATTTCTCACGACAGAGCGTGAGAAATTTGTGATCAGCGTGAGAGCGTGAGAATTTGGCCAAATGCATGATTCTCACGCTCAAAGCGTGAGAGTTGGCAGCCCTGAAATATTCAGCAAGACATAATATCCTGTTATGTTGACATGTTAGTGGACTGTGAACAGAGTCCAAATTGTAAATATAGCATAGCAACATGCAAAAGCCTTTATGTTTACAGTGGGATTTAATATCAGCAAGAGTGACACATTACCACAAAGAAAGGGTGGCACAATTTAAAAGTATTGGGATACCATCCGGCCCCACAGATGTAACAAACTATATCACTAATTTGTGTTCTAGATTAAGATTGCAGGGGGAAAATTAAATATGAGATGGCTTGTATTAAAATAACGAATATATCTTATGGAGAAAAATGTTATAAGCTTATCACCTGACTCTGAAGATGATTTGGCGATTTCACCATTGTGCTGGTCAAGTACAATTAAACTTCCAGATGCATTCCGTATATCCCATAACCTAACTTTGCTGTCGGCACTAAGAGAAAGATAATTTGAAAAAAAATCTTTAGAAATGTACATCAACAATCTCCATGGAATAATTTGCAGCATGGTAGAAAAATACATAGGAATACCCACAAAATGATGCAGTCAAAGTCTCCTGAATATTTCCTGCAAGAAGTTGAATCTAGGCTAAGTTTTCACAAATAGAGGATCTTGTAATCTCTTTCCAAATTTAGGATCAGTGAAGACAATTACATCATTTCACTGCAGAATCAACCAAAATTAAATGACTCATCATGTCACGTGTTCTGGCTTGCAGGTTTATTTATTCACTGAATTAAATAACCGAACTGTGACAGGAATTCTCTCCTGCTTTTCAAGTCCACGTGCAAATAATTTGAGCCATCCTGGAAATTTCAAGGAGGGTGTTGAAAGTACTTAAGATGGGTCATGAATACGTGTTATGAAAACGGATTAGTATAAATTGGAATCTGCAGAGCATATTGTAAATTTTAAGAAAAATAAAAATGTTAGGATAATTATATTAAAAGTAGAAACAAGAAACTGCAGATGCCGGTTTACAACAAAGACAATATG
The DNA here is from genome assembly GCA_038087875.1 of Malacoraja senta. Classification (NCBI taxonomy): domain Eukaryota; kingdom Metazoa; phylum Chordata; class Chondrichthyes; order Rajiformes; family Rajidae; genus Malacoraja; species Malacoraja senta. The sequence goes on from CM075977.1 coordinate 297,749,831, forward strand.
CTGGAGTAGCTTAGCGGCTCAGGCAGCATCTTTGAAGGACATGGATAGGTGACATTTTGTGTCAGAAACCTTGTTCAGATTGCGAATTATACCATTTTTAACTCTGTTCGAACTTTAAATGTCACAGGAACAGGTGTAACTATATAACTTATTTTCCAAAGCACCTTCTCGTGATCAAGCAAATGCTGCTAATAAATCACATGTGGAAAGTTCTGTGCAAAGCTGCAAAGTTTAAGTAGTAACATGGTTAAATCAAAAGGAGACAACATATAGGTCTGGACTGAAAAAAATTTTGGTGACAAGTTTCTTCCCTGGTCAATAAAAACAGACAATGTTTTTAACATCCAGAAGATCAGGAAGTATCTGTGGAAAGAGAAAAGAATTATTGTTTTAGGTCGGAAACCCTCTTGAGAAATGGGAATGAAAATAAATTAATTTGTTAGAGAAGCTGGAAAAGGGATGAGTAGAAAAAAGGGAACAACTCTCATAGAGTGTGACCAAATGTATACATATGGGAGTTAGAGGCAGATTGTACTTCTTTATCTATTTCATGTGTGGCTAATACTTGGGCTGTGGTACATGCCCGGCAGGCCAAGATGGATCTGAGAGGAAAAAAAACGGAGGCAGAATCCCAGAACTCTCTCTCCTAGTATAGTCTGGCAAGCTCGGCACGTCTCACAGCACCACCAAAGTACATTATCAAATGCTTTAGACTTCCAGAGGTGGCGATAGATGCTAAATACCTACATGTCCTTTCCCTTTCTTGGAAGGTGCCAAATTTAATCAATGGTCATGAATGTTAAGCAATCTCGACTAAAAGGTTTACCATGACTGGTCTCAGTTCTATTGTTTAAGAGATGAACGCTCTCCTCCGCCGGGATCAGACTCTCCGCTTTCCGTTTGGCGACATCGGCGAGATCTCCGACTTCGCACCGCGCCGCCTCCGGTCCTTCCGAAAATTGTGTCTGGTTGGAGACCTCCGCCGGCCGGGGAGTGACAGGAGAAGCGACTAATCCGCGCGGCGCTGACTGGCAGGAGAGGAGATCGATCTGCGCATGCGTGTTTTTTAGGATTTTGAAACCTCGCTAACTTTTACAACATACTACCGATCTGAACGAAACTTGGTGCACTCGGAGCTGAGTGAGCTGACGAAAAATCGTAGCGCTGTCGCGTACCATTTTTGAGCAAATAGAACAACCGCGCAAACCAGTAGAGCACAAGATCACAGTTTTAGTTATGTACTATACTAAGTGGGACCCGTTGGGTCCCAGTCACACGGTTGGCCTGGTCCCCCAATGCAACCCATTTCCCAATGCAATATTCCACCATTCACCCGTTCCCCCAACGCAACATGTTCCCCCAACGCAATATTCCACCACTCACCCATAGCCCATAACTGCTCAGGTACGGCTCATTTCCCCTCATCCCCGAGCACTCCCTCCCCCTCCTCTTCATGTGTGGGAGGGGAGGGGGGGGAGGGAAGTGGGGTGTGTGGCGGGGAGGGGTGTGTGGGGTTTTGGGGCCAGGGGGGTTGTGGGGGCAGGGGGGTTTGTGGGAGCGGGGGGGGTTGTGGGGACCGGGCGGGGGTTGGGGCGGTGGTTGGGGGGGCTTGTAGGGGCGGGGTGGTTGTGGGGGGCGGGGGGTTATGTGTGGGAGGTGGGATTGTGGGGGAGGGGGGATTGTGGGGGAGGGGAGTTGTGGTGAGAGAAGAGGGTTGTGGGGGGAGGGGGTTGTGCGGAGTGCGGCGTGTGGGGGGAGGTGTCTGGGGGGGTTGTGGGGGCGGGAGGGTGTGTGTGTGGGGGTGTGGGGAAGGGGGTGTGTGGGCGTGGGGGTGTGTGTTGGCAGGGGGCTTGTGCGGGGAGGGGTGTGTGGGCGGGGGGGTTGCGTGCGGGGTAGAGGGGTGTGTGGGCGGGGTGGGAGTTGTGGTGGGAGAGGGGTGTGAGGGCGGGGAGGAGTGAGCTCGGGGAAAAGACGGGGGAAGAACCATGGGGGAGAGGGGGGTATCACGGGGGAGGGGGGAGGAACCAGCAAGGGGGACCAGAGGGGTAGTGGGTGGAATTGGCGGTGCGATGGGGACTCACAGCGGCCGCTAGTCGCTGGTCGTTCTCCTCCGCCGGGATCAGAGTCTCCTCTTTCCGATTGGTGACATCGGCGACATTTTCGACTCTGGGCTGGGCTGGGTCTCCAACGCTGGGGCTGCGGGGCTGGGGGTGCGCGGGGCTGGGGGGGGGGGCGGCGCTGGGGCTGCGCTGAGCTAGGTCTGCGCCGGGCTGGGGCTGGGCTGCGCGGAGCTGGGCTGGGCTGCTTCGGGTCCCTCCGAAAGTCTGGTTGGAAACCTCCACGGGCCATCCTCAGCTCCAGGAAAGATGCGATGGCACAGGAAGGGGAGGACCATCCCGGGGAGTGACAGGGGAAGAGACTGATCCGCGTGGAGCTGACTGGCAGGAGAAGAGATCGATGAGCACACGACCGGTTTTTAAGATTTTTTAAATCTCGGTAACTTTTACGACATTCAACCGATCTGAACAAAACTTGGTGGACTCATAGCACAGGAGAACGGTGAGTGAACTGGCGAAAAATCGTAGCGCTATCGCGAACCGTTTTTACGCAAATAGAAAGACCGCCAAACCGGAAGATAACAAGATCAGGGTTTTAATTAAGTACTAGACTAAGTGGGACCCGTTGGGTCCCAGCATCACACATATTCTCCCCCAACGCAATATTCCACCTCTCCACCAATTCCAATATTGGTGGCCAGTGGGGGGGGGGGGGGGTGCGGCTTTCTGGAGCGCTAGTATGGGTGTTGTGGGCTGAAGGGATTGGTTTCCAGAGGGCTAGTATGGACATTGTGGGCCGAATGGATTCTTGGGCTGGCGGCTCAGTCACTCACGGCTGGTGGGCTGGCAGTGGGCTATTCCTTGAAATTCCATTTCAAGCAGGGTAGAAGGCCACCAAATTCAAGTGCAGTTTCTTACCACTTCAAGCATGGTGCAAGGCCACCAAATTCAAGTGCATTTTCATACCATTTCAAGCAGGGTGCAAGGCCACTACAGACAGCGAGTCGTGACCTCTCCCTATTCCATCTTGCAGAGACTGAGCCATGCCCACACTTCTGGGTTTTATAGTCCCTCCCCCTCCCACCAGAAGGGGCGTGGCCTTCATGGCGTGATTGACAGGAGAGAGAATCTCAACATTTTTTAAACACTAATAACTTTTATTTTTTATCGCTGGGAAAAATCCTCGGCACCTGATGAGCGGAGGGGGACTCTGAGTAAGATGGCCAAACATCACAGCCGTACGTGGTAGCGTTTTTTCTAAAATCAATATAAAGCGCAAACAGGAAGTGGTCAAGATTAGACTTTTAATCATATAGAAGGCAAGGCAACTTTAATTGGGCAAGGCAACTTTAATTAGGCAAGGCAATTTTAATTAGGCATGGCAACTTTAATTAGGCAAGGCAACTTTAATTAGGCAACACAGCTTTAGCATTTCCAAACCAAAGGCAACACAGCTTTAGCATTTCCAAACCAAAGGCAACACAGCTTTAGCATTTCCAAACCAAAGGCAACACAGCTTTAGTATTTCCAAACCAAAGGCACAGCTTTAGCATTTCCAAACCAAAGGCAACACAGCTTTAGCATTTCCAAACCAAAGGCAACACAGCTTTAGCATTTCCAAACCAAAGGCAACACAGCTTTAGCATTTCCAAACTATATTTTCAAACCACATTAAGGGCACTGACAGGTCAGTAAAACCACTCAGTTTAGTAGACATGTGTTCAGTGCTATTTACAGCTCAGACTGAGAGACGTGACCCTCTTGCTCCCCCATCTTGCAGAGACTGACTGAGGCACTCAACACTTCCGGGTTTTATCGTCCCTCCGGAAGGGAAGTGGCCTTCAGGAGAGAGAATCTCAACATTTTTAAAACACTAATAACTCTTTTATTTTTCATCGATGGGAAAAATCCTATTGTCCTGCGCAGCGGAGGGGGACTCTGAGTAAGATGGCCAGAAATCACAGCCGTAAGTGGCAGCGTTTTTTCTAAAATGAATATACAGAACAGGAAGTGGTCAAGATCAGACTTTTTGTAATATAGATAGATGGATATAGAAGTGATACGAAATGATAACAGAGATAACTTTGATGATAATAATAATAATAATGGATGGGATTTATATAGCGCCTTTCTAATACTCAAGGCGCTTTACATCGCATTATTCATTCACTCCTCAGTCACACTCGGTGGTGGTGAGCTACTTCTGTAGCCACAGCTGCCCTGGGGCAGACTGACGGAAGCGTGGCTGCTAATCTGCGCCTACGGCCCCTCCGACCACCACCAATCACTCACACACATTCACACACATTCACACGCAGGCAAAGGTGGGTGAAGTGTCTTGCCCAAGGACACAACGACAGTATGCACTCCAAGCGGGATTCGAACCGGCTACCTTCCGGTTGCCAGCCGAACACTTAGCCCATTGCGCCATCTGTAGTAATGTAAAAAGGATGAAGGCCTTTTATATCTCCCAGATTTTTATCATTTAACTAAAAAAAAAATCAAGAGAATCAAGAATCAAAAATCAAGGTATCGGAGGCTGTTTTACATATATCTATCTATATTTAAAACTCTGTGTGTGTGTGTGTGTGTGTGTGTGTGTGTGTGTGGGGGTCTGCTTGACTTGTGCCAGCCAGCCCCTTTGATACCGCGCTGCGCCAACACGGCACGCAGAAACGCCGAGGTTTTTTTCAATTTCGATAGAGATTTCATTTTTCTTTACGAATAGCCACTCCTGATTAAATTTCGTCATGTTTATGTACACTTTTTAAAATAAAATCCTTCTCCCCCCCCACCCCCAAAATTTCAAAATGTTAAAAAAACAGCTCTAAGCAATAGAATGTTAGTGAAGGTTCCGTTGTGTGATGTCACAATGCCCAATGCTCACATATGTCCAATCGGAATGGATCCATTTACATATGTCTTTGCAGCAGCCCCAGCCCCTACCCCCCACCCCCGCAGCCTGTGTCGAAGCGAGTCGTCACGTGTGTGGGAATAGAGAAAGATGATTGGGGGTGATAGGGAATGGAAAACAGATGGACTGTCCCTATCCCTCCCCCTTGCACTCTCCCTCCCCACTATTTCCCCTCTCCCCCCACCCCTCTCCCCCTCCCTCCACACTCTTCCCCCTCACTCCCCTAACCCATCTCCGTCACCCGCTGAGTTTCTCCAGCTTTTATTTGTGTACCAGTCTCTCTGTCTCTCCCCTCTCTCTCTCTCTCTCTGCCCTTCTCTCTTCACAGCCCGCAGCTCAACTCATGCACGCCCGCTCCAAACGCCCCCCTTCACCTCTCTCCCCCATCCTCTCCTTCCTCTCTCCACACCCTCCTCTCTCCCCCTCCTCTCTCCCCCTTCCTCTCCACCCTCCTCCTCCCCCTCATCAATTTTTTTTTTCTAACATTAAATTTTCTCTCTCAGCCACCCCCCCCTCTAGATGCACCTGAGAGGTGACGGCTATTCGTCAGTGGATAGGGTGGAGATGGGATAAAAGAAGCAAATTAAAAAATTCAGATAATATCAAGGGGTGTGATGAGTGTGTGTGTTTGTGGGTGCCAGATTCCCACCCCGCAACCGTGCTTTGGAGGAAAGGGGGTGGTTAGTGTGACGCCACAGCCCCCCCCCCCGCAAACGCACGTTTGGTGTCCAGACCCAACGGGTCTGCACTTGGTCTAGTATATATATACAATGCAATGGCAAAACAAATCTGGGAGTTATAAAAAGCTTTCATCCTTTTTACATTACTGCATCATCAAAGTTATCTCTGTTATCATTTCGAGAAAAATGGAATAGAGAAAGTTGTCCGAGAAGCTGGCAAAAGATGAGTTTATCATTTTGCGAACTTACTAATAACTTTAAGGAATTTTTCACACAATATCAGGAATATGTGGGAATGCTAGATATAAAGAGATAATCAATAAGAACATTTACCTTGCTGTTACTAGTATATGTTCATGACGTGGTGACCATTTCACAGATAACACCTCCCCTCTGTGGCCTAAGGGAGAACATGGGTTTGATAGTTGGGGGAGAAAAAAATTAAGGAGCACATAAATCCCCCATACAGTCAAATGGATACAGTACAGAAACAATCTACTCTCCTCATTGGGTCGATGCTAACAATCCATTTACACTGATCTTACATTAACCTAATTTTTTATCCCCCCCCCCCTATATTCTAATCAACTATTCCCAGATTCTACCACTCACTTGCACACTATGGAGAATTTACAATGCCAATTAACCTACCAACCCACAGTTTTTTGGGCTATGGGAAGAAACTAGTGCGTCCAGCACCCGTGGTCAGGATTGAACCTGAGTCTCTGGCGTAAACAAGCAGTGGCTCTACCAGGTACACCACTGTGCTGCCTTAGATAAGTACTTATTTTTTATTTTGATGTTTATTAAATAAAATAAGACATTCCATGTTGCAATCTGAAAGAGAACCAATGAATTATTTTGTGTAGGAAAGAACTGCAGAGGCTGGTTTACTCCGTGGACACAAAATGCTGGAGTAATTCAGTGGGCCAGGCAGCATCTCTGGAGAGAAGGAATGGGTGACATTTTGGGTCGAGACCCTTCTTCAGACTGAGAGTCAGGGGAGAGGGAGACATAGAGAAATAAAAGGTAAGGTGTGAAAACACAGATGAAAGGGACGATGATCAAGGAAATGTAGAATGGTACATTGTTATCTTTGGGGAAGGTGGCAAAGAGGCATACAATCAGTATTATTTAATCAGGACGACAAGGAAACGAGTCAGAACTAGGATGGGGAGGGACAGAGAGATAGGGAAAGCATGGGTTACTTGAAGTTAGAGAAATCAATATTCATGGGTTGTAAGCTGCCCAAGCGAAATATGAGGAGTTTTTCCTCCAATTTGCATTGGGCTTCACTCTGAAAGTGGAGGAGGTCCAGGACAGAAATGGGAGAGGGAGTTAGAGTGTTTAGCAACCGGGAGATCGGTTAGGCCTAGGTGGACTGAGCGGAGGAGTTCAGCGAAACGATCACCAAGCCTGTGGTTAGTCTCGCCGAAAAATAGGAGTCCACACCTGGATGAGGTGCAAGTGAATCTCGGCCTTACCTGAAAGGATTGTCGGGGTCCTTGGACGGAGACGAGGGAGGAGGTATAGGGACAGGTGTTACATCTCCTGGAGTTGCAGCAGAAAGTACCTGGGGAGGGGGCGCTTTGAGTGGGAAGGGATGGGTTAACCAGGGAGTTGTGGAGGGAACGGTGTCTGTGGAAAGCAGAAAGGGGTGGAGATGGGAAGATGTAACTAGTGATGATTCCCGAGGAGGTGGTGAATTATTTAGAATTGATGATTAACTACTTCTTCAATTTTATCATTACATTCACCTTTAAGTTTATTATTTTGTAGAACCTTGGCAAAGAGTTTGCCTTTACCTTATGTCCTACAAGCATTTGTTTTTTTATTGCATCAAAATATTATTGCAATTTAATTTTTAGGCTGTGGCATTAAACATTTTGGATAAAGGGCTATGCTTTAATTTTCAGACATCTTTTTCTTCAGTGCCAGAAGCATATAAATCCTAATGCCAAAAGCATTTTGTTAAAATATTTTGCTTGTAGCTACCTTATGTTATAAACTTTTACTGGTTTCAGTAAATCTTGCGACAGGCTAAATAATGAAGCGCATTGAAATTCATGTGCAATTTTGTTTAGATGAATGGTCTGCAACATTAACTATTTCTCTCTCTCCACAGATGCTCCCTAACATGAGGAATATTTTCGTTTTTGCCCTGTCCAGCTGGCAAAAGTCAGATTGCACTAACACTGTATAAGGAACTCATTTAAATCTGATTATCAATTCTTAGATTTCTGGTCAAATACTTACCCTGCAGAATGTGTGTGCAGATCCAGATTTAAGATCACACAGCTGTACTTTAGGATTCTTGGTACCAACTGAAACAAAGAAAGCAATAAGCAAAGAAAGTAATTCCATAGTAATTCTTGTCACTGAATATTTCAAGTCCAATATCAATTAATAAATACATGACCTGAATGTTCTCTTTAATATCTCCCTTGTCTCCCTTTAATATCTCCCACGATTGAATGGCAGAGTAGACTTGAAGGACCGAATGGCCTAATTCTGCTCCTATCACTTATGACCTTATAACATGACTCGCTCTTCAGAATGAATGGCTGAGCAAGTTATTTAATTTCTGAGCAAGTTATTGGTGAGTAAATACCATTTGACAGCACCCTTGTTGACAAAATTAATCATCTTTGTTATTGATTCAAAGACAACAAATGGTACAACTGCCCAGATTTATTTGTCATGGCGAGGCCAACCTGGCCAGGTTTCCATTTTGTCAGGTTGATGTCTGTGTCATAGCTGGAATGCAACAGTTTGGTTACAGAGAAAAAAGGAGCTCTATGGTTAGGATTATTATTATTATTATTAACATTATACTTATGGGCGCCTTTCAATGACTCTCAAGGACACCGTACAAAATTTAATAAGCAGATTACAAAACATATAAGCAGAATAAAACAAAATACAAAAAAAAATAGTAGGGACATCAACAACACACAATTCAAAGAGAGAGCAGCGGCAGCTTAACGCGCCAGCGTTCACTCTCCCTTCTGGCAGCCATTTTGGAGACAAAACAATAAAAACACCTTTTAACATTGAACATCCACCACAGTGACTCCTACACACTCCTCACTGTGGTGGAAGGCGAAATATAGTTCAAGTCCTTCCCCTTGCTCTTCCGCGGTCGTGGGTCTCGAGCCCCCCTTGACGGGACGATCTTGACTCCCGTAGCCGGTGTTCGGGCCCTCCGCATCAAGGCGCTCCACACCCGCATCGGGGGGTTGTCAGCTCTCCCGCGTTGGGCGAACGGGACGATCTTGACTCCCGTAGCCGGTGTTCGGGCCCTCCGCATCAAGGCGCTCCACACCCGCATCGGGGGGTTGTCAGCTCTCCCGCGTTGGGCGAACGAACCTCGCGTCGGGGCTAGTCGAGCCTTCCGCGGCGTTGGAGCTCCCGACTAGCCTCGCCCCGGGACTGCGAGCCCTTGGTGATAAAGTCCGCGGTGGTCAAGGTGGGAGCGATCCCAGGCAAGGGATCCGCTCCGATGTAAGTCCACGCCCCGCGGTGGGACTCACGACAATCCGAGGAAGCTTCCAGCTCCAGCGATGGTAGGCCGCAGAGCCTGGAGAATGTGATCCGAAAATTAATCACATCTCCGGGAAGGTAAGAACTTGAAAAAAGGTTTCCCCCGAATCCCTCCCACCTCTCCCCCACATAAAACATACCAGAAGGACATTAAAACAAACTTCTAACAGACTAAAAAATAACAAAAGCAATGAAAAGACAACAGACTGCCGGTAACGCTGCCATCTTCCCCCGTGGCCACACCCCTACAATGTGCTGGTAGTTCTTTCCCAGCTGTCTCATCCCACAATTCCATTGACCAGGGCTGCCAACATTGGGTGAGAGTTGGGAGTGAGAGAACTTTTGCATTTTTCAGCTTGAAATTGTGCAATATGGTGCATACTGTATCGAGCCTTTTAACTTACACTTAAATGCAATATATATGCTTTAAATTGGATTGGAGCGTTTTTGAAAGGGGGAGGCTGAGCGATCACTGATCACTGGCCTTGGGGGTACCCGGTGAGGGAGTGGAGCAACCGAGTGGGGAGAGGGTGTGGAAGAAGGGTGTCCCCCCCTCCCATGGTAGGAACTTTTTGAAATTTGATGTACTAAAATCATGTTTTAGTGCATTGTAGAAGTATGATTTCAATGTTTTTTGTATGAAGTATTTTTAAGAGGTAACTTTTTAAGGGGTAACTTTATCCACACAAACGGTGATGGGTGTATGGAACAAGCTGCCAGAGGAGGTAGTTGAGGCAGGGACCATCCCAACATTTAAAAAAAAGTTAGACTGATACATGGATAGGACAGGTTTGGAGGTATGGACCAAAAGCAGGTAGCGTAGCTGGGACATGTTGGCGGGTGTGGGCAAGTTGCGCAGAAGGGCCTGTTTTCACATTGTATCACTCTATGACTACATTATACCTCCACCATGCATGAATGCTTCAAAATCAAGTGATCGAGTTTTATTGCCATATACTCAAGCATAGAAACATAGAAAATATGTGCAGGAATAGGCCATCGGCCCTTCGAGCCAGCACTGCCATTCAATATGATCATGGCTATTCATCTAAAATCAGTACCTCTTTCCTGTTTTTTTCCCATATCCCTTGATGTCTTTAGCCCCAAGACCTAAATGTAACTCTCTCTTGAAAACATCCAGTGAATTGACCTCCACTGCCTTCTGTGGCAGAGAATTCCACAGATTCACAACTCTGTGTGAAGAAAGTTTGTCCTCATCTCAGTCCTAACTGCCCCCCCCCCTTTATTCTTAAACTGTGACCCCTGCAGTTACAGTAAGTGAAAATCTAGCAGGCAAGCAGGATGCTTTCTCCAACCACCCCCATTTGAAGTCCACTATCTTCCACCGTTTCTACCCAGTGCTTGGTACTTATTTCCAGCAGCCACTGGTTGTCCTCCTGGATGCACCGAGCCGCAGCCTGATCCATGCCGGTCACCTGGGCGAATTTGGCACAGAGACTCTCAGGGCAGCGGCGCAATGCTTCCGACGCCTTGCACTGAGGCTGCTCCATGGCCGAAGCTGCAGTGAGCGACTCGCCAGCCCGGCAAACACTCGCCAGCCCCGCTCCCCGTCCACATCTGTCCCCGCTGCTGCTTTTGCTTCGAACACCCATGGCCCATGCAGTTGATATGAGTTTTGAAATTTTCGTTGATCACAGAATTTCTCAAAACAGAGCGAGAGAAATTTGTGATCAGCGTGAGAATTTGGCGAAATGCGCGATTCTCACGCTCAATGCATGCGAGTTGGCAGCCCTGCCTCTCTATCCCCGTCACTCCCCCCTCTCTCTCTCCCCCTCTCTCTCTCTCTCCCTCTCTCTCTCTCCCTCCCTCTCCCCCTCTCTCTCCCCTCTCTCCTCTCTCTGTCCCCCTCTCCCACTCTCTCTCTCCCCTCTCTCTCCACCACTCTTTCTCTCCCCTCTCTCTCCCTCCCACCTCACTCTCATCCCTCTCTTCCACTCTCTCCTCTCATCCCCCTCTCTCTCTCCCCCTCTCCTTCCCCTCTCTCTCCTGTCTCCCTCTCTGTCTCTCCTCACCCCCTCTCTCCCGTCTCCCACTCTCTCTCTCTCCCCTTCCCTCTCTCTTCTCTCTCCCCCTCTCTCTCTCCCCCCTCTCTCTCTCCTCTTGTTCCCCTCTCTCCCCGCTCTCTCCCCTCTCTCTTCCCCTCTCTCTCGTCCCCTCTCTCTCCCCCCTCTCTCCCTCTTTCCCTCTCTCTCTCCCATCTCTTTCCGCTAACTCTCTCCCCCCTCTCTTTCCCCTAACTCTCTCTCCCCCTCTCTTCTCTCTCCCCCCTCTTCTCTCTCTCCCTCTCTCTCCCCCTCGCTCCCCCCTCTCTCTCCCCCCCTCTCTCGCTTTCTCCCTCTCTATCTCCCCCTCTCTCTCCCTCTCCCTCTCCACACTCTCCCCTCTCTCTCTGTCTCTCCTCTCACTCTCTCACCTCCCTCTCTTCCCCCTCTCTCTCTCATCTCTCTCCCTCCTCTCTCTCCCTCTCTCCCTCTCTCCCCTATTTCTCCCTCCCACCTCACTCTCCCCATTGCTCTCTCCCCTCTGTCTCTCCTCTTTCTCTTTGCCCCCCATCTCTCTCTTTCCCCCATTTCTCTTCCCCCCTCTCCCTCTTCCCTCTCTCTCTCCCATTCTCTCCTACCCTCCTCCCTCTCCACCCCCTCTCTCTTCCCTCTTTCCCCTCTCTCTCTTCCCCCCTCTCCCACCTCACTCTCCCCTCTTCCCCCCCACTCTCCCTCTTCTCTCTCTCCATTCACTCCCCCTCTGTCTCTCCCCTCTCTCTCCTCTCACCCTCTCTCTCTCCCCCCCACTGTCTCCCTGTCTCCTTCCCCTCTCTCTCTCTCCACCTCCCTTTGAGAGTCTCTGTGCACAATGCTTCCGACGGCCCGGGACTCTCGCACTGGGGCTGCTCCATGGCCGGAGCTGCAGCGAGTGACTCGCCAGCCCGGCAAACACTCCTCAGCCCGGCAAACACTCGCCAGCACCGACTCCCCGCATCTGTATCCGCCCGCTGCTTCCATCCCTCCCTCAGCCCCGGCTCTCCAACACCCGCGGACCATGCAGTTTATCTGAGTTTTGAAATTTTCGTTGATCACAGAATTCCTCACCACAGAGCGTGAGAAATCTCTGATCAGCGTGAGGGCGTGAGAGTTTATTCAAATGCGTGATTCTCACACTCAAAGCGTGAGAGTTGGCAGCCCTGATTGACTCCATCTACACTTCACACTGCCTCGGCAGGGCCACTAGCATAATCAAGTACCAGTCTCACCCCGGTCACTCCCTCTTCTCCCCTCTCCCATCTGGCAAGAGGTACAGAAGTTTGAAAACACATACCATCAGATTCAGGGACAGCTTCCTCCCTGCTGTAATCAGGCAACAGAACCATCCTCTCACCAACTAAAGAGCAGTCCTGACTATCCATCTACCTTATTGGAGACCTTCAAACTATCTTTGAGTCTGAAGAAGGGTCTCGACCCGAAACGTTGCCTATTTCCTTCGCTCCATAGGTGCTGCCTCACCTGGTGAGTTTCTCCAGCATTTTTGTCTACCTTCAAACTATCTTTAATCAGACATTACTGGACTTATTGCACTAAATGTTATTCCCTTTATCCTGTATCTGCACACGGTGAACAGCTTGATTGTAATCATGTATAATCTTTCCGTTGACTGGATAGCACGAAACACAAATCTTTTCACTGCACCTCGGTACACGTGATAATAATAAACTAAACTAAAGTTCCATCATAGCTTTCATCCCAGTCTGAGGTTCCTCAAGAAATGAATCTCTGGGGAGCACTTAGTAGATTATTTTTATCGAAAAAAAAACCCATTGCAAACTACCTCGCTGCATTATCCAACAACATATAATTATACTAACCAGCTATCAGACAGTGTTTGGTTGCAATTGGTGACATATGATGACAGTAGACTGTTCCTTCAAAGGTAAACACTTCAGCAGGCTGTAAAATAAAAGGTGTTTTATTAATTTTCTAAAAAATTCACTCAACTCTTCACAAAGGGCATTGTATGAATAGAAAGCAATTTTTGATTATGTGAAAAAAATTGCAGTTGAAACAGTATTTCACAATTTCATTTAATTGTCATACAAAACAGTACTGCGATACTTCTGTAATAGGAAACAATTTCCATGCTTTAAAAACTGAATAGGATTTTGTGATTTTAAGGGCCGCGAAACTGTCAGAGTTTGCCTTCAATTCACCATTAAAGTGAAAGCAGCTTCTGGACTATTGATGTGCTACAGAAACGTGGGAATCCAGAGCTTGCTGTCGTTCCCTGCTTCTCTGCAGAACCTGCTGCTTTGCCAATCCGTTACATTTACAATCCCATATTCCAAAATCAGTAACAACAATTGTTTATAAATTATTATTATTAAATGGCTTAAAACATGTATAAATAAGCTTTCCGTCATAGTGCAGTTACAACATGTATAATTAAGCTTTCTGTCATGTGGGCAATGGGCAGGTGCTATAGACCTGCACGGGAAGGTAGACGCTCCCGCCCCCATGAGTCTCGGGCAGATGGGGCTCGTCAGCCTGGGAAGGCCGTCCATCTAGGAGAGGGAAATCTCTGATTTAAAACCTCAATTGCCTTGTGGCCATATCCAGTCATGCAAAAGGCTCCTGGAGTAAACCTCAAGAAAATCCAGTCGGAGCCCCTATGGTAGTTCGTCGTTGTCTACAACCTCGCTCCGGCAGCTCCTGCGACGGCGCTAGTGCCAAACTGTAACAGCCCTGCTGTTCCTTTGGATCGATCAGCAACATGGAGAGAGGGGACGTGCTGCATGGGCAACAGCCTGTCCTCCATATGACATCGCCCAGGCTTGCATCCGACCACACATCACCTGCAAACTAGGATGCATCACCAATGGTCAGTCATGACCGAGGGGGGGCCTACTACTAGACATAGTGCATAAAAACTTTGCTATTTCAGAAAAGCTACTTTTATGTACTTAATATTTCATTAAATATAGTTCATATTAATAATATGAATATTAATATGAAATGGATGATGGTGATGAACACTGAGCTGTAGTTGATAAATAACAGCCTGGTGTATGTGTTGCTGATGTCTAAGTGGTCCAGTACAGATCGGAGAAGCAGTTAGGCAGCATCTGCTAGAATTGTGCCGATAGGCAGATTGAAGTGGTTCCATGTCAATATTGAGGCAGGAGCTGATTTGCATCAAAACCAACTCTCGAAGCACTTCATCATAATGTACGTGAGTGCCAGTGGTCGGTAGTCGTTAAAGCATGACATCTTGTTCTCCAGTATTGAGAACGTAGCCAGGTAAACCATTAAGGTTCACCCTCAAGAAGGATCTTTTGACATCAACCTCGGGGACTGAGATCACAGGGTCGTTAGGTTCTGTGGAGGACCCATGATCTTACATTGTTGTTCTTCTTTTCGAACCAAGCGTAGAAAGTATTGAGCTCATCTGGGAATGATGTTTTGCTGTCACTTGAGCTGCTTGGTTTCACCTCATGCAAGTCCTGCCACAGTTGTCGAGCTCGAGTTGCCTGAGCCTCCAGTTTACTCCAAAAGTGTCTCTTTGCATTTTTGATGGCCTTCTGGAGATTGTACTTGGACATGTTGTATGACTCTGGATTGCCTGACTTGAATGCCGCAGATCTGGTCCTCAGTAGATTACGGATCTCCTGGATCAACCAAGGCTTATAGATAGGGAACAACCAGATGGTGTTGGGACCAACGTACTCCTCCACACATTTCCTTATGAAGTCGGTAATAATGTGGCATCTACTACCCACTGATTCTCCTGCCATCCACCTGCTACCCACCATTACACTTTTGTCTGTTTATCTGTTAATTACATAATCAATCTGTACTCAGTGTAATGATGGAGCCAATACAATAGAACAGCAAATCAAAAAGACAGAATAAAGATTTATCACCATATATTCTCGTTCATAGAATATCCTTGTAGAAAATTAAATGGAAATTTTGCCAGTAAAGAGCAAAAACAAAAACAAGGAAATAAAAGACAGTCAAGCACAACCTTTGGATGGGATAGCACTTTTCCTGTGGGTAGTTTAATAGCTACAAATGAATGGTCGAACTGGAAACAAAATATCTGAAATTGCTTTGTACTGGATAGATTTCTTGTATTTTCTACCACATTCTCTCAAACAACAACAAAATACAGAAGCTTTCAACAGTCACATAGAATTATGTCACCATCATCGCACTGAATGCTTTTAGCCAACTAGCATGGAGCAGAGGCCAAGTCTGATTTCTACCTGATTTGAATACCTCAGTACAAGGAATGTTTACGAACAAGATCTGTCTGGGGAGATATTACATGCAAATTGCTGCATGTGTAAAACACAAAGATCATTTCTGTTTTCTCATTCCTCCCTCTTCACCAATTTCAACATCCCATTGCATATTAGACCCAACCACACAACCTCTTTCCTTCACAATTTGGTTGGATGATCTGCACTTGTCTCATTCAATTGACTCGCTGCTACAGAATCTTTAAAAATGGCTAATTTTCCAACTCCTACATTGTGTCTTTGGAATCCTCCACTGATTTATTCCTGCCCTCCTCCAATTATCTACCTACTCACTACTCTATAGTAATGAGAACAAAAATACATGTATACTGACATAATTCAGCTCGACCTCACCACAACAGCCCTTGATTCTTCCATGGCGCCTAAATTGTCAGACTCTAACATTCAATAAAGTTCCCTAGTAAAAATGTTGGGAAGATCAAAGCTAATAACCTCATTCCCCCATAAACTCCATTCTCAAATGCCTTTTCCAATGCATCTCCGTAACCTCGTATAGCTGTTTGAGATCTCTGTGACATTTAGTGCATCTCTAATTTTAATTGCTCCATCTTTGACAACTGTGCTCACTGCTGGCAGGGCCCCAAGATCAGGAAATCCTCTTCTGCTCCCCCTTTCCCCGTTGTTCCTAAATTTAAGTTTAAATGGCGCTTTACAATGACTCGTGAGTAAAGTGTGAGTCTTTGGCTCGAGAGTCTTCGGCGAGGAGGCTGAGCATAAAGCTCGAGAGGACGGAATGCGGTGAACACATGTCGGGGCAGATGAGACAGTGTGAGGCTTGCAGAATGTGGGAGCCCAGGGACACGGATGGAGCCTCTGGCTGCTACAACTGTGGCAAGTGCGTCCAGCTTCAGCTCCTAAAGGACCGCGTTGGGGCACTGGAGAAGCAGCTGGATGACCTCAGGGCCATCCGGGAAAACAAGAGTTTCCTGGACAGGACCTACAGTGAGGTAGTCACGCCGAGGATACGGGAAGAACCAAGGTGTGTGACGGAGAGAAAGGGTGGAAATCGTGGAGTGCAGAAGACCCAGGTGGCTGTGCCTAATGAAAACAGGTACCCCCTCTTGGGAACTGTCCGGGGAGACGATGTTTCCAGTCTGAGCGACGGACACGTCGGTGGCTCCAATCCTAGAGATGGGACTCGACCGGCGAGACCGACGTCGGGCAGAGCCATAGTGGTGGGTGACTCCATTGTCCGAGGAGCGGACAGGAGATTCTGTGGCGGCAGACGAGATGCAAGGATGGTCTGTTGCCTCCCTGGTGCCAGGGTTCAGGATGTCACGAGCCGAATTCTGAACATCCTCGAGAGAGAGAAGGTGAACAGCCGGCAGTAGTTGTGCACGTAGGCACAAACGACATCGGGAAGAAGAGGAAGGAGGTTCTCCAACATGACTTCAGAGAGTTGGGAAGAAGACTGAATGCCGGACTTCTAGCGTGGTTATCTCTGGATTGCTTCTATTACCTCGTGCTAGTGAGGACAGGAACAGGGAGATAGGGGATCTAAATGTGTGGCTGAGGGGCTGGAGCAGGGAGCAAGGATTTAGATTTATAGACCACTGGGATCTCTTCTGGGGTAGGGGTGACCTGTACAAAAGGGACGGGTTACACCTTAACTGGAGGGGGACCGACATTCTGGCAAGCAGGTTTGCTAGGGCTACACGTGTGGATTTAAACTAAATAGTGGGGGGGAGGGATTGACAAATTGTATAAAGATGGAGTTGAAGGGGAAGTGACTACAGGATCTAATTACAAAAGATTTTCGAATTAATGGGAAGGAAAGCTCGAGAATGGACAACAGAGTAAGGTCAGGGCCAATTATGAGCGGTGCGAGGGGGGAAGTGAATACGGAGGTCAAAGTACTGTATATGAATGCGCAAAGTATAAGGAATAAAGTGGACGAGCTTGAGGCCCAGTTAGAAACTGGCAAGTATGATGTTGCGGGAATTACTGAGACATAGCTGCAAGAGGGCCAGGGCTGGGAACTGAATATTCAAGGGTATACCTCCTATCGAAAGACAGACAGGTGGGCAGAGGGGGTGGAGTTGCCCTGTTCGTGAGGAATGAAATTCGGTCCCTTGCAAGGCATGACATTGAAACAGGAGATGTGGAGTCAGTATGGAGAGAACTAAGGAATTGTAAAGGTAAAAAGACCCTAATGGGACTAATCTACAGGCCCCCAAACAGTAGCCTGGACATAGGGTGCAAGTTGAATCAGGAGTTAAAATTGGCTAAAGTAATGCTGTGGTTGTTATGGGAGATTTCAACATACAGGTAGACTGGGAAAATCAGGTTGGTACTGGACCCCAAGAAAGGGACTTTGTAGAGTGCCTTTGGATTCTTTGAACAGCTTGTATTGGAGCCTACCAGGGAGAAGGCAATTCTGGATTTAGTGTTATGTAATGAACCGGATTTGATAAAGGACCTCGAGGTTAATGAGCCACTAGAAGGCAGTGACCATAACATGGTCAGGTTTAATCTACAATTGGAGAGCGAGAAGGGTAGATCGGAGGTGTCAGTGTTGCAGTTGAATAAAGGGGACTATGGGGTCATGAGGGAGGAGCTGGCCAAAGTTGACTGGAAAGATACACTAGCAGGGATGACAGTGGAACAAAAATGGCAGGTGTTTCTAGGAATAATACAGAAGGTGCAGGATCAGTTCATTCCTAGGAGGAAGAAAGATTCCAAGGGAAGAAAGGGACGACCATGGCTGACAAGGGACGTCAAGGACAATATAAAAATTAAAGTGAAGAAGTACAACGTAGCAAAGATGAGCGGTAAGCAAGAGGATTGGGTAATGTTTAAAGAACAACAGAAGATAACCAAAAAGACAATACGGGAAGAAAAGATGAGGTACGATGGTGTTGGATAGACTGATGGGACTGAAGGCTGATAAATCCCCAGGGCCTGATGGTTTGCATCCCATAGTACTGATAGAAGTGTCTCTAGAAATCGTGGATGCATTGGTGATAATTTTCCAATGTTCTATAGACTCAGGATCAGTTCCTGTGGATTGGAGGGTAGCTAATGTTATCCCACTTTTTAAGAAAGGCAGGAGAGAGAAAATATGGAATTATAGACCAGTTAGCCTGACATCGGTGGTGGGGAAGATGCTGGAGTCAATTATAAAAGATGAGATAGCCGAACATTTGGATGGCAGCAACAGGATCGGTCCGAGTCAGCATGGATTTACGAAGGGGAAATCATGCTTGACTAATCTTCTGGAATTTTTTGAAGATGTAACTAGGAAATTGGACAAGGGAGAGCCAGTGGATGTAGTGTACCTGGACTTTCAGAAAGCATTTGAAAAGATCCCACATAGGAGATTAGTGGGGAAAAGTAGGGCACATGGTATTGGGGGTAGAGTGCTGACATGGATAGAAAAGTGGTTGGCAGACAGGAAACAAAGAGTAGAGATTAACGGGTCCCTTTCAGAATGGCAGGCAGTGACTAGTGGGGTACCGCAAGGCTCGGTGCTGGGACCGCAGCTATTTACAATATACATCAATGATTTGGATGAAGGGATTCAAAGTAACATTAGCAAATTTGCAGATGACACAAAGCTGCGTGACAGTGTGAACTGCGAGGACGATGCTATGAGAATGCAGGGTGACTTGGACAGGTTGGGGGAGTGGGCAGATGCATGGCAGATAAAGTTTAATGCGGATAAATGTGAGGTTATCCACTTTGGTAGCAAAAACAGGAAGGCAGATTACTATCTAAATGGCATCAAGTTGGGAAAAGGGGAAGTACAACGTGATCTGGGAGGTCCTTGTACATCAGTCTATGAAAGTAAGCATGCAGGTGCAGCAGGCAGTGAAGAAAGCGAATGGCATGTTGGCCTTTATAACAAGAGGAATCGAATATAGGAGCAAAGAGGTCCTTCTGCAGTTGTACAGAGCCCTAGTGAGACCACACCTGGAGTATTGTGTGCAGTTTTGGTCCACTAATTTGAGGAAGGACATTCTTGCTATTGAGGGAGTGCAGCGTAGGTTTACAAGGTTAACTCCCGGGATGGCAGGACTGTCATATGCTGAGAGAATGGAGCAGCTGGGCTTGTACACGCTGGAGTTTAGAAGGATGAGAGGGAATCTCATTGAAACATATAAGATTGTTAAGGGTTTGGACACGCTAGAGGCAGGAAACATATTCCCGATGTTGGGGGAGTCCAGAACCAGGGGCCACAGTTTAAGAATAAGGAGTAAGTAATTTAGAACGGAGACGAGGAAACACATTTTCTCACAGAGAGTGATGAGTCTGCGGAATTCTCTGCCTCAGAGGGCGGTGGAGGCAGCTTCTCTGGATGCTTTGAAGAGAGAACTAGATAGGGCTCTTAAAAATAGCGGAGTCAGGGGATATGGGGAGAAAGCAGGAACGGGGTACTGATTCGGGATGATCAGCCATTATCACATTGAATGGCTGGCTCGAAGGGTCGAATGGCCTACTCCTGTACCTATTGTCTATTGTCTTGCATCTATTGTTTATTGACTCCCTTGACCAAGAGTTTGCTCATCTGCTCCATTATTTCCATCTTTTGTTTGATAACATTAGAACAAAACTTCTTGGGATGTTCAATAATAATGAAAGATGCTTTGTAAATACAATTTACTGGTGTTGCTGTTTTATTTTCAAGACTTGAAAATTACTTATTTCCTGTATTTCCAAAAATCTCTCCAGTTCATTGAATCTCTGATATGTAACTTCTGGATGCAGAATCCCTGAAAGCTCTCCTTCCTCATTGGTATCTGATGACCCCTACTGGTTCTATTTGCATTGACAATGCATATCAACAGGGAAAGGATCGCACCTGTCATACCAACCAAATCCACCTGCAGTTCATTGCTTCACATAATCTAATACCCACTGGCTTGGGGGGCTGACATACCAGGAACCTATCGGCAATCATGAAAGGAATATATCGGGTAGATGCACAGAATCTCTTGCCCAGAGTAGGGGAATCGTGGACCAGAGGACATAGAAACATAGAAAATAGGTGCAGGAGAAGGCTATTCGGCCCTTCGAGCCAGCACCGCCATTCATTGTGATCATGGCTAATCATCCACAATCAGTAACCCATACCTGCCTTCTCCCCATACCCCTTGATTCCGCTAGCCCCAAGAGCTCTATCTCACTCTCTTTTAAATTCATCCAGTGAATTGGCCTCCACTGCCTTCCGTGGCCTCCACTGGCTTCCGTGACATAGGTTCAAGGTGAAGGGGAAAAGATTTAATAGGAATCCGAGGGGGTAACTTTTTCACACAAAGGGTGGTGGGTGTATGGAACAAGCTGCCAGAGGAGGTAGTTGAGGCTGGGACTATCCCAACATCTAAGAAACAGTTGGACAGGTACATGGATAGGACAAGTTTGGAGGGATATGAACCAAACGCAGGCAGGTGGGACTAGTGTAGCTGGGACATGTTGGCTGGCGTGGACAAGTTGGGCCGAAGGGCCTGTTTCCACACTGTATCACTCTATGACTCTAATCAGAATATTGCACTGCAAACAAGAAATTATAGAGTTTTTAAACTAAATCTATTGCATATATCCAAAGCAATCAGATAGTATATCTGGCCTTTGAAAACAATTTTATTATATATCTTAAGAATTACTTTCTATTTATACTTACCAGCAGCCTATTTGTATCCCATATTTTCAAGGTTTTATCGAAAGAGCTTGATGTAAACATGCCGGTATCGCAAGGATACCACTGAACCGTCTCCACGCTAAATTTGTGCACATGACCATGGGACCTTTTAACATATAATTTGCATATGTATTATTTTTATATCAACAATCACATTTAAAATGGCAAGGTTAGCACATTATTGATAAAATGTTCTTACCTGCCCACTGTACAGATTGCCTTGCAGGTATACTGTAGCTTTTTTGTGGCATTCTCCAAATCATATATTGCAATAACACCATCTGATCCACCAGACAACATGCTAAAAGTATAAACAAGACTTAATAATAGTAAAATAATGCAACCAACTCAGTGTGTCTGTACTAAAACTAGAAAAGTTGCTGTATAGGCACACTGTAGCTGTTTGTGCTATTTCAAGAACATTACATTTTAGTTTCAAACAGGATGCCTATTCTGCCCTTGATAGTTTGCTCACCCAGTACCATACAGATCCCAATTCTTAAAAGTATCTGGGAGTTTCCTTGGAAAACAAGACACAGCATGAAAATTTATGGATGAAGATTTTCCTGTCAATGACCACAGTGGAGCAGCGGTAGTGCTGCTGCCTCACAGCACCAGACCTGGGTTTGATCCTAACTATGGGTGCCATTTGTGTGGAGGTTGTATGTTCCCCCTGTGACTGCGTGGGTTTCCTCTGGGTGCTCTGGTTTCCTCCCACATCCCAAAGACATGCAGGGTTGCAGGTTAATAGTCTTCTGTAAATTGCTCCTAGTGTATAGGATGCAAAAGTGGGATAACATAGGGGTAGTGTACAGGTGATCGATGGACAGCAATTGTAGGCTTGTTTTCACATTGTATCTCTTTTGTAAAATTTTCATGGACGTGTGAAGTCAGAGTGATACAGCATGGACACAGGCCTTAAGGCTAAATGTCTATGCTAATCATCAAATCCCATCCACATTGACAGTAATTTTCCTCTCATAACCCCATCAACTTCCCCATTCCCCAATCAACTACCGGTGAGCCGCGGAGTAGCCGAGACCGGAGATCCACGAGTTGGTGCCCGCGGCCGACGGAACACGTTGCTGACGGAGCCTGGCTTGGTGGAGCCTGCGGCCAAGGTCGGTGCCCGCATGGCGCGAGTCGACGGACCCCGCGGCTGGGGCCTGTGTCAGCGCGCCACAGAGGTGTCTGGAGAGGACCCGGCAGCGATTGTGGAGGTCGGTCCGGCGGTCAATGGGGGCACCGACTGATGGACGAGGACGAACCACGTGGAGTGAGGACTCCGCTGCCGAGGGAAGGAACAAAGGAGGACCCGGCGTGGGGTGACTAATAGGAGGGAGGGGGGAGGATAGAACAAAGGGGGACCTGGCGCTGGGGAGGGAGAGTTAACAAAGGGGGACCTGGCACATGGATACTTTGTAACTTAGTTAGCGCCCTTTATGGGCGACTATTTGCATACCTTGGGTATGCAAGCAAAGAATTTCATATGAGGAAAAACCTCATAACGTCACTTAACATCACTGGAGAGAAAAGTTAGTGATGCATTTTCAATTGACTCTTTTTGAGTTCTTCATGGTTTTACCACAATTTAACATAACATTGGGAGAAAAGAGTTTTTTAAATTGTAGGTTAGTTTAGTTTAGTTTAGAGATACAGCGCAGAAAAAGCTCTTCGGCCCACCGGGTCCATGCCGACCAACGATCCCCGCTTATTAACACTATCATACACCCACAAGGGATAATTTTTCAATATACCAAGCCAATTAACCTGCAAACCTGTACGTCTTTGGAGTGTGGGAGGAAACTGAAGATCTCAGAGAAAACCCACACAGGTCTTGGGGAGAATGTACAAACTCTGTACAGACAGCACCCGTATTCGGGATCGAACCCGGGTCTCCGGCGCTGCATTCACTGTAAGGCAGCAACTCTACCGCTGCACCACCTCAAAGGTTAAGATTTAAAGTTATGCTTATATTCTATAATAAATGACAAAGTGTTTTGAATACAGTTATTTTTACTCCTCGATGGGAGTAAGCACACAATTTTCAAATATTAAGATTTGATAGTTACTCATAACTCCATTTAAGTCAATTCTCAAAGGAATTTGTGCCTATTGATTCCTCAGCAGTAAATAGAAATTCTGAAGAAAATTTAAATTTTATTAGAGAAATGCAGTACATTGATAGTTATACTCACTACCTTTGCTCCACAGGATCAATATCAAGACTATTAATTCCACTTCCATGGATTCGCTGTACATCCCTGTCGTTGTTTAATTCCAAATTTAACACTCTGGATATTAAAATAAATAAATAAATATTTACATATTATGTTTTCAAAATACAAATGTATTTTCGTTCACGTAAGTTTAAAAGGAAAATCACTGGGCCTCTTAGTCTTGAGTTGCACTGGACATCAAATCTCCCAGTTCTCCACTTTCTAGTTGCACTTTTCCAATTCTAACATATCACTTTGCCAGAGATGGACATTTACCACAAATCCTCTCATGCATACATAATCCTGAAAGAGGACCGTACAACATGCCTCAAGCAATTAACTCCAATCAAGCCCCAAAAGAAAAGAAAATCTAATCACAAGAAAATCAATATTCAGAAAGTTTGTGTTTACCTTCACCAACACTGATTTATTTTTAACAATAATATTAATTTTCAATTGATTCTTTTTGTTTGAATTCTTCGTTGCCTAATGAACAAATTCCCAAATGTATAAATAATTATAACAATAAAGTGATATAAAGCAATACTGAGATTAAATGACAGTGTGGAATACATAAATATTTCTCCTCGAGAAAAATACTCAGGAATTGGCAGGATTGAACTAGGACAGTTAATGATAACTCCATTGAACTTCAGTGTGCTTTTGTCCTTTGTTTCTTCCATCACCCAGTTGGACGAGACTGCCTTCTCTTGGTTTCATTTATATCTTTATAATTGTAGCCAGATTCCTGCCATGATATTGTTAACTCCAGAGTCGTCAAATCTCTTCAATCTCTTCCTCTTCTTCCTTTACACGCGTCTCGTGGTTAGATTAACAGCAAACAATGTGAGATTACACATATACACTGATGACACTACAGGTCTATCTCATCTAAGTATATTTTGTTTGTCACACTGCTTGATTGATACGCTATGCTTGATAAGCTGAAAATTTGGGATTGAATATTGGGAAGATATAAACCAATGTGTTTGGTCTCTATCCCTCTCCCCATACTCTGTACTTAATCCCTCTCCCCTACATCCCTCTCCCCATACTCTGTAACTAAATTACAATATTTGCAACTTTGGCCTCCAACCTAATTTTTTTGCATCATGCAGTCAGAGAGTGAACCAGGTTGCCAAGGAAATGGTCCCTTCAAAATGCTGAATTGCTAGGGGTTGCCCAAATTCCCGAAAATGTAAAAGGGGGAAAAAAGAGCATTATGGAACTAAGCCCCATGACAGAATCTGAAACATGATAATCCATGTTGATATTCTGATGCAGTACTGAGGAATTGAAAGGAGGGATTAGGTGAGATATTAATCAAATGTCTATGTTATTTTGGGCTATTTACCATCTTAAATGATATTAAAAATAATGCTGATGCTGGAAATCTCAACTAAAAACAGAAAATGCTGGAAACACGGGAAAGTTACCTGTAGAAGGAGAAAATGAGAATTTGTTTCACGTGAAGCAGCCAAGACTAAGCATAGACGGAGTTCATTTTGCCGAACACGCGCTCTGTCCGCCAAGGCTTGCTGGAGCTCCCAGTTGAAGGGTCTCGACCCGAAACGTCGTCCATTCCTTCTCTCCAGAGATGCAGCCTGTCCCACTGAGTTACTCCTCCAGCTTTTTGTGTCTATTGACAGTTGCTGACCTTTTATAACTCCCCATCCCATTCCCCTTCAGACCTTCCTGATCTGGGCCTTCTCCATTGCCACAGTGAGGCCAGAAGCAAACTAGAAGAACACCATATCATATCGCACCTGTGTGGCTTGCAACCCAATGACTTAAACACTGAATTGTTCAATTTCAAGTAGTACCTGCTCCACCCCCCCCCCCTCCTCCCCAACAACCCCTCATTTTCCTGTTTCCCCACCCATCCCTTTCATCATCCCCCAGCACCCCAGTCACCTTGCTCCTTTTTCTCTTTGGCACTCCTCTTACATCCCCATGTCCTATATTTCTTTTTATCCCCTCTTTCCCCTCCCACTTCCATCATATCCCTCACTCCAGCGTTACACTTAACCTGCTCCACTTCTTTCCATATTACACTCTTTTGTATCTTTTCCACCTCCAGCCCTTTTCACTATCTCCATCCATCTGCCAATTACCCACCTCATCCATATCCACATATAATTTGTCTGGGTATGCTTCACTCCACCTCTCTTTTCCAGCTTTCTCTCCCCTGCTCCATATGTCTGAAGAAAGCTTGACGCAAAATGTTGTCTCTCCATTCCCTCCACAAATGCTGACTAACTGAGTTCCACCAACAGTTTGTGTTTTGCTTACCCATTGAGCATTTCATTTCTTTAGCGTAGAAGACAGAGCTTTCCATGAGTTAGGGTACTGTCCAATTCACCTCTAACCTATTGAAGACATTGGACGTTGTCTACAGACCTGATACGTTACTATGCGCTAAAATACGGAGAGCAATATTCTGCACTTTGTATCTTCGCATTTGCTCTAACCATTGTACTTTAGTTTAATTTGATTGTATTTATGTATAGTATATCTGATCTGTTTGGCAAGCATACAGAACAAAGCTTTCCATTGTACCTCAGTTCACGTGACAATAATAAACCTGAACATAACCTAAACCTAACAGGGACAGAAAAAGCTGGAGTAACTCAACGGGACAGGCAGCATCTCTGGAGAGAAGGAATGGGTGATGTTTCGGGTCAATACCCTTCTTCAGACAAAGTCATGGGAAAGGGAAACGAGAGATATAGGCGATGATGTAGAGAGATAAACAACAATGAATGAAAGATATGCAAAAACGTAACGATGATAATGGAAACAGGCCACTGTTATCTGTTTGTTGGGTGAAAACGAGAAGCTGGTGCGACTTGGGTGGGGGAGGGTTAGAGAGAGAGAGAGAACAGCTCCTGCTGCGGGGTGCCGCACTGACATGGAATCCACCCCTGCCCTTCTTTTTCTCTTTCTCTCTCTCCGTCTCTCCCTCTATCTCTCCCCCTTCTCTGTCTCTTTCTCCCCCTCTGTCTCTCTCTCCCCCTCTCTCTCTCCCTCCCTCCTCCCTTTCTCTCTGTCTTTCTCTCCCCTCTCTCTCTATCTCTCTTCCTCTCTCCCCCTCTCTCTCTCTCGCCAGCCCTGCGGAGATCGGCGGATCGGTAGCCGGCTGTGTGTGTGTGTATATGTGCCCAATGGGTGAGCATTATGCCTGCGTGGGTCTTTGTTAATATGCCTGAGGGGTGATCACAGTGCGTGTGTATGTGTGTGAGGGAGCGAGAGATAGAGATAGAGAGATTGTGAGAGCCTGTGCGTGTTTGTCTGTCTGTCTGTGTGTGTGTGTGGGTGTCCACGTGTGCGTTTCTATGTGTGTGTGTCAGTGTGTGTGTGTCAGTGTGTGGGTGTGTATGTGTCAGTGTGTGTGTGTCAGTGTGTGTGTGTATGTGTGCGTGTGTGACATTTCTTTATTTTTTCCTACTGCCCGCAAAAATGTGCCAAATATATAATGTGGCCCTCATGCTGAAAAGTTGAGGCTCCGATGTACAAATAGTAACGGGCCCAGCACCGAACCCTGAGGCACACCACTAGTCTCATGCCTCCAGTCTGAGAAGCAACCTTCCACCATCACCCTCTGCTTCCTTCCATGGAGCCAATTTGCTATCCATTCAGCTATCTCTCCTTGGATCCCATGCGATCTAACCGTGCATTTTTGCGGGTGCAGGGGAAGGTACCTGGAGAGAGGGTGGTTGGGTGTGAAGGGATGAGTTAACCAGGGAGTTGTGGAGGGAACATTCTCCACGGAAGACAGAAAGCGGTGGAGATGGTTGATGTAACTAGTGTTGGGATCCCGTTGCAAAAATCTCAGAGGGTTATGTGTTGTATGCAATGGCTGATGGGGTGAACGGTAAGGACTAGGGGGACTGTCTCTGCTATGACTAGGTGGAGGAGGAGCTAGGGCGGAGCTGCAGGGTACCGAGGAGACACAAGTGAGGGCCTCATCTATGATGGGAGAGGGGAACCCCGTTCCCTAAAGAATGAGGACATCTCGGATGTCCTGGTTTGGAACACCTCATCCTGTGCGCAAATGGGGCATAGACGGAAGAATTGGGAGTAGGGGATAGTCTTTGCAGGAAGCAGGGTTGTAAGAAGTGTAAACCTAAGAAACATAGAAAATAGGTGCAGGAGGAAGCCATTCGGCCCTTCGAGCCAGCACCGCCAAAGAGAGAGACAAAAGCTGGAGTAACTCAGTGGGACAGGCAGCATCTCTGGAGAGAAGGAATGGGTGACGTTTCGGGTCGAGACCCTTCTTCAAGCCTAAGAGACTACATTGCGAATGCTGAATACAAAACGTTAAAGTGGAAGAAGTGACAGTGAATTGTTGGTTCACACGGAAGGACTATTTGGATCTCCGGAACTTTCAGTTCAACAAATCTTTATTAATTCTGGTGAAAACTTTTTGATTTGTAACTCTCTCTGTCTCCACTGTCGCTACTTCATCAGCTGCGCGTGTCCAACATTATCCGCTTTGTTTACATCGAAAGCAAACTGCTGATTTTACACTAGTTAGCTCATGGAAGAAAACGGTTGCAGAGCTGTTGTGCGTCCATGTTCCTGTGTTGTGACAGGTGATGATTGCAAGAGCGCTCACTCCATCACTAACCTTCGGGTGGACTCGGCTCGCTTCACTCTCAGCGGCTCATCGCAGCCGCTCCGCCGAGCTGCCAAAAGGGCGAGCATCCCCGTGAAACCCCGACCAACCGCATCGAACCTAAGCCCGTTGTATTGCCCAACCAAAGGATGCGAGGGTGGCGACCAGAAACCGGGGGTCTACCGCCAGCAATGGGCCGAGTGCGGGACGTTCACATGACAACGGCCTCCACAGCCGCCATGTTGAGAGAGGCGGGCAGAGGCAAAGAGAAGGCGTGGGGTTGGCTTCCGCCACTCGGCGCACCAATGGGCGGCTTCAATGTTGAGGAGGTGCAGGGAAAGTGCCAGACTGTGCAGAGCAAAGATACCAGAGAACTTTGGTGTAGAGTCTGTGTGGCGGCGCTGCCTCGGCTATGAATCCAATCCGGACTCTACTGACACGGATGTTTGGGCTTGTGAAACATCATGTGGGCACCGATCAGTTGGGGAACAAGTATTATTACGTGCCCCAGCAGAAGACGTGGACGGGTGAGTGGACGTTGACATAGGTCATACGGAAGAGGAGTAGAATTAGGCCATTCGGTCCATCAGTCTACTCCGCCATTCAATCATGGCTGATCTATCTCTCCCTCCTGACCTCAACATAACCTCTGACATCTGTACTAATCAAAAATCACATTGTGGGCGCCGCCTCTCCCCGGGACATTGGGCTGGAGGAGAAAGAGTGAGCGTGTCGCCCCAATACGGCGTTGTGACAGCCGGCGTGAAGTTGCTTGTAATGTTCCGCATCTCGGTTTCTGATAAGGATATTAGGCACCACCGATGATGTTTGAACTTTAGAAGATTAAAATGTTAGTCACATATTGTAAAGAATCGTTACTTTACTATCTTTATTCATACTGGAGCATTACATATTGCACTAGCTGTACGTGGTCTGTCACAGGAACTAGAGAGCGATCTGTGGGTGGGGAGGTTGTAGTTATACTTGTGATATGGGGAGTGGTTAGTAGGTATGAGGTCACTATGTTAAAGGCACATGCATATATCATCTACATCCTTCCCCTTCGAAACGACAGACAAATACAATGGTGACAGGGCGACCACGGCTCATGCGCTAGGACAGTTAAACAAAATCGCCATAGCGGACAGGCGGTTTGACAAGACGTCCCGACTGGGTTCGCATCTCGCCATCCTCCCTTCCGGCAGGAAGAAGAGGCACCGATGGGGGCAGACGAACCTGAAAGGGGGAAACGGGAGGAGACGGAGGAGACCGCGGCACCAAAAACGGAGGTGATGCGGGATCAGGAGCGGGCAGAGCGCGGGCAGGCGAGCGAGGACTAGTCGGAGCAGGGTGGGACGGAAGGAGTTGAGGTGGTGTAGACCGTTGCATGTTAGGAAGGACGGGCAGATCAACGCCCGGACGCAAAGCCGGCAGTGGGGGAGGAAAGGGATCCGCGGCAGGAGGACGCGGCTCGTTGACGAGCCGAAGGTGCTGGCGGGACCGTCAGTAAATGGCTCCCGCATGGTCGACGAGATAGGACCTGGGCGACCCCGCAGAGCCGACGACAGTAGCGAGCTTGGAGTGACCGGAAGGGGTCTGCATACGGACAACTTGACCGGGGAAGAGGCGCGGCAGCGGGTGGCAGGACCTGTCATGGGAACGCTTTTGGACATCTCGGCCCCTCACCTTCTATCTCCTCGATCAAAAATGCATTCCCCTGCTGGGTATCCGGGCATGCCAGGAAATGGGCCTGGTATCCTTCCACCGTGACATCCACCAGGTGGTCAAGTCGTGTAAGTTTGCCCTGCGGTTGATCGGGCCCCTCATGGGCTCGGCGAACGTCAGTGCCATGTTCCAGAAGCACCTGCTGGAGGAGGCTCACCTTCACTACGGAGAGTTCATCAACGATCTGGCCAAGCACATCATCAACGATTTCCCAGAGAAAATTAACTTCTACATCATGGGAAATGTCTCGTTCTTCAAAAGCACCAGGGCGGAGATTCGCGGAAACGCTGCCATGTTCACAGGGTTTCTGCTGGGGAACCTGTCGCAGGCCGAGCTTCAGTCCGTGTCCCTGGAACATGTGTGTGGAGCCATCATCATGCTGCTCAGGGATGCCGTGCCCGCAGTGAGGATCAAGGCAGCCGAGGCCCTCAGCCTGCTCCACGAGCTCTGACCGCACAGACGGAGGGATGTACAGACGGTTGTGGCCCAGACCAGAGAGTCCGGGGTGTGGGAGAATGACCAAGCATTGTAATCCCATTTCTGACACCATGTAAAGAATCTATAACGAGGCATTGTTACTTTACTATCTTTATTCATACTGGAGCATTACATATTGCACTAGCTGTACGTGGTCTGTCAGGAACTAGAGAGCGATCTGTGGGTGGGGAGGTTGTAGTTATACTTGTGATATGGGGAGTGGTTAGTAGGTATGAGGTCACTATGTTAAAGGCACATGCATATATCATCTACACATATTTGACTGACAAGCTGAGGTTCTTGAATTTTACTTCGGCAAACCCGAGATTATCTAGCAATGTTACATAATTTTGAGATTTAATAAATCAAGTCTGCAATTTATCCCATCAGATAAAGCATAAAAAGTTTAATTTGACACCTAATTCACTTTCATATCTTCAGTATTAAAAAAGTTATGGCCATTTTCATACACGGAAATTAGCATCTTGTTCCCTATTGCTTTTCTATTGACTTAACACAAAAGCTGTGATCTGGACACTCAAAAGCCCATAACTTTCTAAAAATTAAGAGAACTGAATGAATTTTCAAGTTATTATATATTGAAGCATTTCTGAAACAAATATGAAAACAATCTTACTTGGATGACCTGAAATTAAAGCATATAATTAGTTAGTTACCTAATTGTAGCTAATTACAAAACTCAATTACTAGATCTAAACATCTATCAATTTCTTAAGAAAGATTAACATTTTTAAATAGCCTGTCCAAATAACATTCACACAATAATTCACATATAAACAATTTTTTTAAATCTCATTGTCTTTTTTAAAATTTTTTAAATTTTTATTTATTAGAAGTACATTACTTTACAAACCAATTACATTAGTACTCATCACGTATATCTTATTACAATTAATGTACTCCGTCATTTTTTAACACTAATAAAAAGGAAAGGTTGAGATTAAGAAAAAAGAGAAAGTGAAGGAAAATAGTGAGGTGAAAAAGCGTGACAACAGGAAAGAACAGAGACCCTGTGGAAAAGAAATTAAGAAAGGATTAAGAAGATAGACCCTAAACAAGAAGAAAAAAGAGAAAGAGGAAAAAAGAGAAAAACAAATAATTTATTATAAGCATCACGCAAATGGGACATACCAACTCTCCAGCTTTCATCCCCCTTTACCTGACCTCAGTTTTTTTTTAAAGTACTTTTGCACCCTTACTTGTAATAATTCTATACATGCAGACCACGTCAAGTGGAAGTGATCTGGTTTACCTGCCAGGAGGAGTCTTATCTCTTCCAGGTGTAATGTTTCAAACATATTTGAAATCCACATGTTTATAGTTGGTATTGGAGCGTTTTTCCAGAATTTTAGGATTAACTTTTTTCCAGTTATTAACCCGTATCTATTAATTTCTTTTGAAACACATTTAGTTCAGGGCTATCTTCCGTTGTTCCCGATATAATCCATTCTGCTTTGGTGTCAGTTTTATTTAAAATAATTTGTAAAGATTTCAAAATTTCAATCCAAAATTTTTGAATTTTTGTACAAAAAAAACAAATGAGTGCGCTATAGTAGCTTCTGAGATTGACAATTTATCACAAATGGTTGATACTTTGGGGAAAATTTTATTAATTTTAGTTTTTGAATAATATAATCTATGTAAAATTTTAAATTGTATTAAAGTGTGTCTTACATTAATCGAACATTTATGCACGTTTAATAAATGTTCATTCCACCTTTCCTTTGAGATTTTAATAGCTAATTCTTGTTCCCAGTCTCTTCTACATACCTTCCGTAGATGGTATTTCTACATTTAAGATAATATTATACAAATATGATATTAAGTTTGCTGATTCAGCTTTTATCTGCATTGCTTCATCCAATACATCTGCTGGGATATTATAATGATCTTTTGTATATTTTTTCAAATAGTCACATATTTGAAAATTTAAAATATTGATTATTTCCCAGTTTATATTTTATTTGTAATTGTTGGAATGATAGTAATTTTCCAGTTTCATACAAGTCAACCGAACGTTTAATTCCTAGTCTATCCCATTGTATAAAAGATTTGTCTGTAATAGAGGGATTAAACGAAGGGTTATTAACTATTGGAGATAAAAGCGATAGATTTCTTAATTTTAAATTTTGTTTTATTTGTTTCCAAGTTCTGATTGTACTATGTATAATTGGGTTTTTGGTATAATTTATGTTATTCCGTTTCATTGGTGAGAGGAGGATCGCTCCAATATTACCAGAGGAGCAGTCCTCTCTCTCCATTACAATCCAGTCCACTTGCTGGGCAGAGTTGTCCATCAGTTGGATCATATTTTTAATATTTACTGACCAAATAATAATACATGAAGTTAGGGAGTGCTAAGCCCCCTAATACTTTAGCTTTGTTCAAGTGTGTTCTTTGTATTCTAAATCCCATATAAAATTAGTAATGTCTGAGTCCAATTTAAAAAAAAACTTCTTTGGTAGATATATAGGAATCGATTGAAATAGGTATAAAATTTGTGGTAAGAAGATCATTTTTATTGCATTTATTCGGCCTATTAAAGACATCGGAAGCATTTTCCAAAATGTAATTAATGTATTTAATTTATTTAGTAGAGGATCATAATTTGCTTTGAACATGCCTTGATAATTTCTGGTGATTTCAACACCCAAGTATTTAAATTTTTCTGTAGCTATTTTAAAAAGGGAATTTTAAAAGATGTGTTGAGTCTTTTGGTTTTATTGACATAATTTCACTTTTATTCCAATTTATTCTGTATCCAGAAAAGGATCCAAAGTCCTCAATTAGATTTAGTATGTTTGGTATAGTAATTTGAGGTTTTGTAATGTACAATAATATATCATCCATGTATAAAGATATTTTATTATTTGAGTATTTAGTATTATACCCATGGATATCTGGATGTGTTCTAATTTTTTCTGCTAAAGGTTCCATTATGAGAGCAAACAACTGTGGTGATAATGAGCATCCTTGTCTGTTTCCCCTTGATAGTTGAAATTTTGAGGATAATATGTTATTAGTTAATTCCAGCTGTAGGCTTATTATATAATAATTTAATCCATAAAATAAAATTCTCTCCCAGTTGGAATTTTTGTAATACTTTATCCATATAATTCCATTCTACTTGGTCAAATGCTTTTTCAGCGTCCAGCGAAATACTTGATAATTCTTGTTTTTCAATTTTGTGTGAGTGCATTATATTGAGTAGACGTCTCATATTATTAGATGAATATCTCTTAGGGATAAACCCCGTCTGATCTGGGCTTATTAATTTACTAATATATTTACTTAATCTTCTAGCTAATGTTTTCGCTAATATTTTTTGATCTGTATTTAACAATGCAATAGCTCTATATGAACCCGGTTCTCCTATATCTTTGTCTTTTTTAAGTATTAGTGTGATCGTTGATTCAGCTAATATATCAGGTAATATTTGTTTTTTAAAAGCATATTGATACATTTTTTGTAACCGTGGTATAATTTTGTCATAAAAGCTTTTATAAAATTCATTAGTAAATCCATCAGGACCTGGAGTTTTTCCATTCTTTAATGAATTTATTGTGTCTTCTAATTCCTTGATTGAAATTTGTGCACCCAATTCCTCTTGTTCCTTCAACTCTAACTTTGGAAGATTACAATTATCCAAGAACTCTGTAATTTTATTGGAGTCCGTTGTCGTTTTAGATGTGTACAAATTCTCATAAAATTGCGCAAATCTTTTATTAATATCCTTCGGTATGGTTAGTAATTCCCCTCTATCTGATTTAATCTTTTGGATCGTATGTTCTTTTTCTCGTTTTTTTAGCTGACGAGCCAAATGTTTATGCGGTTTATCCCCAAATTCAAAGTGTTCCTGTTTTGTAATTTGGAAAAGTCTTATAAGTTTGGCTGATAATAGTTTATTTAATTTAAATTTCAAAATTATTATTTTATTATGTTTATCCATTGATGGATCTTTAGCATTATCTATATCCATTTGTCTAATAAGTTCTTCGAACTGTCTTTGTTCATTCTTATTCTTTTTATTTTGAAAAGCTTGGTATGAGATTATAACACCTCTAATAAATGCTTTAAAAGATTCCCATAGTAAAGTAGGCAATATATCTGGAGTGTCATTTATTTCAAAAAAGACGTCCATTTGTTCTTTTAAATATATACTCGCTTGCGGATCTTTTAAGATTTGAGAATTGAATCTCCAAAACGATTTATTCTTAGACATTCCTTCCAGTTTTAAAAA
>CM075977.1:297784493-297817858 GCA_038087875.1 Malacoraja senta
TCCCAACATCGGGAACAATCTTCCTGCTTCTAGCCTGTCCAACCCCTTAAGAATTTTGTAAGTTTCTATAAGATCCCCCCTCAATCTTCTAAATTCTAGCGAGTACAAGCCGAGTCTATCCAGTCTTTCTTCATCTTTAATAACTGACTCTAGCAGTTTCCCCACTATCGATGTTAGACTAACTGGTCTGTAATTCCCCATTTTCTCTCTCCCACTCTTTTTAAAAAGTGGGGTTACATTAGCTACCCTCCAATCCTCAGGAACTACTCCAGAATCTAAAGAGTTTTGAAAAATTATCACTAATGCATCCACTATTTCTGGGGCTACTTCCTTAAGTACTCTGGGATGCACCCTATCTGGCCCTGGGGATTTATCAGCCTTTAATCCATTCAATTTACCTAACACCACTTCCCGACTAACCTGGATTTCACTCAGTTCCTCCATCTCATTTGACCCCCCCGGTCCCCTGCTATTTCCGGCAGATTATTTATGTCTTCCTTAGTGAAGACAGAACCAAAGTAGTTATTCAATTGGTCTGCCATGTCCTTGTTTCCCATGATCAATTCACCTGTTTCTGACTGCAAGGGACCTACATTTGTTTTAACTAATCTTTTTCTCTTCACATATCTATAAAAACTTTTGCAGTCTGTTTATGTTCCCTGCCAGTTTTCTTTCATAATCTATTTTCCCTTTCCTAATTAAGCCCTTTGTCCTCCTCTGCTGGACTCTGAATTTCTCCCAGTCCTCTGGTAGGCTGCTTTTCTGGCTAATTTGTATGCTTTATCTTTTGTTTTGATACTATCCCTGATTTCCCTTGTTATCCACGGATGCACTACCTTCCCTAATTTATTCTTTTGCCAAACTGGGATGAACAATTGTTGTAGTTCATCCATGCAGTCTTTAAATGCCTTCCATTGCATATCCACCGTCAACCCTTTAAGAATCAATTGCCAGTCTATCTTGGCCAATTCACGTCTCATACCCTCAAAGTTACCTTTCTTTAAGTTCAGAACCCTTGTTTCTGAATTAACAATGTCACTCTTCATCCTAATGAAGAACTCAACCATATTATGGTCACTCTTGCCCAAGGGGCCACGCACAACAAGACTGCTAACCAATCCTTCCTCATTACTCAATATGCCAGTCTAGAATAGCCTGCTCTCTCGTTGGTTCCTCTACATGTTGGTTTAGAAAACTATCCCGCATACATTCCAAGAAATCCTCTTCCTCAGCACCCCTGCCAATTTGATTCACCCAATCTATATGTAGATTGAAGTCACCCATTATAACTGTTTTACCTTTGTTGCACGCATTTCTAATTTCCTGTTTGATGCCATCCCCAACTCCACTGCTACTGTTAGGTGGCCTGTACACAACTCCCACTAGCGTTTTCTGCCCCTTAGTGTTTCGCAACTCTACCCATATCGATTCCACATCCTCCAAGCTAATGTCCTTCCTTTCTACTGCAATAACCTCCTCTCTAACCAGCAACGCTACCCCACCTCCTTTTCCTTTCTGTCTATCCCTCCTGAATGTTGAATATCCCTGGATGTTCAGCACCCAGCCTTGGTCACCCTGGAGCCATGTCTCCGTGATCCCAACTATATCATATTTATTAATAACTATCTGCACATTCAACTCATCCACCGTATTACGAATGCTCCTTGCATTGAGACACATAGCCTTCAGGCTTGTTTTTACAACACTCTTACCCCTTATACAATTATGTTGAAAAGTGGCCCTTTTTGATTTTTGCCCTGGATTTGTCTGCCTGCCACTTTTACTTTTCACCTTGCTTCTACCCTCATTTTGCACACCTCTGTCTCTCTGCTCATGCTCCCACCCCCCTGCCACATTAGTTTAAATCCTCCCCGACAGCACTAGCAAACACTCCCCCAAGGACATTGGTTCCATTCCAGCCCAGGTGCAGACCGTCCTGTTTGTACTGGTCCCACCTCCCCCAGAACTGGTTCCAATGCCCTAGAAATTTGAATCCCTCCCCCTTGCACCATTTTTCAATCCACGTATTCATCTGCAATATCCTATTTCTACTCTGACCAGCACGTGGCACTGGTAGTAATCCAGAGATTATTACCTTTGAGGTCCTATTTTTAAGTTTATCTCCTAGCTCCCTAAAATTCACCTTGTAGGACCTCATCCCGTTTTTTACCTATATCGTTGGTGCCAATGTGCACCACGACAACTGGCTGTTCACCCTCCCCCTCCAGAATGTTCTGCAGCCGCTCAGTGACATCTCTGACCCTTGCACCAGGGAGGCAACATACCATCCTGGAGTCTCATTTGCGGCCGCAGAAACGCCTATCTATTCCCCTTACAATTGAATCCCCCTATTACTATAGCCCTTCCACTCTTTTTCCTCCCTCCTGTGCCGCGGAGCCACCCACAGTGCCATGAACTTGGCTGCTGCTGACTTCCCCTGATGAGCCATCTCCCCCAACAGTATCCAAAATGGTATATCTGTTTAGGAGGGAGATGACCGCAGGGGACTCCTGCACTACCTGCCTACTGCTACGCTGGCTAGTGGCCACCCGTTCCCTTTCTGTCCGCTTAACTTTTACCTGCGGAGTGGCCAACTCACTGTACGTGCTATTCACGACTTTCTCAGCATCGTGGATGCACCAGTATGAATCCAACCGCAGCTCCAATCGTTCAATGCGGTCTGCCAGGAGCTGTAGCTGGACACACTTCCTGCACACGTAGTCACCAGGGACACCGACAATATCCCTGATCACCCACATGTTGCAGGATTAGCAAACCATGGGGCCGGTCTCAACTGACATGGCTTACCCCCAAATTAAATCCACTCACTCCCACTATAAAAATCTAAATCCTTTAAACTGTACCTTTACTAAAAAGCACTGAACCCTTAACTCACTGAACCCTTAACTCACTGTACTCTTAACTCACTGAACCCTTAACTCACTGTACCCTTAGCTCACTGTACCCTTAACCAGAAAGCAGAAATACAAACCTGGGGTTGCTCCCAATCAGCTACGTCCTCTTGTCCGCTTCCACCAATCAGCGGCTTCCACCAGACCACTTCCTTTGAAGTGCGATGGAACGTTGCAGAGTGGGTACTCCACCCGCCCCAACCGCTCCTGGGCCTCTGTGGAACAAAGCCTCGCGCTCGTTTTTTAAACTCACCGCCCGGACGCTGCTCCACCCGCCACAACCGCTACTGGGCCTCTGTGGAACAAAGCCCCACGCTCGTTTTTTAAACTCACCTCCCGGACGCTGCTCCACCCGCTCCAACCGCCCCTGGGCCTCTGTGGAACAAAGCCCCGCGCTCCGTTTTTAAACTCGCCGCCCGGACGCTGCTCCACCTGATCCAACACCTCTGTGGAACAAAGCCCCGCGCTCCGTTTTAAACTCACCGCCCTTCCATAAGCTCAGGTTCTGTCCAATTCACCTCTATACCCCATTGCAGACATTGGACTTTGTCTATGAAACTGTTGCACTACAACGCTGAGACTATATTTTGCACGCTGTATCTTTCCATTTGCTCTACCTTTTGTACTTGAATTTGACTTGATTGTATTTATGTATAATTTCTAATCTGATGGGATAGAATGCAAAACAAGGCCTTTCACTGTACCTTAGTACACTTGACAATAATGAATGAATGAATGAATGAATAAGTTTATTGGCCAAGTATTCACATACAAGGAATTTGCCTTGGTGCTCTGCCCGCAAGTGACAACATGACATACAGTGACAGTTAGGAATGACACATAAAACATTAAACATTAATAATTAAACATTATTGATTAAACATGTGAATTAAATAAAATACCAGAGCAAAAGGAGGCTACAGATTTTTGGTTACCGAGTACAGCTACTATTCGTGGTAAAAAGCTGTTTTTATGTCTGTCTGTGGCGGCTTTGACAGTCCGGAGTCGCCTTCCAGAGGGAAGTGATTCAAAGAGTTTGTGGCCAGGGTGAGATGGGTCAGAGATGATCTTACCCGCTCGCTTCCTGCCCTTGTTGTGTACAGTTCGACAATGGAGGGAAGGTTGCAGCAAGTATAAATCTAAATAAACCTAAACGTACTAAAATTAAATTGTTCTACAAATGTATCATTCTTTCTCTTTTTCAAACATTCAAGTCTGACTTTTACACAAAATGAAGACTCTAAATCTGAAGAAAAAATGGTCAGCATTAGTTTTTTATGTACAATTGGAACAAATGGTGAAGAAAAATGCATTGATTTGATTAGAGAAAGCAACAGATGCTCAAGATCCACAGTTTCACAAATTAAGAGAGTTAATATGTTTAATTCAGCAGGACAAAACTAGCGAGACTAGTCTGAAGAAGGGTCTCGACCCAAAACGTCACCCATTCCTTCTCCAGAGATGCTGCCGCTGAGTGACTCCAGCATGTCCTGCTGAGTTACTCCAGCATTTTGTATCTATCTTTGGTTTAAACCAGCATCTTCTGTTCCTTCCTACATAATATGTTTAATTGTTGTATTACTGGGTATGGAACAATGAAGTTCTTATTTGCTGCCGTTTTGAAAGTTATTAATGTAATAACACAATACATAAATATGTGTGTTTTTACAATACTGGGTACAAAACGTGTGACATACATAAAACTGAAGTTCACAAATAAATGATTTCAACATGATTCAGATTAATCAAAAACCCTCACAGTGGCAGTACATGACAGGGAGAGATAGTTTATGAAGTTTGAGAAAATTTCATTAATGAACAAAATTCCTTGTTCATTAATGAACAAAATGTGTTCCTATGCGTTTTTTTACACTTTATGTTTGGTGTCCACCATAACAACCGTTACATGAAATTTAGAAAGTCATTTTTTTCCGAAGCATGATAACTGATTTCTTCACTTTTGCTGTTTTTCAAAAATACAAATGTACTTTCTTGCTATAACATGGAGTATGTGACCAAATGAGCAATATTCCTGTTATCTACTGAAACTTGCGTTATGCACGTTACACAGTGTCCAAAGATGGACACAAAAATGAAAGTAGCTCCTGTTTCTTCCAGTATTTCTTTTTTGTAATTTCTTTCTCATGTTTTGAATAGACTGTATGGAAGTAATTGTCCATACATAATAAGAGACTGCAGGTAACTAGGCCACAATAATGCAGAATCGAAATATGCAATACAACCAAAAACAAAGTCCATAGTAGATTGTTGTTGAAGCACGGTTGTGTTCGGGCTGTGCACAGTGGTTCAAAAGCCAGATGGTTTGTGGGAAGCACCTGTTCTTGAACATGAGAAGAAAGTAACCTTAATATCAAGATTCTGTAAAAGCTGCTGCATGCCAAAATTTGTGAATATTTTATGTGTACATCATCACACGCGTAACACCAGCATTTTGCAGTAGCTATATTTCTATCAAATTATGTACCTGCAGTCTCTTGAACATTAGAGGTCATGGTTCTCAGGCTCCTATGCTGCCTTCCTGAGATGAGAGCATGGCCAAGGTGATGTGTGTCTATGATGATATAGGCTGCCTTTTTGAGGCAATACCCCCTGTAGATTCCTTCTATGGTGGGGAAGTCGTACCTGTGATGGACTGGGCAGTGTTCACCATGCTTTGCAATCTTCTTCACTCCTGGGCGTTCGAATTGCCGAACCATGCCGAGATGCAACCAGTCGATATGTTCCCCACTGTACACCTATAGAAGTTCAAGAGAGTATTCATTGACATACTGAATCTCGGCAATCTTTTAAGGAAGTAGAGGCGTTGATGGGCTTTCATTATGATTGTATCAATGTACTGGGTCCAGGACAGATCTTCCGAGATCTGCACTCCAAGGAATTTAAAGTTTTTGACTCTCTCCACCACCATCCCATCGATGAACACAGGTTTGTGCATCCTGTACCTTCCTCTTTTAAAGTTAACAATCAGTTCCTTGGTTTTACTGACGCTGAAAGCCAGGTTGATGTTTTGCCTCTGTTCGGCTAGTCGATCGATCTCCCTCCTATCCTCTGACTCGTTGTCATCCTTAATTCGTCCAATAATTATGGTGTCATCGGCGACTTTGAAGATGGAGTTAGAAATGTGTCTGGCTACACCATCATGGATATAGAGTGAGTAAAGCAGGGGATTGAGCATACAGCCTTGAGGTGCTCCTGTGTTGATGGTTATCGAGGGGCAAGTGCCACTGCCAATTGGTACTGATTTTGTTCTGTGGATGAGGAAGTCGAGGATCCAATTGCAGAGGAATGCACAGAGACCCAGTTCCATGAGCTTGGTAACCAGATGGTGGGGATGATGGTGTTGAACGCCGAGCTGCAGTCTTTGAACAAGAGCCTGCCGTTTGTGTTTTTATTGTCCAAGTGGTCCAGTGCAGAGTGGAGAGCCTTCTTAGATTGCATCCTCCGTTGACCTGTTGTGGCGGTGGGCAAAATGTAGCGGATCCATCTTGTTGTTGAGGAAGGAGTTGATACACACCATAACCTTTACTGCAAAGGAACTCTTGTGTGTAGTTTTTTTGTACTTTCAGTTGAAACAATTAATCTCGATTCCCTGATAAATGTTTAACTTCAGTGTGAGATGATAGGATTTTTTATATCTTGTGTCAATTGTCTACATGGAACACCAAACAAAAACAACAGTAGGATAGGACACACAATCCCTCACTCTTTCATTCAATAAGATCATGGTCTAATCTTTGATGTGGACTTCAATTTCCTACCCTACAACCCTTAATTATAGTAATCCAGAAATTCAGCGCGGTCTTGAATA
Organism: Malacoraja senta; assembly: GCA_038087875.1. Classification (NCBI taxonomy): domain Eukaryota; kingdom Metazoa; phylum Chordata; class Chondrichthyes; order Rajiformes; family Rajidae; genus Malacoraja; species Malacoraja senta. Next base: position 297,791,235 of record CM075977.1, read on the forward strand.
TATTTAATGACACGGGTCCCTCAGCAGGAGAATTATACCAAATCCTTCTTATCTCATAATTAGGTAGTTGATCACTTTTCCTCAGACCCTGTCCCCTGGAACCAACCAGCATTTACAATGAAAGCAAAGCATTTTTTCTGCCAAGCCCTTGCAAAATTATGCACGTCTCAATGAATTCACCTCTAGCTTGTATAGGCTTGGTCTACTTAAGTGTTCTTGATGAGACAAAGTCCTCATCCCTGGAATCAGTCTAGTGAACTTTCTAGAACGCAAGTGCATCCTTCCTTAAACAAGGAGACCAAAACATATGATACGATACGATACAATAAAACTTTATTTATCCCCAGGAGGGAAATTGGTCTTCCAACAGGCATAAAACACAATCTATTCATGAAACATGAAATTAAAGTGATGAGTGGAAAGTCCAGGATTGGTAATGTGCAAAGATTGGGGAAGGGGGTGAGGAAGGGGGAAGGGGAGTCAGTCTACCCCACGACAGGAGAGGGAGGAGTTGTACAGTTTGATAGTCACAGCGAAAAATATTTCCTGTGGCGTTCTGTGCTGCATGTTGGTGGAACCAATCTGTTGCTGAAGGTGTTCCTCAGGTTGACCAGTGTCCAAGATGCTCTGCAGTTTGAGGAGCATCCTCCCCTCCGAGACCATCTCCAGTGAATCCAACTCCACCCCCAGGACGGAGCCAGCTTTCCTGATGAGCTTCTTAATTCTGTTGCGTCCGTGGCCTTCGCCCTGCTGCCCCAGAACACGACAGCGAAGAAGTTGGCACCGGCTACCACCGATTGATAGAACATCTGCAGCATCTTACTGCAGACGTTGAAAGGGTGGAGCCTCCTCAGAAAGTACAGACGGCTTTGTCCCTTCTTATACAGTGCCTCTGTGTTCCTGAGCCAGTCCAGTTTACTGTCCAGATAAACTCCAAGGTACTTGTACTCCTTGGTAAACTACACATCCACACCCATGATGAGACGGGTCTGGGGTGTTCCTCTCCTCCTAAAGTCCACCACTAAAGAGCCTGTCCCACGAGCATGCGACTGGATGCGGCAAGCGCGACCTAACGTGGTCGCTTGAGCCGTACGGCCTCACGTGGCCGGTCCCACTTCGATCGCCGGAGCCGTATGGAGTTGTGCAGAGCTGGTCCCAACATCGCGCGGGGCTCAGAAAAACTGACACTGTTCAAAATGTCCGCGCGGCAACGGCCTGCCGGTCCGCAGCCACCTCGACGCCGTACGCACCGCCTCGACGGGCGTGTGCAGCGTCTTGATGCCGTACGTCACGCGCGAACTTCCCGCGGACTTCGCTCGAACTTCACGTCACTCACTCGACCTCCGCGCGGCCCCCGCTTCCAGTTTGGTCGCGCTCGCCGCATGCAGTCGCATGCTGGTGGGACCGGCCCTGTACGGGGATCACTCGACCTCCACATGGCCCCCGCTTCCGGTTTGGTCGCGCTTGCCGCATGCAGTCGCATGCTCGTGGGACAGGCCCTTTACTCCATAGTCTTGTCGGTGTTGAACTGCAGGTGATTCAGTCCAATAGTACCAAGGTGTGCTCCCGCCAAAGCCCAGCCCAAGATTCCCATGTTATTGCACTAGGTCAACTGTACAATTAAGACCAACGTTTCATTTAGCAGTAGAAACAAGGAACTGCCGATGCTGGTATATACAAAAGGACACAAAGTGCGGGGGTAACTCAAAGATAGACACAAAGTACTAGAGTAACTCACCAGGTCAGGCATCATCTCTGGAGAAAAAGGAAGGATGACGTTTCGGTTTGGGACCCATTTTCAGACTGAAAGTATAGGGGAGGGAACTGGATGTAAGAAAAGGCCAGAACAAAGCAAGGCTGGCAACAAATGACCAAGGAAGGATGTAACCTATAATGTCCCATTGTTGGCTGTGGAAGAGGTAATAATGCAGGAATACAAGGATACGAACAGTGGAACTAGCAGGACAACTTAGGGGGTGAGGAAATGCAACGGTTACTTGAAATTAGAGATATCAACGTTCATACCACTGGGCTGTAAGCAAAATATGAGGTGCTGTTCCTCCAATTTGTGTGTGGCTTCACTGACAGTGGAGGAGGCCCAGGACAAAAAGGTCAGCCTGGGAAAGGGAAGGATTGTTAAAATGTTTGGCAAAAAGGAGATCGTGAAGGCCAAGGAGGACAAGTTCAGCTAAACAATCATCCAGTCTGCGTTTTGTCTCACCGATATATAGAAGCCCACACCGAGAACAACGGCTACAGTAGATGAGATTGGAGGAGGTGCAAGTGAACCTTTGCCTCACCTTAAAGGACCTCCTCCCTTAAATCTGGACAGATTTAAGGGAGGAGGTATAGGACAGGTGGTGCATCTGGGTTTTACAGGGGAAGGTACCTGGGAGGTGGTGGTTTGGGTGGGAAGGTATGAGTGAACCAGGGACTTGCGGAGGGAATGGTCTGTGAGGAAAGAAGAAAGGGGTGGAGGGATCTAGTTGGAGGTGGTGAAACTGTCGGAGGTTGATGTGTTGTATGCAATGGCTGATGTGGTGAAAGGTGAGGACTATGTGTACTCTTCCGGTTGCCACTGGGGGAGGGGGAGCAAGAGCCGAATTACGGGATACACACGTGTGAGGGACTCATCTGTGATAAACTCAGTGGGTCTGACAGCATCTCCGGAGGATGTGGATAGGTGACGTTTCGGGGCAAGACTGATTGTGGGGGGGAGGGGAGCAGAAGAAAGCTGGAAGAAGTCAAGTTCAAGTTCACATTTATTGTCACATGCACCAATTGGTACAGTGAAATTTGAGTTACCACACAGCCATACGAATAAAAAGAACACAATATACAATAGAGTTTAACATAAACATCCTCCACAGCGGAATCAACGTTTCTCACTGTGATCGAAGGCAATAAAGTTCAGTCATCTTCCTCTTTGTTCACCCGTAGTCGGGGCCAAGAACCCTCTGCAGTCGCCGCTACGGACCGCCCGATGTACAGGCCCTCTCCTGATGATCAAAACTCCTGCATTGAAACGGAGCGGAACACACTCAGCGGCTTGGAGTTTCCGAATCAGCCGCTACAGGCCGAGCTGGACGGAGCTCCAACACTGCCGATCCCCGGCAAGGGATTGCCCTGTTCCACGATGGTAATTCCGCACTGCACCCGCTGCTGAAGCCCTGGGCCGGTCTCCGGTAGAAAGGCCGCGCCAATCCAGTTTGTAGACCGCGAGGGGTGGGGGGGGGGGGGGGGGGCGAAGATGTGACACGGAGAAAAGACGCATCACCGTCCAGGTATGTGACTGAAAAAAGGTTTCCCCCTATCCCCCCCCCACCACCCCCCACATAAGACATACTGAGAAACATTAAATCATACATTTAGACGCACTAAAAATAACAAAAAAGGCGAAAGGACTGATGAGCTGCTGGCGAGGCAGCCACTGTGTCATCTCTACTTTATAGTGATACTTGCACACTACCTGCACACCTGCACACTAACTTTGTGTCTTGCTATTTAAATAATAGTTTATTATTCCTACTGAAATGGATAACATGAACAGTGCCCTCCATAACGTTTGGGACAAAGACACATCATTTATTTATTTGACTCTGTACTCCACAATTTGAGATTTATAATAGAAAAAAATCATATGTGGTTAAAGCACGGCACATTGTCAGATTTTAATAAAGGCCTTTTTTATACATTTTGGTTTCACCATGTAGAAATTACAGCAGTATTTATACATAGCCCCCCCCCCTCCCCATCTCATAGCCCCCCCCCCCCTTCTCAGGGCACCATAACGTTTGGGACACAGCAATGTCATGTAAATGAAAGTAGTCATGTTTAGTATTTTGTTGCATATTCTTTGCATGCAATGACTGCTTGAAGTCTGTGATTCATGGACATCACCAGTTGCTGGGTGTCTTCTCTGATGATGTTCTACCAGGCCTGTATTGCAGGCATCTTTAGCTTATGCTTGTTTTGGGGACTAGTCCCCTTCAATTTTCCTTTCAGCTTATAAAAGACATGCTCAATTGGGTTCAGGTCAGGTGATCGACTTGGCCACTCAAGAATTGACCATTTTTTAGCTTTGAAAAACTCCTTTGTTGCTTTAGCAGTATGTTTGGGATCATTGTCTTGCTGTAGAATTAACCGCCGGCCAATGAGTTTTGAGACATTTGTTTGAACTTGAGCAGATAGGATGTGTCCATACACTTCAGAATTCATTATGCTACTACCATCAGCAGTTGTGTCATCAATGTAGATAAGTGAGCCAGTACCTACAGCAGCCATACTTGCCCAGGCCATAACACCCCCACCACCGTGTTTCACAGATGAGGTGGTATGCTTTGGATCTTGGGCAGTTCCTTCTCTCCTTCATATTTTGCTCTTGCCATCACTCTGATATAAGTTAATCTTCATCTCATCTGTCCACAAGACCTTTTTCCAGAACTGTGTTTGGTCTTTTAAGTACTTCTTGGCAAACTGTAACCCGGCCATCATATTTTTGCAGCTAACCAGTGGTTTGCATCTTGCATTGTAGCCTCTGTATTTCTGTTCATGAAGTCTTCTGCGGACAGTGGTCATTGACAAATCCACACCTGACTCCTGAAGAGATTCTGATCTGTCGGACAGGTGTTTGGGGATTTTTCTTTATTATGTGGATTCTTCTGTCATGTGGAGGTCTTCCTTGGCCTGCCAGTCCCTTTGCGATTAGTAAGTTCACCAGTGCTCTCTTTCTTCTTAATGATGTTCCAAACAGTTGATTTTGGTAAGCCTAAGGTTTGACTGATGTCTCAATCAGTTTTATTCTTGCTTCTCAGTCTCATAATAGCTTATTTGACTTTCATTGGCACAACTTTGGTCCTCATGCAGCAATAAAAGTTTCCAAAGGTGATGGAAAGACTGGAGGAAAGACTGGGTGCTGAGAGCTCACTTGTACCTGCATTAAGGAGGCAATTAAACAGACCTGAGCAATTACAAACACCTATGAAGCCATGTTTCCCAAACATTATGATGCCCTGAAATGGGGGGACTATGTATAAACACAGCTGTAATTTCTACATGGTGAAACCAAAATGTATAAAAATGGCCTATATTGAAATCTGACAATGTGCACTTTAACCACATGAGATTTTATTTATTACAAATCTCAAATTCTGGAGTACAGAGGCAAATAAATAAATGATGGATCTTTGTCCCAAACATTATGGAGGGCACTGTATTTCTCCTCCTTTGTGTCATTTGCACATTCATTTACTGTTCACATAAATTTGCAGACACTTTAACTTAGTTACCCACATATCTTTGTAGGATTAATAAACTTGGATAGCCTACATCTAGTTGCTTCATCAGAGACATTAGTATGCATTGTAAATTGAGGCCCCAACATTGAACCTTGCCGCACCCCACCAGCTGCAGTTTGCCGACTTGAAAATGACCTACTTTTTCTGTCCATAGTAATGTGTTGCCTTTGGGTCCTTGGGCAGTAATCTCTTATGTTGCACTTTATGGAATGCTTTTGGAAATCTGAATACACTGCATTTCTCTATCTATAATGCTATTTCAATCCTGAAAATATGCCAACAATTTTGTTAGAGAGAAAGGAAAATGATTATCTTTTACAAATATTCCTCATATGAATGTTTAGTTTATGGAATTTTGACCTAGAAGTTTTGACTCTTTGAGGAATGTGGACTGAATTAACAAACCTGCCTTTAATGTTAACAAACAATAACCTCACACTCTCCCCTTGTGAATACACTGTATCAAAATGCCCATAATGCATTTGCAAAATTTTGCTCAACAAAACTTTTTTCAGGAAACATTCTCTTTATAAGTTGAGGAATGGCTGTGGTGAAAATGGATCCATTTTCCAGTGGCTGATGTTCAAACGGCAAATGATCTGTGTAAACCTTCAGGTGTAATAAAGACACTTCTTTCCTTTCGCAAATGAGTCCCCCTTTTAAAAAATAATTGAAAACATTATTTTGATTATTGCTGTAACCTAGGTAAAATTGCAACCTCTTTAAGAATTGTCACGTGATCAATTACTCTTTTCATGTGAACTGGGCAGAAACAGTTTGTCTGTGGTGTGTGGACAAAAATGCTGGAGAAACTCAGCGGGTGAGGCAGCATCTATGGAGCGAAGGAAATAGGCAACGTTTCGGGTCAAAACCCTTCTTCAGACTGATGTGAGGGTGAGGGGGGGGGGGGGGGCGGGAGGAAGAAAGGAAGAGGTGGAGCCAGAAGGGTGAGGGAGAGCTGAGAAGTGGAGGAGAAAGTAAGGACTACCTGAAATTAGAGAAGTCAATGTTCATACCACTGGGGTGCAAACTGACAAAAAGCGAAATATGAGGTGCTGCTCCTCCAATTTACGGTGGTCCTCACTCTGGCCATGGAGGAGGCCCAGGACAGAAAGGTCAGATTCGGAATGGGAGGGGGAGTTGAAGTGCTGAGCCACCGGGAGATCAGGTTGGTTAATGCGAACCGAGCGGAGGTCTGTGGTGTTGCGGGCTCAGCTCTTTTGTATCTCTAAATTGTTTTATTTATAAAAACACACAATTTATATTACTGGTTATCATCCAATGTCTCTATGAAAGAATGAGTGAGGATGATACTAAGTTACTTATTTACACTTTTATTTGAAAATGTAAGAGAAGCAAAGAATAGGGAGAAATTGTGAGTTGCACAGAAGACAAGATGAATAAGATGCACAAATGGATTACTTCATTGTTTAACTAACTTTCCCGAAAGATTTACATGCTTGAAGTCTGAAAATGTCTAATTACTAACTGAATGGCCAGCTCCTCCTTCCACATGGCTATCCACATTCACTACCAGAAAATGCTTGCAGCGTTTTAGATGAGTTCAAGTTTACGGTTCACATACCTGTATTTCCCCCAGCAAGTTTAATTACTCCAATAGCTCTTTCAAATCATTACAAATTGAATAACTTCCTCACATAAACCTTTGTTTCATTTTCTACAACCAGTGAGTTAACAGATGACCTGTTTATGAAATGCCAGTCCATGCACCACTGCATCTAATGTGATATTATTGATGGGAGAATAGTCACTGGAAAAATAATTGAAAATATTTCCTCCCCTGATGATTTCTGTGGATAGACAAGATGAAATAAATTTCCCTAAGTGCATTGGTGAAAAAGGAATATTCTGTTTTTATCTTTCTATGAAATCTTTAAATGAAGATATGGCTGCTTCATGCCGGCAGTACGGAAAATTACATTTGGGTACTTGTCACAGCTGGTGGGGCTTTATTCATTCTTATAATGGAAAAGTAAGCTACTGCCTTAAGGCCTGTTGTATTGGTTTTGAGTGTTTTGGTGTCAATGGAATAAGCATTATTGATTTGACTGCAAAGAGTTCGCAGTTATCTAGATAACAGTAAAATTTAGGAGCTAAACAGAAGTGCATGTTGAATAAACAAATTATTTGGATGCTTTGTTCGTAGGCTAACTGAAGTTTTCATGGGACCAAATATTCTGTTAGTTTATATCAATGGTATTTGATTTCCGAGCAATAAACTTAAAAAACACAATTTCATAATTGACCTTCAGTAAGTTTCTACATTAGCATAATCAGATCCATGTATACATATGCACTGTTTATCATTATTTCCCCTTCTTGAATTGTTCTGATTGCAATAAATAGGAAACAGGCAGCCAGTAAACCTCAAGTTGTTCAGAGCTTAAACGTGCGGGAAATGGGGCTGCATCCAACAGACGTTGCAGTAATCTAAGGAAACAGAATATTGAATAACAATGGAGACACAAGGAAGTGCAGAAGCTGGAATCTTGAACAAAATACAAAGTGCTGGAGGACAGATGAGTCAAGCAACATCTGTGGAGGGAATGGACAGACAGTGTGTTGGATCTGAAAACGGGTCCTGAACCCGTTACGTTACCTGTCCATTTTCTCCATAGATGCTAGCTGACTTGCTGAGTTCCTCCAGCACTTTGTGTTTTGCAGCATCAAGGGAGAGAGAAACAGTTAGCATTTTTAAATGATAATGATTCACCAATGCTCAGTGATAAAACAAACTTGCTTTAAGTCACAGAGTGGGGATGGAAGGGGAGGACAAAGGGAATGTATGTGTACAGGGTAGCGACCAAGATTGTCATGCTTTTGGAGTTGTCTAAGATAGAATGATGAGTGCTGTTAATCTGTTGTTGGTCTGTCAGGAGGAGTGTACATAGATATTAGTGTCCAATCTATATATTTAGATGGGGGTGAATAAGTCAAGATGGGAAGGAGTCACATGCAGACCACGCAAAGTGAGAGCAGAGTGGAAATTGACAGTAAAGGTAATTAAATGTCCAAGTTGTTCGACCATAGCAAGCAGCACCAATGTAGATATCAATTTTCTGAGAAAAGGAGAGGGCCTGAGTAGCACTGAAGCAAGAACTGTTCCACAAAGTCACAAACAAACTGGCATAGCAATGGAAACTCATGGATCTAAGCTATGAGTTGGATAAGGTGAGTGGAGTTGAAGGAAAAGTTGTTTATCTAAAAACAAATTCAGCCAAGTAAATGAGAATAGTGGTTGTCAAGAGAGACTGATTGGGCCTTTGTTTGTGAAGTAATTGAGCTATCCTGGTAGGTGGATTGTCATTATAAGACTGGGTGTCCATTGTGAAGATGAAGTGGCTGGAATCAGGAAACTGGAAACTATCAAAGCAGCTGAGGAATACAGAGATGTTGTGGAAAAGGAAAGATATTGGATAAGAAATTAAAGAACAGTGAAGGGTGGGACAAATTAGATCTGTTCACCAAGATTGAAACAATGTTTCCTTGAATGGGAGGCCTCTTTTTCACATCCACCCAACTCCTCCCTCCACAACACACACAGCCTACTTTCCACTTCCTCTGCCCCCCCCCCCCCTCACCCAAATCTTTCCCACTCCGCTCATCCCCCACCCCTTTCTACTCTGGGTCTCTAATTTATCTTTGAGTGTTGGGTCCTTGACTTTGTCAGATGGTTTGATGGCAACATTGGTTGCTGCTAGTCAGAAGGGTTGTAGGTTAGACTGAGTGAGGGAGAACAGAAAACAAAATTATTAAGACCTAAAGGGTCAGTTAATGTATGGAGAAATTATATGCAGGAACACTGTACTAGTCAGCAAGACACCGTAAAATAATTCCAAGAGGTCTTCTCTAGCTATGATCCCTTTTTATGTAGGCAATTATGCATCATGTAGGTAGCAAGTTATCAGAATGCAGTCTTGCTGGACCTATTTTGTTTTGTTTTAACAATTCCTGCATTCCATGAGGTAAATGCAGAGAGTCATGCCAGATGTCACATTCCAAAAATATGAAAATAGGCTTGGAGTTCCCAACAGAGTGCCACCTACAGATGGACAGAAAGTGCTTTGAAGAAGGGTCTCGACCCAAAACATCACCCATCCTTTTTCTCTGGAGATGCTGCCTGACTCACTGAGTTACTCCAACACTTTTTATCCATCCTTGGTATAAACCAGCATCCATAGTTATTTGTTTCTACATTTTAGCTATACACAGGTCATCTCTAAGATGAGCAACATTGGAAAATTGAATTTAAAAATAGCCTGTGCTTATGAATTTCCATGCAAGTGCAAATAAGGGAAATAAATGTTTATTCCAGCCACTTTCCTTGCAGAGCACTGTGTTCAGGTCTGGGGGTAATGGGTTATATAAATTAAATGGCATTCTACCTCAGTTTTCTTAGAGATACTTTGTGTTTAGTGCTGCAGTTATCAGTCTATAAAATACATTTTATCTACTTTGCTAAAAGTGAACTTCAAAGTTACATCATCAAGATAATATGAATTTTAATAAACAAATAAAAAAGGGAATTCCTACTGCATTAAAGAGCAATTTGCTTTCAGAGATAAAATACTATGAGAGGATTGGGAGGAAATGTTGACGAGTCATATGAAAATTGTCCCATTACGATCAGCCTCCCCTCCATTGAATAAGTCTTTAATGCCTAAACTTGGGAAAGCAGCCAGTGTAATCAAGGACCCCTCCCGCCCTGGTCATAGTATTTTCTCTCCTCTCAAGTCGGGCAGAGGAAACAAAAGTGTGAAAGCATGTAGCACTGGACTCAAGAACAGCTTCCTTCATCCTTTTATTGGACTCTCGGATGTACTCTGTAATCCAAGATATTGCAAAAATTATTTTTATGTATGGTATGAATTGCCTGGATGGAATGCAAAAAAATGTTTTTTTAGCACAATATCTCAATACTGTGACAATAGTAGTAAACCAAACTTGTTTAAATTGTTCTTCAAGGTGAAGAATGAATGCATATTCAATGTTCCTGGTTATTAATTAGTAGACTTTTTCTTATTGCACATAACTAATGCTTAGGGCATAGAAATGCACCAGAATATAGTCTTAAGAACAAAGATATTAACTTATTATTATCAAATAATTTTGTTAATCCAAGATATTACAATAATTATTTTTAAATGTATTTTTTTTAATTACCTAAACGTAGATGTAGAAGGGTTGATGAGTAGGTTTGCCTACGACCCCAAAATTGGAGGAGTTGCAGACAGTGAGGAAGATATAGATCAGTTGCAGAAATGTGCTGAAAAATGGCAGATGGAGTTTAACCCAAGCAAGTGTGTAGTGTTGCACATTTGGAGGTTGAATGTAAGGAGAGAGTATACAGTTAATGGCAAGGCCCCTAACAAGATTGAGGTGCAGAGGGATCTTAAGAATCCAAGTTCATAGCTCATTAAACGTGGCAATATAAGTACATGGGATGGTAAATAAGGCATATGGTATAATTGCTTTCATTGCTGGGTGCATTGAATATAAGAGTCTTGATGCAGCTCTATAGGACTTTGGTCAGGCCGCATTTGGAGTGCAGTTCTGGTCGCCCCATTACAGGAAAGACGTAGAAGCTTTGGAGAGGGTGCAGAGGAGATTTATCAGAATGCTGCCTGGATTAGAGGGTTTCAGCTACAGCGAAAGGTTGGATAGACTTGGATTGTTTTCTCTGGAATGTCGGAGGTTGAGAGGAGGGTAGATAGAATTATATAAAATCATGAGTGACATAGATAAGATAGACAGGGTGGAAATGTCCAATACTAGAGGACATACAGTGGCTTGCAAAAGTTTTCATACCCCTTGAACTTTTCCACATTTTGTCATGTTACAACCACAAACGTAAATGTATTTTATTGGGATTTTATGTGATAGACCAACACAAAGTGGTGCATAATTGTGGAAGGAAAATGATACATGATTTTCAAATTTTTTTACAAATAAAAAACTGAAAAGTGTGGCGTGCAAAGTATTCAGCCCCCGTGAGTCAATACTTTGTAGAACCACCTTTCACTGCAATTACAGCTGCAAGTCTTTTGGGGTATGTCTCTACCAGCTTTGCACATCTAGAGACTGAAATTTTTGCCCATTCTTCTTTGCAAAATAGCTCAAGCTCAGTCAGATTGGATGGAGAGCGTCTGTGAACAGCAATTTTCAAGTCTTGCCAGAGATTCTCAGTTGGATTTAGGTCTGGACTTTGACTGGGCGATTCTAACACATGAATATGCTTTGATCTAAACCATTCCATTGTAGCTCTGGCTGTATGTTTAGGGTCGTTGTCCTGCTGGAAGGTGAACCTCCGCCCCAGTCTCAAGTCTTTTGCAGACTCTAACAGGTTTTCTTCCAAGATTGCCCTGTATTTGGCTCCATCCATCTTCCCATCAACTCTGACCAGCTTCCCTGTCCCTGCTGAGGAAAAGCATCCCCACAGCATGATGCTGCCACCACCATGTTTCACAGTGGGGATGGTGTGTTCAGGGTGATGTGCAGTGTTAGTTTTCCGCCACACATAGCGTTTTGCATTTAGGCCAAAAACTTCAATTTTGGTCTCATCTGACCAGAGCACCTTCCTCCACATGTTTGCTGTGTCCCCCACATGGCTTGTGGCAAACTGCAAATGGGACTTCTTAGGCTTTTTTTCAACAATGGCTTTCTTCTTGCCACTCTTCCATAAAAGCCCGATTTGTGGAGTGCGCGACTAATAGTTGTCCTGTGGACAGATTCTCCCACCTGAGCTGTGAATCTCTGCAGCTCCTCCAGAGTTACCATGGGCCTCTTGGCTGCTTCTCTGATCAATGCTCTCCTTGCCCAGCCTGTCAGTTTAGGTGGACGGCCATGTCTTGGTAGGTTTGCAGTTGTGCCATACTCTTTCCATTTTCGGATGATGGATTGAACAGTGCTCCATGAGATGTTCAAAGCTTGGGATATTTTTTTATAACCTAACCCTGCTTTAAACTTCTCCACAACATTATCCCTGACCTGTCTGGTGTGTGCCTTGGGCTTCATGATGCTGTTTGTTCACTAATGTTCTCTAACAAACCTCTGAGGCCTTCACAGAACAGCTGTATTTATACTGTGATTAGATTACACACAAGTGGACTCTATTTATTAATTAGGTGACTTCTGAAGGCAATTGGTTGCACTGGATTTTATTTAGGGGTATCAGAGTAAAGGGGGCTGAATACATTTGCACGCCACACTTTTCAGTTTTTTATTTGTAAAAAAAACATGTAGCATTTTCCTTCCACTTCACAATTATGCACCACTTTGTGTTGGTCTATCACATAAAATCCCAATAAAATACATTTACGTTTGTGGTTGTAACGTGACAAAATGTGGAAAAGTTCAAGGGGTATGAAAACTTTTGCAAGCCACTGTAGCTATAAGGTGAGAGGGGGAAAAGATGTGCAGGGCAAGTTTTTTTACACAGATGCCTGGAACGCATTGCCAGAGGAGGTGGTGGAGGCAGATACGATAGTGGCATTTAATAAGCTTTTAGATAGGCACATGGATTTGCAAGGAATGGAGGAATATGGATTGCATTCAGGCAGATGAGATCAGTTCAGCTGGGCATCATGTTCGGCATAAACATTGTCGGCCGATGGGCCCATTCCTGTGTTGTACTGTTCAATGTTCTAAGAATACAACTAATTAAAATGTAATTCCTGCATCTGGGTCTGCAAAGAAAAACCTATATTTTCACCGCAGCTGAAACTTTTCAACATTAAACCTGTAATGCATCTTTGCCCTCCATAGAGTGGCTCATTTTGTTTGTGCTTCTATAGGTTAGATTTTATTATTTTAAAGACTAATAAAATAAGGATCCAGAGTGGAAGCTACTATTAAATGGAGCATTAGTGGATTGATTGTTATACAATTGAACCCTCAACAGGTAGCTTTAAAGCATGAGTAATAACAATTTGGTCAAATTGAAAAGTTTGAAGTGTAGACTTTGTTCAGTGGGCTCCATTACATAAACTCATAAATCCAGAATTAGTCTCAGAATTCTCCCAGGTTGCTGCAGCAAGCAAGGGAAGAAATTGTTTGTGACCGAGAATTTTCAATCTTTGATGGCCGTGAGTGAAGTACCTCTCCACCCTGTTGTATGGAGCCGAGCATGGACCACCTACAGCAGGCACCTGAGAGCCCTGGAACAATACCATCAAAGATCCTTACGAAAGATTCTGAGGATCAGCTGGGAGGACAAACGCACCAACATCAGCATTTTGGAGGAAGCCAACATGACCAGCATCACCACCACAATAATGCAGCACCAACTTCGATGGACTGGACATGTCATCCGCATGTCCAACACACATCTCCCTAAACAAATCCTGTACTCTCAATTGAAGGAAGGTCGGCGAGCCCCCGGTGGGCCAAAGAAATGCTTCAAGGACAACATCAAGAACAGTCTGAAGAAATTCCACATCACATTGAGGAACTGGGAGCACATTGCACTGGACAGGCGCTCCTGGAGGAAATCCGTGCAGGAAGGAGCTGCACGTCACGAAATGGAACTACGCCGTGTCGCAGAGACAAAGCGACAGCACCATAAGGAGAGAGAGAAGGGGGCTCGACGACTACCAACCACCGCCAGTCTCCACTGCCCACGTTGCACCAAGATTTGTGGATCGTGGATCGGCCTCTACAGACATCTGCAGACCCACAAGTAGACGACCCTATGGAAAGGAGAGGACAGTCATACTCGTTTCGAGTGACCGCCGATGATCAGATGACTGGAAAACTGCAAATGTGGTTCCCTTTTTCGAGAAGGGCAGCAGGAAAAGGCCTGGCATCACCGAACTACCAGCTTAATATCAGTAATAGGATAGTTGTTGGATAAAAAGTTCTGATGGACAGGATTAATGATTACTTGGAAAACCAGGGACAAATCAGAGATTGTTATTAAGGGACAGAAAGATTCTATCTTTGGTCTAATTGGTGGTTCCAGTTTGGATGGTGTAATGAAAAGACCAAATTGTATTTATATAATGGCTCAATAGTTTGGTTGTCACTAAGTGTAATTAATGAAGTACTTTTAAAATGTAGAAAGGATAGTAGCCATTTAATGCTCAGCAAGTTCGCACATGCAACTGTGTGTCAACGGCATAATAATTTGATTTAGTGATAAAGTATTGTTTAGTAATGAATTTTGGCTAGGTCACATGGGATAATCACCGTGATCTTTAAATTAGTAGCATTTCAATCAAATGCTGGTCGAAGATAATCACCATCACCTCACCTCTGGAATTCAGCACTTTTGTCCATGTTTGGAACAATGCTAAATAGAGGTTAACTGGCTGCTAAATAATAGCTGACACTGATACTCAAACTAGTTATTGTACTTTTACTTTTGAGAGGGGAAAGTAGCCCTAGTTATTAGGCGTTCCACACCAGGGCATCCGAAATGTCCTCATTCTTCAGGGAACGGGGGTTCCCCTCCTCCACCATAGATGAGGCTCGCACCAGGTTCTCTGCCACACCCCGCAACACTGCTCTCTCTCCCCACCCCCCCACTCGCAACAAGGGCAGAGTCCCCCTAGTCCTCACCTTTCACCCCACCAGCCGTCACATACAACAAGTGATCCTCCGTCAGTTTCGCCACCTCCAACGTGACCCTACCATTCGCCACATCTTCCCATCTCCCCCTATGTCTGCCTTCTGCAAAAAACGCTCCCTCCGTAACTCCCTTGTCAATTCTTCCCTTCCCTCCCGTACCACCCCCTCCCCGGGCACTTTCCCTTGCAACCGCAAGAGATGCAACACTTGTCCCTTCACCTCCCCCCTTGACTCCATTCAAGGACCCAGCAGACGTTCCAGGTGCGACAGAGGTTCACCTGCACCTCCTCCAACCTCATCTATTGCATCCGCTGCTCTAGATGTCAGCTGATCTACATCGGTGAGACCAAGCGGAGGCTTGGCGATCGTTTCGCCGAACACCTCAATAACCAACCTGACCTCCCGGTGGCTCAGCACTTCAACTCCCCCTCCGATTCTGTATCCGACCTCTCTGTCCTGGATCTCCTCCATGGCCAGAGCGAGCAACACCGGAAATTGGAGGAAATGCACCTCATGTTCCGCTTGGGCAGTCTGCATCCTGGGGGAATGAACATTGAATTCTCCCAATTTTGCTAGCCCTTGCTGTCTCCTCCCCTTCCTCAGCCCTCTGGCTGTCTCCTCCCATCCCTCAGCCCTCAGGCTCCTCCTCCGCCTTTTTCCTTTCTTTTCCTTTCTTCTCCCCACCCCTATCAGTCTGAAGAAGGGTTTCAGCCCGAAACGTTGCCTATTTCCTTCGCTCCATAGATGCTGCTGCATCCGCTGAGTTTCTCCAGCATTTTTGTGTACCTTCGATTTTCCAGCATCTGCAGTTCCTTCTTTAACAAGTAGCCCTCGTTATTGTTTTGATGACTTGAATTGGAAAATATGTAATTATTGACATTGGGTAAGGGTAGGATCATACGATTCCCAGTCAGTAGAAACATAGAAACATAGAAACATAGAAAATAGGTGCAGGAAGAGGCCATTCGGCCCTTCGAGCCAGCACCGCCATTCATTGTGATCATGGCTGATCGTCCCCAATCAATAACCGTGCCTGCCTTCTCCCCATATCCCTTGATACCACTAGCCCCATAGAGCTCTATCTAACTCTCTCTTAAATCCATCCAGTGATTTGGCCTCCACTGCCCTCCATTTTACTTGTCACATCCTCAAAAAATTCCAGAAGATTAGTCAAGCATGATTTTCCTTTCATAAATCCATGCTGACTTGGACTAATCCTTTTACTGCTATCCAAATGCCCCATTATTACCTCTTTAATAATTGACTCCAGCATCTTTCCCACCGCCAAAGTCAGGCTAACTGGTATGTAATTCCCCGTTTTCTCTCTCGCTCCTTTCTTGAAAAGTGGGATAACATTAGCTATTCTCCAGTCCACAGGAACTGATCCTGAATTTATTGAACATTGGAAAATGATCACCAATGCATCCACTATTTCTAGAGCCACCCCCCTGAGGACCCTGGGATGCAGACCATTAGGCCCAGGGGATTTATCATCCTTCAGTCCCATTAGTCTACCCAATACTATTTCTCGCCTAACGAAAATTTCTTTCAGTTCCTCTACCCCCTTAGATCCTCTGTCCTCCAGTACTTCTGGGAGATTGTTTGTATCTTCCTTAGTGAAGACAGATCCGAAGTACCTGTTCAACTCTTCTGCCATTTCCTTGTTCCCCATAATAATTTCACCCGTGTCTGCCTTCAAGGGACCCACATTTGACTTTGCTATTCTTTTTCCCTTAACATATCTAAAGAAACTTTTACTGTCCTTCTTTATATTCCTGGCCAGCTTCCCCTCGTACTTCATCTTTTCAGCCCGTATTGCCCGTTTCGTTTCCTTCTGTTCTATGAAAGTTTCCCAATCCTCTGGCTTCTGGCTACTCTTTGCTGTGTTATACATCTTTTCTTTTAGTTGTATTCTATCCCTAACTTCTCTTATCAGCCACAGTTGCCTCCTACTCCCCTTAGAATCTTTCTTCCTTTTTGGAATGATATGATCCTGCGTCTGATGCAATGGTGTGGACCCGTGATGCAATATACAAATGAAAAATAGCAATTTTATCTACTTCAGTCAATTGTGCTTTTATGTCACATATACCTAGATACAGTGAAATTCTTTTTTTTGCAGACAATCCAATAAGTGTAGCGTAGGTTTACAAGGTTAATTCCCGGGATTGTGGGACTGTCATATGCTGAGAGAATGGAGCGGCTGGGCTTGTACACTCTGGAGTTTAGAAGGATGAGAGGGGATCTTATTGAAACATATAAGATTGTTAAAGGTTTGGACACGCTAGAGGCAGGAAACGTGTTCCCGATGTTGGGGGAGTCCAGAACCAGGGGTCACAGTTTACTAAGGGGTAAGCCATTTAGAACGGAGACGAGGAAATACTTTTTTTCACAGAGAGTTGTGAGTCTGTGGAATTCTCTGCCTCAGAGGATGGTGGAGGCCGGTTCTCTGGATACTTTCAAGAGAGAGCTAGATAGGGCTCTTGAAGATAGCGGAGTCAGGGGACATGGGGAGAAGGCAGGAACGGGGTACTGATTGGGGATGATCAGCCATGATCACATTGAATGGCGGTGCTGGCTTGAAGGGCCGAATGGCCTACTCCTGCACCTATTGTCTATTGTCTATTGTCTAAAATCATACTATACATAACAATTATACATAAGCAGAAGAGTACAATCAATGTAGTGTAAAAATAAGAGATTTATTTTACCGTAGTCCACAGTCATCATGTTTCCGGCACTTTCATGATTCAAGTTCTTAAAAATAGGGTCTCATCCTGTTGTCCTGGCAGCGGCAGGAGACGGCCTGCAGGAGACTGCCTGGCCTGTCGATGCTGTCAGTTTCAACAGCCGTTCCGCTCTGCTGCAGGCCGATTTGCATGCTCGTCCGGCTTCTGTGGGGTCTCCAGCAGTGCCTCATCAATGCAATCCGCCGGTTGTTGTAAGGCCTCCAGCGGCCCATTGCCAGAAGTTCGCAGTAAAGACACTAATCCTGGCACCAGGTGCCGACTTCTGGACAGGAAGGAGAAATTTGGGGTTTGATAAAGAGACCAAGAATTATTAAAACACATTTTGTGAAGAATCCTGATGTTTTCAAGTGATTATTTAGCTTTTTCCTTTCTGTGAAAGATCTAGGTCTGCAATTAGTATACAGTGCATTCAGAAAGTATTCAGACCCCTTCACTTTTTCCACATTTTGTTACGTTACAGCCTTATTTTTAAATGGATTAAATTATATTTTTTTATTATCAATCTACACACAATACCCCAGAGTGAAGAAGCGAAATCAGGTGTTTCGAAATTGAGCTTACGTTCATCCTTTTTCCATCGATTATCCATGAAATGTTTCTACAACTTGATTGGAGTCCACCAGTGGTAAATTTAATTGATTGGACATGATTTGGAAAGGCACACACCTGCCTATATAAGGTACCACAGTTGACATTGCATGTCAGAGCAAAAAAGAAGCCATGAAGAATTGTACGTAGACCTCTGAGACAGGATTGTGTCGAGACACAGATCTGGGGAAGGATATAAAACAATTTCTGCAGCATTGCAGGTCCCGAAGAGCACAGTGGCCTCCGTCATTCTTAAATGGAAGAAATTTGGAACCACCAGGACTCTTCATAGAGCTGGCCGCCCGGCCAAACTAAGCAATCCGGGGAGAAGGGCCTTGGTCAGGGATGTGACCAAGAACCCGATGGTCACTCTGACAGAACTACAGAGTTCCTCTGTGGAGATTGGAGATCCTTCCAGAAGGACAACTATATCTGCGGCACTCCACCAATCAGGCCTTTATGGTAGAGTGGCCAGACGGAAGCCACTCCTTAATAAAAGGCACATGACAGCCCACTTGGAGTTTGCCAAAAGGCATGAGAAACAAGATTCTCTGGTCTGATGAAACCAAGATTGAACTCTTTGGCCTGAATGCCAAGCGTCATGTTTGGAGGAAACCAGGCACCGCTCATTACCTGGCCAATACCATACCTACGGTGAAGCATGGTAGTGGCAGCATCATGCTGTAGGGATGTTTTTCAGCGGCAGGAACTGGGAGACTAGTGAGGATCGAGGGAAAGATGAACGGAGCAAAGTTACAGAGAGATCCTGGAGGGTCATAGCAAAGGGTCTGAATACTTATGTAAATGTGATATTTCTGTTATTCTTTTTAATTACTTTGCAAAATTTTCTAAACACCTGTTTTTGCTTTTTTATTATGGGGTAATGTTTGTAGATTGATGGTAAAAAAAAAAGAATTTAATCTGTTTTAGAATATGGCTGTAGCGTAACAAAATGTGGAAAAAGTGAAGGGGTCTGAATACTTTCTGAATGCACTACCTCCTCTGTTGGATGTGTTTTATGATAACAACAGCAGTGCAGAAAGACAGTGGATGTTGAATATTTATTCTGCAGTGAATCATCATTTATCACTTTGGACAAATGTAAAGGAATATTACTGTGTTGAATATTACGTAATATATCATTGTTTCATAATTTGTGACACTTGTGTGACACTTGTGTGCCCTTGGCATCTTTATCAATCTTCCAGCTATCCTGTAATAACATTGTGGATCATGTATACTGATGCATAAATTGTTCTATCTAGATGTACTTTAACCAAATTGCAGTGAACTAGAATATGAAACAATTGATGATCTAAGTTGATAGTTATATACTCTTTCATTCATCAGATAATAGTGGTAGATTATGTGTTATATTGTTCATTGAGGAAAACAAATGTTAATAGGATGAATTTCTTAGTTTTAGTGATTCAGTCGACCTCCACATTACATGGAAATTCGTCCCTGCAGAATTCGCAATTCACGACCCAAAAATTTGAGATACAGAATAAAATGGACTCACTGAATTTGTGTGAAAAACAGTAAATAAATCAACACAATCTTGTTTTTCTGGCTCGTGTTTCTTGACAGCTTTGCATTACAGAAAATTGCAAAGAGGTTAGGAGCGTGCATTTTTTTGGAACGTGCATCAGTATACATGATTCCCCCAATAACGTGGGGATTTCGTATACAAGTCTTTGTTCATCAGTTTGGGCGATAGAATTTATTCTTTTTTAAAGTGGCTTTATATTCAGGCTATCAGTGTCTTGAAAAAGTATATCAAACCCTCATTACTTTTTCTTCCAAAATGCTGAAATAACACAGCTGGTACTTGTATTGCCATTTTCAGGGAGCCGTGGACTAGAACCCAAAGGTTTCAAAGGTATTTTATTGTCACGTGTACCAATTAAGGTACAGTGATATTCGAATTACCATACAGCCATACTAAAAAAAAACAACAAGACACTCAACTACATAAAAGTTAACATAAACATCCACCACAGCAGATTCCCCACATTCCTCACTGTGATGGAAGTCAATAAAGTCCAATTTTCTTCCCTCTTCATTCTCCTGTGGTCGGGGCAGTCAAACCATCCGTTAGGGCGATCGAAGCTCCCACGGCTTGGAGCTCCCGAAGTCGGTCTCTAACCAGGGACCGCGAGCTCCATGATGTTAAAGTCTGCAGGCTCCTGCGGTTGGAGCTCAGAGGTCGATCCCGGGCAAAGGGATCGCGAGCTCCGTGATGTTAAAGTCCGCAGGCTCCCGCGGTTGGAGCTCCCAATTCGATCTCCAGCAAGAGTCCGCCAACTCCTCGATGTTAGGCCGCAGTGCGGACGGAGATATGATACGGAGAAAATCGCATCTCTATCGAGGTAAGGGATTTTTAAAAAGTTTCCCCCAACCCCCTCCCCCACATAATACAAAGCTAAAGAACTCTAAAACATACATTTAACACATACTATTAAAACAACAAAGAAGGAAGGGACAGACAGACTGTTGGCGAGGCAGCACCCCAAGATCCCTCTATACATTAATGCTGTTAAGGGTCTTGCTATTAGTTGTATACTTTCCACTTACATTCGACCTTCCAAAGTGCAATACCTCACATTTCCTTGGGTTGAAATCTATCTGCCATTTTGCAGAAGAGTGTGTCATCCACTACATGCTCATTTGACCTTGTTTCACTCATAAGTTCATAAGTTCTAGGATCAGAATTAGGTCACTTGGCCCAACAAATCTACTCCACCATTCAATCATGGCTGATCTTTCTTTCCCTCTCAATCCCATTCTGCTGCCTTCGCTCCATAACCCCTGACGCCCTTGCTCATCAAAATCTGTCAAACTCCATCTTAAAAATATCCATTGACGTCCCACCACAGCCGTTTGTCCACAGATTCACCCCCCCCCCCCCCCCCCCCTTGACTAAAGAAATTCCTTCGCATCATCTTTCTTAATATACGTGCTTTTATTCTGAGGTTATGGCCTCTGGTCCTGGACTCTCCCACTCGTGGAAACATCATCTCCACATTTACTCAATGCCTTTCACTATTCGGTAAGTTTCAATGAAGTCCTCCAATTAACTGCCTACCACGCAATTCTCAACCTGGCTGGGGCTTGACAGTTGTAAATAATTTTTCCTTATATCTTTCAAAATACCATAACCACCCTGAAGCAGCCTGTCACTTTGGATTCTGTCCAATAGAGATTTCAGTTGTGGTTCTCTGGTCAAAACACTGAAAGCCTCTGGCCTTGGTTGATAAACTGTGATCAGCTCATTTTTATCATTTTTATCATGGTTCTTGACTTTTTTAATCACTCAGTTCAACCGAGTGGTTATTATGGGGTATTTTGGAGGAAAGTTGAAAGTTAAATACACTGATGCAAGTTGAGAATCAATTATAGGCATAAGTGGATAAGGATGGCAGATTTAATTCTTTGAAAGTCATCGGGGATAGGGATTTTCCAACATTTCAACATTTCTTGGTCAGTGTTATTGATTCCTGCTGTTATTCCAGATTTATTTGATTAATTCAATTTACTCCATTAATTCAATATGCTCAAATTTGAATTAATGGTAGATCAGCATAGTGGTTATTTTACTCTGAAAATTCCAAGCCCTAAACTATCAATATGCAGAGTTGTAAGAAAGAACTGCAGATGCTGGTTTAAATCGAAGGTAGACACAAAATGCTGGACGGGACAGGCAGCATCTCTGGAGAGAAGGAATGGGTGACGTTTCGGGTCAAGATCCTTCTTCAGACTGATCAGTCTGCAGAAATGTGTTCAAATTCAGGCATAAAGTCAATTGAACAAATTTTGAATAAAAAGCTAGTGACTATAAAAGTCAGTATTGAACATTGATAAAATTGAATTGACCACACACCATTAAGCTAAGCCAATGTATTTCAAACTTTTGTGTAAATAATTTTTTACATGTCGTCCCATAATATTCTTTTCACTGCAGTGAAGATTATTATTTAAAAGGAACATGTGAATCAACATGCAGTGCTGACAAATAAGACAAAATTTACAAATGTATTTAGTAATGCCTATGGTTTATCTCAGAGAGCCTGTGTTTTTTTGCTGGAGCTGTGAACTTGAAATAGAGATTTAAGTGCCGAAAATGTTCAACATGTTAAAAATCCAGCGGCAACCAGAACAAGGTACGACTCTTTGGGCGACTACTCACGACCATACAGGCTTCACCCCGTGACGTGTCACCAGGGTGTCGCCTGTATGGTCGTGAGTAATCTCCTCAGTCGCCCAAAGAGTTGTAGCGTCTTTCTGGTCGCCTATGCAACGACCTATGACAGGTGCCAGAAGTTGCCGAAAAAGTCGCGTAAGTGGGACAGGCACATAAGAGGCATAAAACAGTGGTGGGAATTGTTTAAAGGTCTCCAAATGGGAGTTATGATGCAGGTCACCTATAAATGAGGAAATGAGAAGTACATTACGGACTTCAGACTACTTATAAAGTAGTCAAAGTAAATTAGTAGTAAGAATGAAAAAGATAAATTCCTGGAATGTATACGAGATGGATTTGTAGATCTGTACATTAAGCAACTGACCAGGGAAAATACTATTTTAGGTCTGATACTGTGCAATGGGGAAGATTTAATTAATATCCTTATTATAAAAGGATCCCTTGGAAAAAGTGACCATAGTATGATAAAGTTAGAAAATGATACATTTCAGTCAGAATCTGAGGTTTTCAGTAGAAACAAAAGACACTCTGCAGGAACAAGTGACAGGTTGCCTGTAATAGATTGGGAAGCCATATTGAAGGTATGGCAGTGGACAGGCATTGGCAAATATTTTAAACAAAACATGATTTTTTATTTTAATGCTGCATTGTGGTTTAATAATTGATCCATGTTTGATGCTATTGGGAGTGCGTTCCAGATCATGACCACTCTGGGGTTTTTTTGTTTAATAAAATATCCTTGCAGCTGTCCTGTATCTTTTTCTCATGTCTTCAAAATTGTGTCCCTTGATCCTTCAAAACTTACATTTTAGAAGAACCTCCTCTTTTTTAACTAAATGAAATTACTCCTTTTTCTTTAATATTATTCCATTCAAAATCAACATAGTTGAAGTTCCCTGATGTCACTTCTTTATAGTCTGTACACATTTCTGTAATTTCCTATTGAATTGTTCTTCCTCCCTATATGTTAACCCATATAATACTGTCATAGCCTGGAAGCTCCTTCTAACTTCAATTGATTCTTTATTTCATTGCATGGGCAACCTCTCTCACCTGCACCATAATTTCTTCCTTGGTCAGTACTGGTTCACCAGACTGGTTCACCAGAATGATTCCTGGGATGTCAGGACTGTCTTATGAAGAAAGACTGGATAGACTTGGTTTATGCTCTCTAGAATTTAGGAGATTGAGAGGGGATCTTATAGAAACTTACAAAATTCTTAAGGGGTTGGACAGGCTAGATGCAGGAAGATTGCTCCCGATGTTGGGGAAGTCCAGGACAAGGGGTCTCACAGCTTAAGGATAAGGGGGAAATCCTTTAAAACCGAGATGAGAAGAACTTTTTTCACACAGAGAGTGGTGAATCTCTGGAACTCTCTGCCACAGAGGGTAGTCGAGGCCAGTTCATTGGCTATATTTAAGAGGGAGTTAGATGTGGCCCTTGTGGCTAAAGGGATCAGAGGGTATGCAGAGAAGGCAGGTACGGGATACTGAGTTGGATGATCAGCCATGATCATATTGAATGGCGGTGCAGGCTCGAAGGGCCGAATGGCCTACTCCTGCACCTAATTTCTATGTTTCTATGTACTGCCACTCTGCCAATTTTCTTTCCTTCCGTCCCTTTGCAATTTACCTAGTAATCAAGAAATTATTTGCTAAATTCTGTCCTGGTCTTTGACCTGTGTTCCAGTTATCATCACTACATCATAATCGTATGTGGCTATCTGCTCCTGCAGGTTACCAACCCTATTCACCATGCTTTCTGCTTGGTTTTAGGACAGACTGTTCGCTCAAGAAGAATTATAGAAGCAGTCCTTCCAAAGGAAATTGACTATGAAGTAGGAAACATTCCATTGAATGGGAAGGTAAGAATGGTTTATCAGCATGTCAGCTCGGAATGCATAAATACATTGTGTGCCGTGTGTACTGTTTACAAAATGCGCTGTAGCATTTACAAAATCTTTCACGCTTACAATTTCAACGAGATGAACCAGGATAACAATATGGGAACATCATCACCTACAAATCGTCTCAATGTCACATACTATTGTTACTGGGTCGGCATACAGGTACTGTAGTCCTACCTTCATTCAAATGGTGAGCAGCAGCAGCTGCTGTAAGTGGTAGCTTACCACCCACCACCTTCTCAGGGCAAATTATGATGCAGGGCTCTAAATTGCCCGGGTGCCACTGACCACTCAAAGCGCCGCCGGGCAACCTAAACACCGAGTCATTTTGCCCGGCTTGGCAACCAGATACTGGGTTGTACCGAAGATAGACACAAAAAACTGGAGTAACTCAGCGGGTCAGGCAGCATCTCTGGAGAAAAGGAACGCGACGTTTCGTGTCGGCGGCGGCTGTGCGGGGCAAAGATACTAGGTGCGGGGTGAGGAAGGGTCGGAGCGAATGACGGGCCCCGAACAGCGGCCGCGAACAGCAGCTCCATCTCCTCCTCCTCCCGCCCCCCGCCCGCCCTGATAAGGGCCTCTGCTTGTAAATCCGCTAACGAGCTTTCAAAACAAACCCTCCCGCACTCCGAGGCCGGGAGGAAGGAGGGAGGGGGAGGGTTTTGAAAGCGCCGTTACCGGCTTTACAAGCAGAGGCCCTTATCAGGGTGGGCGGGGGGGCGGGAGGAGGAGGAGATGGAGCCGCTGTCGCAGCCGCTGCTGCCGCTGTTCGGGGCCCGTCATTCGCTCCGACTCGTCTGAAGCAGCTGCACCAAAGATCTTATAGCTATAGGATCTCTGAGCTGCACCGCCCGGCCCCGCACCTTGCTGTTGGCTGGTGGAGGAGGGAGGCGGTGGCGAGGAGTTCCCAACGGCCAAAGCAGCGGGGCGATGTTGTCCGAGGAGCGCTGACCTTCCTTCCTCCCCACCTCGCCCCCCCCTCTCCCTCTCTCTCTCTCTTGTACGACCCCTCCACCCCACCCCGCACTGATCCCCATTCCCGCCTCTGTTCAGTCCTCACTGACATCCCCTGTGCTCCCCTCCCCATCTACCCCCCCCCATCTATTCATCCTGCGCTGATCAGCCTATCCACCTCGCATTGATTCTCCTGACAACCCCCATCCCCATCCATCCTACACTGGTTCCCCAATTCACCCTGTACTTACCCCTTTCCCATCAATCCTGCACTTCTCCTCCATCCATCCTGTACTGATCCCCCATCCATCCTGTACTAATCCACACATTCATCCCGTACTGACCCACCCTCCATTTACCCTGCACCTTCCCCGCTTCCCCTCATTCATCCTGCACAGACCCTCCGATCCACACTGTACTGACCCCCCCCATTCATCCTGCGCTGATCTCCCCCCATCCATCCTGTACTGATCCTCCCATTCAAGAAGAATGGGGGGGAACAGTCTGAAGAAGGGTCTCGACCTGAAACGTTGCCTATTTCTTTCGCTCCATAGATGCTGCCTCACCCGCTAAGTTTCTCCAGCACTTTTGTCTACCCCCATCCATCCCGTACTGAACCCCCCCATTCAACACCACTGACATCCCCGGTGCTCTCCCCTCACAATTTTACCTACTCCAACCAACACATACTAATTCACTTGCCTCAATCCATCCATTCTGCACCGACTGCCTTCTAACCCCCCCACCCCCGCCATCTATCCACCCCGCACTGATTCACACACACACACCCTCCCTGACCCTATTGTGCTGGAAATGTCTTCAGAGCGAACATGGACTATGTTTGATAACGGAATGCAATCAAATGTGTTTTAATTCCCAATGTTATTATTTGTTTTAATCCATAAAGACGGATTAATTAAATTGTGAACACGTGAAACATTAAAACCACAGTGTTCGATTGTCACTGCTGCCGTTGACACGTTATTACAGAATTCATTTTAACGGCAAATCAATGCTCTTAATATGGAGTATCAGTACTGTAGTTATTTAATGAGCAACATTCACAACTATACGTACGGATATATGTTACCATGGTCCAGGATTTATTGACACAGGTTGATCATACGCTGAATAATCCAACCACATTTTTGTTTGGAAGTGGAAAGAACTAATAGAAATTGCATTAATTGCAATGTGTAAAAAGAGTTGAGATACTGCCTTATAATTTTGCTGCATGTCATTGTGGGATATATCATGTCTTGATTGGTGAATATGTTTAGTTTGTGACTTTATTTGAAGCAGAAATAATATGTGAATGAGTATAATTCCGAATGGT
>CM075977.1:297818058-297964031 GCA_038087875.1 Malacoraja senta
TTTGAAGCAGAAATAATATGTGAATGAGTATAATTCCGAATGGTAACTACGCACTTCGTCCGAGCACATTATTGCACGCGTCATGCAAGCCATCTTAAATGACCACCTAAACTGTCATTTGGCAACCTAAATAGCTGCCAAGGTTGCCCGGCTGGCAAAAGGGAAAAAAAGTTAAGCGAGAGCCCTGTGATGTGCAATAAATTCACCTTGCCACGGTGCCGACTGCTACCAAATGAAATAAAAAGGAAGGAATTGTCCATTGTGACATTCTCTTTTGGTTTACTATATTTATATGACTGTGTGATGCTCCTTTGAAATCTTAAAAAGTCTTCAAAATACAAATATTTAATAAAACTAAGAATAGTTTAAACCCCGCCAACTGTCATCCTTTCCTTGAATCCATATGTTCACATTAGACAGACTTCCTACAACCAGAACAAGTGAAGCAGCTGCTCCTGATCAACACAATTAACATAACATATCTATCTATCTATCTATCTATCTATCTATCTATCTATCTATCTATCTATCTATCTATCTATCTATCTATTTATCTATCTATCTATCTATCTATCTCTTTCTATCTATCTGTCTATCTATCTATATCTATCTATATCTATCTATCTATCTATCTATCTATCTATCTATCTATCTATCTATCTATCTTTAAAACTGTGTGTGTGTGTGTGTGTGTGTGTGTGTGTGTGTGTGTGTGTGTGCGCGTGTGTGTGTGTGCGCGTGTGTGCGCGTGTGCGTGTGTGTGTCTGCTTGACTTGTGCCAGCCAGCCTTTGATTCCTCGCTACGCCAACACTGCATGCAGAAACGCCGAGATTTTTTCCATTTCGGTAGAGATTTCACTTTTCTTTACGAGTAGCCTGATTAAATTTCGTCCTGTTTATGTACACATTTTAAATAAAATCCTTCTCCCCCCCCTCCACCCCCAAAATTTCAAAATGTTAAAAAAAACAGCTCTCACCCATAGAATGTTGGTGAAGGTTCCATCGTGTGATGTCACAATGCCCAATGCTCACCGATGTCCAATCGGAATGAATCCATTTACATATGCCTTTGCAGCAGCCCCAGCCCCAGCCCCTCCCCCCCCACCCCTGCAACCTGTGTCGAAGCGCGTCATCACGTGTGGGAATAGAGAAAAAGGATTGGGGGTGATAGGGAATGGGGAACAGATGGACTGTCCCTACCCCTCCCCCTTCCACTCTCCCTCCCCACTATTTCCCCTCTCTCCGCCCACCCCTCTCACCCCACCCATCTCCCCCTCCCTCCACACTCTTCACCCTCCCTCCCCTAACCCATCTCCCCTCCCTCCCCCATCCATCCCCCCCACACCTCTCTCTCCCTCCCCATCCCTCTCTCCCCCTCCCCCATCCCTCTCTCCTCCCCATCTCCCCCTCCTCACCATCTCCCTCTCCTCCCCCTCCTCCTCCCACCCCCATCCCTCTCTCCTCCACCCCCCTTCCCTCTCCCCCTTCCCTCCCCCACCCCCTTCCCTCTCTACCCCCCTCCCCACTCTCCCCCCTCCATCCACACTCTACCCCCTCTACCCCCTACCCCATCTCCTCGCCCCCTCCCCCCTCCCCCACACCTCTCTCTCCCTCCCCTCTCTCCTCCTCTACCCCACCCCTCTCTCCTCCCCCTCTCCAGCTCCCTCACCCTCTCCTCACCCCTCTCCCTCTCCTCCCCCTCCTCCTCCCACCCCCATCCCTCTCTCCCCCACCCCCTTCCCTCTCTACCCCACCCCCTTCCCTCTCTCCCTTCCCCCTACCCCTCTGTCCCTCTTCCACAACTCCCCCTCCCCCTCCCTCCCCACTTTTCCACTTCTCTCCCCCTTACCACACCGCTCTCCCTCTCCCTCCCCCACCCCTCTCTCTCCCCATCCTTCCCCCTCCCTCCCCTCTCCCCCAACCCCTTATCCTACCCCTCTGTCCCTCTTCCACCACTCCCCCCTATTCCTCTTCCACCACACCCCCTACCCCTCTCCCCTCCCTCCCTCCCTCCCCACTCTTCCACTTCTCTCCCCCCTCCCACTCTCCCTCCCCACTCTTTCCACTCTCACCCCCACCCCTCTCCCCCTCCCTCCACACTCTTCTCCCTCCCTCCCCTACCCCATCTCCCTCCTCCCCTCCCTCCCCATCCCTCCCTCCCTCCCCACACCTCTCTCCCCCTCCCCCATCCCTCTCTCCTCCCGTCCCCCACCCCTCTCTCCTCCCCCTCTCCATCTCCCTCTCCTCACCCCTCCCTCTCCTCCCCTCCTCCTCCCACCCCATCCCTCTCTCCCCCACCCCCCTCTCTCCCTCCACACTCTTCCATCTCCCTCCACACTCTTCCCCCTCCCTCACCTACCCCAGCTCCCTAATCCCCTCCCTCCCCCATCCCTCCCCCTCTCCCCCACACCTCTCCCCCTCCCCCATCCCTCTCTCCTCCCGTCCCCCTTCTTTCTCTCCCACGCCCCCTTCCCCCTGCCCCTCTGTCCTTCATCCACCACTCCCCCTACCCCTCCCTCCCCACTCTTCCACTTCTCTCCTCCTAATCCCACCCATCTCTCTCTCCCCCTCCCTTCCCCTTCCCTCCCCTCTCTCCCCCCACCCCTTGGATGGGGAGGGGGAGAGAGGTGTGGGGGAGGGGGGAGGGAGGGGATTAGGGAGATGGGGTAGGGGAGGGAGGTTGAAGAGTGTGGAGGGAGGGAGAAGAGTGGAGGGAGAAAGGAGAGACGCAAGAAGAAATAACTGAATATGTCGAGGATCAACGAGAAAGAACACAAAACATGGAGCAAGAGACAGAACAAAAATGAACATAACTGAATACATTTTATCTTTACCATTTAAATTGTTGTATTTTAAGTTATTTACATTTTAAGATTTAATAAATCACTTTTCCACTTGCAGCGCCTGTCATCCGCTATCTCTCTGCTCTCTCTCTCTGCTCTCTCTCTCTTTGATCTTTATATTTTTCTCTGCCCTCTCTCTCTCTCTTCCACTCTGTCTGTGCACACTCTCTCTGCCCCCCCCCCCCTCTAGACCCACCTGAGAGGTGAGGGCTATTCGTCAGTGGATAGGGTGGAGATGGGATAAAAGAAGCCAATTAATAAAATTAAGATAATATCAAGGGGTGTGATGAGTGTGTGTGTTTGTGGGTGCAAGATTCCAACCCCGCAACCGTGCTTTGGAGGAACAGACCCAACGGGTCTGCACTTGGTCTAGTCTATATTTAAAACTCTGTGTGTGTGTGTGTGTGTGTGTCTGCCTGTCTTGTGGCTGCCAGCCTTTGATCCCTCGCTACGCCAACACCACATGCAGAAATGCCGAGATTTTTTCCATTTCAGTAGAGATTTCACTTTTCATTCCAAGTAGCCACTCCTGATTAAATTTCGTCGTGTTTATGT
Organism: Malacoraja senta; assembly: GCA_038087875.1. Lineage (NCBI taxonomy): Eukaryota > Metazoa > Chordata > Chondrichthyes > Rajiformes > Rajidae > Malacoraja > Malacoraja senta. The sequence goes on from CM075977.1 coordinate 297,821,457, forward strand.
ACACATTTTAAAATAAAATCCTTCTCTCCTCCCCCCACCCCCAAAATTTCAAAATGTTAAAAAAAAACAGATCTCACCCATAGAATGTTGGTGAACGTTCCATCATGTGATGTCACAATGCCCAATGCTCACAGATGTCCAATCGGAATGGACCCATTTACATATGCCTTTGCAGCAGCCCCAGCCCCAGCCCCTCCCCCCCACCCCCGCAGCCTGTGTCGAAGCGCGTCATCATGTGTGTGGGAATAGAGAAAGAGGATTGGGGTGATAGGGAATGGGGACCAGATGGACAGTCCCTACCTCTCCCCCTTCCACTCTCCCTCCCCACTATTTCCCCTCTCTCCCCCCACCCCTCTCCCCCTCCCTCCACACACTCCCCCCTCCATCCCCTACCCCATCTACCCCCTCTCCCACACCTCTCTCCCCCTCCCCATCCCTTTAGCCCCCTCCCCCATCTCTCTCTCCTCCCCCTCTCCATCTCCCTCTCCTCCCCCTCTCCCTCTCCCCTCCTCCTCCCACCCCCATCCCTCTCTCCCCCACCCCTTCCCTCCCCCACCCCCTTCCCTATCTCCCCCACCCTCCCCCCCCACCCCCTTCCCTCCCCCTCCCCCTTCCCTCTCTCCCACACCCCCTTCCCCCTCCCCACTCTTCCCCCTCCATCAACACTCTTCCCCTCTACCCCCCCCCCCCCCCCCCCCCCCCCCCCCCCCCCCCCCCCCCCCCCCCCCCCCCCCCCCCCCCCCCCCCCCCCCCCCCCCCCCCTCCCCCCCCCCCCCCCCCCCCCCCCCCCCCCCCCCCCCCCCCCCCCCCCCCCTCCCCCCCCCCCCCCCCCCCCCCCCCCCCCCCCCCCCCCCCCCCCCCCCCCCCCCCCCCCCCCCCCCCCCCCCCCCCCCCCCCCCCCCCCCCCCCCCCCCCCCCCCCCCCCCCCCCCCCCCCCCCCCCCCCCCCCCCCCCCCCCCCCCCCCCCCCCCCCCCTCCCCCCCCCCCCCCCCCCAGCCCCCCCCCCCCCCCCCCCCCCCCCCGCAACTCCCTCCTCGCCTCCCTCCCCCCTCCCCCACACCTCTCCCCTCCCTCCCCTCTCTCCACCCCTCTCTCCTCCCCCTCTCCATCTCCCTTTCCATCTCCCTCTCCTCACACCTCTCCCTCTCCTCCCCCTCCTCCTCCCACCCCATCCCTCTCTCCCCCACCCCCCATTCCCTCTCCACCCCACCCCCTTCCCTCTCTCCTCCCGCCCCCTTCCCCCTACCCCTCTGTCCCTCTTCCACCAGTCCCCCTACCCCTCCCTCCCTCCCCACTCTTCCACTTCTCTCCCCCTTATCCCACCCCTCTCCCTCTCCCTCCCCCACCCTCCCTCTCCCCCTCCCTTCCCACTCCCTCCACTCTCTCCCCCACCCCTTCCCCTACCCCTCTGTCCCTCTACCACCACTCCCCCTGTCCCTCTTCCACCACTCCCCCTACCCCTCTCCCCCCTCCCTCCCTCGCCACTCTTCCACTTCTCTCCCCCCTCCCCCTCCCACTCTCCCGCCCCACTCTTTCCCCTCTCTCCCCCCACCCCTCTTCCCCTCCCTCCACACTCTTCGTCCTCCCTCCCCTACCCCCTCCTTCCTCCCCTCCCTCCCCCATCCTCCCCCTCCCCCACACCTCTCTCCCCCTCCCCCATCCCTCCTTCTGTCCCCCACCCCTCTCTCTTCCCACTCTCCATCTCCCTCTCTTCACCATCTCCCTTTCCCCCCTCCTCCTCGCCACCTCCACCCACCCCCATCCCTCTCCCCCACCCCCTTCTCCCTCCACACGCTTCCCCCTCCCTCCACACTCTCTCACCTCCCTCCCCTACCCCATCTCCCTAATCCCTCCCCCATTACTCTCCCCCTCCCCACTTCCCTCTCTCCTCCCACCCCCTTCCCCCTCCCCGCCACTCTTCCCCTCCATCCACACTCTTACCGCTCTCTCCTCTACCCCATCTCCCTCCTCTCCTCCCTCTCCCTCCCCCACACCTCTCTCCCCTTCCCCTCTCTCCTCCCCTCCCCTACCACTCTCTCCTCCCCCTCTCCATCTCCCTCTCCTCACCCCTCCCTCTCCCCCTCCTCCCACCACCACCTCTCTCCCCCACCCCCCTTCCCTCTCTCGCCCCGTCCCCTGCCCCTACCCCTCTGTCCCTCTTCCACCACTCCCCATACCCCCTCCCCCTCCCCCCACTCTTCCACTTCTCTCCCCCTTCCCCCACCCCTCTCCCTCCCCCCACCCCTCTCTCTTCCCCTCCCCCCCCCCATGCCTTCCCCCTACCACTCTGTAGCTCTTCCACCACGCCCCTTACCCCTCTCCCCCTCCCTCCCCACTCTTGCACTTCTCTCCCCCCCCTTCCCCCACCCCTCTCCCGCCCCACCTCTCTCCCTCCCTCACCCTCTCTCTCCCCCTCCCTCCCTCTCTCCCCCCACCCCCTTCCCCTACCCCTCTCTCCCTTTTCAACCACCCCCCTACCCCCTCTCCCCCTCCCTCTGTCTCACTTCCACCACTCCCCCTCCCCCCGCCTGTGTGTTTGGGGGGTGGTTAGTGTGAGTGTGACGCCGCAGCCCCCCCCTCCCCGCAAACGAGCATTGGGGAGACAGACCCAACGGGTCTGCACTTGGTCTAGTATACTATTAAAACTCTGTGTGTGTGTGTGGGCGTGGGTGTGTGTTTGTGGGTGTCATATTTGGCCTTTGATTCCTTGCTCCGCCAAAACCACACGCGAAAACTCCGAGATTTTATCCATTTCGCTAGACATTACACTTTTACATACCCTAACACACTCCTTATTAGATTTAGACATTTTTATGTACACATTTTTAAATTAAATCCATCCCCCCCCCGCCGCCCCCCCCCCCCCCCCCCCCGGGCCGGCTCTCTCATGCTGGCTCAAGCGCCCGGCTCTCCTCCAAAAAGCCGACATTTTTATTTCATCCCGGGCGATTTTTGCTACTTCCGCCCGGCTCTCCTCCACTAACCTCCCCCCCCCCCCCCCCCCCGGGCCTGCTCTCTCACGCTGGCTCAAGCCAAACATCGGCTCTTCCCCCTCTGCTTTTCGCCGTCCTCTGTCCAAGGATGCCGAAAAGCAGCGCCGGAACAACCCATCTTTGCCTTCAGCCAGCGTGACAGAGCCGGCGCGTCAATGGCCTGTCGGCCCATAGCCCCATTGAGAGCGTACGCAGCGTCTCGACGGCTATACGCAGCGTCTTGACGGCGTACGCCGCCTACGGCGTCAACACGCTGCGTACGCCATCAAGACGCTGCGTATGACGTCGAGATGCTGCTTACAGCCGTCCAGACGCTGCCTACGCCGTCAAGACGCTGAAGCACGTTCGCGAACCAGAACCCGGGGTGTGAAGCACGTTCGGGGACCAGATCCAACGGGTCTGCACTTTGTCTAGTATACTTTTAAAACTCTGTGTTTGTGGGTATATGTCACGTTCCATTTTCAGATTTTTTTTCAGATCAGACTTTTGGCCTTTGATTCCTTGGTCCGCCAAAACCACACGCGAAAACTCCACGATTTTTTCCATTTCGCTAGCGATTTCGCTTTTACATTCGCAAATCCACTCCTCATTACATTTAGACATTTTTATGTACACATTTTTTAATAAAATCCTTCCCACCCCCCACTCATTTTAAAATCTAAACGGGACTCACGAGCTGCTGACGTCACAATTCCACATGCCAACCAATCCAAGCGGCTTCTCTCTCTCTCTCTTCATTTGGCAGCCCGGCTCTCCTCTCCCCCCCTCCCTCCAACTACGCTCGCGCCGCGCCTCCCGCAGCTCGACTCGCCCGCCCGCTCCTACCCCCCGCTCCAGAGAGTCAGAAGCCCACAGCTCCACTCCCACCGCCAGCCCGCCCGCTCACTCCAACGCCCCCCCCTCCCCCGTTCGCAAAATGCACTGCCGATCGAGAGAAGAGATAAGTCTTTGGCTCTCTGACTCCTCCCTGTTCTGTTCCTCTCTCTGAACGAGCAAGATCCTGGGGAGGTGAAGATGGGGAGTGGGGGGATTGAGGGAGAGGAGGGAGAGGGGGGAAATGGGGGAGGTGAGGAGGGAGAGTGTGGGAATAGAGGGAGAGGAGTAGGGGTGATAGGGAGTGGGGAATAGATGGACTGCCCTCATCCCTCTCCCTCCCCCTCCCTCCCCACTCTTCCCCCTCTCTCCCCCTACCCCTTTCACCCTCCCTCCCCTCTCTCCCCTACCCCATCTCCTCCCTCCCCACTCTTCCCCCCACTCTCCCCCGTAGTCCTCTCCCCGTCCCTCCACCACTCTTCCCCCTCTCTCCCCTACCCCATCTCCCTCCTGCCCTCCCTCCTCCCCTCCACCCCTCCCCTCCCCTACCCCCTTCCCTCCCTCCCCCCTTCCCTTCCCCCCTCTCAGCCCCCTCTCTCCCTCTCTCTCCCCCTCTCTCTCCACCCCTCCCTCTCTCCTCCCATCTCTCTAACCCCACCTTCCCCCCCTCACCCACTCTCCCTCACCTACCCTCCCTCTCTCACCCCCATTCTCTCTCTTCTCTCACTCTCTATCCCCTCTCTCTCTCCCCCTCTCAGTCTCTCTCTCTCCCCCCTCTCTCTACCCACCTCTCTCTCCCCCCCTCTCTCCCCATCTCTCTCCCCCTCTCTCTTCCTCCCCCTCTCTCTCTATCTCCCTCACCCCCATCCCTCTCTCTTCCTCCCCCTCTCTCTCCCTTCCCTCTCTCCCCCCCTCTCTCTCTCCCCCCCTCTCTTTCCCTCCCCCCTCCCTCTCTCCCTCTCCCTCCCCCTCTCCCTCCCCCCTCTCCCTCCCCCTCTCTCTCTCCCTCCCCTCTCTCTCTTTCTCCCCTCCCACCCTCTCTCTCCCTCCCCCCTCTCTCTCCCTCACCCCTCTCTCACTCCCCCTCACTCTCTCTCTCCCCTCTCTCTCTTCCACTCTCTCTCCCCTCTCTCTCCCCCTCCCCCTTTCACCCCCTCCCTCTCTCCCCCCTCTCTCTCCCCCTTCCTCTGCCCTACCCTAAACACCCTTTCCCCCTCCCTCCACCCATCCCCTACCCCCTTCCCTCCACTCCTCCCCCTCCCTTCCCCCCACCTCTCCCCTCCCTTCCCCCCACCTCACCCCCTCCCTTCCCCCACCTCTCCCCCCTCCCATCATCCCACCTTGCCCCCTCCCTTCTCACCCCATCTCCCCCCTTCCCTTCCCCCCTCTCAGCCCCTCTCTCTGCCATCTCTCTCTCTCCTTCTCCCCCACCCACCCTCCCCTGCCCTCCCTCTCCTCCTCCTCTCCTCCACCCCCCCTCTCCCCCTGTCTCTTGCCCTTCTGTCTCTGCCTCTCCCCATTCTCTCTCTGCCCTCACTCTGTACCCCCCCTTCTCCCTCTCCAGGCGCTCCTGCGAGTTGGGGGCTATGTGTCAGTGGCTAGGGCGGTTATGGGGTAAAAGGATCTAATTAATAATATTAATATTATATCAAGGGGGTAGTTAGTGTGGGGGAGGTTAGTGTGTGTGACGCTGCATGCCGCCCCGCAAACCCCCCCCCTCCCCGCAAAAGCGCGTTGGGGGAACAGACCCAACGGGTCTGCACTTGGTCTAGTATACTTTTAAAACTCTGTGTTTGTGGGTGTATGTCACATTCCATTTTCAGATTTTTTTTCAGATTAGATCTTTGGCCTTTGATTCCCTGGTCCGCCAATACCACACGTGAAAACTCGCTTTTACATTCGCAAATCCACTCATTAAATTTAGACATTTTTATGTACACATTTTAAAATAAAATCCTCCCCCCCCCCCCCCCTCATTTAAAAATCTAAACAGGACTCACGAGCTGCTGACGTCACAATCCCACATGCCGACCAATCCAAGCGGCTTCTCTCTCTCTCTCTTCATTTGGCAGCCCAGCTCTCTTCCCCCCCACTCCAACTACGCTCGCGCCACGTCACCCGCAGCTCCACTCGCCCGCCCGCTCCAACCCCCCGCCGTTCTCAAAATGCTCTGCCGATCGGGAGAAGAGATAAGGCGTAAGTTCCGCTGAACTCACAGCTGGCGCAGCTCGCGAAGCCCCGCCCGCCTGCACGCCCCACCCATCCCCTGCGCGCTCCAGAGAGTCAGAAGCCCACAGCTCCACTCCCAGGCCCGCCCGCTCGCCCACCCACTCCAAACACCCCCCCCCCCCCGTTCTCAAAATGCTCTGCCGATCGGGAGAAGAGATAAGTCTTTGGCTTTCTGACTCCTCCCTGTTCTGTGTTCCTCTCTCTGAACGAGCAAGATCCTGGGGAGGTGAAGAGGGGGAGTGGGGGGATTGACGGAGAGGAGGGAGAGGGGGTAATGGGGGAGGTGAGGAGGGAGAGTGTGGGAATAGAGAGAGAGGAGTGGGGGTGATAGGGAGTGGGGAATAGATGGACTGCCCCCACCACTCTCCCTCCCCTGCCCCCCCACTCTTCCCCCCTATCTCCCCAACCCCATCACCCCCCTTCCCTTCCCCCCCCTCTCAGCCCCCCTCTCCCCCCCCTCTCTCTCCTCCCATCTCTCTCTCTCCCCTCCTCCCCCACCCCCCTCCCCCGCCCTCCCTCTCCTCATCTCCTCCACCCCCCCCCTCTCCCCTTGTCTCTGGCCCTTTTGTCTCTGCCTCTCTCACTGTCTCTCCCCATTCTCTTTCTGCGCTCACTCTGTACCCACCTCTTCCTCTCTAGATGCGCCTGCGAGTTGGGGGCTATGCGTCAGTGGCTAGGGCGGTTATGGGGTAAAAGGATCTAATTAATAATAATATAATATCAAGGGGGTAGTTAGTGTGGGGGTGGTTAGTGTGTGTGATGCCGCATGCCGCCCCGCACCCCCACCCCCCCCCCCCCGCAACGGGTCTGCACTTGGTCTAGTATATACTTATAAAACTCTGATCTTGGATGTGTGTGTGTGTGTGTGTGTGTGTGTGTATGTATGTGTATAATCATACTGCTCGAAAAACGACGCCATGACGATAATATCTTTACATATTCCTGTAGAGATTCATCCGGTGAAGTCAAAAATCGGCTCACCTGAAAATTTTGAGTTTTACTTGAGTTATTAATCAAAATGTTCAAAAATTTAAAAATAACTTAGAAAATGAAACGGCTTTGGCTGAGGACGTGATGACGTCACAATGGCTGCACGTTGTGTTCACGCGCTGCAAGTCACGTCGCCCGGCCGTGCAGCTCGCAAGACCTTTTGAAAAAAAACACGCTGTCTTCTTGCCCGCGCTACGAGTGATGTCACCCCCGACCACCCGTTCTCAGGCCCTGACTGCAGCCTGCAGCCTGAAGCCGGGAGCGAGGTTCGGGAACCAGTCCTTCCCTCTGATGACGTGCCCACCTCCCCAAACCCCTCAAACTCTAACCCCCCTCCCTCTCTGCCCCCCCCCCCCGCCTCACGCTCCCTCTCTGCCCCCCCCCCCCCCGCAATGGGAAGGGAATGGGTGCGTTTTACAGCCGGGAGCAACGGATTATTGCGTTCGGGAACCAGCCCTCACCTCTGACGACGGGTAACCCCATCCCCAACCCCTCAAACTCTACCCCCCCTCTCCCCATCCCTCCTTCCCCCCCTCTCCCCACCCCTCCTACCCCCCCCTCCCTCCCCCCTTCCTCTCTGTGCCTCTGTGTCCCTCTCTGTGTCACTCTCTGTGCCTCTGTGTCCCTCTCTGTGCCTCTGTGTCCCTCAATGTGCCTCTGTCTCCCTCTCTGTGTCCCTCTCTGTACCTGTCTGTACCACTGTCCCTCTATGTGCCTCTGTGTCCCTCTGTGTGCCTCTGTGTCCCTGTGTGTCCCCCCTGTGTGCCTCTGTGACCCTCTGTGTCTCTCTGTGTTCCTCTCTGTTCCTCTGTCCCCATGTGTCCCTATGTTCCTCTGTGTCTCCCTGTGTGCCTCTGTGTCCCCCCTGTGTGCCTCTGTGTCCCTCTGTGTCACTCTCTGTGCCTCTGTGTCCCTCTTTGTGCTTCTGTGTCCCTCTCTATGCCTCTGTGTCCTTCTCTGTGTCGCTCTCTCTCTATCCCCTTCCCTCTCTAGCCCCGCCTGCGAGTTGGGGGCTACGCGTGAGTGGATAGGGCAGGGGATGGGGTAAAAGGAGTGAATGAATAAAATTAATATAAATTCAATAGGGGTTGTTTGTGTGTGCGTGGGGGGTGGTTAGTGTGTGTGTGGGGGGGGGGGGAGGAGGGGTGGTGAGCGATCCATTAGCTGAATCATATGTAACCAAGATTTTTTTTGAGGTGGAGGAGGATAGGTATTATCACAGTGTGATGTTGCAGGTAAACATGCCTTGATATATTTTCATCGTTGCTGCTTGTTTCAACAGCTATTTATTTCAAAAATGCATTTCTAAAACTCAAACCTAATGCCCGTCGATGACATTCTGATTGAAGCAATTATTTTTCTCGTTTCATGAATATGAAGGAATTGAGAGCTTTTATATTAGAACCGGAGTATGAGTGCTGTCTGTACGGAGTGTGTAGGTTCTCCCCGAGATCTTCGGTTTCCTCCCATACTCCAAAGACGTGCAGGTTTGTAGGTTAATTGGCTTGGTATCTATCTATCTATCTATCTATCTATCTATCTATCTATCTCTCTATCTCTCTATCTCTCTATCTATCTATATTATATTAAAACTCTGTGGCTACCATCCGCCTGACTAGTGGCTTGCCATCCGCCTGACTTGTGCCACCAAGCCCCTTTGATCGCCCAACGCCCACACCGCACGCTGAAACGCAGATATTTTTAACCATTTCTAAAGAGATTACATTTATCTTTACGAATAGCCACTCCTGATTAAATTTGGTCGTGTTTATGTACACTTTTTAAAATAAAATACTTCTCCCCCCCCACCACCCCAACATTTCAAAATGTTTAAAAAACAGCTCTCAGCAATAGAATGTTAATGAAGGTTCCGTTTTGTGATGTCACAATGCCCAATGCTCACAGATGACAAATCGGAATGGATCCATTTACATATGCCTTTGCAGCAGCCACAGCCCCAGCCCCTCCCCCCCCACCCCCGCAGCCTGTGTCGAAGGGCGTCGTCACGTGTGTGGGAATAGATAAAGAGGATTGGGGATGATAGCGAATGGGGAACAGATGGACTGTCCCTACCCCTCCTACTTCCACTCTCCCTCCCCATTCTTCCCCCTCTCTCCTCTCCCCCTCCCTCCCCTTCCACACCCTCTCTTCCCCCTCCACCACCCTCTTCACCCCCATCTCCCCCCACCCCCTTCCCCTCTCTCTTGCTCCCCTCCCCGCTACCCCCTCTGCCCCTCACTCCCCACTCTTCCCCTCTCCCTCCCCCACCTCTCTCCCTCCCCCCCTCCCTCTCTCCCTCTCTTCCCCCTACTCCTCTCCCCTTCCCCTCATCCCCTGTCTCCACCTCTAACATTCCCTCTCCCCCTTCCTGCCCTCCCCGCTCTCCTCCCACTCCCCACTCTCCCTCTCCCCCACCCCTGCTCTCTCCCTCACCAATCTCTCCCCTTTCCTCCTCCCCCTCTCCCCTCCCTCCCCCTCTCCTCTTCTCTCACCACCCCGTCTCCCTCTCCCCTCTTCTCTCCCCACCCCGTCTTCCTCTCCCCGCCTGTGTTTGGGGGATGGTTAGTGTGAGTGTGATGCCGCAGCCCCCCCCCCCCCTTCCTGCAAACGCGCGTTGGGAAAACAGCCCGCCAACAGTCTATCTGTCTTTAAGACGGAACTGCACATGCTGGAAAATCGAAGGTACACAAGAAAAAGCAGTATAACCTCAGCGGGTGCAGCATCATCTATGGATCGAAGGAAATAGGCAACGTTTCGAAAGAAAACACATCTGAGGATGGGCTTCGGCACAAAGCGTTGCCTATTTCCTTCGCTCCATAGATGCTGCTGCACCCGCTGTATTTCTCAAGCTTTTTTTTGTGTACCAGTCTCTCTGTCTCTCCCCTCTCTCTCTCTCTCTCTCTCTCTCTCTGCCCTTCTCTCTTCACAGCCCGCGGCTCGACTCATGCACGTTCGCTCCAACCCCCCCCTTCACCTCTCTCCCCACCCTCTCCTTCCTCTCTCCACCCCTCTCCTCTCTCCCCCTCCTCTCTCCCCACCTTCCTCTCCCCGCTTCCTCTCCACCCTCCTCCTCCCCCTCATCACGATTTTTTTTTAATAACATTAAATTTTCTCTCTCTGCCCCCCCCCCCCCTCGAGACGCACCTGAGAGGCGAGGGCTATTCGTCAGTGGATAGGGTGAAGATAGGATAAATGAAGAAAATTAAAATATTAAGATAATATCAAGGGGTGTGATGAGTGTGTGTATTTGCGGGTGCCAGATTCCCACCCCGCAACCGTGCTTTGGAGGTAAGGGGGTGGTTAGTGTGACGCCACAGCACCCCCCCCCCCGCAAACGCACGTTCGGTGTCCAGACCCGACGGGTCTGCACTTGGTCTAGTATTATATTAAAACTCTGTGGCTGCCATCCGCCTGACTTGTGTCACAAATCCCCTTTGATACCGCCCTAGGCCCACACCGCACGCGGAAACGCCGATATTTTTTACCATTTCTAAAGAGGTTACATTTATCTTTACGAATAGACACTCCTGATTAAATTTGGTCGTGTTTATGTACACTTTTTTTAATGAAATACTTCTCCCCCCCCCCCCCAACATTTCAAAATTTTTACAAAACAGCTCTCAGCCATAGAATGTTAGTAAAGATTCTGTTGTGTGATGTCACAATGCCCGATGCTCACAGATGTCCAATCGGAATGGATTAATTTACATATGCCTGCTGCAGCCCCAGCCCCTCCCCCCAACCCCCGCAGCCTGTGTCGAAGGGCGTCGTCACGTGTGTGGGGATGATAGGCAATGGGGAAATTTCAAACTGTTAAAAAAACATCTCTCAGCAATAGAATGTTAATGAAGGTTCCGTTTTTTAAAATGTCACAATGCCCAAATCGTAATGGATCTATTTACATATGCCTTTGCAGCAGCCACAGCCCCAGCCCCTCCCCCCCACCCGTGCAGCCTGTGTGGAAGGGCGTCATCACGTGTGTGTGAATAGAGAAAGGGGATTGGGGGTGATAGGGAATGGGGAACAGATGGACTGTCCCAACCCCTCCTACTTCCACTCTCCCTCCCCACTCTTCCCCCTCTCTCCTCTCCCCCTCCCTCCCCTCCCCTCCCACACCCTCTCATCCCCCTCCACCACCCCTCTTCACCCCCAACTCCCCCCCACCCTCTTCCCCTCCCCCTCTCTCTTGCACCACTCCCCGCTATCCCTCTGCCCCTCACTCCCCACTCTTCCCCACTCCCTCCCCCACCTCTCTCCCTCCACCCTCCCTCTCTCCGTCTTTTCCCCCCTACTCTCCCCTTCCCCTCATCCCCTCTCTCCACCTCTAACATCCCCTCCCCCCTCTCCCCCCTTCCTGCCCTCCCCGCTCTCCTACCACTCCCCACTCTCCTCCCCCTCCCTCTCCCCCACCCTGCTCTCTTCTCCCTCACCAATCTCTCCCCTTTCCTCCTCCCCCTCTCCCCCTCTCCTCTTCTCTCCCCACCCCGTCTCCCTCTCCCCTCTTCTTTCCCCACCCCGTCTTCCTCTCCCCCCCTCCCCCCGCGTGTGTTTGGGGGGTGGTTAGTGTGAGTGTGATGCCGCAGCCCCCCCCCCCTCCCGCAAACGCGTGTTGGGAAAACAGCCCGCCAACAGTCTCTCTGTCTTTAAGACGGAACTGCAGATGCTGGAAAATCACAGGTACACAAAAAAAAAATGTAAAACCTCAGCGGGTGCAAGAGCATCTATGGAACAAAGGAAATAGGCAACGTTTCAGGACAAAACCCGTCTGAGGATGGGTTTCGGCCAAAAGATTTGCATATTTCCTTGGCTCCATGGATGCTGCTGCACCCACTGTGTTTCTCCAGCGTTTTTTTTTATACCAGTCTCTGTCTCTCATCTCTATCTCTCTCTCTCTCTCTCTCTCTCTCTGCCCTTCTCTCTTCACAGCCCGCGGATCGACTCATGCACGCCCACTCCAAACCCCCTTCAACTCTCTCCCCATCCTCTCCTTCCTCTCTCCACCCCTCTCGTCTCTCCCCTTCCTCTCTCCCCACCTTCCTCACCCCTCTTCCTCTCCACCCTCCTCCTCCCCCTCATCACAATTTTTTTTTTAACAACATTAAATTTTCTCGCCCCCTCCCCTCGAGACGCACCTGAGAGGTGAGGGCTATTCGTCAGTGGATAGGGTGAAGATGGGATAAAAGAAAAAAATTAAAAAATTAAGATAATATCAAGGGGTGTGATGAGTGTGTGTGTTTGTGGGTGCCAGATTCCAACCCCGCAACCGTGCTTTGGAGGAAAGGGGGTGGTTAGTGTGACGCCCCCCCCCCCCCAAACGCACGTTCGGTGTCCAGACCCAACGGGTCTGCACTTGGTCTAGTATTATATTAAAACTCTGTGGCTGCCATCCGTCCAGGCGGTCCGCCTGACTTGTGCCACCCAGCCCCTTTGATACCGCTCAATGCCCACACCACACGCGGAAACGCAGATATTTTTTACCATTTCTAAAGAGATTTCATTTATCTTTACGAATAGCCACTCCTGATTAAATTTGGTCGTGTTTATGTACACTTTTTTAAATAAAATACTTCTCCCCCCCCCCAACATTTCAAAATGTTTAAAAAAACAACTCTCAGCCATAGAATGTTAGTGAAGTTTCCATTGTGTGATGTCAGAATGCCCAATGCTCACAGATGTCCAATCGGAATGGATCCATTTACATATGCCTTTGCAGCAGCCCCAGCCCCAGCTCCTCCCCCCAACCCCACAGCCTGTGTCGAAGGGCGTCGTCACGTGTGTGGGGGTGATAGGGAATGGGGAAATTTCAAAATGTTTTAAAAAAACAGCTCTCAGCAATAGAATGTTAATGAAGGTTCCGTTTTGTGATGTCACAATGCCCAATGCTCACAGATGACAAATCGGAATGGATCCAATTACATATGCCTTTGCAACAGCCCCAGCCCCAGCCCCTCCCCCCCATCCCCGCAGCCTGTGTCGAAGGGTGTCGTCACGTGTGTGGGAATAGAGAAAGAGGATTGGGGGTGATAGGGAATGGGGAACAGATGGACTGTCCCTACCCCTCCTACTTCCACTCTCCCTCCCCACTCTTCGCCCTCTCTCCTCTCCCCCTCCCTCCCCTCCCACCCGTTCTCTTCCCCCTCCACCACCCCTCTTCACCCTCATCTCCCCCCCACCCCTTCCCCTCTCTCTTGCACCACTCCCCGCTACCCCTCTGCCCCTCACTCCCCACTCTTCCCCTCTCCCTCCCCCACCTCTCTCCCTCCCCCCTCCCTCTCTTCCCCCTACTCCTCTCCCCTTCCCCTCATCCCCTCTCTCCAACTCTAACATCCCCTCCCCCCCTCTTCCCCCTTCCTGCCCTCCCCGCTCTCCTCCAACTCTCCACTCTCCTCCCCCTCCCTCTCCCCCACCCTGCTCTCTTCTCCCTCACCAATCTCTCCCCTTTCCTCCTCTCCCTCTCCCCTCCCTCCCCCTCTCCTCTTCTCTCCCCACCCCGTCTCCCTCTCCCCTCTTCTCTCCCCACCCCGTCTTCCTCTCCCCGCCTGTGTTTGGGGGGTGGTTAGTGTGAGTGTGATGCCGCAGCCCCCCCCTTCCCGCAAACGTGCATTGGGAAAACAGCCCGCCAACAGTCTATCTGTCTTTAAGACGGAACTGCACATGCTGGAAAATCGAAGGTACACAAAAAAAAGCTGTATAACCTCAGCGGGTGCAGCATCATCTATGAATCGAAGGAAATAGGCAATGTTTCAAAAGAAAACCCATCTGAGGATGGGCTTCGGCACAAAGCGTTGCCTATTTCCTTCGCACCATAGATGATGCTGCACCCGCTGTGTTTCTCAAGCTTTTTTTTGAGTACCAGTCTCTCTGTCTCTCCCCTCTCTCTCTCTTTCTCTCTCTGCCCTTCTCTCTTCACAGCCCGTGGCTCGACTCAAGCACGCCCGCTCCAACCCCCCCTTCACCTCTCTCCCCATCCTCTCCTTCCTCTCTCCACCCCTCTCTTCCTCCTCTCTCACCACCTTCCTCTCCCCCCTTCCTCTCCCCCCTTCCTCTCCACCCTCCTCTTCGCCCTCTTCACATTTTTTTTTCTAACATAAAATTTTCTCTCTCTGCCCCCCCCCGTCTAGACGCACCTGAGAGGTGAGGGCTATTCGTCAGTGGATAGGGTGGAGATGGGATAAAAGAAGCAAATTTAAAAATTAAAATAATATCAAGGGGTGTGATGAGTGTGTGTGTTTGTGGGTGCCGGATTCCGTGCTTTGGAGGAAAGGGGGTGGTTAGTGTGACGCCACAGCCCCCCCCCCCCCCCGCAAACGCACGTTCGGTGTCCAGACCCAACGGGTCTGCACTTGGTCTAGTACATAATTAAAACTCTGATCTTGTGCTCTTCCAATTTGTGCGGTTTTTCTATTTGCACAAAAATGGTACGCGATAGTGCTACAATTTTCCGTCAGCTCACTCACCGTTCTCCTGTGCTGCGAGTGCAACACGTTTTGTTCCGATCGGTAGGAAATTGTAAAAGTTAGCAAGGTTTAAAAATCTTAAAAACCATGCGTGCGCAGATCAATCTCCTCTCCTGCCAGTCAGCGGGACGGTCCACCCCCTTCCTTCGCCATCACGTCTTTACTAGAGCTGAGGGATGCTGTGGGTTGCCGGCGGAGGTCTCTAACCGGACACAATTTACAGAGGGACCGGAAGCGGCCCGCCCCGGCGCGGAGTCAGAGATGTCACCAAACGGAAAACGGAGAGTCTGATCCCAGCGGAGGAGAGCGTCTCGCGCCCGTTGTGAGTCCCAAACGCACCGCCATTGCAATGCCCCGCAGCTCCAGCCCCTTCCGCTCTGGTCCTCCTCGCTGGCTCCTGCCCCCCTCCCCCGTGATACCCCCCTTCTCCCCCATGGCTCTTCCCCCGTATTTTCTCCGAGCTGTCCACCCATCCCTCCCCCCGCCCACACGCCGGCGCGGCCATCGCTGCTGTTCCTATGTCAAGACTGAACAGACTATAGCCACACTTCACATCAAAACTAGGAAGATTTTATTGAGGGTTTGTGTTGTGCTCCCACTGGTGTTCCTAGATTACTTTGACTGGACCACAGGCGTGGAGCAGCAGATTGTCAGATATGGCACAGATCGACGATAGCCAAATAAAATGATCTGAAGCTAGGAGGTTGAGCAAGATAATGACATCGACCTCAGCTGACAGAACAGTTGAGGCACAGACAGAAGCCTGGAACTCAGGCTGCAGACTTCTGCGATGACTGATATTTTCAGTTGCTATTTTTCTAAAAATTGAAATGGAACACAAAATAACATTCAAACGGCTGAACTAAGTAATCGTTTCGAAAATGGCTTGAAGCCCATTGAGCCTATATAATACGTGTCAAATTAATCAGGATTTTTTAAAAACTGAAACTTTCTCTTGCGAATGAAACATAAATAAACCAAAGAAATAGTTAGATCTCAAGCAGGGTGTTGAGCAGCCAGGTTGTTGTCTCTGCGTCAATGTCTGCCAGGCCCTGAGCTCCATTTGGTGGATGGTAGAGCAGGCACTCAGAGATTACATGGTTGGCTGTCTGTTGTTCTGCTCCGCTATCACAGTCTGGGCTCTGGCGGAGTCCCCATCTCCACAAGCTGGCATTGAAACACACAACCCCAGTACGAAGTCTGTTGAGCCCATGCTCCTCTGGGGAGGTCAGACCATGGACAGCTTTTATCTGGTGAAGAGATGTAGCTGTGTAATGGAGATGAGGTTGCCTTCCACACCTGTGACCACTTGGTGGCTATCCATTGTGCTTTTGTCTCAGTTGGCTGGGTGAATGCTAGGAGTTGTTTTCCATGTGGAGCAAAGGGGTGACGGGACTTCAGTCGGGGTGGCCTCTGCTCTATGCTGATAGCCTGATGGAGGAGGTGATCTGGGTCCATGGCACGACGAAATAGTGCCAGAGTTGCTGCTTGCCTTCGGATCCCTGCAGGTGGAATGCCTGCAAGTATAGGGAGCTGCTCGACTGGAGTAGGTTGAAGACACCCAGTGATGGTTTGCAAGGTGCTGTTCAGGCTCGTGTCTACCAGGCTAGTATGTCTGCTTCTACTCCATACGGATGCGCAGTACTCAGCTGGGGCATACACAAGAGCTAAGGCAGAGATGCGAAGAGTTGATGGACTGGCTCCCCAACTTGTTCCTGCCAGGCGTCAGATGAGGCCGCTACGTGCCATGACCATGTCACGGAGACCAGCCAGGTGTTGACGGAATGTAAGTGACCTGTCCAGCTTTACGCCGAAGTAAGTGAGTGTTGGTTGGAAGTCCAAGTGCCTTTGTTAATGAAGGCAGCTAGTTCTTGCTTAGCTTCCTTGTTGTTTAGATGAAATGCCATAGACACTGTTTTGCCTTCGCTCAGCTCGTAGGTATACTGCCAAAGTCCCCATGTCTTGACGCAAGGAGCTTTCGATTGTCTTCCACTCTTTGTGTCTCATCAGGATGGCTAGATCGTCAGCATACCCATATTTTCCAGCGATGGTCTCTGGGAGGTCATGGATGTTCACGTTGAAAAGCAGCGGAGCCAAGACGGATCCCCGTGGGATGCCATTCTTCAGCCTACGTAGTCTACTCTAGCAATGTTACAAAATTTTGAGATTTTAAAAATCAAGTCTGTAATTTATTCCATCAGATAAAGCATAAAAAGAAGTTTAATTTGACACCTAATTCACTTTCATATCTTCAGTATTAAAAATGTTATGGCCATTTTCATACTCGGAAATTAGCATCTTGTTCCCTATTGCTTTTTCATTGACAACACAAAAGCTGTGATCGAGGACAGTCAAAAGCCCATAACTTTCTTAAATATTAAGAGAACTGAAAGAAATTTTCAGTTATTATAGATTGAAGCATTCTGAAACAAATATGAAACAATTTTACTTAGACGACATGAAATTAAAGCATATAATTAGTTAGTTACCTAATTGTAGCTAATTACAAAATTCAATTACTAGATCTAAACATCTATCAATTTCTTAAGAATAGATTAACATTTTAAAAAAGCCTAAGTGTCCAAATAACATTCACACAAGAATTCACAATATAACATAATTTTTAAATCTCATTGTCATGGATTTATAGGCCAAATGGAAGGAATTTAATGTTTAATACCTTTATATTAATGGCCATTTAAATCATCTTGCGAGTGGGTTTTTCTGGAACGCGATCGATTGGAACGTTGCATTTGCGGTGAATTTAAACCCGTATCGGCATGAAAAATACTGCCGGTTCGTTCGGGGGAAAGAATCACCATTTCGCAACTTAAAATGTGAATTAAAGGCATCTTAAGGAGCACTTTTATACATAAAATAAACGGCTTTCGTTTACCTGTCCCGTGCGTGAAATCCGTCCCCGTTGTCGGCGTTGACGGCTTTAGAAGCCGATTTTAAAATAACTCCAGCGCTGAACTTGTCGGGGGATTTTTAAAACAAAATACACAGAACGCCCGTCGGAATGATTCTTCAGCAAAAGCTTGCACTCCAACGAAATATAATACAGGACAAGGTAGGAGAAACCCGCGTTTTAACCCCGCCCCCCCCTCAAAGGCGCCAAAATTGCACACACGGTCAGTGGCAGAATTGCAGCGCCGCTGAAGGCAAGTATTGTAACATACCTATACTCTGCTGTCCATCACTGGTCTTAAGCACAAAGCTGCGGTTTGATATCAGCTCCATGATGTAGCGTACCATGCGCCTGTCTGGCAGCACCCGAAGTAGCTTTGCAGTTAGTCCCCGGTGCCACACGGTGTCATCGGCAGCTATCAGATGTATAAGAACAGCTCCTGCTTTCTCATTTGCCTCAAAGCAGTCCTCGGATGTCTTGGGTGAGGAGGGTTACAGTAGTAGATCGACCATGGCAGAAACCAGCCTGCTCGTGGGGTAGTTGAGGGTCTATGATGAGGTTGATACGCCCGTGGATCAGCCTCTCAAGGAGTTTGTATGGGATGCAGAGGAGCGAGATGGGCCGGTAGCTTTTAGGATCATCCTTTGGCTTGTTCTGCTCCGGGAGAGCGATGACTGTTGCACAACGCCAGATCTTTGGGGTTTTGCACTTCTTCATGGAGGTCAACAGGTACTGTCGGATCCAGTTGGTAGCAGCGTCTCCAGAATGTAGTAGAAACTCCGGGTGTATACTGTCAGGTCCGGGGGCCTTTCCTGCTTTCAACATCTTGAGTGCTACTCTAATAGAAAGAGACAAACCATGGAGTCAGGACGGCTTTCTGCGTGACTCTCCACCCACGATGAGGGTTACAAGATTTGCATTGATGAATTCTTCATCTTAAGTAAAAATGGCTGGGGAAAATGCTATGAGTAAGTGCTATGGACGTGGTATTCCTCAGTCTGAAAGCATCTTCCACTTGAAGAAGCTGTTCAGAATCACCTAAATTGGTTGTTCGTGTGTTGCATGTTTAGACAAGAATTCTAAATTTCATTCTTTGAGGGATATCAGCAAATCAATCAGTACAGCACTCTAATAGTTTTATGCTTACCATTATTTATTTCAACTTTTCATTCAAGATTTATTTGATTACTTGAACTGGATTGATGAACATGAAATTTAATTTAACAATAATTGCAAATTCAGTAGGTGAATACCTATTTTAAACTCTGGAGGAAAAAGTGGGAGGTGGTTGCAGGACG
Source organism: Malacoraja senta (assembly GCA_038087875.1). Classification (NCBI taxonomy): domain Eukaryota; kingdom Metazoa; phylum Chordata; class Chondrichthyes; order Rajiformes; family Rajidae; genus Malacoraja; species Malacoraja senta. The sequence goes on from CM075977.1 coordinate 297,840,148, forward strand.
ATGAGTAGTTTGATTTTACTCACAATGGAAATGACTGTACTGGGAGATGGACAGATTTGGCAAAACTATGATGAAAATGGATCGCAGGGCATTTGAAGGTGTGATAATAGAAAAATGCTTTTTTTCCAAACTGTTAGACCAGCCAAAGAATTATTATTTTTTTCTCCAGTTATGAGGGACTGCACTGCAAATGTACTTCACGGTCTGCAAAGGATGACATTAGGTCATGAAAGATACTACATTTATAATAAATGAAAGTCAGTTTTGCCACATTTCTTTATCTAGATATCTGTCTCACGAGATTTTGATTTTTTTTTTAGCTTATCCTCTTGACGTAAAAATTAGTGGAAGCTGCAGAGAATGGTTTGCTTTGGGGATTCTCTTCCTCAAGGGTAATTCAAGTCAGTATCCCAACTAGCCATCAGCTGTTTACAATAACATTTTGGAATAGAGGTACTCCCCGATTTATGTAACAGGCAACGTACGTAAACACGCAGTTACTTAAGCAATCCTTTAAGCTCGGTAGTTTTGGCAGTGTGCTACTGCGCATGCGGCCGTCTCCTTAAGCCAGTCAGCTGTTCTCGTGAATGCACCCACATTGTCTCTGCATTGGAACTCCCATGTGGTCTCTGCATCGAATAGTAAATTTATGCATGCCCAGTGGTATTTCCGTTTCCAACATTGTGTAAAATCTGACTTAAGCAAGGGTATGTGGGACGTAACCCTTACGTGAGTCAGGGAGTATCTGTACTTGGTCAGATCCTCACAGATTTGCCGTCCCTTTAATCCTCTGTTCATTTCTTGTCTCCAGAATTCAGCCAGATGTGTGTGTGGATTCACATTCCCAATAGGGGTCTAATAAATGTACTTGATTTTCTTGAATCATTGGAGCAGAATCCCAAACAGATGCATCACAAAAGCATGATTAAGTTGAGGTAACAAATTTTCTCTCGAGGCTTGCCTTTTGCATTCCGGTTTCAATACGAGCCATCTTTGTCACTTTCGTATACAAATCCCCCTTTTAGATCAGAAACAAGAGGATGTATTATTCAATCAATTTGTTAACTATTATGAAGGATTTAACTACTATTGGCCACAAATTAAAAATTAAGAAGTGAGAGTGATTTTAAGGTTATTACTATTTTTTTTCTATAACATTGCCACCATTTATCAGGAAAATAAGCAGATAATGTTAAACCCAAGGCTCTGGAGGTTTCTATAGAGCATATTCTGGGTGATATCTGAAATCTTGGAGTCAGTAAATATTTGAATGAAGGCTAACATTATACTGGGCTATTTTGAAACATTTTATTCACTTTTGGGGAACTGGACATTACTGTTGGTATATCACTTGAACCACAACAATCCTTCCGATGAAGGGAGCTGTCTGATTTAGACCAAGTGCTGCTGAAGAAACAGGAATATACTCCCAGGATCGGGATGGTGCACAACCTGCAGGGGGTGACGTTCCCATGCCTCTACTGACCTCCATGGTGGTAGAAGTCACAGATTTGGGAAGTGTTGTCGGAATGGATTGGGCCAGTAACAATAGTATAGTTTTCAGGTAGTACACGTGCGTGGCGTGCGGAAGAGACCTGGGGTTAATCCTGACTACGGGTGCTGTTTGTGTGGCATTTGCATGTTCTTCCTGTGACTGCGTGGGTTTTCTCTGGGTGCTCCGGTTTCCTCCCACATTCCAAAGACGTACGGGTTTGTAGGTTAATTGTCCTTTGTAAATTGCCTCTAGTTTGTAGGGAATGGATGAGAAAATGGGATAACATAGAACTAGTGTACAGGTGATCGATAGTCGGTATGGACTCAGTGGGCCGAAGGGCCTGTTTCCATGCTGTATCTCTAAAGTAAACTAAATTACTGTATATCAGTTGCATAGAGGATAAATGGTTATAGTGGTGGATGGGGTATCAATCAAGGCTGCTTCATTGAGGATGATGTCGAGTTTCTTGAGCTTCAGGTAAATGAAGAGTCATAGAGTCATACAACATACAACATGTTCTTCAGCACACACTGTCTGTGGCAATCTCTCTATACCAATCCTTTTTCTAACACACTTTCCACAACCTTTTATGTATTGGTAGGCTAAAAGGATGAGGTTTATAAAGGATGAGGTTTCTGAGTACCTGGAAGCATAAAATAAAATAAGCCAAAGTCAGCATGGTTTTGTGAAAATGGATCTTGCCTGCCAAACCTGTTGGAATTATTTGAGGATATATATAGTAGGATAGACAAAAAAGAGTCAGTGGATATTGTTTACCTGGATTTTCAGAAAGCCTTTGATAAGGTGCCGCTGCTAAAGAAGATAGCCCGTGGTATCAGAGGGAAGATAATAATAATAATAATAGATTTTATTTATATAGCGCTTTTCAGGACTCAAAGTCGCTTTACAATTGAGAGTCAGGAATAAACAAAACAAAATAGAGCAGTAAGACAGAGGGGAGGGGAACATGGGACTAAAGGGTATGCAGAGGTGAAGAGATGGGTCTTGAGGCGGGACTGGAAGATGGTGAGGGACTCAGAATTTCGGACCGGTTGTGGGAGGGAATTCCAGAGCCTGGGAGCTGCCCTGGAGAAGGCTCTGCCTCCAAAAGTGCAGAGGTTTGATTTCGGAGTGGAGAGGAGACCAGCTGATGTGGATCTGAGGGACCGTGAGGGTTGGTAGGGGGAGAGGAGGTCAATGAGATAAGGGGGGGCCAGGTTGTTGAGGGCTTTGTAGGTGAGGACCAGGATTTTGTAGGTGATCCGGTGGGAAATGGGAAGCCAGTGAAGTTCTTTGAGATACAAGCGTGGATAGCAGGTTGGCTGAATGGCAGAAGGCAAGGAGTGGCAATAAAGAGGGCCTTTTCTGGTTGGCTGCCAGTGACTATCGATGTTCGGCAGGGGTCAGTACTGGGGCCACTACTCTTCACATAGTATATCATTTATTTGGAATTGAAGGCTTTGTGGCTAAGTTTGCAGATGATACAAAGATAGGTGGAGGAGCAGGTAGTGTAGAGAAAGCAGAGACTCTGCAGAAGGACGTGAACAGGGGATAATGGGGCAGATGGAATACATACAGTGTAGCAAAGTGTGAAGTCATGTATATTTAGGTAGTAGGGATAAAGGCATAGACTATTTTATAAATGGTGAGAGAATTCAGAAATTGGAGATGCAAAGGGATTGGGAGTGCTGGTGCACAATTCCCAAAAAGTTAATTTGCAAGTTGAATCGGTAGTAAGGTACGCAAATGCAATGCTAGAATTTATTTAGAGAGGCCTAGAATATAAAAACAGGGATATAATGCAGTTTATAAGGCAGTTGGTCTATTATGAGCAGTTTTGGACCCCATATCTGAGGAAGGATATGCTGGTATTGGAGAGGGTCCAGAGGAGGTTTATGAGAATGATCCCAGGGATGATTAGGTTAACATATGATGAGCATTTCATGGCACTGGGCGTGTAATCGCTGGAGTTTAGAAGGATGAGGGGACACCTCATTGAAATTTACCGAACAGTGAAAGGCCTGGATAGAGTGGATGTGGAGAGGATGTTTCCATAGTGGAAGAGTTTAGGACCAGAGGCCGTAGCCTCAGAATAGAAATACGTACCTTTAGAAAGGCGATGAGGGAGAATTTATTCATTGGAGGGCGGTGAATCTGTGGAATTCATTGCCATAGAAATCTGTGGAGGCCAAGTTAATAGATATTTTTCAGGTGGAGATTGATAGATTCTGGATTAGTACGGGTTTCAGGGATTATGGGGAAAAGGCAGGGAGAATTGGGCTGACAGGAAAAGATAGATGAGCTATGCTTGAATGGTAGAGTAGACTTGATGGGCCAAATGGCCTAATTCTGCTTCTACAACTTATGAACATAAAAGGGTGTTTGAAGTGGGTGGGTTCCAGAGAAAAGTAAAATGACAGGAGGTAAAAAAAAGGAAAGGTTGTTTACATTCTATCTTTTGTATTGCATATAAGGATTGTGCTTTTCGTGTGGGGCATTCATACTTTATATGTCAATATAGGTCATCTTTTGTAAGTGCACGGTTTGTTCCTAAACATGTGATCCCCCAGTACAGCTGTTATGGAAATTCACCCTTACAGAATTGGCAAATCACGTCCCAAAAATTTGAAATTCGGAATAAAATTCGCTCTTATGGAATTATGATGGGGAATAAATAGTAAATAATTAGACTAAGTGGAACCCGTTGGGTCCCATGTTCACACGGGAGAGCTGGTCCCCCAACGTTGCACGTCTCCACCAATTCCAATATTGGTGGCCAGTGGGGGGGGCTTTCTGGAGCGCTAGTATGGGTATTGTGGGCTGAAGGGACTGGTTTCCAGAGGGCTAGTATGGACATTGTGGGCCAAATGGATTCTTGGGGTGACAGCTCAGTCACTCAAGCCTGATGTGCTGGCAGCTCACTCACGGCTGGTGGGTGAGCAGTTGACTCACGGCTATTCCTTGAAATTCCATTTCAAGCAGGGTGCAAGGCCACCAAATTCAAATGCAGTTTCCTACCATTTCAAGCAGAGTGCAAGGCCACCATATTCAAGTGCAGTTTCATACCATTTCAGGCAGGGTGCAAGGCTACCAAATTCAGGTGCAGTTTCTTACCACTTCAAGCAGGGTGCAAGGCCACCATATTCAAGTGCAGTTTCATACCATTTCAGGCAGGGTGCAAGGCTACCAAATTCAGGTGCAGTTTCTTACCACTTCAAGCAGGGTGCAAGGCCACCGAATTCAAGTGCAGTTTCCGACCACTTCAAGCAGGGTGCAAGGCGACTGAATTCAAGTGCAATTTCATACCACTTCAAGCAGGGTGCGGGGCCACCAAACTCATGTGCAGCTTCCTACCACTTCAAGCAGGGTGCAGGGCCACCAAACTCAAGTGCAGTTTCCTACCACTACAAGCAGGGTGCAGGACCCCCAAACTCAAGTGCAGTTTCATGCCACTTCAAGCAGGGGCCAAGGCCACCAAATGCTAGTGCTGTTTAATGCCATTTCAAGCAGGGTGCAAGGCCACCAAATTCAAGTGCAGTTTCATACCAGTTCATGCAGGGTGCAAGGCCACCAAATTCAAATGCAGTTTCATACTATTTCATGCAGGGTGCAAGGCCACCACATTCAAATACAGTTTCATACCATTTCAAGCAGGGTGAAACCGTCATAAAACCACCATAAAACCACACAAAACACCACATAAACACCACACTCACAGTTCAGTAGACATTCAGTGTGTTCAGTTGATTCACAGCTCAGACAGAGTCGTGACCTCTCCCTCCCCCATCTTGCAGAGACTGAGCCACACCCACACTTCCGGGTTTTATAATCCCTCTCCCTCCCACTGGAAGGGGCGTGGCCTTCATGGCATGATTAACAGGTGAGAGATTCTCAACATTTTTTTAAAACACTAATAACACTTTGATTTTTCATTGATGGGAAGAATCCTCTGCACCTGATGAGCGGAGGGGGGCCGAGTAAGATGACCAAAAATCACAGCCGTAAGTGGTAGCGTTTTATCTAAAATCATTATACAGTGCAAACAGGAAGTTGTCCAGTTACCGCCACCAACAACCATTTGCAGTGCAGCATTTCAAAGCAGTTACCACCACCAACAACCATTTGCAGTGCAGCATTTCAAAGCGGTTGTTGGTGGTGGTAACTGCTTTGAAATGCTGCACTGCAAATGGTTACCACCATGGTTGGTGGTGGTAACCATTTGCAGTGCAGCATTTCAAAGCAGTTACCACCACCAACAACCATTTGCAGTGCAACATTTCAAAGCAGTTACCACCACCAACAACCATTTGCAGTGCAGCATTTCAAAGCAGTTACCACCACCAACAACCATTTGCAGTGCAGCATTTCAAAGCAGTTACCACCACCAACAACCATTTGCAGTGCAGCATTTCAAAGCAACCACATTTTCAATTTCAAACCACATTAAGGGCACTCACAGTTGAGTAGACATGTGTTCAGTGTTATTCACAGCTCAGAGAGAAGTGACCCTCTCGCTTCTTCCATCTTGCAGAGACTGAGTGAGGCACAACATTTCCGGGTTTTATAGTCCCTCCCCCCTCCCACCAGCAGGGGCAGCAGAGAGAATGTCAACATTTTAAAACATTAATAACTTTTATTTTTCATCGATGGGAAAAATCCTCTTGTCCTGCGCAGCGGAGGGGGACTTTGAGTAAGATGGCCAAAAATCACAGCCATAAGTGGCAGCGTTCTTTCAAAAATCATGAAACAGAAAAACAGGAAGTGGTCAAGATCTTACTTTTAGTAATATAGATTCCAAAAAAAAATTCTCAACTATTTCTTGATGCATGTAAAAATGACGTGGCTTTGCGTTATGGAAGGTTGCAATATGGCCAATTTTCTGGAAATGCAATTCCAAGAAATGCAAGGGTTCCCTGTATTTTTGTTCTTGCATGTGGTGTCGTTTGTTACGGAAAGTCTCTTGTATATTTGTGTACGTGGATTACATTTCTGCTTATTTTTTGTGACTTTTAGTATGCGTATCTGACCTTTAACTGACCAGTGTGTGCAGCAGATGGAGAGCTACATTTCAGTATTGTTTCTAACTGAAACGTAATAGTCTCGAGAACGGAGTTAAAGTTCACTAATCCCAAGTCATATTGTGGTTAACGTCCACATCTTATCTGTGAAAACTTGTTAAAAGGTGGTTAATTCCAGAGTATTATGCTTCTAACTTATCGGTGAAGTTTAGATTCAGATGAGCAGCACTTTTCTTTGTTTTAATGAAAATGAAAAATATTCTTTAACTTGATATGGATTCTGAAGCATTTAATTTAAATGCATTCACGTAGATTGAGATTTTGCATTCAACAGGGATTTTTATTATAAATCACACTGACATTCTCTAACCTTGCTTGAACCTCAGTAAGTGCTATGTACAGATTTATCAGTTAAATACATAAGAAAAAGGCCCAACAGAGGATGTACTTCCTGCGGCAGCTGAGAAAACACAATCTGCCACAGGCAATGATGGTCCAGTTTTATACTACCATCATAGAGTCTGTCCTCACCTTCTCCATCATAGCCTGATTTGGCTCAGCCACCAAGCACAACATCCAGAGGCTGCAGCGCATCGTTCAATCAGCCGAGAAGGTTGTTGGCTGCAACCTCCCCCCCATCGACGAACTGTACACTGCAGGGCCAGGAAGCAAGCGGGTAAGATCATTTCTGACCCCTCTCAACCTGGCCACAAACTCTTTGAAGCACTTCCCTCTGGAAGACGAAACCGGACTGTCATAGCCGCCACTATCCAGACATAAAAACAGCTTTTTTTTTTCCACGAGCAGTAGCTCTACTCAACAACCAAAAGTCTGTAGCCTCCTTTTGCTCTGGTATTTTATTTCATTCTTCACATGTTTAAATTATAATGTTTCATTCTTAATTGTTTAGTGTATATCGTGTTGTTACTTGCGAGCAAAGCACCAAGGCAAGTTCCTTGTATGTATACATACTTGGCAAATAAAATTTATTCAATTCAATTCAAATAGAGGTGGAAATAGGGCATTCTACCCCTTGCACCTGCTCTGTCATTCATTAAAATCACGTCTGATCTTTTACTGCCCTGCACCTATTTCTTTAATATACAGAATATTGAGGATATCAAAGATAGGGTAATAAAAATGCTATTATTTAAAAGACAATTATTAAAAAACTTAAAAATTATAAATGTTCCAGTTAATTTCAAACCTCCTGTTCATATACAGTGCATTCAGAAAGTATTCAGACCCCTTCAGAGTCCATTCAGAGTCCATTCAGAGAAATTCAGAGTCCAACAGAGGAGGACAAAGGGATTAATTAGGAAAGGGAAAATAGATTATGAAAGAAAACTGGCAGGGAACATAAAAACTGACTGCAAAAGTTTTTATAGATATGTGAAGAGAAAAAGATTAGTTAAAACAAATGTAGGTCCCTTGCAGTCAGAAACAGGTGAATTGATCATGGGGAACAAGGACATGGCAGACCATTTGAATAACTACTTTGGTTCTGTCGTCACTAAGGAAGACATAATCTGCAGGAAATAGCAGGGGACCGGGGGTCAAATGAGATGGAACTGAGTGAAATCCAGGTTAGCCGGGAAGTGGTGTTAGGTAAATTGAATGGATTAAAGACCAATAAATCCCCAGGGCCAGATAGGCTGCATCCCAGAGTACTTAAGGAAGTAGCCCCAGAAATAGTGGATGCATTAGTGATAATTTTTCAAAACTCTTTAGATTCTGGAGTAGTTCCTGAGGATTGGAGGGTAGCTAATGTAACCCCACTTTTTAAAAAGGGAGGGAGAGAGAAAACGGGGAATTACAGACCAGTTAGTCTAACATCGGTAGTGGGGAAACTGCTAGAGTCAGTTATTAAAGATGGAATAGCAGCACATTTGGAAAGTGGTGAAATCATTGGACAAAGTCAACATGGATTTATGAAAGGTAAATCATGTCTGACGAATCTTATAGAATTTTTCGAGGATGTAACTAGTAGAGTGGATAAGGGAGAACCAGTGGATGTGTTATATCTGGGCTTTCGACAAGGTCCCACATAAGAGATTAGTATGCAAACTTAAAGCACATGGTATTGGGGGTTCAGTATTGATGTGGATAGAGAACTGGCTGGCAGACAGGAAGCAAAGAGTAGGAGTAAACGGGTCCTTTTCAGAATGGCAGGCAGTGACTAGTGGGGTACCGCAAGGCTCGGTGCTGGGACCCCAGCTATTTACAATATATATTAATGATTTGGACGAGGGAATTGAATGCAACATCTCCAGGTTTGCGGATGACACAAAGCTGGGGGGCAGTGTTAGCTGTGAGGAAGATGCTAGGAGGCTGCAAGGTGACTTGGATAGGTGAGTGGGCAAATGCATGGCAGATGCAATATAATGTGAATAAATATGAGGTTATCCACTTCGGTGGCAAAAACAGGAAAGTAGACTATTATCTGAATGGTGGCCGATTAGGAAAAGGGGAGATGCAACGAGACCTGGGTGTCATGGTACACCAGTCATTGAAAGTAGGCATGCAGGTGCAGCAGGCAGTGAAGAAAGCGAATGGTATGTTAGCATTCATAGCAAAAGGATTTGAGTATAGGAGCAGGAAGGTTCCACTGCAGTTGTACAGGGTCTTGGTGAGACCACACCTGGAGTATTGCGTACAGTTTTGGTCTCCTAATCTGAGGAAAGACATTCTTGCCATAGATGAAGTACAGAGTAGGTTCACTAGACCGATTCCTGGGATGTCAGGACTTTCATATGAAGAAAGACTGGATAAACTCGGCTTGTACTCGCTAGAATTTAGAAGATTGAGGGGGGATCTTATAGAAACTTACAAAATTCTTAAGGGGTTGTCAGGCTAGATGCAGGAAGATTGTTCCCGATGTTGGGGAAGTCCAGAACAAGGGGTCACAGTTTAAGGATAAGGGGGGAAGTCTTTTAGGACCGAGATGAGAGAGAAAAAAATTCACACAGAGAGTGGTGAATCTCTGGAATTCTCTGCCACAGAAGCTAGTTGAGGCCAGTTCATTGGCTATATTTAAGAGGGAGTTAGATGTGGCCCTTGTGGCTAAGGGGATCAGGGGGTATGGAGAGAAGGCAGGTATGGGATACTGAGTTGGATGATCAGCCATGATCATATTGAATGGCAGGGCGAATGGCCTACTCCTGCACCTATTTTCTATGTTTCATTTTTTCCACATTTTGTTATGTTACAGCCTTATTCTAAAATGAATTAAATTCATTTTTGATATCATCAATCTACACACAATACCCCATGATAAAAAAGCAAAAACAGGTGTTTAGAATTTTTTGCAAAGTAATTAAAAAGAAGTAACTGAAACATATACATAAATATTCAGTTCAGTTCAGTTTCATTTGTCATGTGTAGGTTAACACAGGGTCAACGGTACAATGAAATGTGTTTGACAAGACAACGGGTCACTTCAGTAATGATATTACAAGGATAAAATTAAGATAAAAAAAGATAAGATAAAAATGATATTGGTAGGTAAAAGACAATAATAAATAAAATAATCAACATATATGATGTGTTTATGAGTTCAGAAGCCTGATGGCATGATGATCAAAACTGTTCTTAAGTCTGGTGGTGCATGCAGCCATGCTCCTGTATCGTCTGCCTGACGGTAACAAGGAGAACAGTCTGCGTGCTGGATGGCTGTGGTCCTTGATGATGCTGTGTGCCTTCTGCAGGCACCGCCTGTGGAAAATGTCCTGAATGGCCGGGAGACAGTTGCCAGTGATGAGCTGTGCCGCCTTCACCTCTCTCTGTAGTGATTTGCGGCTGTGGGCAGAACAGTTCCCGTACCAGACTGTGATGCAGCCCGTCAGCAGACTCGATGGTGCAACTGTAGAAGTTTGTGAGGATGCTGGCGTTCATGCCAAACTTCCTCAGTCTTCTCAGGAAAAAGAGCCACTGGCGGGCTTTCTTAGTTATTGTGTCCGTGTGCAGTGTTGTGCACACTGAGGAACTTGAAGCTGCTGACCCTTTCAACCTCAGCATCACCGATGTGGATGGGGAGGTGTCCACTCCCATGCTGTCTCCTGTAGTCCACGATCATCTCTTTAGTTTTGTTGACATTGAGAGAGAGGTTATTTTCCTGGCACCAACGTATAGTACCTCCTCTCTATAGGCCGTCTCATTATTGTCTGTGATGAGGCCCCAGGATGGTCGTGTCGTCAGCAAACTTTAAGATGATGTTGGAGCTGTGCTTAGCAGTACAATCGTGTGTGAACAGGGAGTACAGGAGAGGACTGAGCACACAGCCCTGTGGTGCGCCTGTGTTGAGGATCAGTGAGGAAGAGGTGTGGCTGCCAATTCTCACCACCTGGGGCCTGCCCGTCAGGAAGTTGAATATCCAGCCGCAGATTGAGGTCTCCAGTCCAAGATCAAGGAGCTTGGGGACGAGTGTTGAGGGAATGATAGTGTTGAATGCCGAGTTGTAGTCAATGAAGAGCATTCTCACATATGTATTCCCTTTGTCCAGGTGGGTGAGCGCAGTGTGAGTTGCCATGGCGATGGCATCGTCCGTGGCCCTGTTTGGTCGCAAACTGAAGAGGGTCCAAGGTGTCAGGGAGAGAGGAGCAGATGTGAGTTTTGAATAGCCGCTCAAAGCACTTCATGATGACTGATGTCAGTGCGACAGGACGGTAGTCATTTAAGCAGGAGATTATTGGTTTATTTGGAATAGGAACAATGATGGATGCTTTGAAGGGGGTGGGAACCACAGACTGACTCAGGGAGAGGTTGAAGATGTTGGTGAACACCTCTGCCAGTTGATCAGCGCACACCCTGAGAGCCCGCCCTGGAATACCATCCGGCCCTGGAGCTTTGCGGTCATTGACCTTTTTGAAGGACCGCCTCACGTCTGCCGTTTGTAGGGTCAGTGAGGTCGTCCCCCTGCACACCCGTGGACTCATGGTGGGCGCTGTGTTGTCTGCATCAAACCAGGCATAGAAGGTGTTAAGCTCGTCCGGGAGCGAAGCGGTAGGCTGGACAGTGCTCCTGGTTTTCCAATTGTAATCCGTGATGCAACGTAATCCACTCCACATGCGTCTGGGGTCAGAGCTGTAGTAATTAGATTCCACTTTATCCCTGTAGACTCTCTTGGCTTTTCTGATGGATTTCCGGAGGTCATATCTGGCTGCTTTGTAGGCGTCGGGTCCCCTGAGTTGAAGGCAGTGGTCCGTGCTTTAAGTTTAGCATGAATTTCCCATCTAACCCAGGGTTTCTGATTTGGGTAAGTGCAGATGGTGGCTTTTGGAACAACATCATCGATGCACTTACTTATGTAGCCTAAGACAGAGACTGTGTATTCGTTGATGCTGCCTTCTGCTGCATCCTCAAACATCTGCCAGTCAGTTTTGTCAAAGCAGTCCTGCAAGACCTCATCAGCCTCATTGTTCCATTTGTAAATGTCCCTGGTACCGGTTTTTCCTGTTTTAGTTTCTGCCTGTATGCAGGCAGCAGTAGAATGGAACAGTGATCTGCCTTCCCAAAAGCAGGGCGGGGTTGGGCTTGTAGCAATCTCTGAAGTACTGAATTCAGTTCCTTTACTCAGTACTTTGTTGAGGCACCTTTGGCAGCGATTACAGCCTCAAGTCTTCTTGGGTATGACGCTACAAGCTTAGCACATCTGTATTTGGGTAATTTCTCCCATTCTTCTCTGCCGATCCTCTCAAGCTCTGTCAGGTTGGATGGGGAGCTTCGATGCACAGCTATTTTCAGGTCCCTCCAGAGATGTTTAATCGGGTTCAAGTCCAGGCTCTGGCTGGGCCACTCAGGGACATTCACAGACTTGTCACAAAGCCACTCCTGCGTTGTCTTGGCTGTGTGCTTAGGGTCGTTGTCTTGTTGGAAGGTGAACCTCCACCCCAGTCTGAGGTCCAGAACGCTCTGGAGCAGGTTTTCATCAAGGATCTCTCTGTACTTTGCTCCGTTCATCTTTCCCTCAATCCTGACCAGTCTCCCAGTTCCTGCCGCTGAAAAACATCCCCACAGCATGATGCTGCCACCACCATGCTTCACCGTAGGTATGGTATAGGCCAGGTGATGAGCGGTGCCTGGTTTCCACCAGAGTTTCCACCAGTTCAAATCTTGGTTTCATCAGCCCAGAGAATCTCGTTTCTCATGCCTTTTGGCAAACTCCAAGTGGGATGTCATGTGCCTTTTACTGAGGAGTGGCTTCCGTCTGGCCTGAGTGGCTACCATAAAGGCCTGATTGGTGGAGTGCTGCAGATATAGTTGGCCTTCTAGAAGGTTCTCCCATCTCCACAGAGGAACTCTGGAGCTCTGTCAGTGACCATCAGGTTTTTGGTTAATTCCCTGACCAAGGCCCTTCTCCCCCGACTGCTCAGTTTGGCCGGGCGGCCAGCTCTATGAAGAGTCCTGGAGGTTCCAAAGTTCTTCCATTTAAGAATGACGGAGGCCACTGTGCTCTTCGGGACCTGCAATGCTGCATAAATTGTTTTATACCCTTCCCCAGATCTGTGTCTCGACACAACCCTGTCTCGGAGATCTACGAACAATTCCTTCATCTTCATGGCTTGGTTTTTGCTCTGACATTCAATGTGGGACCTTATATAGACAAGTGTGTGCCTTTCCAAATCATGTCCAATCAATTTAATTTACCACTGGTGGACTCCAATCAAGTTGTAGAAACATCTCAAGCATAATCAGGATGAACCTCAGCTCAATTTTGAATGTCATTATAGACAATAGACAACAGGTGCAGGAGTAGGCCATTCAGCCCTTCGAGCCAGCACAGCCATTCAATATGATCATGGCTGATAATCCCCAATCAGTACCCCGTTCCTGCCTTCTCCCCATATCCCCTGACTCCGCTATCTTTAAGAGCTCTATCTAGCTCTCTCTTGAAAGTATCCAGAGAACCGGCCTCCACCGCCCTCTGAGGCAGAGAATTTCACGGACTCACATCTCTCTGTGAGAAAAAGTGTTTCCTCGTCTCCGTTCTAAATGGCTTACCCCTTATTCTTAAACTGTGGCCCCTGGTTCTGGACTCCCCCAACATCGGGAACATGTTTCCTGCCTCTAGTGTGTCCAAACCCTTAATAATCTTATATGTTTCAATAAGATTCCCACTCATCCTTCTAAACTCCAGAGTATACAAGCCCAGCCACTCCATTCTCTCAGCATATGACAGCCCCGCCATCCCGGGAATTAACCTTGTAAACCTACGCTGCACTCCCTCAATAGCAAGAATGTCCTTCCTCAAATTAGGGGACCAAAACTGCACACAATACTCCAGGTGTGGTCTCACTAGGGCCCTATACAACTGCAGAAGGACCTCTTTGCTCCTATACTCGACTCCTCTTGTTATAAAGGCCAATATGCAAAGGGTCTGAATACTGATGAATACTAACAACTGAAATGTGATATTTCAGTAACTTATTTTTAATTACTTTGCAAAAATTTCTAAACACCTGTTTTCACTTCTTCATTCTGGGGTATTGTGTGTAGATTGATGATTTAAAAAAAAGAATTTTAAAATGTCCATTTTAAAATAAGACTAACGTAACAAAATGTGGAAAAAGTGAAGGGGTCTGAATACTTTCTGAATGCACTGTAAATGTATCACGGAATATTAATTAATTTTCTTTTAACTGTATTATACTCAAATAAAATTAGACTATAAGAATAAGGGGGGTCCGTTCAGAATATTTAAAATCAAATTGTTGTCTAATCTTCTATTGCCAACTTTTAAAATTAATATTTTATCTAAAATAATTTATCTAAACCTTTCCTTGTTCAGAAGGAAGTACTGTGATGAAAAATTATATGAATCAGAATAATGGCAACAAGATTACTTAGATTTTGGTGTTTCAAGTAATTATGATTTAGAATTGTCATTTACAAATTTAGGCAGCATAGAGTTTGTTTAGAAAGACAACATTCTGGATTAATTCATTGTTTGGAGCTTATAATATATATTTTTACTTAGGATCCATAAAAATACTTTTGACTTATAATTGACATTTTATATATATAATGTAAGCAACATTCGAAAGCCCCCCAAATAAAAATCAGGATAAATCATTAATTAATCTGTTTCAGTAACATTTCTTAACTATATTTTGTGGCCAGGGTGAAAGGAACAATTTTAGTTTCATGTGTTATTCATCGAACAGCATTCTCTAAAATGCAGCTAGTGCTATGCCAGAGTTGTATTCCATGCGTTCAAGGATCCACATCCTTTCTGATTTAGATGTAAGAGTACTTCACTGGGTCAGAGCTGAAATTATTTGCCACCACAGGTTTATGTCAAATAGGTTTTTAAAAGCGAATTCTCCACCATGCCCATGGAAATTCTGTAATTGCATGATGCTCCCAGAATGTTAGTGTCACCTTGTCTCTTCAGAGTAACAACATGATTACAATGCTGTTTAATTGGAGCACTCAATTTTATGATCATTATAGTGTATTCACCACTAGTCATTGCATTTAATCGACAAAAAGCTCATACATACTAATGAGCATATAAATTAAAAAGTGAACAAAGAAGTCTAGAGGTATGCTGATGGGGTGACCTACAGCAGCTTATTATGTGCTTTAAAAAAAACCATAATTTACAAAGGGCTTATTTGCCACTTTGACCTACAAATGCACCTTTTATTGAATTGCTTGTAGGTACATTGCTATCCTTTCCAGAGAGTACTTTTTCAGTGTTCTGCTTATTTTTATAATTAAAGCATTTACAATGCCTTATGTCGATTTTTATGACGTAAAATATAGCTTAGGTCACTCAGTAATGCATGCAGTCGATAATAGAAGGTATTCCTTTTTGATACTTGAAATTTTGAAAGTAAGAAATCCTTCAACAGCCTATTTTACATATATGATTTGTAATTTCATTGCTTCTGACAAATATTGAGTTACATTATTTTTTCTTTTATACCTTCCCTTTTATTTTATTTTTCATTTATGGCATGACCTCAGTATTATCATATACTATGCCTACATTTATTTCTCTGCTTTTTTGCCCATTGTCCTAGAATTGTACTGATGCCTTTTTCCTGGCTGGAAAACCATAAAGAAATACGATTCCTTTTAAAGGGAAAAGAAATTCATCTTTATTTTTCTTCTTTGAATGGCAAAACCATAATAATTAGATGAATCATTTTCTTCTGACCTTAGTTTGGCTAGAAGTAGAACAAAGATATAGCACTTTTGAATAAACAGAAAAAATTGTGCCATGCATCCCAATAACTAGAAATTAATGAATAAGAAAACTACCAAAGTATGAAAAATGATAACAAATCAGATATATTGTCAGATTTATTCTTTTTAAAGGCCTTTACCAATAGATTTATTGGGGGCGACCTGACAAGTAAAGCGGATGCACTAGGGGTGTTACAGAAACCTGTCTAAGAGAGAGACAGGACTGGCAGCTTAATATTCCAGGGTATAGGTGCTACAGGAGAGGGTAAAAGAGGAGCTGAGAAATAAAAAGGGAATGATCACCTTATTGGGAGTGTACTATAAGCCCCCAAATAACCAATCAATTAGAAGAACGAATATGTCAGGAGATTGCAGGCAGTTGCAAGATTAATAGGGTTGTTATTAGTAGGGGATTTTAACTTTCCCAATATAAACTGGAACTGCCATAGTGCCAAGGGCTTAGATGGAATGGAAGTTGTCAAATGTGCCCAGGAAGCTTTCCTCATGCAATTTGTAGAGGGGCCTACAACTGAGAGGGCAAAGCTTGTTCCACTCTTAGAAAATTGGGAAGGGCAAGTGACTGAAGTGTCGGTGGGCAAGCCTTTTGGGACCAGCAACCACAATTTAAAGAGCTTTGAAATAGTTATGGAAATGGACAGGGTGGGCCCACAAGTGAAAATTCTGAATTGGGGGCAAGGCAAACTTTGATGGTATTAGACAGGAATTTGCTAAAGTTGATTACATTAGGTTGTTTGCGTGCAAAGAAACGTCTGGAAAGTGGAAGGTAGATAAAAATGCTGAAGAAACACAGCGGGTGAGGCAGCATCTATGGAGCGAAGGAATAGGTGACGTTTCAGGTCGAGACCCTTCTTCAGATGCTTTTAAAAGTGGGATGCTTTTAAAAGTGTGATAACAAGAGTTCAGTGCTTGCATTTTCCTGTTAGAGTGAAGGGCAAGGCAGGTGGGAGCAAGGAAGCCTGAATGACGAAAGGTTCCTAGTCAGGAAAAATAAGGTGGCATGGGACAGGTATAGGCAAACGGCATGGGACAGGATTAGGCACCCGGGATCAGGTGTATCCCTGGAGGAATTTCGAGATCAGAAGAGCATACTTAAGAAGGAAATCATGAGGGTGAAAAGAGGGCAGGAGATAGCTCTGGCAGATAATAAGGAAAATCCAAAGAGATTTTATAAATACATTAAGGGAACGAAGGGAACTAGAGAGTGAAAAGAGGGCCCCTCAGAAGCCAAAACTGTCATCTCCGTGTGGAGCCACGGGAGATGGGCAAGGTCCTCAACGAATATGTTTTTACCATGGAGAACGACAAGCTGAAGACGTTAGGATGGTTCATGGAGGGTGGCTAGTATTGTGCATCTATTCAAGGAGGGTTGCAAGGAAAAGCCTGGGAACTATAGACCAGTGAGCCTAATATCTGTGGTAGGCAAGTTACTGGATAGGATTCTGAGGGATAAGATTTATATGCATTTGGGTAGACAAGGTCTGATTAAGGATAGTCAGCATGGTTTCATACATGGGAGATCATCTTACGAATCTGAGTTTTTTGAACAAGTAACCAAAATGTCTACAAGGGCAAAGACATAGACGTTTTCCATATGGAGTTCAGCAACGCCTTTGATAAGTTCCGCATTGTGGGCTGCTCTGTAATGTTAGATCACATGGGGTCCAGGGAGAGCAAGCTGACTGGATAGAGAATTGACTTCATGGAACATTGCCCTTCATCTGTCAGGGTATTGAGTATAGACGTTGGGACATTTTAAAGCGAATTGCATGGCTATAAGTCAACCCCTTTTCCGTACTCGCCCTTGCTTCTTTAATTTTTTTCAAATTCCTGCTGGCACTGTTCCATAATCATTTTAACGCTTCAAACACCAGTTCTGTAATTATCAGGATGTCTATTGGTAGCTAGTAGGCCCCCCCTCGGTCATGACTGACCATGGGTGATGCATCCTAGTTTGCAGGTGATGTGTGGTCGGATGCAAGCCTGGGCGATGTCATATGGAGGACAGGCTGTTGCCCATGCAGCACGTCCCCCCTCTCCACGTCGCTGATCGATCCAAAGGAACAGCAGGGCCATTATAGTTTGGCACCAGCGCCGTCGCAGGAGCTGCCAGAGCAAGGTTGTAGACAACGACGAACTACCTTAGGGGCTCCGACTCCGGATTTTCTTGAGGTTTACTCCAGGAGCCTTTTCCATGACTGGATATGGCCACAAGGCAGTGGAGGTTTTAAATCAGAGTTTTCCCTCTCCTAGGTGGACCACCTTCCCAGGCTGACGAGCCCCATCTGCCCGAGACTCATGTGGGCAGGAGCATCTACCTTCCCATGCAGGTCTATAGCACCTGCCCACTGCCCACTATTGGTAGCAGAACATCCTTATCTGTGTGTTGTGTGCTCAGAGTCAGCTCACAGAGCTGTGTCAGCACAACTGACTTTCTCACTTTGATGCAAACCAGATGTCCTGGCGTCCATGACGATACCATGCCCCATTGTGCTTTCTTCGTTCTGCTTCTCATTACATTGCCTTCAGTCCACATTTGCACATTGTTTTGTGGACAGTTAAAGGCCTTGAATGCTAAAGAGGACAAAATCTGGAGTCACTGAAAAGTTGTACTTAGAAGTGAAAGCCAAAAGAGGACAAAGATAAATCCATTATTTTGCTTTCTATATTTCCATAATAGTAAAAATACTTTTATCTTAAATGTCCATTCATTGCAAAATGTTCTATTATGCAACCTAACTCATTTATATTCATTTCTTGAAAGGAACCTGGTGAATAGATACACTGATAGTGCAAATGTAAAAGAATAGGAATAAAGAAATAACTGTTCTTTACATGTGATATAAAATTACAGGCAGAAATTGAATGTGAAAATTCTTAGAAGGGCTCTAGTCAAATACTCTGCTTTGGGAACCATTACTTTATTGTAGGAAGGGCAGAAAAGTTGTGGATGCATAGTGATTTTTTGGAAATGCTAAAAGGTTGGAAATTTAGGAGTTTTGTAAAATTGGCTCTCACGACAGAGCAATAGGTGACTGCTTGAGACTTAAGGGAGGTCTAGAAGGGAAGTATTATTTTTGGCTAGTACAATTTTAATGATAAATCGCATAATTAAGAATGAAAGCAAATTATGACCGCATATATTTTGTGCAGTGTTTTTTAAAGAAACTAAGAACAAGCAGAAGAGTTGGATTTGGTTAGTAGGGGGGGTGGGGGGAATTAGATGAACCTTCAATAATGACTATCTTGTCAGTTTAATACCAGTTTGCAACTTTTATGCAAGTATTTTCTGAAGTTTGGGCAATTTCAGCACTAGATCTGGATCTATCCGAGTATGAAGTTGTGGTTTTAATTCCTGTGACGGGATAATTCAGCTGGCTATAGTCATAGTCATATAGCATGACAACAGACCCTTCGGACCGACTCATCCGTTCCGACCAAAATGCCCCATCTAAGCTAGTCCCATTTACCTGCATTTGGCTCACCAATATATTACTAAAACTCTCTGTTTGTTTGTTTGTATGCCTGCATACATGCATGTGCGTGACGTCCAGAAACCCTGCCAAAACAGTACATGATAGCGCTACAATTTTTGGCCCAACTTACTCACCATTGTCCCATGGTGTAAATGAAACAAGTTTCATTCAGATTGATGTTATATTTTACAAGTTATTGACATTCTAAACTTTACAAAAAGCACGTTTCAAATCCATTTTTCTCTTGTCCTGACCGTCAGCTGCATTGATGTCACAATGGGAACCCGTTCGACGTCACAATGATGTCACAATGGGATCCCGAATCTCATTTACGTTAAAAAAATCGCAATTTTCAAAAAAACTCTGTCAATCATAGTCTTGCATTTTCATTAACAGCTAACATTGTGTTTAGGTTATTTTAAAGAAAAAACACAATTTTCATTGAGAATTTCTTTTTTCTTTAAATCGCGATTTTCATTGTGGGGGGGGGGTGGGATAGGGGAACGTTTCCTGTTCATACAGGAAGCCTATTGCCTGTTCAAGCCTATTCATGCAGCCCCAGCAAGACTTCAACGCATGATGATGCAAGCTACAACGGTTCGACTTCCACATTGTCTACAAAAAAGGTAAAGACATTCACATCGCAGACACACTATCTCGGGCACCACGCGCTACCAGCTAACAACATCCTTTCGAACAAGAGGAATTCTCCGTTCTGAAGGTTTCCTTCATTCCAACTGACCGCCTGCGTCGCCTTGCCGTACACACTGCCATGGATAAGACCTCCCAGCTGCTAACCTCAATCATTAAAGGCGGCTGGCCAAACAAACAATCCAATACCCCCGCTGAACTGAGACCCTACTTTCTGGTACGCGATGAACTTGTGCTACAGGACGGAGTGACCATAAAGAGCCATAAGACGGTCATCCCCCCTTCTCTGCGTAATGAATACTACGAGGAGATCCACAGTGGCCACCCAGGCATTGAGGCCACCTTACAACGCGCTAAAGAAATGATCTACTGGCCCGGAATGACCAAGTACATTTGGGAAAAAACAGAGTCATTCGCGATCTGTAACAGGCAAGCGCCCACCAGCAAAAACAACCGCTGCTGTCCCAACCTGCCTCCTCCCTACCCTGGTCGTCCGTGGCTGCCGATATCTTCGACTGGCACGGGAAGCACTACCTCATGTTAGTGGACTCACACTAGAGTTGGTTCGAAATTGATTTTCTACCTACCATCTCCTCTGAAATAGTTATCCAGAAACTCCGGCAGCACTTCTCCGTACATGGCATTCCAGCCCGCCTTCAGACTGACAACAGGACTCAATTCACCAGCCAGAAGTTCAAAAACTTTGCTAAGCGCTGGAACTTCAAACATGTCACCAGCAGCCCAGAGTACCCACAATCCAATGGACTTGCCAACCGCGCTGTTCGCAGCGTTAAACAACTTATGGAATGCTCCTTCCTGGCAAAATCTGAAGTCTACCTAGAACTGTTGAACCTGAGGAACATTGCCAGAGACAGTGCTCTATGCTCTCCAACCCAACGACTGATGTCCCGGTGAACAAGACCTCCTCTGCCCGTGACACAAGATCACATAAAGCCTAAAGTTTTTTGCCCCACTGTAGTTCAAACGTGCATACAATCCAATCGAGATGCGCAGAAACATGCCTACGACAAGACCAGCAAACCACTTAAGCCACTGATCCAAGGCCAAGTGGTTCGTTTACAGACGGACAAAAGACATACCAAACTGGGGTTCGTCCATGCTCCTACCTTGTCGATGTCGGCGGCACCATCTACAGACGCAACCGTCAACACCTCCTTCCAGTGAAGGAACGACGTCCAGCTCTCCAGGGTCCTGACGCCCCTCCACTGAACTTTAAAGTGATCGCCGTTCCGGCCGTTCCATTGTCTGCAGCTGCTGCCCCCCACCACTCCCCGCGTCAGTCTGCACCCCCTTTGTAACCGGTTCACCGGTACCCCCGCGATGGTCTTCCCCTATGGTGTCTCCCCAGAGCCCTATTGGCTCGCCCAAACGTGCCCTAAACCTTTCGGAAGAAAAGGTTGATGAGGCAGCTCCCTACGGTACGAGGACCGGGCGGGTTAGCAAGCCGCCTGTTAGATACTGCGACTATGGTTAACTTCATTATTATTAGATGCGGCATTTTGCATTTAACAATTTATTTACTCAACGTATTGATAATGCTTTACCTACTTTTCATTTATAGAAGAAGAGATGTAGATTGGCTATAGCATGTTAGCCAATTAGAATGCTTAGTAATTATAACCCCGCCTAATTATAACATTCATTGTGTAAGATCATACCCACTGTCTACCAGTCAGAGTAGCAGTGTGAACGTGTGATGACCTGCTGTGTAGTTGATGACCTGAACAATAAAGATGCTTGTGTTTCAACCCGTGTGAGTTTAAGCTCTTTACACAACTTTTAAACTACAGCAATTTTAATGGAGCAAAGGGTGGACATTGGGGTGTTTTAAGTTCTTAAACATTTTCATTTCCAGTATTTTTATTGTAACCGCTGAAGAAATACTTCTGATGATTTTGTCAACTCTGCCTTTGTACAACAGTTAAGTCAGAGTCAGTCTTTTTAGTTTTCCATAGTGCAGATGTAATCTGTGGCCCAGGTAAGAGCCGTTCCCCTGCAGTACAGTGAATCGCAATGAGAAAATATTGCAACAAATTTGCAACTGGTGAAAAATTCTTCAAACTAGATATCTGATTCAGCTTTTCTGCTTAATTGGTAATGATTTCATTGATTACATGGTGAGATTAATAGAATTCAAACTCCAAGCACACAGCTTGGTGCCAAAAGCAAACTTTCTTTGTTATAAGTGTCCATGTCCATTCAATATCAAGAATGACATAAGCTAGAATTGGTTATACTTATCTGTAGCTTTTACATTTAAAGTAATCTCCTGCTTTACATTTACGCAAGGTTTGTCATTTTCTACATGCATGCTCATTTCCTTTATAAGCATCACACTAGTAACTTTATATTAAGGTAATTGTGGGATTAGCTCAAATGTGCGGTTAGCTCAAGTTTAGTTTAGTGTAGAGTTTTGAGATACAGCGTGGAAACAAGCCCTTCAGCCCACACCGACCATTGATCACCCATACACTAGTTCCATGTCCAACACACTCGGGGCAATGTAGAGAAGTCAATTAATCTACAAACCCTGCACATCTTTAGAATGTGGGAGGAAACCGGAGCACCCAAAGAAAACCAACGCGGTCACAGGGAGAACGTACAAACTCTGCACAGACAGTACCTCTGGTCAGGATCGCTGGCGCTGTGAGGCAGCAGCTCTACTACTGCGCCACTGTGCTGCTCAGGAAAATGATGCTGAGGTAAAAGATCAGCAGTGACCTTTTTTGACTGGCAATACAGTCAGAAAGGGCCAAGTAGCCTACCCCTACCTCTATTGTTCATGTTCATCAAATGCCTCTAAAATCACACATTGTTAATTCTATTGTTTTATTTGGCAAATGATTTAGTTACAACTGGATACCTAAGTGTAAAGCAATCTTAAGGCTGGCTTTATTTTGAATAAGTAGCAAAAGTCTCTTATAAACGATATTTTAGCTACTGATGACAACTGAACTGGCCCATAAATTCTAAGTTTATATTTTTTTAATAGGATGTGGTGTGCTTTCATTTGAGCATATGGCATTTGTTCCATTATCCCTGGGGATATTTTAAATATCAGCATGGCTCATTGGTCACGTTTTTGCCTTTGAAAATTGTAGATTCAAGACTCTATTTCCATAATATTATGTGTAGAATGTTGAATAAAATCTCTTGCCTGTTCAAATGGATGTGAAGTGCACCATTCAAAGTGCAGGGAACTATTATCAAGGACCTCTCGCAAACTAAGGGATGTATTCCTGACCCCCCCCCCAATCTACCTCATTGTGGACCCTGCACTTCACATCATAGTTTATTTTGTAATGTGAAAATTATGTACATAGGCAAACGACAGGTAGGTATAGGAATAATTGGATTGTAATAGCAAGTGATTTTAACTTTCCTAATATTGAAAGGGACAGCCTCAGTGCTCAGGAATTAATTGGGGCAGAATTTGTTAAGACTTACCTAGAACATTTTCTGAAGCAATATGTAAAGAGCCCTACTCGAGATGGGGCTACATTTGACCTCTTAGAAAACGAGACTGGATGTGTCAGTGGGGGAGCATTTTGGGACCAGTGACCATAATTCTATTAGTCAGGGGAAAAAAAAGATTGATGTCCTATTTAGGGGAAGTTTTAATTGGGGCCCTGAGGAGTGCCGTTGAACAGAGAAGCCTAGGGGTACAAGTGCAAAATTATTTTGAAAGTGACAACACAGGTATAAAAGGTTGTGAAGACAGCATAAGGAATGCTAGCCCTCATAGGCCAAGGTATTGAGTGCAAGAGTCAGGGTGTCATGCTGCTGTTGTACAAAACACTGTTTGTAGGAAGGAACTGCGGATGTTGTGCAGTTGTGCATGCATCAATGCAGCTGAAAAACAGATGACAGCTTTCTTCCAAAGGTCCATGCAGTTTAAAGCATTGCACTATCAGTTTTTCCTGAAATCTCATTGCCCTGAATTATTAACATTTCTCTCTCCCTCCACGTTATCTGTTGACTTTATGCACAATTTTCTGCTTTTGTTTCAAATTTCCAGTAGTTGCAATTTTTGTTTCATTATATGAGCTCTTTGACTTGAGCAAGTTTTTAAACAATTGCATATCAACTAACATTATCCCATTGTTTAATCACCAACTCAGTAACATGTCCAGAGTTAAAATACAAATGACTATTTCAGAAATTGTTTAATTCACCATCAGGAAATCTAGTTCTTTATCTTGTGGTGGGGTAGCTTACAGGTAATCCTTTCCTTTCTTGGTACATGAGAAAATGTGATGGTATTGATTTATAGTAAATAATAATTTTCTTGCCTTTTTAATAGCTTGGATACGAGGAAACAGAAAAGACCCACCCACCACAGAGGTAGGTATCAAGAACTTCTTATTGAAAATATTTACAAAGTTTTAAATAAATTACCTAACAATGTACAACTGCAAGATCAGCATCATATTAAACTCAAGAATTGCCTCCTTGATTTAAAATTAAATATAGTTTGATATACTATAGTTTGCTGGTTCCTCTTATGCACAGAAATTTTCATCAGAATAATGAAGAAAAATCCAGTCTTCAGAATAGCAACAAGAATAGTTTGCATTTAAACCTATCGATTAATTACATGTTGAAATTTAATTAACACTACATTTTAATTTAATATTGTGTAAATATTCACATATTTTGACAACGTCCGTTTGGAAAAAAATACAGAATTTGCTTAAAATGGTGCACAAATTTCTCTCTTATGCATATATATTTTAGTGCAAAACCGAAGCAATTTATTGATATCGTTAAAATGTGACAATAGAGTCTAAATGGGTTGGAAAAAATGCAGTTGTGCTCAGGCAAATGAATTAGAATGAATTTGACAAATCTCAGAGAGTTTGGTCACAAATCCAGAAATTAAGGAGCAAGTAAAATAGCCTCTGTATCACAAAATATTAAATAGCCACACCATTATATTAGGATTCAGTTAATGAAAGAAGTAATTATATATTTTGCTTGAAGTCATGTACAATATTGTTGGAATCTAATAGCAATTTATAATATCTTATCTGGTAATGGAGTTGTTCTTCAAAGCTGTACAAAAATGCCTGCAATGATTGCTTCACGGAATCTGCCAATTCAATTTTTATTACATCTGTTAATTGTCAACTTATCAAATTAACAATTACTTATTAAAAAAACGTATTCTCTGAACATGACCATTCCCTGCTCGTTGGCATTTATTACACATCCTTTATTGCCCATGAGAAGATCATAATGGGGTTTCTTGGACATTTGCAGTCCTTGTTATGTAGCAAATACCAGGATTTCGCCAAGAAATGAAGTCAGGATGCTGTGAAAATCCAACTGAATATGACAGTATTTTCTTACACCTCTACCATCAGCTTATTTGTGGTGAGATTATTGGTTCGGAAGTAACCAGTATATAGTATGCCCTATCCTCTCCCTGTGGTAAAAATATCCAGAATGCCCTGGTTATGACAATGCTCACCAAAGATACATGAGGATGAACACTGAATAGCAGAAATTGTAATGTATACAATTGGACTATGTTGTCTTGGCTACATCATTTCGACTCTGACAGAAAATAAGTAATTCACCACAATCGTGCATAGACTTTGGCCAATATCCATTCAAGGACCCAAGCAGTCGTTCCAGGTGCGACAGAGGTTCACCTGCATCTCCTCCAACCTCATCTATTGCATCCGCTGCTCTAGATGTCAGCTGATCTACATCGGTGAGACCAAGCGAAGGCTTGACGATCGTTTGCCGAACACATCCGCTCGGTCCACAAAAACCAACCTGACCTCCCGGTGGCTCAGCACTTCAACTCCCCCTCCCATTCCGTATCCGACCTCTCTGTCCTGGGTCTCCTCCATGGCCAGAGCGAGCAACACCGGAAATTGGAGGAACAGCACCTCATATTACGCTTGGGGAGTCTGCATCCTGGGGGCATGAACATTGAATTCTCCCTATTTTGCTAGCCCCTGCTGTCTCCTCCCCTTCCTATCTCTCCCTCAGCCCTCGGGCTTCTCCTCCTCCTTTTTCCTTTCTTCTCCCCGACCCCCCCCCCCCCACCCCCTATCAGTCTGAAGAAGGGTTTTGGCCTGAAACGTTGCCTAATTTCCTCCGCTCCATAGATGCTGCTGCACCCGCTGAGTTTCTCCAGCATTTTTGTGTACTTCATTATTAGTTTGGCAGATATTCAAAGTTTATGAAAGGTTTTCATATGATGCCGAATCTGCAAAGAATGGCAAAACAGAACAAGTGATCTCCCAAAACGGATCGTGCGATAAGAATAACTATAGCTTTATATATCAGTAATATAGCTCATTTTTAGCTCCAAAAATCCAAGAATCACAAGCAATTAAAGCAATTGAACTTACCATTTTGTGGTTTAACAGTTGTAACATTTTATTGTTTCCATTATAATTAGTGCACCAAGGTACAGTGAGATTCTTTTTTTTGCATACAGATCAAGAAGATTGTTGCCATACTTAAAGACAATACCAGGTTAAGCATATAATGCATAGAAACAGCCCACGGAGTCCATATACAATAGTTGCCAGGTTTTGGCACCATTTATGCCCCAAATTCCATGAAATGCAGCAATTTATAAAATGAGCCAAGTACGTTTATTTTAGGGGCAACAAGTTAAAAGGGCACTTTTAAGAGGGGAGCAGCCTTACAGCGCCACAGACCCGGGTTCGATCCTGTCTATGGGGACTGTCTATATGAAGTTTGTACATTCTGCCTGTGGCCATGTGGGTTTTCTCTGCGTGCTCCGATTTGTAGATTAATTGGCTTTGGTAAAAATTGTCAATTGTCCTTAGTGTAATTGTCCTTAATTGTAGGATAGTGTTAGTATAGGGACATCGCTGGCGGCCGCAGACTCAGTGGGCCAAAGAGCTTGTTTCTCACTGTATCTCTAAAGTCCAAAGACAGAAGCTAGAAAATTCAGAAAAACGCAATCTCCAATGGAGACAATCATTATCAGAGGCCATCTACTGATGTATTATCTTTTAGCATTTTTAATCCTGTCTCCCTCCTAACAAAGAACTTATGTAAGTGTGAAACTGCGCAGGCATTTTAATATTTGAAATCAAACTGTGATATTAAAAAAAGAAAAGCTTCACTTTTTATACCTCCTCATCAAATATCTTGATGGAAATTGTATCTGTGTAAAAAAAAAGTTAATTTGTTCCAAAAATCATAACTTGTTTTCTTTTGTATCCAAAAATAATTCTCTGTATCAGATTTTAAACAATTGATTTTTTGAATGTCCTTGAGGCTGCACTCTTCTTATTTAAACCACGATGTCAGACTCCCCTGCCTTACTGCATCTGTAATCCAATCACTTATCTGGGAACTGGGGCAGCAGATAGTTTAGACTCCTGATTTTCCATTTGATGAGCACTTGGTCCATAGCCATCTACATGTTGGCAATGTTGGCAGTTCAAGTGCTTGTCTAGATACTTCTTCAATGTTCAGCAGGGCTGGATTTACGTATAGTCTTCATAGGCTTAAGCCTAGGGCCTCGACATCTAGTGGGGCCTCAGCAGAGCCGGATTTACCACTAGACTTCATAGGCTGAAGCCTGGGCCTCGAAATCTAGGGGGCCAAGGCAGGACACCTGCCGTTCAACTCTGAGCGGGCCCCCCTCTCTATCTCTCTCTCTGTCACTCTCCGTCTCCGCCCGCCATCCGTGTCCGGGCTGCTGGGTCTCCACTCTCCGCTCCTTCCTCATCCGCCGGCACGGCAGGCTGCCTTACACATGCGCACTGCTGCGGCCAGCACATCCTCCCCCTGCACATGTGCACAACCACGGCCAGCACATCATCGGCCGCCCTGCACATGCGCACTACCACGGCAACTGGTCAGCGCTGGGCACTTTTTCCCTCACTTTGATTTGTGGGAGATCTGGCCGCCATTGCTGTCCGGTCGCCACCTTGCCGCGACCGCTGAAAACCAATACAGAATCACTCCCTGGAGCTGGAGTAACTCCCTGGAGTAACTTTTGCTTCTGGTTTCCTGGTCCTCCATAAATATTCTAAATGGAATTTAAACTGGAGGTGGTGGTGGGTCCAACACCAAACTCCAAACTCTGAACAATAACAGCCTATTGCATTTTATCTTATTTATTGTGTACATATATGGTCTATGGTATATAAACAGATTGAACTTTTATCTCCTGTTCTGTATTATGTTTACATATTCTGTTGTGCTGCAGCAAGCAAGAATTTCATTGTCCAACTGGGACACATGACAATAAAACTCTCTTGACTTGGACTTAAGCAAAAAAGGGTTCTTGGGGAAAAAAGAGCTAACTTAAGTTAGTTGCGTCTGGTTGGGTAACTATAATAATAATAATGGATTGGATTTATATAGCGCCTTTCTAATACCCAAGGCGCTTTACATCGCATTATTCATTCACTCCTCAGTCACACTCGGTGGTGGTGAGCTACTTCTGTAGCCAAAGCTGCCCTGGGGCAGACTGACGGAAGCGTGGCAGCTAATCTGCGCCTACGGCCCCTCCGACCACCACCAATCACTCACACACATTCACACACATTCACACACATTCGCACGCAGGCAAAGGTGGGTGAAGTGTCTTGCCCAAGGACACAACGACAGTATGCACTCCAAGCGGGATTCGAACCGGCTACCTTCCGGTTGCCAGCCGAACACTTAGCCCATTGCGCCATCTGTCGTCCTAACTATGGTAGGGTGAAGACTATTCCATGCTTTAATTGTGCGGGGGAACTCCATGGAGCAGCCAGCAAGTCTGGATAGAAGAAATTGGGTGACGTTTCGGGTAGAGACCCTTGTTTATACTCCCTCTGGTTTTAGTGTTTTTAGTTTAATTTAAAGCAGACCCTTCGGCCCACCGAGTCCACGCCGACCACCAATCACCCGTACACTAGTTCTATCCCACACATTAATGACGCATGTCAAGAGTCAAGAGTTTTATTCTCTCACGTCCCAGTTAGAACAATGAAATCCTTACTTGCAGCAGCATAACAGAATATGTAAACATAGTACTCTGTAAACAATGTTATAAACGAGAAAACAAAACGGTGTATATTTATATATGAATATATAACTATATAAATATGTGTGTGTGTGTGTGTGTGTGTGTGTGTAATATATATACCCACACACACAATTTCCCTCCTGGGAATAATAAAGTTCTATCGTATAGTATTGTGTATAGGAAGGAACTGCAGATGCTGGTTTAAACTGAAGATAGACACAAAAAGCTGGAGTAACTCAACAGGTCAGACAGAATCTCTGGACAAAAGGAAAATATTACGTTTTGGGTTGGGTCTGAAATAGGGTCCTGCACACCTTCAGAATGTAGAAGGAAACAAGAGCACCCGGAGAAAACCCATGCGATCAAAGGGAAAAGGAGCAAACTCCATACAGACAGCACCCATATTCAGGATCAATTCCGGGTCTCTGGCACTTTTAGGCTGCAACTTTATGGCCAATGTACTGCCCCAAAGTCTTGAACTGAATTAAAACATACAGTAGCTGTAAAGGGGGACATAGCGTCACTTGGAGATTGAAGACTGAAAATGGATATTTTCATTTTTTTAGTAACCAAAGTTATCAACGTATAATTTTTTGTGTGTTGGAAAACAAAATATAGTGTCACAGCTGGTAGACTTGCTGCCTCACACGCCAGAGATCTATGTTCGATCCTGTCCTCGGGCACTGTCTGTGTTGAATTTGCACATTCTCCCTACAAGCGTGTGGGTTTCCTCCCACATCCCAAAGACGCATTGGCATTGTTAACTTGTCTCTGTAAAATTCCCCCTAATGTGTAGGGAGTGGGTGAGGAAAGTGGGAAAACAGAACTTGTGTGAATGGGTAGACAAAAATGCTGGAGAAACTAAGCGGGTGAGGCAGCATCTATGGAGCGAAGGAACTGGGCGACGTTTCGGGTCGAGACCCTTCTTCAGACTGATGTGAGGGTGGGGGGGACGGGAAGAAAAAAGGAAGAGGTGGAGGGACGGGAAGAAGAAAGGAAGAGGCGGAATCAGTGGGCTGAGGGAGAGCTGGGAAGGGGAGGAGAAAGCAGGGACTAACTGAAATTGAAGAAGTCAATATTCATACCGCTGGGGTGTAAACTGCCCAAGCGAAATATGAGGTGCTGCTCCTCCAATTTACGGTGGTCCTCACTCTGGCCATGGAAGAGGCCCAGGACAGAAAGGTCGGATTCGGAATGGGAGGGGGAGTTGAAATGCTGAGCCATAGGGAGATCTGGTTGGTTATTGCAAACCGAGCAGAGGTGTTGGGCAAAGCGATCGCCAAGCCTATGCTTGGTCTCACCGATGTAGAGCAGCTGACACCTAGAGCAGTGGATGCAATGGATGAGGTTAGAGGAGGTGCAGGTGAACCTCTGCCACACCTGGAAAGACTGCTTGGGTCCTTGAATGGAGTCAAGGGGGGAGGTAAAGCGGCAAGTGTAGCATTTCCTGCAGTTGCAAGGGAAAGTGCCAGGAGAGGGGGTGGTTTGGGTGGGAAGGGACGAATTGACCAGGGAGTTACAGAGGGAGTAGTCTCTGCGGAAAGCCAACAGGGGAGGAGATGGGAAGATGTGGCCAGTGGTGGGATCCCATTGGTAGACAAAGCTGGAGAAAATCAGCGGGTAAGGCAGCATCTATGGAGCGAAGGAATAGGCGAGACCCTTCTTCAGATTGGTGTCGGGGGGAGGGGGGGGGGACATGAAAAAGAAAGGAAGAGGTGGAGACAGTAGGCTGTGGGAGAGCTGGGAATGGGAGGGGAAGGAGGGAGAAAGCAAGGACTACCTGAAATTAAAGAAGCCAATGTTCATACCGCTGGGGTGGAAGCTACCCAAGCAAATATGAGGTGCTGCTCTTCCAATATGCGGTGGGCCTCACTCTGGCCATGGAGGAGGCCCAAGACAGAAAGGTCGGATTCGGAATGGGAAGGGGAGTTGAAGTGTTGAGCCACCGGGAGATCAGGTTGGTTATTGCGAACTGAGTGGAGTGTTGTGCGAAGCGATCGCCAAGCCTGCACTTGGTCTCACTGAGGTTGATCATATGCTGTATAATTCAACCACATTTTTGTTTGGAAGTGGAAAGAAATAATAGAAATTGCATTCATTGCAATGTGTAAAAAGAGTTGAGATACTGTATTATAATTTTGCTGCATGTCATTGTGGTATATATCATGTCTTGATTGGTGAATATGTTTAGTTTGTGGCTTTATTTGAAGCAGAAATAATATGAGCATAATTCCGATTCGTCCGAGCACATTATCGCACGCGTCATGCAAGACGTCTTAAATGACCACCTAAACTGTCATTTGGCAACTTAAAAAGCTGCCAAGGTTGCCCGGTTGACAACAGAGAAAAAAAATTAAGTGAGAGCCCTGCAAGGTGTATAATATTTTTGACACTGTCATAGGCCTTTCTTACATATGCTGTCACAACGCACTGTAGTCTCTAAACAACCCCTCAGTAATTTTCCTTAAATAGTGTTTTAAGCCGATAACTCGACACTAGCACTGGCAATAAATAAATAAATAAAAAGCGCAGCTTTCCAGCCCCTTATCTCATTTCCCGCGTTCGGCTGCAAATCGGTGTCAATCTGGTGGACCATCTTCCTCTAGTCGTGGGGTGGGGGATTGGGAGGGCCTCACAAGTGGAAGCCTAGGGCCTCTCTTCATCTAAATCCGGCCCTGATCCGGTTCAGAGAGTCTCTGTTTCCATGATTAATTCAAACAGTGTTCCAAATTTTAACCACATCTGGGTCAATAAGTTCTTACACGGGTTCCATTTAAACCTATTACTCTTTACCCTAAACCTATCCCCAAAAGTCATTGTCCAACCAAAAACATGATTTTTATAAGCTGCTGGCAAGTTTGGAATCCATCAGTTTAAAAAAAACTACTAGAATAAGTGCAGACCCGTTGAATCTGCTCCCCCAAAGCAATATTCCACCACTCACCCGTTCCCCCAACGCAACCGGTTCACCCAACGCAATATTCCACCACTCACACTTAGCCCCCAACTGCGAAGCGCTGCTCATTTCTCCTCATCCTGCAGTCCGTCTGTCTTTTTTTTATTTTTGTCTCGTTAAATGTATGTGTTGATTCTAGTTTTTATTATTTTTTAGCTGTGTGTATGTGGGGGGTGGGGGGTGTGTGAGGGGAAACCGTTTAATCTCTTCCCTGTACGGGGACCCGACTTTTTCCCTGTCGGGTCTCCGATGTCGTTGGGCCTAACATCGTGGAGCCGGCGTCGGCCTCCAGCCAAAACTAACCTGAGGGCTCCAGTCACGGAGCCTGCGGACTTGCCATCGCGGAGCTGGCCGATTTCGGAACGGGAAGAGCTGTGGTGGCGCGCGGCTGCAACCCGACTTCGGAGCTTCAGAGGCTCCGGCCGCAGGCCCGGTGGACAGGAACATCGGGAGCTCGCTGAAACATAGAAAATAGGTGCAGGAGGAGGCCATTCGGCCCTTTGAGCCAGCACTGCCATTCATTGTGATCATGGCTGATCGTCCCCTATCAATAACCCGTGCCTGCCTTCTCCCCATATCCCTTGACTCCACTAGCCCCTAGAGCTCTATCTAACTCTCTCTTAAATCCATCCAATGACTTGGCCCCCACTGCCCTCTGTGGCAGGGAATTCCATAAATACACAACTCTCTGGGTGAAAACGTTTTTTCTCACATCAGTCTTAAATGACCTCCCCTTTTTCTAAGACTGTGGCCCCTGGTTCTGGACTCGCCCCACATTGGGAACATGTTTCCTGCATCTAGCTTGTCCAGTCCTTTTATAATTTTATAGGTTTCTATAAGATGCCCCCTCATCCTTCTAAACTCCAGTGAATACAAGCCTAGTCTTTTCAATCTTTCCTCATATGACAGTCCCGCCATCCCAGGGATCAATCTCGTGAACCAACGCTGCACTGCCTCAATCACAACGATGTCCTTCCTCAAAATAGGAGACCAAAACTGTACACAATACTCCAGATGTCGTCTCACCAGAGCCCTATACAACTGCAGAAGAACCTCTTTACTCCTATACTGAAATCCTCTTGTTATGAAGGCCAACATTCCATTAGCTTTCTTCACTGCCTGCTGTACCTGTGAGCCAACTTTCAGTGACCAGTGTACAAGGACGCCCAGGTCTCCCTGCACCTCCCCCTTACCTAACCTAACCACATTGAGATAATAATCTGTCCCCTTGTTTTTGCGGCCAAAGTGGATAACCTCACATTTATCTATATTATACTGCATCTGCCAGGTATCTACCCACTCACTCAACCTGTCCAGGTCACCCTGCAACCTCCTAACATCCTCTTCACAGTTCACACTGCCACCCAGCTTTGTGTCAAAGGGAACAAAGGGAAGAGATAAGACTTTTGCCTTCCACCACAGTGAGCTGTTGGAGATTCACTGTGATTGATGTTTGTGTAAATTGTGTTAAGCGTAGGTCTTGTTTTTTTTTGTAATGTTAAGACTGTGGAAATGCAATTTTGTTCAGACCAAGCTGTTTGAATGACAATAAAAGGCATTCTATTCTATTCATCCCCCAGCACTCCCTCCTCCTCCTCTTCACCCTCTTCAATCCCTAGAGAGGGTGGGGGTAGAGAGGGAGGGGGGGTAGAGAGGGAGGGTGATGGGGGTAGAGAGGGAGAGGGGCAGAGAGGGAATGGGAGGGGGTAGAGAGAGAGAGGGAGGGGAGTAGAGAAGGAGGGTACAGGGAGGGGGAGGGGTTTGAGGGAGAGAGGCAGAGAGGGAGGGGCAGAGAGAGAGAGAGGGAGGGGGTAGAGGGAGAGGGATGGGGTAAAGGGAGGAAGGGGTACAGTGGGGGGGTTGGAGGGTAGAGAGGGATAAGGCGAGGGAGAGAGGGGGAGGGGGATAAAGAGGGAGGGGTAGAGAGGGAGGGGCAGGGGATTAGAGAGGGGTAGAGAGGGAGGGGGTAGAGAGGGAGGGGAGGGAGGAGAGTAGAGGGAGGGGGATAGAGAGGGAGGGGGAGAGAGAGGGAGGAGGATAGAGAGAGGGAGGGGGGAGAGGGAGGGAGGTAGAGAGGGACAAGGCAAGGGAGGGGGGTAGAGAGGGTGGGAGTGAGGGTAGATAGGGAGGGGGTAGAGAGAGGGTAGAGATTGAGGGGGCGAGAGAGGGAGTGTTGACGTGGCAACTACCCTCCCTACCCCCTCCTCTCCCTCAATCCCCCCACTCTTCCTCCTGACCTCCCCAGGATCTTTCCCCTCTCCTCCCCTCCCCGAATCCCTCCTTCACCTCTACTTTCCCCCTCCGCCGCCGCTGCTCCATCTCCGTGAGGTCTTATAGCCACCGCGACGACCCACCTTCGCTTCCCTCACCACTGCCGACCGCCGCGGTCTCGATGCCTCCTTGAAGGCCACGAAAATCCCAACCAGGGCGTCGAGGGTAGAAGGCTGGGACGGAAAAAGAGGAAAGTTCATTTAAATGCGGCCCTCCCCCTGATGTCACTGGAAGCTGGTGGCTGCCCACTCCCCCTTTGTAACGTCACTCGAAGAGGGTTGAAGGTTTGCTGTTTAAAAAGTCGGTTTTCGATATTTTTAAAATACTGTAACTTGTGAAATATAGCATGTAACTAGACTAAGTGGGACCCGTTGGGTCCCATGTTCACACGGGAGGGCTGGTCCCCCGACGCAATATTCCACCTCTCCACCAATTCCAATATTGGTGGCCAGTGGGGGGGGGATTTCTGGAGCACTGGTATGGGTGTTGTTGGCTGCAGGGACTACTGGTCTCCAGAGGGCTAGTATGGACATTGTGGGCCAAATGGATTCTTGGGGTGGCAGCTCAGTCCCTCAAGCCTGATGTGCTGGCAGCTCACTCACGGCTGGTGGGCTGGTAGTTGACTCACGGCTATTCCTTGAAATTCCAGTTCAAGCAGAGTGCAAGGCCACTAAATTCAAATCCTTTTTCCTACCATTTCAAGCAGGGTGTAAGGCCACCAAATTCAGGTTCAGTTTCCTACCACTTCAAGCAGGGTGCAAGGCCACCGAATTCAAGTGCAGTTTCCAACCATTTCAAGCAGGGTGCAAGGCCACCAAATTCAAGTGCAGTTTCATACCATTTCAAGCAGGGTGCAAGGCCACCAAATTCAAGTGCAGTTTCATACCATTTCAAGGAGGGTGCAAGGCCACCAAATTCAAATGCAGTTTCATACCATTTCATGCAGGGTGCAACGACACCACATTCAAATGCAGTTTCATACCATTTCATGCAGGGTGCAAGGCCACCACATTCAAATGCAGTTTCATACCATTTCAAGCAGGGTGAAACCACCATAAAACCACACAAAACACCACACTCACAGTTCAGTAGACATTCAGTGTGTTCAGTTGATTCACAGCTCAGATAGAGTCGTGACCTCTCCCTCCCCCATCATGCAGAGACTGAGCCACATCCACACTTCTGGGTTTTATAATCTCTCCCCCTCCCACCGGAAAAGATGTGGCCTTCATTGCGTGATAGACAGGAGAGAGATTCTCAACATTTTTAAAACACTAATAACACTTTTATTTTTCATTGATGGGAAGAATCCTCTGCACCTGATGAGTGGAGGGGGGCTGAGTAAGATGGCCAAAAATCACAGCCGTAAGTGGTAGCGTTTTATCTAAAATCAATATAGTGCAAACAGGAAGTTGTCAAGTTTAGACAAACAACCATTTCCAGTGCCTTTTCACTGCAACCCAAAACCCCCAAGCAACCATCTGCAGTGCCTTTTCACTTCAACCCAAAACCCCCAAGCAACCATCTGCAGTGCCTTTTCACTTCAACCCAAAACCCCCAAACAACCATTTGCAGGCAGTGCCTTTTCACTTCAACCCAAACCCCCCCAAACAACCATTTGCAGGCAGTGTCTTTTCACTTCAACCCAACCCCCCCAAACAACCATTTGCTGGCAGTGCCTTTTCACTTCAACCAAACCCCCCCAAACAACCATTTGCAGGCAGTCCCTTTTCACTTCAAACCAACCCCCCCAAACAACCATTTGCAGGCAGTGCCTTATCACTTCAACCCAACCCCCGCAAACAACCATTTGCAGGCAGTGCCTTTTCACTTCAACCCAAACCCCCCCAAACAACCATTTGCAGGCAGTGCCTTTTCACTTCAACCCAAACCCCCCAAACAACCATTTGCAGGCAGTGCCTATTTACTTCAACCCAAACCCCCCAAACAACCATTTGCAGGCAGTGCCTTTTTACTTCAACCCAAACCCCCCAAACAACCATTTGCAGGCAGTGCCTTTTTACTTCAACCCAAACCCCCCAAACAACCATTTGCAGGCAGTGCCTTTTTACTTCAACCCAAACCCCCAAAAAACCATTTGCAGGCAGTGCCTTTTTACTTCAACCCAAACCCCCCAAACAACCATTTGCAGGCAGTGCCTTTTTACTTCAAACTAACCATATTTTCATTTTCAAACCACATTAAGGGCACTCACAGTTGAGTAGACATGTGTTCAGTGTTATTCAGAGCTCAGAGAGACGTGACCCTCTGGCTTCCTCCATCTTACAGAGACTGAGTGAGGCACACCACTTCCTGGTTTTATGGTCCCTCCCCCTCCCTCCAGCAGGGGCAGCAGAGAGAATGGCAATTAGAAAAAAACATTAATATCTCTCTGATGTTTCATCGATGGGAAAAATCCTCTGGTCCAGGAAGGCGGAGGGGGGCTCTGAGCGAGGTGGCCAAAAATGACGGCTGTAGGTGGGGGCGTTCTCTCGGAAATCACAGCACAGTGAGCCAAAAGCGGTCAAGATCAGACTTTTAGTAATATAGATGTGAAGTGAAGCAGTTTATTTTGTCGACTGGGTTAATGTGATTAATAATGTATGAAAATGTCTGCGCAAGCGAGTGGCGTTTGACGAAGGTAGAAAGACACAGACGACACACACACGTATACATACATACAAGATTACTTTTAATAGTATAGAGATTCTCAGATGTGCTGTGGTGTCAATTTATTTCAAATGTCTTTCATATCAAACAACACTTGCATGTTGCTCTACATTCCAGCATCCCTTATTTTATATGCTTGCCAGGGTTAACAATGTATGAAATGGGAGGATGAATGTTTCTGTTTTGCTCTATATTAACATTTTTAACTAGTTTCAATTATATGTATGGTTTTTTTAAGTCTCCCTGATCTCGCCATCATCCATTTCCTTCTCAGTGAATACAGATGTAAAGTATTTATATCGGACCTTGCCAACTTCCACATTCCTATGGCTCCAAGTGGATCTACCATTTTTCCACCTATCTTCTTTTAATATATGTTTAAATGCCATGAGGTACTCCTTGATCATACTTGCCAAGGACATTTCATGGCCCATTTTGGCCCTTTTAATTTCTTGTTTACATTTTTTTCCTACTTCCTTTATATTCTTTAAGATCCTTGTCAGATTTCTGCTTCCTATATCTTACACATGCTTCCATTTTTGAAAACTGACAACATTTCTAGTCATCTAAAGTCCCTGACCCTTACACTCCCTATCTTTCATCTTCACAGTACTTTTCACAGAACATTTGTGGCTGCAGATAGTTGCTTCAATTTTTAGTCAATGTTTCATGATAAGAAAAATTCTCGAGCCCTCACAACCAAGCAGTACTGGAAGCAGCTGTGGCCTATCTAGTATTTCATTATAACACAATTTCCACCCCACCCTTTCCCTGAGATTTTGGGCCTTGCCTTGGCCAATAAAGAAAATGCATTCTTACCCATCATACCTGCTGCTGCGGAGGCAGACTCCCACCTTTCATCTTCTACTCTTCCCAGTAGTTCTATACTAGTTCTTTATTCCCTGGCCTTGGATACCCTTCTACAAAACACTCCCATGCACACTACTGCAGATTAAATTTCAATTCCCACTTCTCTGCTGACGACTGACCACTCTGTTTGCATTCATTCTTTCATGGGATTGAATGGGCTTCATCGGGTATGATCAGCTTTTAATGCCTTGATCTAAAAGGCTTCTTTGACAACCAGATAGGTTTTTGCAGCAATCACCCATTACTAATACCAGTGGATGATGTGGTCCAACCACTGGAACTGGTTGATCAGAATCTGTACTCTGAGAATATAGGCCTGGAAGTGAACACTTCCAAGCCTAGACAGCATCAATGGTGCTTCTCCATTGCATTGAGGCCCCAACTAAGTTATCATATATCTGAACCATACGGGAGACCGGGGTCACGGCCATTCTGAAGACAAAGGGTTTGGTGCCAGGTTTGACGTCTTGGTCTTCGAATATACTTTTCCGCAGTCTGCTGAAAATAATGCCGAGGCAGTGGTGGATTTCGTCATTCATGAAATGTAGGTCCAAAGGTAAGGAAGGTGGTCGGTGTTCCAGGGTCTGTTGCTGACTTGATTAGCAGTGGCCAGTGCTTTACGATGGGGGCAGATTGGTAGAGTGATTTGCTCTTTGGAAGATTATCTAGAAAGTAATGTAATGGCATTGTTATATTGCATTGGAAATGGCATGCGAATAGTGAACGAAAACCTGAGCCTCAAAGAGAGGAAACACTATGCTGGAAAATTTTGAGATATAGTAGTTGATTCAGTTTCTCCAGTTATATTGTTTCAGATATATCCTTTGTAAAATAAGTTCAATGTAAAACTGAATTTCTTACAGGTTCATCTAAAATATTTGCATTTTTTTTGTATTTTCAAAAGGAAATTCAGCAGAATGAAGAATATCGACAAATGATTAAATTGCGTGCCTGTGAACTTCAGCAAGATGAAGAGATAAGGAAAGAGAAAGAATATGAGGAAGGCCTCGTGGCTCGACCAGTTCAAACTCAAATTAAAGGGCATGCCTCTGCAAATTACTTTGGAAAGGATAAACAATCTTCAGAACCTAGTAGTACTGCAAATACTTTCCAACCTGGAAGTTGGTTACCGCCAGAAAGCTCCAGCAAGAAAAAATAGATTTTATTGGCCTTAAAATTAAAGAACATTTTATCATCATTTTTTGAATTGTAAATAAAAATCTGAATGCATGTACAGATTATTTTATTTGGGAAGCACTTAAGTATACTATCTATTTTTTTAATCTATAGCTTTTCAAATGTCTTGAGTTTGTTACATTTTAATCTGTTGTTGGATCCTTTTTTTAAATTGGCTTTCTTCAGGTTGCTTACTGCCAGTTATCAGAAATTAAGACTGGTCCACTGAAGTATATCATATTGATAGTTTTCCTTGTGCAGCATGTTTGAAAATCATTGTTTTAGTTTAAGTTGCAATGAAATTATGAGGATAGTTTAAAAAATACTAAGCAAAAGTTCCTTACAAATGTGGAGGGAAAGCAATGCCCAGTGAATAAGTACAAAGCAAAAAATGCTTGATGATGGATATAGTTTTATAGAAAACTAATCATTATGTTGCACTAATTTGTGAATTGACCTGATGTAATAGAGTTGTACAGCATGGAAACAGTTGTACAGGCCCTTTGACGCAACTCTGTCCAAGATGCTTTTCGTGTCCAATTTGCAGGGGCCGCGGAGCGTTTTTGAAAGAGGGGGGGCTGAGCGATCACGAATCACTGGCCTTGGGGGTACCCGGCGAGGGAGTGGAGTGGGTGGAGAACTTTTGAAATTTTATGTATTAAAATCATGTTTTAGTGCATTCTAGAAGTATGATTTCAATGTTTTTTGTTTGAAGTGTTTTTAAGATGATGTAAGGCCTACATGAGAGATAGGAGCAGGTGATATTAATGTTGTTATTGCTCGACCTCCAAAAACTGGGGGATAATAATACAGACCATCCCCCACCTCAAAAAGTGGGGGGATATATCGCCCATCGCCCCCCCCTCCCCAGGATCGACGCCAGTGCCTTCCACGGTACAGAAAATTTGACAAAAATACGTTTAAATGTGTTCTAATTACAGTGCTATTTTTTTTGTTTGTAGTTGGAAAAAGGCACAAGAAATAACCATAACATTTCCTGATTTTGAAAAATCATACGAATTATGTTTTGCTCGGGGGAAAAATCAGAGTATTTTGAAAGTGTGCGTTCTCCTTTTGACGTATATTTCATTTTGATTTAGAATCATCAAACTATGACATTAATAAAGGGGGTTTATGTTTGTGGAAACATTACTTTTTTTAAAGTAAAACTTTCGAGAAATCTAAAATGCATTAGAAATATACATTTCAATGCACTGTCTCTTTCCCAGAGTAGGTGAATCGAGGACCAGAGGACAGATTTAAGGTGAAGGGGAAAAGATTTCATCGGAACCTGAGGGGTAGCTTTTTCCACACAAAGGGTGGTGGGTGTATGAACAAGCTGCCAGAGGAGGTAGTTGAAGCAGGGACTATCCCAACATTTAAGAAACAGTTATACTGATACATGGATAGAACAAGTCTGGGGGGATATGGACCAAAAGCAGGTTGTGTAGCTGGGACAGGTTGGCGGGTGTGGGCAAGTTGGGCCGAAGGGCCTGTTTTCACACTGTATCACTCTATGACTACATTAGAGATCAAGATCAAGTGGTCGAGTTTTATTGCCATATTCTCAAGCATAGAAAATAGGTGCAGGAATAGGCCATTCAGCCCTTCGAGCCAGCACTGTCATTCAATATGATCATTCATCTAAAATCAGTACCTCTTTCCTGTTTTTCCCACATATCCCTTGATTTTGCTAGCCCCAAGAGCTAAATGTAACTCTTGAAAACATCCAGTGAATTGGCCTCCAATGCCTTCTGTGGCAGAGAATTCCACAGATTCACAACTCTCTGGGTGAAGAAAGTTTGTCCTCATTTCAGTCCTAAATGGCCTACCCCTTATTCTTAAACTGTGACCCCTGGTTCTGGACACCCCCAACATTAGGAACATTTTACCTGCAGTTACAGTAAGAGTGAAAATCTAGCTGGCAAGCAGGATGCTTTCTCCGACCACCCCCATTTGAAGGCCACTATCTTCCACCCCTTCTACCCAGTGCTTGGTACCTACTTCCAGCCACTGGTTGTCCTCCAGGATGCATCGAGCCGCAGCCTGTTCCACGCCGGTCGCCAGGGCGAATTCGGCACAGAGACTCTCACGGCATCGTCGCAACGCTTCCTCCTTGCCTTCGACCCGAGGCCCGGCCGCCTCCGACGGCCCGGGACTCTTGCACTGAGGCTGCTCCATAGCCAGAGCTGCAGCGAGTGGCTCGCCAGCCCCGCAAACACTCGCCAGCCCCAACTCCCCGTCCGCATCTGCCCCCACCGCTGCTTCTGCTTCCATCCCTCCCTCTGCCCCGGCTCTCCAAAACCCATGACCAGGTTGCTCAGAGCACAGCAGCGCCTTGTCCAAAGCCGGAGACATTGAAACATGTCTAACCCCCCCCCCCCCCCCCCGGGGTGAGGGGGGGGTGTGGCTGGCGGGGTTGTGGAGGTGTGTGGGAGCAGTGGGGGGGAGGTGTGGGAGCGGGAGGGGAGGGGGGTGTGGGGGGAGGGGTGTGTGAGTGGGAGGGGGGAGAGAGCTCGGAGAGAAGACGGGGAAGAGCCATGGGGGAGAGAGGGGTATCACGGGGAGGGGGGACCTTAGAGAAAAAGGGGCTAGAGCTGGTGGTGTGATGGGGACTCACAGCAGGCGCTGGTCACTGGTCGTTCTCCTCTGCCGAGATCAACATTTCCGTTTGGCGACAACGGCGACATCTCCGACTCCGCGTCGCATCCGGTTCCTCCGAAAATTGTGTCCAGTTGGAGACCTCTGCCGGCCATCCATTGCGTCCCCCAGCTCCCATAAAGACGCGATGGTGCAGGAAGGGGCGGACCGTCCCGCGGTGTGTCAGAAGAGACCAATCTGCGCGTCGCTGACTGGCAGGAGAGGAGATCGATCTGCGCACGCGCGGTTTTAAAGATTTTTAAACCTCGCTAACTTTTACAATATGGCACCGATCGGAACGACACCTGTTGCAATCACAGCACAGGAGAACGGTGAGTGAACTGGCGAAATAATGTAGCGCAATCGTGTACCGTTTTTGCGCAAATAGAAAAAATGCGCAAACCGGAAGAGCACAAGATCAGAGTTTTAGTTATGTATAGATAGATACTATGTTCCACTGGACCTCATAAGAAGAAGCAAACGATTACAAGGCAGATTTTTGAAGAAAGGCAGGGAAGTTCTCCAGCAAATGTTATTTTCTCACTCATCTGACAAGTATTCTCAAGGATTTTCAATCTGGAGGTGTGTTCAATAGTAATCCAGTCTGGTTTTTCGATATATCGTTCGGCTGGAATATAATGACACCTTAGCCATCTTATTAGAATATAATTACACCTTAGCCATTATTAGAATATGTTAGTTAGTCCTGGAGTCCAGAGATTATAGCACCGTAATGTGTTCCCTCTGTGCATATACTTAATAAAGAACTTGTATTTCAAGTTGACTGACTCTGTTTTAATACAACTTGAACAGGTACA
Source organism: Malacoraja senta (assembly GCA_038087875.1). Lineage (NCBI taxonomy): Eukaryota > Metazoa > Chordata > Chondrichthyes > Rajiformes > Rajidae > Malacoraja > Malacoraja senta. Next base: position 297,882,436 of record CM075977.1, read on the forward strand.
AGTTCAAATCTCATCCTGAATTTTGAAGTGAACCTTGATACTGGATTATGATGTATCTGAAGTGCTCTCGACTCCGAGTTTTCCAAAGTTCTCTCACAAACACCAGAAGACTAATATCTACATTGTTATGGCCATCTTGCAGACTATTTAAACTTAGTGTAACTCACAATCAACATCCAAATCAAGATCTAAATCAACATCAAATTATAACAATCAATTATGTTATAATTTCTGAGAATGTTTTGTTCAACCCATGAGAGGTGGAGAGACTGTGGTATATTGCCATCAGATAAAATCACATGGATCAAAGAATCCAGCCACCCACAGTTAAATTAAAAGCAGATCAAACTTTCACTTGTAAGTACAAAGGGAACACCAAAGTGACAATAGAATACAGCAGTGACTGGGGTAAATAACTTTGTAGCTCTTCAAATCACACATCACCGCATTTTCAGAAAAACCATTTGAAGCTGGAAAAATTAATATATCAGTATGTGCAGAAGAATCTTGCAGAACCCCATTGCAACCATAACTGAGAATGTTGTGATTGAATTCTCTATGGACCATTTTGATGTTTGCTCTGTTCATTAAATCATTCCGTTTTTTATCGCACAATATTTATTGACTTTTACCCATCAATGATGTTCAGTTTCCTTTATTAGACCTGATGACTATTTCACAGAAAGCATTTACGTTCTTCCTAATAGTACCGGGCAATGTATTTCACAACTCCCCAGGGTCAATCAGAATCATAATGGACTTTTAGAATATTTACACCGTTATGATTGATTTTTTTAATATATTGGGAGGAGTAATGATAATGCTGAACAAGGATAGTTCACTAGTAAAATTGACCATACTAGTTAATGGTAGTTCAGGGAATAAATAAAATGTTCTGAATAGCCAAATTTTCTTTTATAGATGTATTGTACTGCAAACAATCCACCAGTCTTCAATTTCTTAAAAGTAATGAAGCATGATCATTGTGTTTCAGGATACTAATTTTATACTCAAGTCATATACACAGACAGTACAATTGGAATTGTTTCTTGCTGATAGTACAGCTATACCTCAGTGTTCACTGCCTTTCAGGGGATCTGGGGAGAAGGCAGGAACAGGGTACTGATTGGGGATGATCAGCCATGATCACATTGAATGGCAGTGCTGGCTCGAATGGCCTACTCCTGCACCTATTGCCTTTCTTTCCTCAGATAAATTTAGTCTCTTTTGAAATTATTCAAGTGAATTTATATATCCAACAAGATATTCATCAATTATACCAATGAAAATATGCACCACCGTTATTTTATTAGTTGAGACTTCATTCAACTATGACACAATGCAAAACACATCATAGAGAAAAACAAGTCTGAAGAAGGGTCCTGACCTGAAACGTCCCCCATCCATGTTCTCCAGGGATATTGCTACCATTGGGAAGTAGGTACAGAGCCTGAGGTCCCACACCACCTTGTTCAGGAATAACTACTTTCCAACATCAGGTTCCTGAACTGACCACCGAAACTGTAATCCTACCGGCAATGGAATAATAATGCCCCACCTCTTCCACTAACATGGACATGTTTTTCTAACTGCACGGATGTCTTGTATTTTGTTTTTTTCTTTACACTGGCTTGCATGATTTATATATTATTTATGGTTTGGTAGGTCTCACAGCTGCTGCCTAACCTGCTGAGTAATTCCATCATTTTCTGTTCTTATTTCAATTTTCCAGTGCCTGCAATTTTTTTTTTGCATTTCCCCGTTCTAAATGGCTTACCCCATTTTCATAAATGTGGCACCTGGTTCTGGACTCCCCCAACATCGGGAACATGTTTCCTGCCTCTAGCGTGTCCAAACCCTTAATCTATATTACTAAAAGTAAGATCGTGACCGCTTTTGACTCACTGCGATGTGATTTCCGAGAGAACGGCGCCACTTACGGCCGTCATTTTTGGCCACCTCGCTCAGAGCCCCCCTCCGCCGGACTGGACCGGTGGATTTTTCCCATCGATGAAAAATCAGAGGGATATTAATGTTTAAAAAAAATTCGCCATTCTCTCTGCTGCCCCTGCTGGTGGGAGGGGGAGGGACTATAAAACCCGGAAGTGGTGTGCCTGACTCAGTCTCTGCAAGATGGAGGAAGCGAGAGGGTCACGTCTCTGAATAACACTGAACACATGTCTACTCAACTGAGGGCCCTTAATGTGGTTTGAAATTGAAAATATGGTTGGTTTGAAGTAAAAAGGCACTGCAAATGTTTGTTTGAGGGTTTTGGTTTGAAGTAAAAAGACACTGCAAATGGTTGTTAGGGGGTTTTGGGTTGAAGTAAAAAGGCACTGCAAATGGTTGTTTGGGGGTTTTGGGTTGAAGTAAAAAGGCACTGCAAATGGTTGTTTGGGGGGTTTGGGTTGAAGTAAAAAGGCACTGCAAATGGCTGTTTGGGGGGTTTGGGTTGAAGTAAAAAGGCACTGCAAATGGCTGTTTGGGGGGGTTTGGGTTGAAGTAAAAAGCCACTGCAAATGGTTGTTTGGGGGGATTTGGGTTGAAGTGAAAAGGCACTGCAAATGGTTGTTTGGGGGGTTTTGGGTTGAAGTGAAAAGGCACTGCAGATGGTTGCTTGGGGTTTTGGGTTGAAGTGAAAAGGCACTGCAAATGGTTGTTTGTCTAAACTTGACAACTTCCTGTTTGCACTATATTGATTTTAGATAAAACTTACAGCTGTGATTTTTAGCCATCTTACTCAGTCCCCCTCCGCTCATCAGGTGCAGATGATTCTTCCCATCAATGAAAAATAAAAGCGTTATCAGTGTTTAAAAAATATTGAGAATCTCTCTCCCGTCAATCACGCCATGAAAGCCACACCTTTTCCGGTGGGAGGGGGAGGGATTATAAAACCTGGAAGTGTGGATGTGGCTCAGTCTTGGCATGAAGGGGGAGGGAGAGGTCACGACTCTGTCTGAGCTGTGAATCAACTGAACACACTGAATGTCTACTGAACTGTGAGGGTGGTGTTTTGTGTGGTTTCACCCTGCTTGAAATGGTATGAAACTGCATTTGAATGTGGTGTCGTTGCACCCTGCATGAAATGGTATGAAACTGCATTTGAATTTGGTGGCCTTGCACCCTCCTTGAAATGGTATGAAACTGCACTTGAATTTGGTGGCCTTGCTGCCAGCTTGAAGTGGCATGAAACTGCACTTGAATTTGGTGGCCTTGCACCCTGCTTGAAGTGGTTGGAAACTGCACTTGAATTTGGTGGCCTTGCACCCTGCTTGAAGTGGTAGGAAACTGAACCTGAATTTGGTGGCCTTGCACTCTGCTTGAAATGGAATATCAAGGAATAGCCGTGAGTCAACTGCCAGCCCACCAGCCGTGAGTGAGCTGCCAGCACATCAGGCTTGAGGGACTGAGCTGCCATCCCAAGAATCCATTTGGCCCACAATGTCCATACTAGCCCTCGAGACCAGTAGTCCCTGTAGCCAACACCCAAACCAGTGACCCCCCCCCCACTGGCCACCTATATTGGAATTGGTGGAGAGGTGGAATATTGCGTCGGGTGACCAGCCCTCCCGTGTGAACATGGGACCCAACGGTCTAGTAATCTTATATGTTACAATAAGATCCCCTCTCATCTTTCTAAATTCCAGAGTATACAAGCCCAGCCGCTCCATTCTCTCAGCATATGACAATCCTGCCATCCCGGGAATTAACCTTGTGAACCTACGCTGCACTCCCTCAATAGTAAAAATGTCCTTCCACAAATTAGGGGGCCAAAACTGCACACAATACTCTAGGTGTGGTCTCACTAGGGCCCTAGACAACTGCAGAAGGACCTCTTTGCTCCTATACTCAACTCCTCTTGTTATGATGGCCATCATACATTACATAAGACACGAACAACTTGCTGCAGGGCTTGAAGTCTGCCAATTCCAAATATCTTGTTTGTCTTACCTGCACTTCTTGTAAACCATTCATAACCATCAGGAATGAAAATGGACATATGATAGGAACATCATAATTTAGCGACAGGTGAGGAATAAATAGGGAGACATCTAATCTATGCAATATTGTTGCCCAGGCAGTAAATGTTCAATAAGCTCATTATTACTCTTGCCCTTTTTGTTTGAATTATATGGATATTCTTGCACTAATAATATTGTCTTTGCATCTCTATACAAGGCAATCAAGTCTGCAGACCTGTTAATAGTTCTTCCATTTCTCCATTGCGAGATTTTTCCAAGAGCAGTCTGAACCAGCTGGGAACATCCAAAAACAAAAAAAAACTCAGTAAGTTGCTTAAGATACTCAATCTACTGAGTATACTATCACTAAACCAAGCACTGTAGGAAATTTCTTGCATGACCACTCCCCATTTTTTAAGAAATACCTCTTCCCACCAACATTTCCCATTAGATAGCCTATTCATTTTATTCCAGAAGTTGCTTCACTAAACTACACCAAATTCTGACAATTAAATATGATTCATGAATTAATACAAATGCGAGATGGTGCTGTTCCAGGACATCTTCAATAAAAACATAAAATGTTTGACGTAATCACGTCAGGCAGCTTCCAAGGAGAGAAACAGAATGAACTAGACTAAGTGGGACCCGTTGGGTCCCATGTTCACACGGGAGGGCTGGTCCCCTGACGCAATATTCCACCTCTCCACCAATTCCAATATTGGTGGCCGGTGGGGGGCTTTCTGGAGCGCTGGTATGGGTGTTGTTGGGTGCAGGGACTACTGGTCCCCAGAGGGCTAGTATGGACATTGTGGGCCAAATGGATTCTTGGGGTGGCAGCTCAGTCCCTCAAGCCTGATGTGCTGGCAGCTCACTCACGGCTGGTGGGCTGGCAGTTGACTCACGGCTATTCCTTGAAATTCCATTTCAAGCAGAGTGCAAGGCCACCAAATTCAGGTTCAGTTTCCTACCACTTCAAGCAGGGTGCAAGGCCACCAAATTCAAGTGCACTTTCATACCACTTCAAGCAGGGTGCAAGGCCACCAAATTCAAGTGCAGTTTCATACCATTTCAAGGAAGGTGCAAGGCCACCAAATTCAAATGCAGTTTCATACCATTTCAAGCAGGGTGAAACCACCATAAAACCACACAAAACACTACACTCACAGTTCAGTAGACATTCAGTGTGTTCAGTTGATTCACAGCTCAGACAGTCGTGACCTCTCCCTCCCCCATCATGCAGAGACTGAGCCATATCCACACTTCCGGGTTTTATAATCCCTCCCCCTCCCACCGGAAAAGGTGCGGCCTTCATGGCATGATTGACAGGAGAGAGATTCTCAACATTTTTAAAACACTGATAACACTTTTATTTTTCATTGATGGGAAGAATCCTCTGCACCTGATGAGCGGAGGGGGACTGAGTAAGATGGCCAAAAATCACAGCCGTAAGTGGTAGCGTTTTATCTAAAATCAATATAGTGCAAACAGGAAGTTGTCAAGTTTAGACAAACAACCATTTCCAGTGCCTTTTCACTGCAACCCAAAACCCCCAAGCAACCATCTGCAGTGCCTTTTCACTTCAACCCAAAACCCCCAAGCAACCATCTGCAGTGCCTTTTCACATCAACCCAAACCCCCCCCCAAGCAACCATCTGCAGTGCATTTTCACTTCAACCCAAACAACCATTTGCAGTGCCTTTTTACTTCAACCCAAACAACCATTTGCAGTGCCTTTTTACTTCAACCCAAACCCCCCAAACAGCCATTTGCAGTGCCTTTTTACTTCAACCCAAACTCCCCAAACAGCCATTTGCAGTGCCTTTTTACTTCAACCCAAACCCCCCAAACAGCCATTTGCAGTGCCTTTTTACTTCAAACCAACCATTTTTTCATTTTCAAACCACATTAAGGGCACTCATAGTTGAGTAGACATGTGTTCAGTGTTATTCAGAGCTCAGAGAGACGTGACCCTCTCGCTTCCTCCATCTTGCAGAGACTGGGTGAGGTACACCACTTCCGTGTTTTATCGTCCCTCCCCCTCCCACCAGCAGGGGCAGCAAAGAGAATGGCGAAAATGTTTTAAACATTAATATCTCTCTGATTTTTCATGGATGGTAAAAGTCGGCTGGTCCAGTCCAGCGGAGGGGGGGCTCTGAGCAAGGTGGTCAAAAGTGACGGCCGTAAGTGGTGCCGTTCTCTCGGAAATCATATCGCAGTGAATCAAAAGCGGACAAGATCTTACTTTTAGTAATATAGATGATTCAAACCGATTATCTTTCTTCACAATGGGAAACATTATATATAAATCAAGCCATAACCTGTGGGGAAAGAAAGATTATAGATCTGCGATAGAGTACCTTCTGCCTTCCAATTCGATGGAAGGTTACCAAACTGAAACAACTTTAGTTTTCTCTCTCCACAATCTGTGATTAGTTTTTCCAGTATTTTCCAATCATAAACTATAAATAATCCAAAAGTATAATTTTTCTTACTCAAGATATATGCATAGGACAAGTTTGGAGTGATATGGGCAAAATGCAGGCAGGTGGTACAAGTGTCGCTGGGACATGTTGGCCGGTATGGGCAAGTTGGGCCGAAGGGCTTGTTTCCATGCTGTATGACTATGACTATGACTATATCAAGACTTCAATCAGAAATTCAAGGAAGGACTTTTTTTGTTTATGGAACTTGAATATTAACTAGTTTCCACTTTTCTGGTATTCTGAGAAATACAGCTTGGAAACAGGCCCTTCAGCCCACCTAGTCCATGCCAACCATCATTCACATTCGTTCGATATTGTCCCTCTTTCACCTCTATTGCCTACACACTAGGGACAATTTACAGATGCCAATTAACTTACAAGCCCACACATTATTGGGCTGTGGGAGGAAACAGAGCACCTTGCAGAAACAGGGAGAACATGCAAACTCGAGACAGTACCCAAGCTCATGATCTAATCTGGGTTTCTGGCACTGTGTGGCAGCAACTCCATTGGTTGTGCCACTCTGCCATCCGGTCTAATTAGCCTTATTTATTGAGCCATGAATAATTTCAGCCACTGCTGCTTCTACTCTTAACTTTTCAGCTGTTATTGTATGCAATCCATCTGAACCATTTTCCAATGAATATCCAAATGTCATTTATTAAGGGCATAATGTCATCAATTATTATTTTTCTATATTGTATATTGATTGCTACAAATTATATCTAGCCATTTGCTGGAGCAGAAGCTTACAAAACTTATACATTATTCCTTTATTATGACATTATTAAATTTGACTAAAATTTTGACTCAGATTAACAATTTCTTCACGATTGAAAGGGAGGGTGGAATGCTATCATAATAAATATAACAGATTTATAAAATAATGTTCACAAAATGCAAGACTTTTTGTTAAGTTAGACCATTCCAAAAAATAATTTATTTCATTACCAACATTGACAATAAACGCTGACCTGCAATTCTGGATCTCCTAAAACTTCCCCAGACCCTATAGTTTTTGATGACCCTTAAAAATTGTGGGCTGAGGTGTGGGTAAGACCAGCGTAATTGAAGAAAAGTTTAATTGATTGAGGTAATTTGTAAATGTCAGTTGACATATTTCAAGGGACTGGGAAAGGAAACTGCTTAAATTATACAACAGCTTTAAAGTCAAAGTTTAAATTATACTGATAAATCATCTCTCTCAGGACGCCACTTCAGAGAAGCACCATTTGCAGGCAGCATGCAGGGAACGCAGATACTTGTGTTTTGAATTTTTAAAGCTGAAATCTGCAACCAGAATACAGCGGTAGGAAATGTACTTTTAAGCCATTTAAGTGCATTAGCAATCTTACAGTCCCCCGGCAAATCCGACTCCGTGGAACACAAGTACATCACCTGGCGGTGTTGCGGAGGCCTCAGGAACTAGACAATGTGGGTGTCTGGGATGCCTCAGGAAAGACTGGAGTTTCCGAGAATGTGACCACCCCCACTGCCCTAGCATCCTCCTGACCAATGTAGTCACTGGAGAACAAGAGAGAAGACCTAAGAACAAGACTGCTGTATCAGAGGGACATTTGTTCCAAGCTGTTATCAAGCAACTGAACTGTCCTCTCACCAGCTAGAGTGCAATCTTGACCACAGGATCACTTCAAGTTGCATTAAGTGAGATGAGTGAAAAACAAGCTGCTAGAGGAACCCAGTGTGTCAAACAGCATCTATGGAGGCAAAGGGATAGTCAATGTTTTCTCTTTAGCCTATGAGAATGGGCATACATCTTTAATTGGACTTTGTTTAAGAAGGAACTGCAGATGCTGGAAAATCGAAGGTAGACAAAAATGCTGGAGAAACTCAGTGGGTGAGGCAGCATCTATGGAGCGAAGGAAATAGGCAACGTTTCAGGCCGACTGAAGGGTTTCGCCCCGAAACATCGCCTATTTCCTTCGCTCCATAGATGCTGCCTCACCCGCTGAGTTTCTCCAACATTTTTGTCTACCTTTAATTGGACTTTATTTTGCACTAATGTTGTACCCGTTATCCTCTATCTGTTCATTGTGGATGTCTTGATTGTAAAGTCTAGTCTTTTGTTTGACTGGATCACATGCAACAAAAAGGTTTGCACTGTGCCTCGGTACATGTGACAATAAACTAAACTAAACATGAAGCCGTGTTCTCTGCCTTACAGACATGACACATCGTTTCTCTCCAACACGGCGCTCCAGCCAGAGGGTTTTACCATCCACCGCACAGAATGGACGCTACTTCAGGAAAAGATGCAGCGTCATCTGTTTCAGGATAAACTCATCATGGTCTTCGATTATGGTGGTCTTGTCACGTTCCCTCTCCTCCATCCTAGAACATCTCAATGGTACTTTGTCATGCATCGAGGTACAGAGGCATTTTTATTTTGCATACAGTTCATTATGTTTTACTGTATATTAGGCACAATCATACCTAACTACAAGAGTGCAAGGTAGTAGATTACACTGAGAAAGTACAGAAGAGTCGCCACGTTTCTGGCACCATCTTGTACATTTCAAGTTCAGAATTGTTAAAAATGTTACGTCTTAATTTGGCCATAAACGCCCATTATCCTGGTGGCGGAACTGGTTTGGAGTTGCAGGGGTTGTCCTGGCTAGGTGATGTGGTGATGTTCCCCAATGATGCTGCAACATTCAGAGCTGCAGCAGGCCATGTCTGTTCTGCGAGTTTGGCCACTTGAAAAGCAGCACCAGATCTAACAGAGCCCCGGGCTGCTGCAGGGCCTCCAACGACCCACTCCAAGGACGCCTCAATCCAGATAAATCGCACATCAACCTGTGAATGCGCCATCCCTTCCTCAGCCTCCATGCTCCCCACATTTGACCTCAAACCATCTCCGATGGTGCAGGAAGTGAGACCCCAGCCCACTCACCGACATCGTTGTTTTCCTGTCTGCTGCCATCTTGAGTGCCAAGGGGTCTGGCAGTTAGGTGCCCACTGTTCTACCTACCGGTAAAGTCCTCAGCTGTCTTCCTGGCTGCAGCCTGCCTCAGGCAGACGTCAAGCTGGCACTCGGGGAATGACATAAGCACAAAATAACATATCCTAATACCATCCAAATCATTGCTGGGGACTTCAACCAGGCTCACTTGTCTGCAAAACTACCTTTAATATGCCATCTTCAACACCGTACACTCGACCACTGCTATACTACCATCAGGTCTCCCGTACTTTAGAAAGTCTGACCACCTGGCTGTGGTTGTTTTTGTGCCTACAGGCAGATTGAAGAATATGGTAATGGAAAAGAGGACTACAAAGAGCTGGTCAGGGCAGGCAGAGGAGAATGTTTGCTTTGAATCAGTGGATGGATTGGGCCAAGTTCAAGGATTCAACAGAAGCCCACGGTTGATCACAGACTTCATAAAGAAATATGTGGACATGTATATACTGATAAAAACATTCCCAGTCTGCCCCAACCAGAAGCACTGAATGAACCAGGTGCTTTGTAATCTGCTGAGGGCTAGATCTGTGACATTTAGGACTGGTGAACCATTAGCATGCAAATATTCCAGCAATAATAATAATAATGTATTTTATTGTCATTGCACAGAGGTACAATGAGATTTGGTATGCAGCTTCCATCCGATGTAATAACTTAATTAGCTAAAAATTTAGACACCCAGAGAAACATGATTAAAAAAAAAATTATAATTTTAATTAAAAAGTTTAAGCAGTATAAAGTGCAAATAGGTCTGTGCCGGGTCGATGTGCGACGTGACCATCCGAGGGAGTCAGTTCATGGGGGGGGGGGGGGGAGGGCACTCAGCAGGGCCGGTTCAGAGCAGCTATAGCTCTGGGGATGAAGCTGTTCCTAAGTCTGGAGGTGCGGGCGTAGTAGGCCTTGTAACGTCTGCCGGATGGTAGAAGTTCGAACAGACTATTGCACGGGTGTGAGGAGTCTTTATGAATGCTGATGGCCTTCCTGACGCACCGTGGATTGTAGATGCCCTCCAAGGCTGGTAGCCTTGGACCTCCTGAAGGCCATTATGAGCACAAAGACAATACTGGACTGAGCTAGGTTCACTGACTCTCTTAATGTGTCAGGGCTTGCACATAATCACATTTCACAAGGCGAAACCAGGTAGCATAAGTGACAATGATGCATCATTTCCAGATGAGCTCATTGCCGTTAATGCTGACTTTGAACGAGAGAACAATATCACAATGACACACGTACACAATCCCTGAAGCCCCCTGTGATGTGTCTTTGAGGCTAACGTCAGAATATGATTCAAAAGGGTGAATCCATGCAAACATCCAGTCTAGACTGTTCAATGTAACAAAGAACTCGAGATTTGCTAAAGACTATGCCAATGAAACCTTGCCATTCGAAGACTTTAATGTGGACCATGTCACCAAAGAAAATTATCTCAGGTGTTTCCCTTCTCTCATCACTTTGCAATCATTAATTGAATTCAGTCAGTAACATCAGGCCTTTAAACAAAAACAGAACCAGTTATAAATTACAAGTTTTTATAATTTAGAAATAGAGAGCAGATATTGCATCAGTGTAATGATTTCAGTGCAATTTCTCAGTATGTTTTCAGTCACAAGATTATGGAACAGGTACTTGAGGAATTAGAAATGTATATACTCAATTCAAATAGTAAACAAAGTAGAAAAATTAGGTGTAGCGCACTAGTGATTATCCCAATAATTAATGCACATTATAAAAATTACAACAAATTATTAGAAGGCAGAAGCGCAGATCTAATGAAGCAACCATTTGAAATATGGTGTCACTCTTGAAGTTATTACCAAATATAATTGTAATTGTTAAATATGCAAAACAAGCTGTATTTTAGTTCAAGAAAGGGAATGTTTCTTGGTTACGGGTTCAATCCTTCTTTGGTCTCTTGGCTTTGTTAATATTTTCTTGACGCTTTTGTTTCTTCTTCTGTTCTCGATCTCTTGCTTCAATCATTTTTGCCAGTTTCCATGACAGTATTGCACTAGCTATGAACAATGGAGTTAGTGCCAAGATAACAGCCGAAAGGAAACCATAAGGGTCTTTTGCAGCCCATTCCACAATGTACTCTGCCCAACCTCTTATGTCCAACATTCTTGTTGACACTAAGACCTGTAAAAGTAAAGATAAATCATTTGGACTACAATTACTCATTTTGTTGGAAGCACTCTTTGTATCATCCCTCGTTTTCTTCTTGGTTATAGCCTTCATCTTTACTGTTCTCAGTCATGATATTGAAACAGACTAACATGAATATTTTCTAGTCTACACCTTCAAAGTTGTACTGCAGAGCAGAAGAGGAAGGATCTGCAATATACCATTTGCTGCATACCCCTGCTGATGCTGGAGAATTGCAGAGTAACTATCAATGGGCGGCACGGTGGCGCAGTGGTTAGGTTACTGCCTTACAGCGCTTGTAGCGCCGGAGACCCGGGGTCGATCCCGACGGGTGCTGCCTGTATGAAGTTTGTACGTTCTACCCATGACCGCATGGGTTTTCTCCGAGATCTTTGGTTTCCTCCCACACTCCAGACGTACACGTACAGTGCCCTCCATAATGTGTGGGACAAAGACCCAACATTTATTTATTTGCCTCTGTACTCCACAATTTGAGATTTGTAATAGAAAAAAATCACATGTAGTTAAAGCGCACATTGTCAGATTTTAATAAAGGCCATTTTTATATATTCTGGTTTCACCATGTAGAAAATACATAGTGCCCCCATTACAGGGCACCATAATGTTTGGCACAAAGCAATGTCACGTGAATGAAAGTAGTCATGTTTAGTATTTTGTTGCATATCCGTTGCATGCAATCACTGCTTGAAGTCTGCGATTCATGGACATCACCAGTTGCTGGATGTCTTCTCTGGTGATGCTCTGCCAGGCCTGTATTGCAGTCATCTTTAGCTTATGCTTGTTTTGGGGGCTAGTCCCCTTCAGTTTTTTCTTCAGCATATAAAAGGCATGCTCAATTGGGTTCAGATCGTATGATTGACTTGGCCACTCAAGAATTAACCATTTTTTAACTTTGAAAAACTCCTTTGTTGCTTTAGCATTATGTTTGGGATCATCTGCTGCTGCACCCGCTGAGTTTCTCCAGCATTTTTGTGGACCTTTGTTTGGGATCATTGTCTTGCTGTAGTATGAACTGCCGGCCAATGAGTTTTGAGGCACCTGTTTGAACTTGAGCAGATAGGATGTGTTTATACACTTCAGAATTCATTATGCTACTACCATCAGCAGTTGTATCAATTAAGATATTATGGCCTGGGCAGCCATACCTGCCCAGGCCATTACACCCCCACCACCGTGTTTCACAGATGAGGTGGTATGCTTTGGATCTTGGGCAGTTCCTTCTCTCCTCCACACTTTGCTCTTGCCATCACTCTGATATGTCAATCTTCGTCTCATCTGTCCACAAGATCTTTTTCCAGAACTGTGGTTGCTCTTTTAAGTACTTCTTGGCAAACTGTAACCTAGCCATCCTATTTTGCGGCTAACCAGTGGTTTGCATCTTGCAGTGTAGCCTCTGTATTTCTGTTCATGAAGTCTTCTGCGGACAGTGGTCATTGACAAATCCACACTTGACTCCTGAAGAGCGTTTCTGATCTGTCAGACAGGTGTTTGGGGATTTATATTTATTATAGAGGGAATTCTTCTGTCATCAGCTGTGGGGGTCTTCCTTGGCCTGCCAGTCCCTTTGCGATTAATAAGCTCACCAGTGCTCTCTTTCTTAATGATGTTCCAAACAGTTGATTTGGGTAAGCCTAAGGTTTGGCTGATGTCTCTAACAGTTTTATTCTTGGTTCTCAGTGTCATAATGCCTTCTTTGACTTTCATTGGCACAACTTCGGTCCTCATGTTGATAAACAGCAATAAAAGTTTCGAAAGGTAATAGAAAGACTGGAGGAAAGACTGGGTGCTGAGAGCTCTCTTGTACCTGCATTACGGAGGCATTTAAACACACCTGAGCAATTACAAACACCTGTGAAGCAAACATTATGGTGCCCTGAAATGGGCGGACTATGTATAATCACAGCTGTAATTTCTACATGGTGAAACCAAAATGTATAAAAATACCCTTTAATAAAATCTGACAGTGTGCACTTTAATCACATGTGATTTTCTCTATTGCAAATCTCAAATTGTGGCGCACAGAGGCAAATAAATAAATGATGGGTCTTTGTCCCAAACATTATGGAGGGGACTGTATTTCGGTCAATTGGCTTGGTAGATGCAAAAATTGTCCCCAGTGTGTGTAGGATAGTGTTAATATGCGGGGATCGCTGGTCGGCGTGGACCTGGTGGGCCAAAGTTCCTGTTTCCGCGCTGTATCTCTAAACTAAACTAAAACTCAGGATAACTTCACCATTCTACGTTCTTGTTCCTCCAATTAAGCAATGAAGCTATTCCATCTGAGAATGAAACTCCTTACCCTAAAGTGATTTCAATGAAAAAGGCCGGTAACCAGATTATACTGGAAATGCACGGTAAAAGGAAACACAATGAAAGCAAGACTTCCTTTTGTTCATTTCAGCCTGCAATAGAAAACAAATTGGAAATTACATGTACATCTAGGGTTCTGTTGATTGGCATCACACACATTCACATCAAAAGTACAATACCTATAACATTTGTGTGAAATGTAATGACATTACCTTATGTTTTGAAGATGAGATTACAAGGAAATTAAAATAAAGAATCATCAAGGACTGCAACTTAAACCTTTCAGGTAGAATTCCTTTGCAAGGCTCTTAAGGATCAGCTAAACACTTTGCAACAGCTTTTCAGAGACCTCATATCTGGTATTAATCAAACACTTTGAGTCAGAAAGCCTATACCAAATATTCAATAACCACTAATTTTGTTTTATTCACTGTAAGGTTTATCAGTTAGATCTGGAAACCAATGTCTAACAGGGTCAGTAATATTGTTGTGCTATCTGTAATGTGAACCTAATCTACAGATTATTTGATAATATCTTGGCAATTCCCTGGTTGACGTCATGTCTATTGTTATCCAGCAGCATTTGCTCATCATTTATTATTTCCAGCTGAAAATTTGAGCAACACAGCCTCAAGCAGCATAATTTGTACATTGAAAACGCTCATCTTTCATTTCAATGTAACTATGATTAGAATAAACTGTTCCTTTATATCGACTATTGAAGTAGATTTTGACCCAGACATGTAATTTAATAAGATTGAAACTGAAAATAGGAAAGTGTATTCATGTCGTCTCAATTATGCTAAATAATATCAAAATTATTAGGAATTGCAGGTTTGTTTGAAAGTTTGCTCAGTTTGAAATCGACCATTTGGTCTCAGTTTATTATCGTCACATGTACCGAGATACGGTGAAAAGCTTTTTGCATGCTATCCAATCAAATCATACTGTACATGGGTACAATCAAGCTGCACACGAGTACAAGGGGTGCAACGAGAAAAATACCAGAGCGCAGAATAGTGTTTCAGTATTATAGCGTAACAATTACAGAGAAAGTGCAGATTTTAAAAATGTGCAAGGTCTGCAATGAGGTAAGTTGGAGATCGGGACTGTATCCTAGCCGATGGAAGGGCCTTTCAGTCATCTGTTAACAGCAGGGAAGAAGCTGCTCCTGAATCAGGTGGTACATGCTTTCAAGCTTTTGTATTGTCTGCCCGACGGGAGTGGGGAGAAGGGGAGCAGGGTGAAAATGGTCCTTGATTGTGTTAGCTCCTTTCCCGAAGCAGCATGAAGTGTGGATGGAGTTGTTTGGAGGAAGACAGATTAATGTGATGGAATGGGCTATTTCCACAATTCTCTGCAATTTCTTGTGGTCTCAGGCAAAGCTGTTGTCAAACCAAGCTGCGATGCATCCCAAAAGGATGCTTCTGTGGTGCATCTGTAGAATTGGTTAAGAGTCATTGAGGACATGCCAAATTCCCTTAGTCTGCTGAGGAAGTGGAGGTGTTGGTGTGCTTTCTTGGCCATAACTGCAACGTGGTTTGTCCAGGAGAAATTGTTGCCAATCTTCAACTTCTCTGCTCCAGAGGTACAAAATTTGTGGCTTTCCTTGGACTTGAGTCTTAGTGGACCAAAACCCTGTACTGCACTAGAACAAATATTGAATTTCCTTTCAGTCCCATAAAGTTAACTATAATCACAAAAAAAATAAACAACATATTTTTTCTCTAATCAATTTAATTTGCTTAAAAGACTGGAGTAACTCAGCAGGGAGCACCTCTGGGGAACATTGAAAAGCAACATTTCGGGTCAGGACCCTTTTTCAGATCTACTGAACTTTCCAAACAATCCTACATTGTGCTCACAGAACAAAAGCAGACATTGTCTTAAATCAGGCAGTTGTTATCTTCCCCCTGAGATAAGCAGCTTAGTTGTTTAGAGTTGCGTTTGGTGGAGAGTGAATCATGCATCGGTTTTCTTCCCAGAGAGATGGGATTTTTAACTAAAGAACATAACATCTTTACAGTCGACCATTTTGTCTCATTGTTGTAGAAACTACATTCGAAAGCTCAAATCACTACAGCACTGATGAAGTTTCTGAACATTTTATAATTATTTGAGGACTACATAAACAAAGGAATCAATTCAGTCCTCGATACCCATCATAAGGAGCTACGCACTCAGCTGCATTGTATCACCCTTCAACCATACGTTTTCTTTTTATAATTTTTTTTTTAAATTATTGCCCTTTCAGAGACTATTCTATCCTCTGCCTCCACAACAGTTTTGTCCAGTTTTATACACAAAATAATTTGCCCGAGTACTCCTTCCTTTTTCTGATGATCTTAAATTTAATCTCTCTGGTTATCCGAAAAATAAACTGCTGGTGGAGCTCAGCGGGTCTTAGTTTTAAATTCTTATGGTCAGCATCTCTATCCTTCCCACCAGCATATTGGTTTAATTAG
Organism: Malacoraja senta; assembly: GCA_038087875.1. Taxonomy (NCBI): domain Eukaryota; kingdom Metazoa; phylum Chordata; class Chondrichthyes; order Rajiformes; family Rajidae; genus Malacoraja; species Malacoraja senta. The sequence goes on from CM075977.1 coordinate 297,898,808, forward strand.
AGCCCAGCCTAATGGTGCAGATTCCTATCCTGGTACCGGTACCACGTACGTGAGATGCAAGCTCTCTTTCCTACATCACTCCTTCAGTGACTTTTTCCATCTTGCTGATCAGTTTGGCTCGCTTAAAAGCACTGTTCCTTAATGTGCTCAAAACAGGATTTCCATGGATAACCACCACCAAATCCCCCATTCCATTTCATTTATGCTTTCAAGTTAGTGTGAGAATCCCTCATGTTGACATCAGGATGGAAAACACCAGTTGGGTCCCATTCCAGCCTATTCTGGATTCCAGCTGTGCCTCTAATTATGAAGTTGTACTCCGGATGGGCGACATTGTGGCGCAGCGGAAGAGTTGATGTCTTACTGCGCCAGAGACCTAGTCTGATCCTGACTATGGGTGCTGTCTGTATGGAGTTTGTACATTCCCCCTGTGACTGTGTGGGTTTTCCCCGCATGCTCTGGTTTCCTCTCACAACCAAAGATGTACAGGTTTGTAGGTTCATTGTCTTTGATAAAGATTGTAAATTGTCCCTAGTATGTAGGATCGTGCTAGTGTGCGGGGATAGCTGGTCGGCAGACTCGATGGGCCATAGGGCCTGTTTCTGCACTATATCTCTAAACTAAAAGGTAAAGATACATGCATTATACTCAAAAACAGTTGGGGATAGCTTTCAAAATATTTAATGTGGTTAATCCTTCATGATGTTATCTAAGAAATAGCAAACGTTGGCCATTCAGTTTTCCTACCTGCTTCACATTCATTATTTGCGGAATCATTTATCTCATGCTGACTTCTTGCACTATACAGCATTCAATTCTCATTACATGTTAAAAGCCCAAAGTTTCAGTCCACTTTACAGTCTTTACAGAAGCCATAGATTTTATAATACTTGTTGAAACTAAGCTCTCATCTGTAAAGGAAAATCATTAGCATCAAATAGATCCACATTTAAGCAACCATACAAATACAGCCAATGGCATTTTCCAATTCCCCCCTTATTATTCACAATCTGATAAATCCCAACCACACGTTTGTCACTCTATTCAAATCCTATCAATCACTATGATACCCAAGCCAAGTCTCCCATCGCATACATGGGATGGGAGACTTCTCCATCTCACCCAATGCACTCTCTTCCTTTCATCTCACTTCACCTCAGCTCAACCCAATCCCTGCCTTACCCTCAGACTTTCCCCACTCCACATCTTAACCCACCCAGTCCACCCCCGTGGAATCTTCCTCTCCCCAGGATCTCCCTCTCTTCCCCTCACCCTGGGATGTCCCTCTGCATCTCTTTGTCCCTATCCCTCCCCCCGACTCTCCCTCTCTCAATCTCTCCCTCTCACCCTACTCCCTTCCTCTTTCCCAGGATTTCACCCTCACCCTCACCCTGGGACCTCCCTCTCTCCTGTCCACCTCTTCATCTGAACCTCCCTCTCACCACACTCCCTTTGCATTTGTCCCTCCCCGTCCCCCCTCTCCTCCCAGCGTTTCAGCCCCTGTAACTCCCCCGCTCTTTGGATTTCCCCCCTCGCTTGTTTTCTCACCTGAACCGCACGGACCGGAAGGAGTAGCCCGGCCTTCGCGCATGCGGAAACTGTACGCGGCGCCTTCTGCACCGGAAGCGGAAGTGCGCGCGGTGCAACGATCTGCGACGAGAAGCTGTAGGATCGTTGGCGAGAAGAGAGAGAGGGAGAGAGGGAGAGAGGGAGAGAGGGAGAGAGGGAGAGAGGGAGAGGGAGAGGGGGAGAGGGGGAGATGATGAGGGAGAGAGGGAGAGAGGGAGAGAGGGAGAGAGGGAGAGAGGGAGAGAGGGAGAGAGGGAGAGAGGGAGAGAGGGAATGGGGAATGGGGGATGGGGAATGGTGCCGCCGCCGAAACAGGCGGGTGCGAGAAATTACGCGGGTGAAAAGCCTGGGCGCCGCAGCAAATACAAAGAGCCAGCGACTAGTCGAGAGCTGGAGAAACCATCGTTCCCCTTCCCGCCGGCCGGGCGGGCGGGCGGCGCAGGCGGAGCAAATATCAGATAAGGACGCCCATTGTTGAAAGAGATGGGTGGGATTGGCGATGGGGCGGAGAAGCTTTGTCTCCTCTTCCGTGCCAGTTGACTGCCCGACCTTTGAAACTAATATCTATTTAGTCATGAAGCGATCGAGCCACCGCAACCCCACCACAAATCCAGAGATTCATCACAATTCTAAATCACCTCCTTTAGCAATGTTACAAAATTTTGAGATTTTAAAAATCAAGTCTAATTTATCCCATCAGATAAAGCATTACAGGAAGTTTAATTTGACACCTAATTCACTTTCATATCTTCAGTATTAAAAAAGTTATGGCCATTTTCATACTCGGAAATTAGCATCTTGTTCCCTATTGCCTTTTCATTGACGTCTCAAAAGCTGTGATCGAGGACAGTCAAAAGCCCATAACTTTCTTAAAAATTAAGAGAACTGAATGAAATTTTCAGTTATTATAGATTGAAGCATTCTGAAACAAATATAAAATAATCTTACTTGGATGACCTGAAATTGCAGCATATAATTAGTTAGTTACTTAATTGTAGCTAATTACAAAATTGACTTGTGACGGAAATAGTAATAAACACCCAGACTGCTTTGAAAATTCAAAAATGTGATATTCTCAAGATCAGAACTTTAATATTATTGTATTATATGCTGTAAGTCCATAACAGATAGGTAATTAATTTACAATTTCTAGCAAAAGACCAAATCTTTAAGGAGAAGATCAGCTGGTACATTGGCATATCAAAATCAGTAGCATCATCATACTCCTCAGATTGCAACCAATAAGCAACTCTGTACACCTTGTTTTTCCTCAACTTTTCAATTTTGGCATTGTAAACTACAGGTTTTTGCTCTTCAAACCACACATGACATGCCTTTCTGCCCACTACTTTCCCATTAAGTATGTCCTGTAGATCATCACATTTGGAGTAGTCCAAATTTGGATAATCTCTGCGAATGCTGTTTAAATCAGTCTCTTTCAATTTTTTTTCTATTTTTTCCTCTCTTTCGTGTCCCGAGCATGCTCCTTGCCTTTCTGTCGCTTGATGATTTCTGCTCTCAATTCCTTTTGTTTTTTCTTCCATCTGTTCCTCTGCACTCTCCCCAATTTCATTGCCTTACAGAGCACCTCCCTACGATGCTCCTCGAGATTATCAAGGTAATTGACTGTTCTATTCTTGCAGGCCCGCATCCTACATGACAAATAACTCATGGTGGCATTGGGAGATTTCTGTTTCGATGAGCTAAACATCCCCATTATCTCCTCCGCATCAATGTTGTGTGATCTTGCTGATGCAGTCTCCTCCTTCAGTTTCTCAGTTACATCAAGTTCAAAGTATTTACTATATTGCCTCTCCAACACAGTGATGACAGCTTGAAGACAGCTCCTCATCTTTGAACTGAACTGTGGATGTATTGGTAGCTCCCAAAGTTTTTTCAATGTGGCGTCAAGCTGTACCTCCTCACCGAAGAAATCTTCCCTTGCCAATATCATGTTCTCTGGATTTTCTGTGGCTTCCTTTAGAGCAGCAATCACCCTTTTAACCACTTTGATGCCATCAACATGGTTGATCTGATTCTGGCTTGAAGTGTAGAAGCGTTTCATCCAAGGCCCAGTCAGATATTTGCCAAGTAAGCCCAATATCTGAAGTTCTACTTTTGCTTCAGCCTGGGTGAAGTCATGGAGGATGGCGCTTTTCAACCCCCCACAGGATGTTCCGCTATTCAGCAGTGCTACAAAGTCATCATAATATTCTATCAGCTTGCCACTAATATGAAACAGTATGTGCAATCTGTTGCCACGGTACCGTGGGAGGACACCTCGGGGGATGTTCCTGTCATCTAAAAATGCGACAAATCCTTTTGGGTCCCCTTTTCCGTTTTTGTATCTAAGTTTGCTCATCTGCAGTATGGCATTTATTGCTAGACAGTCTTTCCCAAATAAGAATTGTCCTCCGGATTGTTTCTGCATTTTTAGGGCTGAGCGCACTGATGTAGCAATGGAGTCAAGAGGATGCAAGTGGCAGTAGAGCTCGTTCAAATATTTACCCCACTCACTACTCACAATTCTAATAGCAGCATGATTAGCTGCACACCTGTCACTCATTGTGTTTGAAATGTTGTCGATTATCTTTTGTCTTGTATCTTGAAAATTTGTTTGCTCATTAAAATAAATGTAAGTTTTACACAAATTGTCAATTGTTTCGCAAATATGTTGTGCATAGTCCTCAGCAGTCCCACCAGCCAATTCATCAACTGCTGCAGAGAGACATTTGTTTGTGGTGGTGAAATGAACACTGTTAAGGTGGGTCTCTTCCTGGGTGGTTGCATTAAACCCCACAGTCAAACCCCTTGTTGCAAGGAGCATCTCTGCTGTTTGCAACTCAGCAATAGCTCCCAATTCTCGGGCCATAACTTCAACTGCACTGCGTCGAGGAACATAATCCAGATGAAGTCCACTCCGCTTGTAGAACTGGCTTATCAGGATTGGAATGTTTGCTGTGGGAGTTTTGTTTACAATACAGTCAAACACATGCATCCTTATTGTTGAGGAGTAGGTTTTCTGGCCCACATTTGCCTTGACAATACTTGTTTCTTTGAGAACAAGATTGTCAAATTCGAGGCGTCTCACATCCTCTTCCCTGTCCTTTAAATTTTCATGAACTTTTCTGTACTGGTGAATTGAAACAGTTTTCCTCTTTTTCGTACTGCCACGAAACATCAGCAATTGTCTGTGTGCTTTTTTAAGTTTCAAAAACTCTGCCTTGGTGTTAGCAAGCACTCGTGCAGAAGTATTATCACGTAATTTGGTTTTGAGTTCCTGAATCTTTCTGTCCTTTAAATCTATTTGGTTTTGCTTTCTCTTTAAGGCTTGATTAACTATACGTTTGGGAGTTTTCAACCGTGCCCTAAGTTCACTGATCTTTGTGTGATACTTTGTTGAAAGAGCAGCCCTGGATTCGTACATATACTTTAGTCTTTTCGTCAATTTTTGTTTCCCTGGTGAAAGACTTAGAAATTCTCTGCTACATCTTTTTGAAACACTAGATGTCGATGGCATTGGTTCAGGAGAGGCAGCAGGTGTGTCGTTGGCATTGCTAGATTCAGTGGAGGATGCAGACTATGACTGTCATCGCCCATGTCCTCAGTGTCTTGAAATATGGGGACTTGGCTTTCGGCAAATGTCATGGATTCAGGATCTTGAGCACCAGGCAGTGGAATGTCATCTAAAGAAATGTGTTGACTGCCTTCTGGAAGTTTAAAAGTTTCATCACAAATTTCCATAAATACTCCAAGTTCCTTGGGATTGGTGAGTTTTTTAAACTTAAGCAAAGTCCGGTTAACGAGAGTCTTCACTTTTAACTTAACAGTAACAAATGAATAGCCTTCTGCATCCGACAAAGAAAAATGTGAACTCAGCGATTTCTCTGTTTCAGGCAGACTTTTTCCAAACGAGGTATACAAGTACAAGATGTGTCCATTTTTAAGATCCCTCTTAGACTCAGGCATGACAGAGAACTTCTCTTCAAGTTGAACTCTAGCTATGCCTGTCTGGGCTTTTGGATTGTCAATTTTGCATTTCTTCTTTGGAGACATCTATTTACAATGTAAATTTTAAAAAAAACACTGAACATCATTAACAGAAACAAGTTATTATTTGCAGCTTTAGAAAAAAAGGTAGAAATGATAAAGTTAAATGCTAAAACAAATAGTAAATACTCAACAAGAAAATCATCAGTTTCATCTAAATTCAATTACTAGATTTAAACATCTATCCATTTAAGAAAATATTAACATTTTTAAAAAGCTTAAGTGTCCAAATAACATTCACACAAGAATTCACAATATAACATAATTTTTTTATCTCATTGTCATGGATTTATAGGCCAAATGGAAGAAATTGAATGTTTAATACCTGTAAATTAATGGGAATTTATATCATCTTGCGAATGGGGATTTCTGGAACGCGATCATTTGGAACGTTGATTTGCGGTGAATTTAACCCCGTATTGGCATGAAAATTATTGCCGTTAGTTCGGGGGAAAAAATCACCGTGTCGCATGTAAAAATGTGCATTAAAGGCCTCTTAAGGAGAACGTTTATACATTAAAATAAAGCACTTTCGTTTACCTTTCCCTTGTGTGAAATCCGTCCCCGTTGTTTGCGTTGACGCTTCAGAAGATGATTTTAAAATGATTCCAACGCTGAACTTGTTGGGAGATTTTTAAGACAAACTACGCAAAACGGCACTCGGAACGATTCTTCCACAAAAGCTGGTACTCCAACAAAGTATCATTCAGGACAAGGGAGGAGAAACCTGCGCTTTAACCCCGCCCCCCCTTAAAGGCGCCAAAATCGCGCACACGGCCAGTGACAGAATTACAGCGCCGCTGAAGGCAAGTATTGTAACATACCTACTCCTTTCAATAAGATCACCCTTCATTCTTCTAAACTCCAATGGATATAGACAAAAGGAACTGCAGATGCTGATTTACAAACCCCCCCACCCACCCACTAATTCGCAAAGTGCTGAAGTAACTCAATGTGTAGGGCATGGAGAGGTGACGATTCGAGTTGGGACTGAGTTACTCACAATCACTTTGTGTTCTGCAAAGGATATAGATCTTCAGCAGCTTGTGATAGGTTGAAAATCTCATCTGGAATTGGTCTTATGAATCTCTCTTGGATGTCAATATATTATTTTTTAAATGAGATTAAAACTACATTTTTTCCCACAGTAGACAAAAATTCTGGAGAAACTAAGCAGGTGAGGCAGCATCTATGGAGCGAAGGAAATAGGCGACATTTCGGGTTGAGACCCTTCTTCAGACTGATGTGAGAGTGGGGGGGGGAGACGGGTGTGGGAGAGCTGGGAATGGGAGGGGAAAGAAGGAGAAAGCAGGGACTACCTGAAATTGGGGAAGTCAATGTTCATACAGCTGGGGTGTAAACTACCCAAGCGAAATATGAGGTGCTGCTCCTCCAATTTACGGTGGGCCTCACTGGCCATGGAGGAGGCCCAGGACAGAAAGGTTAGATTCGGAATGGGAGGGGGAGTTTAAGTGCTAAGCCACCGGGAGATCAGGTTGGTTATTGCGAACCGAGCGGAGGTGTTGGGCGAGGCGATCGCTAAGCCTACACTTGGTCTCACCGATATAGAGCAGATGACACCTAGAGCAGCGGATGCAATAGATGAGGTTGGAGGAGATGCAGGTGAACCTCTGCCATATCTGGAAAGACTGCTTGGGTTCTTGACTGGAGTCAAGGTGGGAGGTAAAGTGACAAGTGTAGCATTTCCTGCGGTTGCAAGGGAAAGTGCCAGGTGATGGGGTGGTTTAGGTGGGAAGGGATGAATTGACCAGGGAGTTACGGAGGCAGCGGTCTCTGCGGAAAGCCGACAGGGGAGGAGATGGGAAGATGTGGCCAGTGGTGGAATCCCGTTGGAGGTGGCGAAAATGTCGGAGGATTATTTGTTGTATGTGACAGCTGGTAGGGTGGAAGGTGAGGACAAGGGGGACTCTGCCCTTGTTACGAGTGGGGGGAAGGGGAGTGAGAGCAGAGTTACGGGGTATAGAAGAGACCCTGGTGAGAGCCTCATCTATAGTAGAAGAGAGGAACCCCCGTTCCCTGAAGAATGAGGACATCTCCGATGCCCTGGTTTGGAACACCTAATCCTGGGTGCAGATACGGCGTAGATGGAGGAATTGGGAGTAGGGGATGGAGTCCTTACCGGATGCAGGGTGGGAATAAGTGTAGTCCAGATAGCCATGGGAATCAGTGAGTTTATAGTAGATGTCGGTCAGTAGTCTGTCACCTGCGATGGAGTTAGTGAGGTCTAGAAACGGCAGGGATATGTCGGAAATGGTCCAGGTGTATTTGAGTGCCGGATGGAAGTTAGTGGTGAAATGGATGAAGTCAGTGAGTTCTGCATGGGTGCAGGAGGTAGCATCAATGCAGTCGACGATGTAGCGGAGGTAGAGTTCGGGTATAGGGCCATGGTATGCCTCGAACAAAGATTGTTCGACGTACCCCACAAAGAGGCAGGTATAGCGTGGGCCCATGCGCGTGCCCATAGCTACGCCTTGGATTTGGAGGAAATGAGAGGAGTCAAACGAAAAGTTGTTACGGGTAAAGACCAGCTCCGCTAGGCGGAGGAGGGTATCGGTAGGCGGGGATTGGTTGGTTCTGCGGTCGAGGAAGAAACGGAGTGCTTTAAGACCCTCCTGGTGGGGGGTGGAGGTGTAGAGTGACTGGACATCCATGGTGAAGATGAGGGAATGGGGGCTTGGAAAACGAGAGTCATGGAGGAGACGAAGAGCGTGTGAGGTGTCTTGAACATAGGTCTGGAGGGATTTAACCAGGGGGGATAGGATGGAGTCGATGTATGTGGAAATAAGTTTGGTGGGACACGAACAGGCAGAAACAATGGGTCTGCCAGGACAGGTAGGATTTTGGGGAGAAGGTAAAATCGGGCCGTGCATGGCTGGGGAACGATGAGGTTGGAGGCTTGGGAGGGCAGGGAGCTGGAAGTGATGAAGCCAGTGATAGTGTTAGAGATAATGGCCTGGTGCTCGTCTATGGGGTCATGGTCCAAGGATAAGTAGGAGGAGGTGTCTGAGAGTTGGCGCGTGGCCTCAGACTTGTAGAGATCGGCGCGCCAGGCTACCACGGCACCTCCCTTGTCGGCAGGTTTGATCACCCAGTCTGGGTTGTGCAGAGTGAGTGGAGGGCTGTTCGTTCGGGGGGAGAGGTTAGCGTGAGAAAGGGGAGTGGAGAAGTTGAGGAGGTTGATGTCCCGCCGCCAGTTTAAAATAAAAAGGTCTAAAGCAGGTAGATGGCCATGAGGGGGGGGTCCAAGAGGAGGGTGTCCGTTGGGGACGGGGTTTGCAACACTCCTCAAAGCACTGCCATTCACTATGTAGATCCTGCCCATGTTAGACTTCCCAAAATGGTACACCTCACATTTCTCTGCATTTTTTTCCAGATGTGGCTTTAGTGGCTTGCAATATTAAGGCAACAGTGCTTCCTTATTTCTAAACTCCATTTCTCATGCATGGCCTATAACCAAGATCTATCTGGGCATTACACATCTGCAATATTTCCTGATTTCGATAATAGTCTGCCTTTAGAAGTCTTAAGTCGTACAGTGGGGAAACAGGCCCTTTAGCGTAACTTGTACAAGCAACCAACATACCCCATCTATACTAGTCCCACCTGGCTGCTTTTGGCTCATATCCTTCTAAACCTACGCTATCCATGTCATGGAGTCATACGGTGTGGAAACAGTCCCTTCGGCCAAACTTGCCCACACTGGCCAACATGTCCCAGCTACACTAAACCCACCTGCCTGCGTTTGGCCCATATCCCTCCAAACGTGTCCTATCCATGTACCTGTCTAACATTTGGATAGTCCCTGCCTCAACTACCTCGTTCTATACATCCACCACTCTTTATGTGAAAAGATTACCTCTCAGATTCCTATTAAATCTTTTCACCTTAAACCTATGTCCTTGATTCCTCTACTCCGGGCAAGAGACTCAGGGCATCTACCCGATCTATTCCTCTCATGATTTTGTACACCTCTATAAGATCACCCCTCACCTTCCTGCGCTCCATGGAATAGAGACCCAGCCTACTCAACCTCTCCCTATAGCCTCCAGTCCTGGCAACTTGTTTCGGCCTCACCAACGTCTTCTATAACTGCAACATGGCCTCCCAACATATACTCAATACTCTGACTAATGAAGGCCAATGTGCCAAAAGCCTCTTTGACCATCCTTCCTGCGACCAACTTCAATGAAATTGCACTCCTAGATCCCTCTGTTTGCAACACTCCCCAAAGCACTGCCATGCACTTTGTAGGTCCTGCCCATGTTAGACGTCCCAAAATGCTACATCACACATTTCTCTGTATTAAATTCCATCAACCATTCCTCATCCCACATGGCCAACCGATCAAGATCCAGTGCAATTTTTCACAACCATCTTCACTGTCTGCAATACCATCCACTTTTGTATCATCTGAAAACTTGCTAATCTTTCCATGTACTTTCTCATTCAAATCATTGATAAAGAAGACAAACAGTAATGGGCCCAGCACCGAACCCTGAGCCACACCACTAGTCACAGGTGTACCTCTTCAAATTTATTTTAAATGTTGTGAAAGTACCTGCCTCAACAGCCTCCTCTTCAGCTTGTCCCATACACCCACCACCCTTTGTCTAAAAAACGTGCCCCTCAGATTCCTATTAAATCTTCCTCGCCCCCCCCCTCATCTGAAACATATGTTCCCTGGTTCTTAATTCCCCTTCCCTGGCTAAAATATTCTGTGCATTTACACTATCTATTCCTCTCATGATCTTATGCACCTCTATAAGATCACCTCTCTTCCTGCATTATCTATATAATTAAAAGTCTCATCTTGACCACTACCTGTCTGCGCTGTATATTGATTTTAGAAAAAACGCTACCATATATCGCAATGATTTTTGGCCATCTTACTCACAGTCCTCCGCTAAGCAGGCCCCGTGGATTTTTCCCATCGATGAAAAATAAAAAAGTTATGAGTGTTTAAAAAACCTTGAGATCCTCTCACATGTCAATCACCGCGATGAAGGTAACACCCGTTCCGGGAGGGTGGGGGAGCAGTGGGCAGGACTATAAAACCCCAGATGCCTGGACGTGACTCAGTCACTCTGCAAGGTCGCGAGGGAGAGGCCACGACTCTCATTCTAAGCTGTGAATCAACTGAACTGTGAGTCTGCAATGTATTTGCAATAAATGATAGCCCTTAATGACAATGACAAGAGTTGTTTGGCCTGCTGCCCTGCCTGTGCTTGAAACTGCAATGCTTTCTTAGGGCCGACTGTATTTGGAAGGAATAAATGGTTTATTAGGTCCGACTGTGTTTGGTTCAAAAATCCCGCTCATTTTGTGACTTAGTGAACAGGTCGCGCTGATTGCATAATTTCCGGTGAGTGCAGAGATCGCGCTGATTGCGTAATTTCCGGTAAGTGCAGAGGTCACGCTGATTGCGGAAGTGCCGCTGACTGCGGAAGCCCCAAAGTGGAGAAGCCGCGCTCAGCCGTGTGAGTATTCAAGAAAGTTTACTGCCATATATATGGTGTGTGAGTCAGTGAGTGTGTGTGTGTATGTGTCTGTGAGTGTATGTGTGAGTGTGTGTCTGTGTGTGTGTGTCTATGTGTGAGTATGTGTTTGTGAGTGTATGTGTGTGTGAGTGTGCGTGAGTGAGTGTATGTATGTGAGTGATCTCAGTGACTGAGCTGCCAGCCCAAGAATCCATTTGGCCCACAATGTCCATATTAGCCCTCTGGTCACCAGTCCCTTTGGCCCACAACACCATGCTAGCGCTCCAGAACACACCCCCCCCCCAATGGCCAGCAATATTGGAATTGGTGGAGAGGTGGAATATTGCGTTGGGGGACCAGCCCTCCCATGTGAAGCTGGGACCCAACTGGTCCCTCTTCGTCAAGTAAGGAATAAAATCTTAGCCTGCTCAACCTCTCCCTATAGCTCAGGCTCTCAAGTCCTGGCAACATCCTCGTAAATCTTTCCTGCTCCCTTTCCAGCTTAACAACATCTTTCCTCTAATACGGTGACCAAAACTGAGCACAATACTCTACCAGTGGTCTTACCAATGTCTTATACAACTGTAACATGACCTCCCACCTTCTATACTCTATGCTCTGACTGGTGAAGACCACTGTGGCGGCATTTGCAAGGGACTGTACCTGCGCTCCGAGACCCCTCTACTCAACAACACTCCCCAAAGCCCTGTCATTCATTCTGAAAGTCCTGTTCTGACGACTTCCCAAAATGCAGTTAGAAATAAGAGGTCTAGAGGGGGGTAGAAGGCCATTCTTGGGAGTCGAAGAGAAGGAGGGCCGGTGTAGACGAGAGAAGGGGTCATCACTGGGTGGTGAGGACACCTCATAGAAAAAGGCACGGTGGCGACGGAAGAAAAGCTCTACGTCGTGGTGGACCCGGAACTTGTTGAGGTGGGGGCGGAGGGGAACAAAGGTGAGGCCTCTGTTGAGGACAGACCATTCTGTATCAGAAAGGGGGAGGTCAGGGGGGATGGTGAAGACTTGACAAGGATGGGGGTTGTGGTCAGAGGAGGGCCGGGGAGTGGACAAAGGCCGAAGCGAGATCTGGTGGGGGGATGGTGGGTGCTCAGAGAGGAGGGGGCGTGAGGACTATTGTATGGGTGGGGTGTGGTTGTGGTAACCTGGTTAAAAGAGGGGGAAGGGGAAGACCAATCACTACTGAGGTTCCCTGATGGGGGGGCGGAAGGGGGGGGGGGCAGTAGACCACAGACCAGCAGAGTCAGACCACATGCTGTTGGAGTCTGCTTTGTGGAGGCTGTCCTGTGGTACATTTGTTTTCCAAAAAATATACTTTATTCTGAATAAAATATATATGGAAATCAAAATCTTGAAAAACTCCGACATTCTCGCTGTCTCTACATTCATCAGCGTCATACTCAGTGTGTTCGCACCTATCTTAAAGCAAAACAAAACATCCTTGCCACTCATTTGCAAGGATCCATGGGGTGATGTCTGTTCCCTCATTTGAGGGGTACCCCACCGGACCCTGCCCCTCAATGTCCAGCAGCGGAATGACTAGACTGGTCCTCCTCCACAGAATCTTGGTGTTGGTTGCACCAAGCTTCAATGCGTCTCTCAGAACGTACTCCTGCAGTCTGGAATGGTCCAGTGCACAACATACCCTGACAGACCTCTAACTGTGCAGGAAGGCCAACAGGTTTCGAGTAGACCAATGAGCCTCTTTCATCGAATTGATGATGTTCCAGCAAGATTTGATGTCCATTTCTGAGTGTGTTAATGGGAACAGCCCGTAAATCATAGAGTCCGCAGTTACAGATCTGCTCAGGACCAACTGTGACAAGGATCATTTTCCAGACCCTCTTCACAAATCCACACTGCAAAAAGGTAGGCAACTATCTCCGCTCTGTAGTAAGATTCCGGTAGTGTTGCAAGGATCTGACTGGGAGGGTCCCTCTCACCGCCAGCCAAATGAGGTGTTGGTGAGTTCTGGCGATTAAACAAACTGGGCAGTCTGCTCAGGGAACCACATCACCGGATCCATTGAGTCATTGTTCTGCAGTGCTTGCTGGATGTACAGTGCTGACCACCAACCGATGGACTTATGGTCAAAGGTGTTGGTCTGGCAGAACTTTTCCACAAAAGACAGATGGTGCTGTGAAGTACAGTGCCATGCCCATCCTTCGCAACACTGGGGACAGGTAGCATCTCAGCACGTACTGACACTTGGTGCCCACGTGCTTTGATTCTATGCAAAGCCTAATGCAGCCACACACCAAAATCCCGCATTTAATACCATTCGCCAATTTTTTGCAGATTTATCCACCCTTTTTTCTGTGCTCTATCACTCAGAGCGGTTGTGGAACAATCTAGAACAAGGGGTCATTCTTTTAAGATAGAGATTTAAAAGGGTGAATTTATTTCATTCACCCAATGTCTTTGGAACTTCTTTAAAAGCAATGGAAGCAGAATCTCTGAATATTTTTTAAAGATACTTGAAAAATAAAGGGCTAGGCAAGGACATGTTATTGAGATTGAATCAGCCATGCTCTGATTAAACAGCAGTGTTATCTCCTTTTCCTAATTGTAAATTCATAAATGCATTCTGGATGGGATGAGTTGAAAGGTCCCCTCATCCGTAAATATTGATGACACCATTAATTAATGCCGCATAAGTTATTATAAAACTGTAGTATTATACTGCATCGTTTATTTTAAAAATATGCAAAAATGGACACGGAAGTACAAGAGTATAAAAGTAGAATGTGAATGCATTGCATGAAACCACATTCCTACAAAAAGCATTTTTACATGGTCATATTTCTTAACTGGCTCAAAATAAGGGATCGGCCATTCAGAACAGAATTTGTACAGAACAGAAATTTCTGTACCGTGACAGTAGTGAATCTGATATTTTCTATCCAAGAGGCCTCAAAAAGGCATTCGGCACATTGACCTTCATCAATCAAAGATGTTGTCAAGCTGGAAAGGGTACAGAGAAGATTTACAAGGATGTTGCCATGTCTAGAGGGTCTGAGCCCTAGGGGAAAGGTTAAATAGGCTTGGACTGTATTCCTTGAAGTGCAGGAGGATGAGGGATGATCTTATTGAAGTGTGTAAAATCCTGAGAGGTATAGATTGGATAGATGCACAGAGTCTCTTACCCAGAGTAGGTGAATTGAGTTGAGGTCCAGAGGACTTAGGTTTAAGGTGAAGGGGAAATGATTTAACAGGAAGCTGAACGGTAACTTTTGCACACAATGGGTTGTGGGTGTATGGAACAAGCTGCCAGAGGAGGTAGTTGAGGCAGGGACTATCCCAACATTTAAGAAACAGCTAGACAGGTACATGGATAGGACAAGTTTGATGGGATATGGAGCAAATGCAAAAGGTGGGACGAGTGTAGCTGGGACAAGTTGGCCGGTGTGGGCAAGTTGGGCCTAAGCGCCTGTTTCCACACTGTATCACTCCACGACTTTTTGACTAGTCTACTGGGAGAATAGGGCTGATGAGGTTGTTTTGAAAACTGGCATAGACCCAATGGGCTGACTGACCACCTATACGGGATGCAAATATGAGACATATGACATCTATAGAATTCAACTTGTCATTATAACACACATCAGTGCAATCTTAGATTCTATCCGTACAAATTAGGCTTGGGATATTTGGAGAGCACCTTCAGTTTCACAACACAAAATAAACAAGGACCTTTGGTCTACATTTCTCAGACTCTTCAGCATTTGAGCTTCAGGGTGTATTGGCATGCTCATACATGACCCATTGTGCTTGACTGAGAAAGGTGATGTCAACTTGTCAAAAATATTCTATAACAACATAACCATCTTTTAAAATGGTAAACAGGAATATAACAACACAGATGAGAAATGTAGGAGAGCTGGTTCCTGCCTGACTCTAACCTGAGTTTCAAACTTCACATTCATTCCATTGCCCATTGCCAAATGTTGTAATTAAAAGCATAGGGCAACACGAATGGAGATAGCGAAGAACATTTGCTGGACTGCTTCAGCAGATGCTCAGGGCTGGAAAAAGACCCAGAGTTACTATAGGAAGTGAAATGTAGGTCAGGTTTGGCTCCCATGTAAATTGAGAAGAGGAAGTTTTAGACATATCTCACAGGAAAATTGTAGGAACAATTCTGGGCAGAGAAATCTGATTTATGGGATCACGGGATTACTCTTCATTTCTCTGGCCTCTCATAGAAAGGTTTGTGTTTCAATGGTGAACTTAAATACCCTATCCCAGCAGCCAAGTAATTTCATCTTCGAAAGATGCTGCTGTTTCCCAGTTAAAAATGCCAGTAATTTTATTTATATGTGTACAGAAATGACACAATATTTAAGTGTAATGAAGCATCCCCACTACACCGGAAAACTCAGTCATACAGCATTGAAACAGGCCCTTCAGCCCAACTTGCCCACACTGACCAAGATGCTCCTATTCAAGTTCCATCTGCCCGTGGTTGGACCATGTCTCTCTAAACATTTCCCATCCATGTACCTTTCCAAATGTCTTAAATGTTATATAACCTACCTCGACCTCCTCTGGCAGGTTATTCCGTATAGCCACCATCCTGTGAGGTGATAGGAATAAAATGACAGGAGGTGGAAGTGCCTTAAAAAGATTGAGAAAGGCAAGTTATCACCATTTTCAGCATATGCCCATGCTGTAACCATAACTTTGTCAAACAGTTTTTAAATTTTGTTGGACGAATTATGGATGACAACGAGTCAGTGTAGAGGAGGGAGATTGATCGAATGACCGAATGGTTCCAGAACAACAACCTTGCTCTCAATGCCAGTAAAACTGAGGAACCAATTGTTGACTTTAAAAGAAGTAGGCCGAGGAACCCCAAACCTGTCTTCATCAATGGCGTGATGGTGGAGAGAGTCAGAAACTTCAAATTCCTGGGTGTGCATATCTCTGAAGATCTGTCTTGGACCCAGCATAATGATGCAATCATAAAGAATGCCCATCAATGCCTTTACTTCCTTAGAAGACTGAGAAGATTCAGTATGTCAACATATACTCTGTTGAACTTCTATAAGTGTACAGTAAAGAGCATATTGACTGGTTGCATCAAGGCCCAGTTCGGCAACTCGAATGCCCAGGAACAAAAAAGACTGCAAAAAGTGGTGAACACTGGCCAATCCATCACTGGTACTGACCTCTCCTCCCTTGAAGGGACCTACAAGAGTCACTCAGAAAGGCAGCAAGCATCAACAGAGGCCCACACCACCCGGCCACACTCTCATTTCACTCCTGTCATTGAGAAGAAGGTACAGAAGCTTGAAAATTTTAATGTTCAGGTTCAGGAGCAGTTTCTTCCCAACAACCATCAGACCATTAAATGCATCAACCTCCAAATAAGATCCAAACTACATGGACTTGAGGGGGGAATTGTTTTTGTCTTTGCATTATTATTATCTATATATATCAAACTTTTTTTTATTTTTATTATAGTGTTTGCAGAATACTATGCTTACATATCTGTTGTGCTACTGCAGGTATGAATTCCATTGTTCCGTTTCAGGAATATGACAATTGACTTCTTATGTAAAAGCTTAAATCATTCCTGCAGTATGTTTTTAACATTCCGTTCTACCTGGAGAACTGACCACAATGCCATTGCTGCTAAAGCACAGGAATTGCAACTATGCACGTGCAGTTGAGGCACAATATTCCATGGAAGGGGGAGCACCAGTTCAGAGCAAAACCTTGCTTTTTAGCCTCCATAAATACCGTCATAAGTTGTACTCGCTTCTAGGCAAGTTTCCCGACACCTGCTAATCTTCCCCCACCATTGTCAGGTTGCAGACTCTTCTCAAGGGGGATACGCATCTCATACAGGAATACCTTCTAAAACCAGGTGGACATTCCGTTCTTAAGGCCTGCAAAATAATTCCCAGTATGATGAATTATTGATTGCAGTTGCAATGAGCCTTTAGGGAAAAGTTAATACATTTCCGATTTTTTAACATCTAAAAATGGCGGGTAACACTCCTCGTCCTCAGTCTGACACAGATAATCATTGTACAATTCTGCATAGAGGTTCACTAAACCGTACCATTCACCAGTGGAGATGATGCATAGAACAGGGGAGAAACAAAAGAAAAATTCTTCTGCCAAACCAAAAGGTGTCAGGACACATTTTGATATTTTGATCGTTATTCTTTTCATGAAAGACTTTGAGAGTGATGTAAGTCTTCAAAAAAACACATGTAGCCACGCAAATTTAATCAAAATGTCACAGGCTTTAAGCTTTAAAAGTGTGCATAAAAGGCAGATGGGCAGGTGAAGAAATAGTCAGCTTACAGCGAGCTGCAGTCTTTTCTTTCAGCTGCGACACTCATTTATGATGATGGATATTTCTTCTTGACATGCAGCTGAAGGTGAAAATATTGGAAAGGCTGTGGGGGTGTACGTGACTGGTGGTCAGTCAGAGTTAAATAATGTTATTGACAGGCAAGTTGGCAAATCACTGAGTGAGAAAGGAGCTAGCAGTCAGTCTTCTCACCAGCTCTATACCCAAAGGGAGCATAGCAATACGCCAAGAATCAGCCAGCCTGCTGATTAGTAACAGGCGGCCTGTTCTATCACGGAGAAGACAGCTGCCGGGAACCACACCAATCCCAAAAGGAATTTTCCTTTTAATTAATTAATCCACAATATATTGTGCGCACAGGATCCTTGGACCATGATCGCACAGCGAGCACCAGACTTTAATATCACACAAGGAACAGCACCTCATATTTCGCTTGGGTAGCTTACACCCCAGCGGTATGAACATTGTCTTCTCAAAATTCAAGTAGCCCTTGCTTTCCCTCTCTCTCTCCATCCCATCCCCCTTCCCAGTTCTCCTACCAGTGTTACTGTCCCCGACTACATTTTATCTCTGTCCCGCCCATTCCCCTGACATCAGTCTGAAGAAGGGTCTCGACCCGAAACGTCACCATTCCTTCTCTCTAGAGATGCTGCCTGGCCCGCTGAGACTCCAGCATTTTGTGTCTATCTTCGATTTAAACCAGCATCTGCAGTTCTTTCCTACACATATTGGCATCACTGGTGAGCCCAGGATTTATTCCTCAGACCTATATGTATCAAAGCTTAAATTACCTGGTGAGCCACTTCCTTGCATTGTTGTGGTGAAAGTGCTGTTTTTTTTTTTAATTTTTTAAAAATATTTTTATTTTATTAGAAGTACAATTGTATACAATCATATTTTCATAATACATTTTATGTACAGCTTATTTTTTTTATTATAATAAAGAAGAAAAAGAAAAAGAAATTGGATAATAAAGTATAGAAACATGTGAGATATATAGTGTGTGGAAAAGAAAAATAGAAAGTGAAAGAAGAAAGTTAAAGAATAGAAAATAGGAAAAAGAATAAAAGAAGAAAAAAAGGAAGAAAAAGAAAAAAGAACTAAGGAGATCTTATTTATAATCTTGACCATCCCTCGCCCAGTCCCGAGTTAGCTTTTACAATTGTGTTGCACCATATGATTCCAAAAAGACGACAAATGGAGACCAACTCGTTATGAATTGGTCAAATTTATCTATTAGGAGGAATCGCATTTCCTCAAGATGTGCGGTGTCCAACATACTTGCAATCCACATTTTGAGCGTTGGTATTGGTGTATTTTTCCAAAATTTAAGTATTAATTTTTTTGCTATTATTAAACTGTAATTTAAAAATAATTTTTGAGATGATTCAATTTATTCCCATCTTCCATTACCCCAAATATAATCAATTCATTATTAGGTTCCATTTTTATCTTAAATAATTTTGTGAATATTTCGAAAATATCACTCCAAAATCTATAAAGTTTTATACAGGAAACAAAAGAGTGTGTTATAGTTGCATCTTGGGTTAAACATTTATCACAAGTGGGGGATATATTTGGGTAGAATTTATTTAATCTTGTTTTTGAGTAATATAATCTATGTAAAATTTTAAATTGAATTAGATTATGTCTTGCATTAATCGAACATTTGTGAATGTATGTCAAATACTTTTCCCATGTAACCTTCGTAATTTTTATCATTAATTCCGGTTCCCACTCTTCTCTAAGTACCTCTGTCGCTGGTAAATCTATATTTAAAATACTATTATATAAATATGATATTAAATTTTGTGTATCAGCTTTAATATTCATTGCTTCTTCAAATAAATCAGGAGTTCTTTTTTGATATCCTTGTATGCATGTCTTCAAGAAATCGCAAATCTGAAGATATTTAAAAAATGATTATTTTTCAATTTAAATTTTAATTGTAATTGTTGAAATGATAGTAAATCTCCCATTTCATACATATCCCCGATCCTTTTAATTCCTAAACTTTCCCATTGATTATATATTTTGTCCATAAGACATGGTTTAAATAAAGGATTATTCGCTATTGGTGTTAACAATGATAGGTTTCTTAATTTTAAGGATAATTTTATTTGTTTCCTTATTCTTATTGTATCCTGTATAATTGGGTTCTTCTTATATATTGTATTGTTCGTTTTTTTCGGGGAGAAGAGGATCGTTCCTATATTACAAGGAAAACAATCCTCTTTCTCCATTTTTATCCATTCTGTCTGTTGGGTAGAACTATCCAACCAGTAAATTATATTCTTAATATGTATTGCCCAATAATAATACAGAAAATTCGGGAGTGAAAGTCCCCCGACATCTTTTGGTTTACATAAGTGTTCTTTTTTAATTCTATGTGATTTATAATCCCAAACAAAATTAGTAATATTAGAGTTTAATTTAAAATATATATATTTTGGTACATATACTGGTATAGACTGAAATAGGTATAATAACTGTGGTAGAAAGATCATTTTTATAGCGTTTTTTCTACCTATTAATGATAAAGGAAGTGTTTTCCAAAATTTAATCATTATATTATGTTTGTTTATTAAAGGTATAAAATTGGCATTGAATAAAGCTTTATGTTTTCTAGTAATCTGAATACCCAGATATTTAAATTTTTCTGTTGCTATTTTAAAGGGGAACTTCAGTAGGTGTGTAGATTCTTGAGGTTTTAACGTCATGATTTCACTTTTGTTCCAATTTATTCTATATCCAGAAAAGGACCCAAATTCCTCTATTAAGTTTAATAAATTTGGTATGCTCGTTTGTGAGTTTGTTATATATAACAGAATATCGTCTGCATATAATGAAATTTTATTATTTGAGTCCCTAGTATTATAACCCTGAATATTCGGATGACTTCTTATACTTTCAGCCAAAGGTTCTATCATAAGGGCGAATAGTAGGAGTGATAAAGCACATCCCTGCCTATTACCCCTTGATAATTGAAATTTTTGAGATAACATATTATTAGTTAATATTCTTGCCATCGGTTTATCATATAATAATTTCACCCATGTAATAAAATTCTCTCCCATATTAAATTTTTGTAATACTTTGTATAAATACTGCCATTCTACCTGATCAAATGCTTTCTCTGCGTCCAAAGAAATAATTGATATATCTTCTTCCTCCACTTTATGTGAGTACATTATATTAAACAAGCGTCTCAAATTATTAAATGAATATCTTTCGGGTATAAACCCCGTTTGATCAGGGTTTATCAATTTACTAATATATTTGCTTAGTCTTCTGGCTAAAGTCTTTGCTAAAATTTTCTGATCTGTATTTAAAAGTGATATAGCTCTATATGAGCCCGGGTCCTCTAGATCTTTATCTTTTTTTGGAATAAGCGTAATAGTTGATTCTGCTAATGTTTCAGGTAGTTTATTTTCTTTAAAAGCGTGAGTATATAAATTAAATAAATAGGGAGTCGTTATCTCATGACATTTTTAATAAAATTCATTACTAAAACCGATGTGAAAGTGCTGTTAAATGAAGAATGCCAGGACATTTATTCAGTGACGATGAATGAGTTGTACTGTGGTTCCATGTCAATATTTTGTACGAGTTTGAGTGAGTGGTACTTCTAACCTTCTACCTTCTAGCTGATATATGTTGGTGATTAGGTAGATGCTGTGAAGAGGTTTTGAGTGAATTGCTGTACTCCTCTGCACAGCCCTGTTGGCCCAGTGATAGAGTAAGTGAATGTTCAAATTGGCAGTACTGAGATTTTTGCAGGCTAATTAAGCTTCACTTAATTTAGTTTAAAGATAGAGCGTGGAAACAAGCCCTTCGGCCCACCAAGTCTGCGCTGACCAGCGATCTCCGCGCACGAACACTATCCTAGACACACTGGGGACAATGTACAATTATACCCAGCCAATTAACCTACAAACCTGTATGTCTTTGGAGTGTGGGAGGAAACCGGAGATCCCGGAGAAAACCCACATCGGTCACGGGGAGAACATACAAACTCCGTACAGAGAGCACCTGTACTCAGGATCGAACCCAGATCTCTGGCGCTGTAAGGTAGCAGTCTACCGCTGTGCCATCATGCCACCACTTAACCATGCAAGTGGAAGGAATTCATTATAGTCTTGCCTTGTATCTTGTAGATACTGAAGAGTCCTTTGGAAACCAGGGATTGAATCAATATTGGAGAATACCGGCTTATGAGCAGCTCTTGTAGCTGTAATGTTGATATGAAGGGTCCAGTTACAAAGTTAGTTATCTATGCCTCCAACGCCTTAAACGTCCTTTAATTCTGAGGCTACGACCTCTAGTCCAAGACTCTCCCACTAGTGGAAACATCCTCTCCACATCCACTCTATCCTAGCCTTTCACTATTCTGTGTTTCAATGAGATTCCCTCTCATTCTTCTAAACTCCAGCGAGTACAGGCCCAGTGCCGACAAACACTCATCATAGGTTAACCTACTCATTCCTGGGATCATTATTGTAAACCTCCTCTGGACCTTCTCCAGAGCCAGCACATCCTTCCTCAGATATGGTGCCCAAAATTGCTCACAATAATCCAAATGCAGCCTTACCAGTGCCTTATAGAGCCTCAGCATTACATCCCTGTTTTTGTATACAAGCCCTCATGAAATAAATGCTAACATTGAGTTTGCTTTATTTACTACCGATTTGACTTGCAGATTAATTTTTTGGGAATCCTGCACCAGCACTCCCAAGTCCCTTTGCACCTCCGATTTATGGATTCTCTCCCCATTTTGAAAATAGTCTACACCTTTATTCCTACTACCAAAATGCATGACTCCACACTTTGCTACACTATATTCCATCTGCCACTTCTCTGCCCACTCTCCTAACCTGTCCAAGTCCTTCTGCAGAGTCCCTGCTTTCTCTACACTATCTGCCCCACCTATTTTTGTATCATCCGCAAACTTGGCCACAAAGCCTTCAATCCCCTCATCCAAATCATTAATATACAACGTGAAGAGTAGTGGCCCCAGCACTGACCCTTGCGGAACTCCGCTAGTCACTGGCAGCCAACCAGAAGAAGCCCCCTTTATTGCCACTCTTTGTCTTCTGCCATCCAGCCAACCTGCTATCCATGTAAGTATCTGCCCTTTGATACCATGGGCTCGCATCTTCCTTAGCAGCCTCCCGTGTGGCACCTTATCAAAGGCTTTTTGAAAATCTAAGTAAACAACATCTACTGACTCTCCTTTGTCCTGCTATTTACTTCTTCAAAGAATTCCAGCAAATTTGTAAAGCAAGACCTCCCCTTCACAAAGCCATGCTGACTTTGGCCTATTTTATCGTGAACTTCTAAGTACACCGTAACCTGGTCCTTTATAATGACTATGAGATGTAGAGTGAGGAGATATTTTTTGAGAATAAGTCATAGTTTTGAAATGTTAACTCTTTTTCTCTGTCCACAGATCCACTCCAAAGTTATTCCAACAATTTCTGTTTTCAGTTATTCAATATATTGCTTCTTTTCTATATCAGGGAGGGAGCCCTTTTAACATACCGTATAACATTAATCTGCTGCGCTGATGCCATCCTTTCACAGCCCTCACAGAGGAATTTGGCCTACAGAGCCAAAAATAGCAAACTTCCAATCCCTAAACTCCTTTAGCATGACACCTGGAATTATTGAAATAAATAAATCTTTCCCTCCCCTCGTAGATGTGATCTTGCATCTCCAGGATAATTTTCTATTATGCAGTGATCCAAAAATTGAAATTCCTCCCCTTGACCCAAATCCATATGTAATGTATTTGCTTCCTTCAGGAGCTGCTGCACCAATTTTATCCCCCTGATCTGCAATTCTATCCATTGATATCCACCTTTCCTTAATTTGACCAAATCAGTGTTTGGGGCTGCACCATCCCAAAAGTCCATGACATTCAACATCCTAGAGTTAGTTATGTATGTGTCATAGCAAATCATCCATTTATTTTCTCTCTTTAATTTAAAAGATCTAGATTAACTTTAAAATCTTAGTTAACTTTCACAATTTGTAGGACATACACTGTTCAAACTCACTGACAGTAAACCGTACATGCCTTGTGTTCAAAGTTAGAACTAATCTGGCAAACTTCTCAATATTCTTTCTACACTGAAGTGTCTGATTTCAGAGAGACAAGAGGTTTGCATTTGCAGAGCCAACTCCTGATTCAGTATCTTCAAAAGATTTCTCATGGAATGGCTTAGTGGAGTGTCACTGAATGCGGCATTGTTCAGTGACATCAAGCATCTGTAATGAAAATGATTCTATTCTTCAGCCTTTTTAAGCGATAGATTCTCCTTGCTGAATTTGTTCGCTTTTTAACATTTCAGTGACCTTTATTACTGGGGACACAAATTCCTGGACATGCGCTACTGTAGATTGTGGGCAATATCCATTCGGTCCTTCACTTGGTACTTTCTTTGGAGTCTCTTGTCACCAATATTCTGGAGAAGTGGTGTGAACATTAGGGGAATCAATGCGCACATGGCCAAGGTAATTGTAGCAATGTTACAACATTTTGAGATTTTAAAAATCAAGTCTGCAATTTATCCCATCAGATAAAGCATAAAAAGAAGTTTAATTTGACACCTAATTCACTTTCATATCTTCAGTATTAAAAAAGTTATGGCCATTTTCATACTCGGAAATTAGCATCTTGTTCCCTATTGCTTTTCCATTGACTTAACACAAAAGCTGTGATCGAGGACAGTCAAAAACCTATAACCTTTCTTAAAAATTAAGAGAACTGAATGAAATGTTCAGTTATTGTAGATTTAAGCATTCTGAAACAAATATAAAACATCTTACTTGGATGACCTGAAATTAAAGCATATCTAATTGTAGTTAATTACAAAATTGACCGTTGTGACGGAAATAGTAATAAACACCCAGACTGCCTTGAAAATTCAAAACTGTGATATTCTCAAGATCAGAACTTTAATATTATTGTATTATATGCTGTAAGTCCGTAACAGATGGGTAAATAAATTACAATTTCTAGCAATAGACCAAGTCTTTATGGAGAAGATCAGTTGCTAGCTGGTACATTGGCATATCATAATCAGTAGCATCATCATACTCCTCAGATTGTAACCAATAAGCAACTCTGTACACCTTGTTTTTCCTCAACTTTTCAGTTTTGGCATTGTGAACTACAAGTTTTTGTTCTTCAAACCACGCATGACATGCCTTTCTGCCCAATACTTTCCCATTAAGAATGTCCTGTAGATTCGATTTCTTAAGAAAAGGATTTTTGTTTTAAATAGCCTAAGTATCCAAATAACAAACTAATCCCATTCACACAAGAAATCACAATATAACATGATTTTTAAATCTCTCTGTCATGAATTTATATGCCAGATAGAAGGAATTTAATGTTTAATTCCCATAAATTAATCTAGAAACATCCACTCAATATAATCAAAATAATTATTTTTTTGCACAATACATGGGACTAAAACTGATATTTAGTATAAAAATATTGAGTATGGGTAGACAATAACACAAAATATAGACGATTTAGATGCTCTTATGACATGATTGTCCAAAAAAAAGAGCATTTAAATCATCTTGCGAGTGGGTTTTTCTGGAACGCGATCGATTGGAACGTTGCATTTGCGGTGAATTTGAACTCCATATCGGCAGGAAAAACACTGCCGGTTCGTATGGGGCCCAAATCACATTTTCGCAATGTAAAATTAGATTAAAGCCATCCCAAGAAGCAAGATTATATGTAAAATAAACGACTTACCCTTTGTTTTGTCCCGTTCTTGCGATCCGACACGTTGTAGGTGTTGAGGGCGTTAGAAGTTGCTTTTTATTTTAATCTAATTATTAAATTGTCTCGCGATTTTAAAAAAAAGCAGCTAGCAGTCCGAGGAAATCCGCCTCCGACAGGCAGTAGAAAACTGGATTTTAATCCCGCCCCCCCAAGGTCACGCACAGGGCCAGTGGCAGAACTGCAGCGCCGCTGAAGGTATAGATGTTATGGGTTGCGAACCTTCGAAGAGTCCCGACCCCTAACGTCACCTATCCTTT
Organism: Malacoraja senta; assembly: GCA_038087875.1. Classification (NCBI taxonomy): domain Eukaryota; kingdom Metazoa; phylum Chordata; class Chondrichthyes; order Rajiformes; family Rajidae; genus Malacoraja; species Malacoraja senta. The sequence goes on from CM075977.1 coordinate 297,924,329, forward strand.
TTTTCCCAAGATGCTGCATGACCCACTGAGTCACTCCAGCACTTTGTGTCTATCTTTCATAGAAATATCAGCCTGAACAGGCCAGTGACCAGGGTTAGTGGTCCAGTGATCATAACAAACTGACTCGGAACAGAGGTTGAGATAGAAGACGGCTATTTCCATGGTAAAAAATTTAGAGATGTTACAGAATGTCATGAGGAAGGAGTCTTTTTTTAATTTTTTATTTTAAAATAGGTGCAGGAGTAGGCCATTCGGCCCTTCGAGCCTGCACCGCCATTCAATATGATCATGGCTGATCATCCAACTCAGTATCCCGTACCTGCCTTCTCTCCATACCCCCTGATCCCTTTAGCCACAAGGGCCACATCTAACTCCCTCTTAAATATAGCCAATGAACTGGCCTCAACTACCCTCTGTGGCAGAGAGTTCCAGAGATTCACCACTCTCTGTGTGAAAAAGTTTTTCCTCATCTCGGTCTTAAAGGATTTCCCCCTTATCCTTAAGCTGTGACCCCTTGTCCTGGACTTCCCCAACATCGGGAACAATCTTCCTGCATCTAGCCTGTCCAACCCCATAAGAATTTTGTACGTTTCTATAAGATCCCCTCTCAATCTCCTAAATTCTAGTGAGTATAAGCCAAGTCTATCCAGTCTTTCTTCATATGAAAGTCCTGACATCCCAGGAATCAGTCTGGTGAACCTTCTCTGCACTCCCTCTATGGCTATAATGTCCTTCCTCAGATTTGGAGGCCAAAACTGTACGCAATACTCCAGGTGTGGTCTCACCAAGACCCTGTACAACTGCAGTAGAACATCCCTGCTCCTATACTCAAATCCTCTTGCTATGAAGGCCAACATACCATTCGCTTTCTTCACTGCCTGCTGCACCTGCACGCCTACTTTCAATGACTGGTGTACCATGACACCCAGGTCTCGCTGCATCTCCCCATTTCCTAATCGGCCACCATTTAGATAATAGTCTGCCTTCCCGTTTTTGCCCCCAAAGTGGATAACCTCACATTTATCCACATTATACTGCATCTGCCAAACATTTGCCCACTCACCCAGCCTATCCAAGTCACCTTGCAGTCTCCTGGCATCCTCCTCACAGCTAACACTGCCCCCCAGCTTAGTGTCATCCGCAAACTTGGAGATGTTGCTTTCAATTCCCTCGTCCAGATCATTAATATAAATTGTAAATAGCTGGGGTCCCAGCACTGAGCCTTGCGGTACCCCACTAGTCACTGCCTGCCATTGTGAAAAGGACCCGTTTACTCCTACTCTTTGCTTCCTGTTTGCCAGCCAGTTCTCTATCCACATCAATACTGAACCCCCAATACCGTGTGATTTAAGTTTGTATCCTAATCTCTTATGTGGTACCTTGTCGAAAGCCTTCTGAAAGTCCAGATACAACACATCCACTGGTTCTCCCCTATCCACTCTACTAGTTACATCCTCGAAAAATTCGATAAGATTCGTCAGACACGATTTACCTTTCATAAATCCATGCTGACTTTGTCCAATGATTTCACCACTTTCCAAATGTGCTGCTATCCCATCTTTAATAACTGACTCTAGCAGTTTCCCCACTACCGATGTTAGACTAACTGGTCTGTAATTCCCCGTTTTCTCTCTCCCTCCCTTCTTAAAAAGTGGGGTTACGTTTGCTACCCTCCAATCCTCAGTAACTACTCCAGAATCTAAAGAGTTTTGAAAAATTATCACTAATGCATCCACTATTTCTGGAGCTACTTCCTTAAGTACTCTGGGATGCAGCCTATCTGGCCCTGGTGATTTATCGGCCTTTAATCCATTCAATTTACCCAACACCACTTCCCGACTAACCTGGATTTCACTCAGTTCCTCCATCTCCTTTGACCCGCGGCCCCCTGCTATTTCCGGCAGATTATTTATGTCTTCCTTAGTGAAGACGGAACCAAAGTAGTTATTCAATTGGTCCGCCATATCCTTGTTCCCCATGATCAATTCACCTGTTTCTGACTGCAAGGGACCTACATTTGTTTTAACTAATCTCTTTCTCTTCACATATCTATAAAAACTTTTGCAGTCAGTTTTTATGTTCCCTGCCAGTTTCCTTTCATAATCTATTTTCCCTTTCCTAATTAAGCCCTTAAGCTGAATTTCTCCCAGTCCTCTGGTATGCTGCTTTTTCTGGCTAATTTGTACGCATCATCTTTTACTTTGATACTATCCCTGATTTCCCTTGTTATCCACGGATGCACTACCTTCCCTGATTTATTCTTTTGCCAAACTGGGATGAACAATTTTTGTAGTTCATCCATGCAGTCTTTAAATGCCTTCCATTGCATATCCACCGTCAACCCTTTTAGAACTAATTGCCAGTCAATCTTGGCCAATTCACGTCTCATACCCTCAAAGTTACCTTTCTTTAAGTTCAGAACCGTTGTTTCTGAATTAGCAATGTCACTCTCCATCCTAATGAAGAACTCAACCATATTATCTGAATGTCTGAAGAAGGGTTTCGACCCGAAACATTGCCTATTTCCTTCGCTCCATAGATGCTGCCTCACCTGCTGAGTTTCTCCAGCATTTTTGTCTACCTTTAATTTTCCAGCATCTGCAGTTCCTTCTTAAACAGAATGTCATGAACCTGCTTCCTTGGACCATTTAAAAACCTAGTTGAGAAACAGCTGCAACAGAATGAAGCATTTGAAAATACAGCTGCAGCAGCAGACCGGAAAAGCAGCGATGAAAGAATGGGAAAACATGACAACCAAAGGTCAGCTTGTAACTCACCGACACCAGTAGAACACCTGCCAAATTATGTCAAGTTGAAGAATTTGATATGTTGTGGATGCGCTGTGTACCTGAAACCCTGCAAGATCCCTGCAACTATGAAGGATCGAGGTACATGTTCACAGTGGGAGTTGATAATCTGAACAAGAATGAGAGATTTGGAAACCTGAAGGAAGCATTGAAAGCAAATAACTTGCAGGTTTAGATGTCAGAATTGCAGCCAACAAAAGCTGTGCCTATTTTGGAATCAAAGAAGCAATTGTTAATAGAGGCAGTACAGCACACAGTGGAAGCAAGGCTTTCAAATGGAAATACTCAGGTATCAACAGAGGCAATCTGGAAACACAGGCAAACAAGCCTGGATGACCAAAAAGTGCGACCCTGATGTAACGGAAGGGACGCCACAGCAGGAAGGCAAAGTTTGTGTACAGACAACAGAATGTAGAAAAAAGAAACTGCAGATGCTGGCTACCCTTCTTCAGACTGCAGTCCCCTTCTCCAGTCATTCAGGATCCTTTTCCAGCCAGAACCCTTTCCCAACCCAAAACATCATCTATCCATGGTCTTCAGGGATGCCGCCTGACCTGCTGATCTAATCCAGCATTTTGCGTCTTTACCTAGTATACAGATGAGTAGAAGAGTTGTTTTAATTGAATTGAATAGTTTATTGTCACATGTGACGTTACAGCACATTCTTTGCTTATAATGGGCAGATAGTCGCCCATTAAGGATGCTTACAAAGTTAGAAATCCCCACCCCCCTGTGCCAGTTCCCCCTTTGACAATAGACAATAGGTGCAGGAGTAGGCCATTCGGTCCTTCAAGCCAGCACCGCCATTCACTGTGATCATGGCTGATCATCCACATTCAGTACCCCGTTCCTGCCTTCTCACCATATCCCCTGACTCCGCTATCTTTAAGAGTTCTATCTAACTCTCTCTTGAAAGCATCCAGAGAATTGGCCTTCACTGCCTTCTGAGACAGAGAATTCCACAGATTCACAACCCTCTGTGTGAAAATGGTTTTCCTCATCTCCGTTCTAAATGGCTTACCACTTATTCTTAAACTGTGGCCCCTGGTTCTGGACTACCCCAACATCGGGAACATATTTCCTGCCTCTAGCGTGTCCAAACTCTCAATAATCTTATATGTTTCAATAAGAAACATACCTAGTGAGACCACACGTGTAGTATTGTGTGCAGTTTTGGTCCCCTAATTTTAAGGAAGGACATTCTTACTATTGAGGGAGTGCAGCGTAGGTTTACAAGGTTAATTCCCGGGATGGCAGGACTGTCATATGCTGAGAAAATGTAGTGGCTGGGCTTGTATACTCTGGAATTTAGAAGGATGAGAGGGTATCTTATTGAAACATATAAGATTATTAAGGATTTGGACACGCTAGAGGCAGGCCAACATGCCATTCGCTTTCTTCACTGTCTACTCTACCTGCATGCTTACTTTCAGTGACTGATGAACAAGATCTTATACTACTTCCCCTTTTCCCAACTTGACACCATTCAGATAATAATCTGCCTTCCTGTTTTTGCCACCAAAGTGGATAACCTCACATTTATCCACATTAAACTGCATCTGCCATGCATCTGCCCACTCACCCAACCTGTCCAAGTCACCCTGCATCCTCATAGAATCCTCCTCACAGTTCACACTGCCACCCAGCTTTGTGTCATCTGCAAATTTGCTAATGTTACTTTTAATCCCCTCATCTAAATCATTAATGTATATTGTAAATAGCTGCGTTCCCAGCACCGTGCCTTGTGGTACCCCACTAGTCACTGCCTGGCATTCTGAAAAGGACCCGTTAATCCCTACTCTTTGTTTCCTGTCTGCCAACCAATTTTCTATCCAGTCTGAAGAAGGGTCTCGACCCGAAACGTCACCTATTCCTTCGCTCCATAGATGCTGCCTCACCCGCTGAGTTTCTCCAGTATTTTTGTCTACCTTTGAATTTTCCAGCATCTGCAGTTCTTTTCAAACAATTTTCTATCCATGTCAGTACTCTACCCCCAAAACCATGTACTCTAATTTTGCCCACTAATCTCCCATGTGGGACCTTATCAAATGCTTTCTTAAAGTCCAGGTACACTACATCCGCTGGCTCTCTCTTGTTCATTTTCCTAGTTATATCCTCAAAAAATTCCAGAAGATTAGTCTAAATCCTTGCTCGCTGCACCAGCCCCCCATCCACACATTCAGATCCCCTATCTCCCTGTTCCTGCCCTCACTAGCATGAGGTACTGGAAGCAATGCAGAGATAACCACCCTAGAAGTCCTGCTTTTCAGTCTTCTTCCTAACTCTCTCAACTCGCATTGCAGAACCTCCTTCCTCTTCTTCCCGACGTCACCCACCACGATAGCTCTGCCCGACTTCGGTCTCGCCAGTCAAGTCTCATTGCTATGATTGGAGCCACCGACCTGTCCGCCGCTTGGACTGAATGTGTTGTCTGCCCCGACAGCTCCCAAAAGGGTGTACCTGTTTTCATTTGGCACAGCCACTGGGGTCTCCTGCATTCCACGGTTACTCTCCTTTCTCCCAGTCACCCACCTTTGCTCTTGTTACCTTGGTGTGACAACCTCACTGTAGGTCCTATCCACGCAACTCTTGTTTTCCCGGATGGCCCTGAGGTCATCCAGCTGCTTCTCCAGTTCCCCAACACGTTCATTCAGGAGCTGCGCCTGGACACAATTTCTGCAGGTGTTGTCTCCAGAAGATCCAGCCATCCCCCTGACTCCCCACATCCTGCAGGAAACATACTGCACCAACATGCCTGCCATTTCTTCAGTGGACAAAAATCATAAATTTCAATCAAGTGTCACCTCCTTGCCGAAGACTCTTGAGCCAAAGACTCGCCCTTTATTCACAAGGCCGCTCCCCGACAGGAAACCTCATCGTTAATAATCTATATTATATTAAAACTCTTCCCTTTGTTCTCAACATTCTAAATTTCCGTGTGTATGCAGGGTTGTGTTTTAATCTCCTTAATTTGTATCTTCTTCCAAGAGCCTTGGCCAGAGCCTTCCCATTTTCACACATGCTACTCACATTTTTTCCCTCGACGGGATAAATATCTTCCCGTCGCATTCCAACCTATATTTCCAAAGTTTTTAAAGTTTTAATCGTTTATTTCAAAAAAATGACTGCTTTTCAATGATTTTGCAGTAATTTTCAATGCTTTTAAAGATGTTCAAGAGTTGCTTCTGGCTGCATGTCAGACTTGCACAAAACTTGCAGTGGAGCTCTCCCGTGCCCTTGACTCTCTGTCCTTTGTTTACTGACAATGATCGACTTTGTGGCCAAACATGTCATTCCACTGATTCTTCAAATCTTTCCTGATTGATCTTTCTCTGCCACCTGTGACTAGTGGTGTGCTTCAGGGTTCTGTGCTGGGCCCTTTACTGTTTGTCATCTATATCAATGATTTGGATGAGAACATACTCGACAAGATTAGAAAGTTTGCAGATGATACAAAAGTGGGTGGTTTTGCAGTTAGTGAAGATGGTTGTGAAAAATTGCATCAGGATCTTGATCAATTGACCAAGTGGGCTGAGGAATGGTTGATGGAATTTAATGCAGAAAAATATGAGGTGTTACATTTTGGGAAGTCTAACATAGGCAGGGCCTACATAGTGAATGGTAGGGCTCTGGGTAGTGTTGTAGAGCAGAGGGATCGAGGAGTGCTAGTGCTTAGTTCCCTGAAGGTGGAGTCGCAGGTAGATCGGGTAGTCAAAAAGGCTTTTGGCACATTGGCCTTCATCAGCCAGGGTATTGAGTATAGAAGTTGGGAAGTCATGTTGCAGTTGTATAAGATGTTGGTGAGACCACATTTAGAGTATTGTGTTCAGTTCTGGGCACCGTGTTATAGGAAAGATGTTGTCAAGCTGGAAAGGGTACAGAGAAGATTTACGAGGATGTTGCCAAGACTAGAGGGTATGAGCTATAGGGAGAGGTTGAGTAGGCTGGGACTCTATTCCTTAGAGCGCAGGAGGATGAGGGGTGATCTTATAGAGGTGTATAAGATAATGAGAGGAATAGATCGGGTAGATGCGCAGATTCTCTTGGCCAGAGTAGGTGAATCGAGGACCAGAGGATATAGTTTTAAGGTGAGGGGAACAGATTTAATAGGAATCATTGGGGTAACTTTTTCACACAAAGGGTGGTGGATGCATGGAACAAGCTGCCAGAGGAGGTAGTTATCCCAACATTTAAGAAGCAGTTAGACAGGTACATGGATAGGACAGGGTTGGAAGAATATGGACCAAATGCTGGCAGGTGGGACTAGTGTAGCTGGGACATGTTGGCCGGTGTGGGCAAGTTGGGGCGAAGGGCCTGTTTCCACACTGTATCACTTCTATGACTCTACAGTATGTTTGGTGTAGACTGTTTGTTAAAGAAACCTGGTCAGCCCTTGCAAAATTGTACACACACACTTCTGAACTCAGTTGTATATTAACTGCCACAAATGTTGTTTACCTGAAACTCCGGGTCTGAGTGAATGAATTAGTGACAGCAATATTCAGATCTAGAGGCCAATTAAGAGGAACCAACAACAAACCATAGAGGATGACAGGGAAAGATCAGTCATGAAAGATTTGAAGAATAAGTGGAATGACATGTTTGACAACAAAGTAGATTAGTGTCAGTAAACAAAGGACAGAGAGTCGAGGGCACGGGAGAGCTCCACTGCAAGTTTTGGACAAATCTGACGTGGCCAGAAGCAACTCATGAACAGTGCTTTAATTGTCCTTTGCATCAAAGGAATGTTGTAATAATACCCAAACAATTCAGAAACTAGAAGAACTGCCAAAAGCCATTTTTCAAGGGGCTGTTACAAGACCTGTTTTTCCTGTTTAAAAAAAAAATGTAAGCAATGCCTTCATTATGAGAATCTTGATACTTTCGAGTACATCAACCTGTCTGGACATTGCTCATGTAACAACAACATAATCCTAGTAATCCTTCTGATAAATGGTTTCCGAACTGAAGCATTGACTGTTTCTGTCCTACCGATATGGCCTGACCTGCTGAGTATTTCTAGCATTTTCTGTTTTTGTTTTAGATTCCAGTATATGCAGCCTTTGATAATCCTAATCATGCTTGATTTAGCAAGTGTGTCCATTGTGCTTCCTACATTGGAACCAAAAGAAACTGCAGATGCTGGAACTTATATCAAAACACAAAGTTCTGCGGTAAACCTAGCAGGTCAGGCAGCATCTGTGGAGGGAATGGACAGGTGACGTATTCAGTCACCAGTCTGATGTTTGAAGAAGAGTCCCAACCTGAAGCATCGGGTGTCCATCCCCTTCCCACATGCTGCCTGACCTGTTGAGTTCCTCTAAGACTGTATTTTGCTCATGCTTCCAACATTACAAATCTTATACCGCAAGAGTATTTAAAGGGCTGCACAATATATTGGGATGTTCTGAAAGGATTATGAAAGACATCATAAATTCTATATGCTGAAAAATTACAAAGTTTGTTCCTTCTAAAAGAATATAGTCAGAGCGTGATACACTGTGGAAACAGGCCCTGCTGCAATCTTTCACAACCATCTTCACTATCTGCAAAACCACTAACTTTTGTATCATCAGCAAACGTGTTAATCTTGCCCTGTAGATTTTCATCCAAATCATTGATGTAGATGACAAACAGTAACAGGCCCTGCACCGAACTCTGAGGCACACCACTAGTCACAGGCCTCCAGTCCAAGAAGCAACCTTCCACCATCACCCTCTGCTTCCTTCCATGGAACCAATTTGCTATCCATTCAGCTATCTCTCCTTGGATCCCATGCGATCTAACCTTCCAGAGCAGCCTACCATGCAGACCCTTGTTGAATGCCTTACTGAAGTCCATGTACACAACATCTACAGCTCTGCCCTCATCAACCTTTTAGGTCACATCTCCAAAAAAATCAATCAGATTTGTGAGACACGACCTCCCATGTACAAAACCATGCTGACTATCCCTAATCAGCCCTTGCCCATCCAAATGCCTGTATAACCTATCCCTCACAATGCACTCCAGTAACTTACCAACTACAGATGTTAAGCTCACTGGCCTATATTTCCCAGCATTTTCCCTGCAGCTCTTTTTGAAAAGAGGCACAACATTTACCATCCTCCAGTCTTCCAGCACTTCTCCTGTATTTAAGGATGACTCGTAAATTTCAACCAGGGCTCCCACAATTTCCTCTCTAGTTTCCTGCAATGTCCACAGATATATCTGATCAGGCCCTAGAGATTTGGCTACCTTCAATTATCTTTGTGGGTTGAAATAAGCATTATATATCTCATGTATTTCTACCCAGGGTGAATGAAATTAACTTTAGATCTTGAAAGGCCACAAAGTGCTGGAATAACTCAACAGGTCAGGCATAATCTCTGGAGAACATGGATAGGTGATGTTTTGGGTCAAGACCTGCTGCACACTTTGTGTCCTTTTGTGTATTCACCAGCATGTACAGTTCTATGTCTTTATCTTTCCATCTTTATTGGGACTTGTTACATTCCAGTGTCAGTGATCTGACAAAAGAAATCAGTGTAACAGATAAACCCAGTGGGTTTAATTACAGTGGATTTAACATTCATGCTAGTTTGGTGATAACCACATAGTTACTACTGACCGGTAATAATGTACATTTTGCAATCATATTTTATAGACAACTGGGATCTCTTCTGGGGTAGGGGTGACCTGTACAAAAGGGACAGGTTACACCTTAACTGGTGGGGGACCAACGTTCTGGCAGGCAGGTTTGCTCGTGCTACACGTGTGGGTTTAAACTAAATAGCCGGAGGGAGGTGTTGACAAATTGGGATTCTAAAGATGGAGTTAAAGTGGAAGTGAGTACAGGAAAAGTTACGAAAGACTCCCGAATTAATGGGAAGGAAAGTTCGAGATGCGATAAGAGAGTAAGGTCAGGGCCAATAGTGAGAGAGGGGAGGTGTGAGAGAGGGGAGGTGAATACCAAAGTTAAAGTGTTGTATATGAATGCGTGAAGTATAAAAAATAAAGTGGATGAGCTCAGTTTAAAAAAATAAGGCTCAGTTTTAAAAAATGGCAAGTGTGATGTGGGAATTACACAGACATGGCTGCAAGAGGACCAGTTCTGAGAACTGAATATTGAGAGGGTATACATCCTATCGAGAAGACATAAAGGTGGGCAGAGGGGGTGGGGTAGCTCTGTTGTTAAGGAATGAAATTCAGTCCCTTGCAAGGGGTGACATAAAGTCAGGAGATGTAGAGTCAGTATGGATAGAACTGAAGAATTGTAAGGGTAAAAAGATCCTAATGGGAGTTATCTACAAGGATGAGAGGGTATCTTATAGAAACATATAAAATTATTATGGGATTGTACATGCTAGAGGCAGGAAACATGTTCCCGATGTTGGTGGAATCCAGAACCACGGGCCACAGTTTAAGAATAAGGGGTAGGTCATTTAGAACAGAGATGAGGAAAAACGTTTTCACCCAGAGAGTTGTGAATCTGTGGAATTCACTGCCTCAGATGGCAGTGGAGGCCAATTCTCTGGATGCTTTCAAGAGAGAGTTAAATAGAGCTCTTAACGATAGCAGAGTCAAGGGATAAGGGGAGAAGGCAGGAATGGGGTACTGATTGTTGATGATCAGCCATGATCACAGTGAATGGCGGTGCTGGCTTGAAGGGCCGAATGGCCTACTCCTGCACCTATTGTATATTGTCTATATTCATACCGGCACTATGCAATGTTCTGGTATGAAAATTAGGGGTTTAATTGATTTTGCATGCTTCAGCACTTCAACACTTTGCCTCCACCTTTAGCTTGATCCAGATTTCTGCTGTCGCTGCATTAAAACACTGTACATCTCATATGAACTCCAGTGTTCAGAAGGTGGCAATATTGTAATATGCTGTAAGGATCACAAGGTGAACCGAGCTGTAGGCTGAAAATATAACTGCACAAAGTACATGCAATTGTGTCAACAGCATGAAAATGTCGGGTGGGGGGGGGGGGGGGGGGCAGTTGCAATGTAGGGAGGATATCCTGTGAATTCACCTTGGATGTCCATGGATACCTCATGGCTCTTTAAATGTAGAAATTTGTTTTATGACCTCACACTATTTAATTTATTCTGCTTCCTTATTACTATGTGTTTCGCTACTTCCTACATCTCAGCACTTCTTCCCACACATAATGAGCGACAAAAGAACTAGCCCAGCAAGCTTACTATCCATACTGCGTAGGGTGAAGGGCGACACAGTTGCACGCCGATAGATTTGCTGCCTTACAGCGCCAGAGATCCGGGTTTGATCCTGACTATGGCTGATGTCTGTATGGAGTTTGCACGTTCTCCCTGTGGGTTTTCTCTGGGTGCTCCGGTTTCCCCCCACATTCCAAAGACGTGCAGGTTTGTAAGTTGAATGGCTTCCATACAAAACTGTCCCTAGTGTGTAGGATAGAACTACTGGTGACCGATGGTCGGCATGGACTCGGTGGGCTGAAGGGCCTCTTTACCCCACTGTATCTCTAAACTAAACTAAAAAGACCACTAACTGAAAGGGACCAAACTTCCCTCTGAGTCGTTACACCATTTAAGGAATGGATTTAGAAATAGGGTGGAGATAAGGAAGCCGGATAGCCTGCTCCTGAACTGGGTTGACATGTTAAAGTTTCTCCACAATGTATCCTCAACTGCATTACATGCACAGCACCATGCCACCTGCATGTTCAGGGTGTCTCAGTATTACTTTCTTCTCAACATCCTACTTGTGTTTTGGCAGGAAAAGCATAAACGGTCTGTCCCACTGCGGCGACCTAATTAGCGAGTTTAGGAGAATTTGAAAAAGTGTCATTCGACTATGTTGAAGACTAGCTTCGACTAGCTTCGGGAAAATTGGACACCGAATAGTGGAGAGTGAAGATGACCCCCTTCGATCTCCTTCGACTAGGTTGAAGACTATCTACGACTACCTTAGACTACCTTCGATTACCTTTGACTACCATCAATTACCTACGAATAACATGCCGAACTACTACGACCTACTTCGACTAAACCCACGAGTAAAAAAAATATTGATTTTTTCCATGGCGACCTTTTTTTACTTGCGGGCATTTTTCAGCATGTTGAAAAATACGCCGCAATATAGTTGGGGCCTCAAGTACGCGGGGACTACTCTCGAGCATGAAGGAGAGTTACAAAGACCTCCTAGGAACTTGTGTCGACCATGCTGCTAGTATGAGTCGAGGGCAAACTCTTCTGAACTCGCGGATTAGGTCCCCGCAGTGGGACAGGCCCTTAAGTGGTGCATCTCGTACATTTTTAACACCCTACCACCAAGTACCACTCTGTATGTACCCCCACACAATCTTTTATCCTGGAGGTAAAAGAGAGTCATCGCAAGTGTAGCACAAAGATGCAAAGTGCACACTAAATGTGCTGGAGCAGTTGGCTGTGGTAAGGAAGGAACAGTTTTCTCTCATCAGTGGGTGGTCATCTGCCTCCACACCGAGTGAAGGGTTGGGACATGCAGCAGAGTGAATGAGCCAGGAATCACAGAGGAAATGTGGAACCTGACCCCAGTTCTTTGGATAGTAGCAATAAAGGGCATGACGGGAAGCCAATGCCAAAGATGCTGGGACTGCCATTAGATCCCAAGAAAGAAATGATGCAAAGGATGCTGAGCTGAAAACATGAGGAGAGTTATTGTTGGAAGATGGTGCAGATAACGGCATTAAAGATTCCAAAGAGATGAAGGGGGATGAGGAAATTACACTTGTTTCAAGATATGGGGAGCCCATTTGTGACTTTGATTAGGGCCATTTCAGTGTAGTGGAAAAACAGAAGGGTTGCTGATGTTTGAGAAGAGTAATAATACTGTGAAAGGATAGAGGGCAGTACTGAAGACTTTTAGACTTTATAAATAGTGGAAACAGGCCCTTCAGTCCACGCTGTCTAGTGCTAACCCCATATATTACCACTATCTTACACACTCAGGACATTTCACAATTTCTACTGAAGCTAATTAACCTACAAACCTGTACGTCTTTGGAGTGTGGGTGAAAACTGAAACACCTGGTGAAAACACACATGATTACAGGGAGAATGTACAAACTACATACAGACAGCACCCATCGTCAGGATCGAACCTGGTCTCTGGCACTTTAAGGCAGCAACTCTACCACTGCTCCACTGTACTTCGGGAGACAAGTTAGTTTACTTTGCCAATTAATCTGCAGGCCTGGCAATGAATTTGTAATTGCATCAGTTTAGATGAGCATATGGACCTCTTGCTGGGATTAGGTTGCGTAGCTCTTTTCAACCAATGCAGTCACAATGGGCCATGAGCTCTCTTCTGTGTCATAAATGTTTTATGTTTCTCTGGTCCTTTAAATATTTTACATGTGAAAGGACAGCTCCGTATGTCCAAACGGAATACAAATTAGTTAATTCCCTTGGAAACAACCCAAAGTCATGTCAGTGTTTATGTAACATAACATCGGTCTCCACGTGTTTTTTTATGGAGTTCACCTGTTGCAGGTATAGGCTTTCAGACCCATGCAAGAAGAAAATCTGAAGCTGCATAGAATAACACCAAACCTGCCTGGACTGAACACAAGCCAAATTACAGTGGAGCTGTTACCTAACCTCTTTGTTCGATTTTACAAGCCAGAACTCATTCAAACCTAGACCCAAGGAAAAGCAGAAGCTGGTTAATACACAAAAGGACACAAAGTGCTGGAGTAACTCAGCAGGTGAGGCAGCATCTCTGGAGAACATGGATAGGTGACGTTTCGGGTCGAGACCCTTCTGACTCATTTTATGGGGGGTGGAGATAGAAGCAGGCAGCTCAAGGCTAGGGAACAATAAAGTTGGAGGAATTGGAGGGCTGATGTCAGAGGTGACGAGATCAGAAATGGTTTGGGAGATGATGGCCTGGTGTTCATCTGTGACGTCATAATCAAGAGGTAGGCATGAGCAGGTGTCCAAGAGCAGGCACTTGGCCTCAGCACCGTTACTCTAGCAAACCTTTTGAGACTTACAAAGTATTATGACAGGGAACTTTCAGATTTCTAGAACCACCAGGTGGCGCTGCTGTGGCTGCCTCACCAACAGTCTGTCTCAGCCTTTTCTTCTTTGTAGTTTTTTAGTATGTGTTAAATATATGTTTTAGTGTTCTTTAGCTTTGTTTTATGTGGGGGGTGGGGTTGTGGGAAACTTTTTTAAAGCTCTTAACTCGACGGAGATGCAATTTTGTTTTGGTATTGTTTCTCCGTCCGCACTGCAGCCTAACGTCGAGGAGTTGGCGGCCTCTTGCTGGGAGGACTTAACATCATGGAGCTCGCAGTCCCTGGTTCGGGACCGACTTCAGGTGCTCCAGGCCACAGGAACTTCGACCGCCCCGATCACCGGAGCTTCGATTGCCCCGACGCGGAATCTTCGATTGCCCCAACTGCGGTTGGTCCGACTGCCCCGTCTGCGGGAGAATGAAGAGTGAAGAAGGTTAGACTTTATTGCCTTCCATCACAGTGAGGAATGTGGGGAATCCGCTGTGGTGGATGTTAATGTTAACTTTTATGTAGTTGTGTGTTTTGTTGCTTTTTTTAGTATGACTGTATGGTAAATTGTGTTTCACTGTACCTTAATTGGTACACGTGACAATAAAATACCCTTTGAACCTTTGAACCTTTCTGCCCTGTTTTTGACAAAATGCTATATGGAGGTTTCACGGCAGTCGGATCACGACCCATGACCCATACTGTTGCTACACTACGCCAAATGGATTACACGCGATGAACTGCAGGTAAGCACTTACCATTGTTTCCAGCGTAGTGGGCCCGTTAAAACCCGCCTAAATTGTCAATTTTTGCGCTGTAAATAATTATGGTAATCGGGATAAGTGTGAGAGATATTTATCCTACTTCAGAATTCAAAAAGTGAGGAGAAATCACGGTAGATAGAAGCGAGCGCTGAAGGGACAACAACAGCCAAAGTGCTTGGCGAACATTGGCCGTTTGCTCACTGCATTTCATCAACTAAGGCATTATTTGTGTTTTTTCTTGATTCCTTTGGCATCTAAAAAGTTTCAGAAGGGATAAATCTGGCTGTAAAATGTTTAAATCGCCCATGGTTCTCAAGTGGGTTTTTACATACAAAAAGAAAACGAAGCAAAATTTACAGCCAGATTTATCACTTCTGAGACTTTTTAGAAACCAAATAATGTCTTACTGTTGATGAAATGCAGTGAGCAAACTCGATAATTCCCAATATTTTCAATTCCGATATCTGCACAGGCAATGTTCGCCAAGCACTTTAGCTGCTGTTGTCCCTTCAGCTGTCGCTTCTCTTTATCTTCATTTCGCTTCACTTTTGGAATTCTGAAGTTGGGTACATGTCTCTCACACTTACCCCGACTTCCACAATTTTTTACAGCGAAAAAATTCAACATTTTGGCGTTTTTTAACAGGTAGGAAAGTACGCGTTTCTAGCATTAATAACATATACTGGAAGTGACGGATGTCCTCCAGATGGATTGAGCGGCTCCGTGCATCAAGCCCTATGACCCAGTGACCTTACGTGCAACCCCCCTATACATAGTGTTCTATCAAAATGGATGGATTAAAATCACGTTTATGCATAAAATTTATGGTTTGTTAACTTTTCTCACCTTTCTAATTCTGTGCTACAATTCAGGTTTAGAAGGTTACCACAGGATGTTTAAATCACTTTATTTTTTAGAAGGTTAGATTACTTCCTTGTTCAAGATTTTTTGGAATAAATTTACCTTCCACCTGTGAAAGGCAGAAATGCCTTATTTATCAACTCCATAGTTGTATCTCCATAGTTTTGCCTATCTACATTGGAGTTAATATGGGAGATTGAGAGAATGCTGGGTCAATTCTATGGCTGTTTTCTCACTGAGAACCAATTCAACATATATTTCAGAAACAAATTGCTCAATTTTGGACTTACTGCAGAAAGAGGGAAACATTAAGACAAGTGAATTGCATTTCAAGTGATAGAATTCATAATTAGATTGGGGAGCATAATGGCTATTCCCAACAATGTAATTAACCAAACAATGTTAGCTAGTTTTCTATTTTTTCTGTTTCATTTTTCTTAATCCACTGTGAATTAGATTGCTTATTTGGCGGCAACTTGGGGCAGGCTCGCACCAAACTTATAGTACAGATCTCTGAGGCAAAATCTGCAACCTCATGTGTGCCTGCAGCATTTATATGAAAACATTGATTTGATGAGTGATCAAGGTTGTGTAAATTATGTTTGTACTCTGCTGTAAAAAAAAGGAGATTGATGGCTCAGTTATTTGTTATGGCCAAGTATCCAACTACATGATGGGTGATATCAATAAATTATTTTATTATTATTAAACTTTATTTCAGACTCAAGGTCCAGACAAGAGACAACATGACATAAATATATATTGCATATAAAAACACCATAAAATACATATAAAAGCTTAGTAAATTATTTATAAGAGCATCATAAATTATACACCAAAACACAATACATGATTTAAAATCCAGAATAAAAATAAAGATCAGTGTCCTACAACGAGACAACGATACCAATGTCTCCACAACTGGGATTGGTGGCGTGTAGTGCTAAACCTTATGTTTGATAAGACCAAGATAATTAAATTTTCAGAGTCATTAATCCTGCAAATAAATTTATACATATGATTTCTTAGGATAGCTTCTAAAGTACTGACTCCTGCAGTCACAAACATTTCACTGGCACTACACCATCTAGGTTTCCTTAGCAGTATTCTCATGGCATCATTATATAACACCTTTAGTCTCTGCAAACTTGTCTTCCTGTAGTTTGACCACAGGTGTGCAGTATAGAGTGGTGTACAATATGCTCTAAACAGAGACATCTTCACCACATCTGTACACGCACCAAACTTACGTAAGAGAATATTCGCTTGAACATGCAGCATACGCCGTTGCCTATAAATATCCTCATCATCTGTCATTTGTTCTGTTATAAAATGTCCAAGATATTTTACCTTATTACAGACACTAAGATTATTGTCAGACAATTTAAAATCAGGAAATTTTAGACATTTATCCTCTTGGTTCTACAGATCATAACAGCACTCTTACCAGCATTATATTTGATATCATGTTCCACACCATACACAGAACATATAGTAAGGAGCTGCTGGAGACCAGTGCTAGATGGACAACACCACAAGATCATCTGCATACATAATATGGTTCACTAAAGTATTACCAATCGTGCACCCAGTATTAAAGGTTTTTAGTTGCTTGGACAGATCATCAATATAAACATTAAAAGGACTGGGGACAAAATCCTCCCTTGTCTGACACCATTGCTAACACCAAATGGGGCTGAGACCCTATTGCCCCATTTTTCTTGCATAGTCTGGTGGGCTTACCAGTAAGCCAGAATTCTCACAATGTATTTCTATGATTAACACGATCAAAGGCTTTGGAAGCATCAATAAAGCACATAAGAATTGATACGTTTTTTCCTCTATATTTGTTTACAATCTCCTTTAGGGCATACATAGACAAGTCAGTGCCATGTTTAGCTTTAAAACCAAACTGGCTATCTATTAGGCTTTATCTATAAAGCCTAATTTAGATGTAAATTATTAGCTATATGTTTGGGAGATAAAATATATACAAACAGTTGGTTAATTTTACAGAACCATCCCATAATTATATATTGTGTACAAATGCAAACATCTAAAATATCACACAGAAAGAATTGGCTCCAATGGAGACATCCCATATAAATATGCACTGAATAATTCTGACAAGAAAGGCGCTTTCTCCTTTCCAGACCTTCATTGGTTCTTTGCTCATAAAATAGACATTTTGTTGCTTATTGCAATTCTTCCAATCTTACCACTCTAGACTTGCAAACCAACAAGTAACATTATTTTGTCACAGAAAAGTATTTTCCCCAAACAATACTGTGAATAGTAAATGATTTTATCATTTCAATCTGTTGTGGAATGTTTGACTTCCTGTGGTTTTACTAATTTATTTTTTTCATTTTGTGTTATAATTTGGTAGAAATTTTAATTCAAACAGTTCAGTCCCAATATCCTGGTCAAGGACCTGGGACCTATATTAGGTCCTTGATAGGTGACATTTTGGGTCCTGACCCAAACCGTCACCTATCCATTTTCTCCAGAGATGCTACCTGATCTGTTGAGTCACTCCAGCATTTTGTGTCTATCTTTGGTAGAAACGCTTATCTGCAGTTCCTTTTATATTACATTTTCATTCCACCTGTTGTTGACTCTGCGATGGTAAATATATGAATCCACTACTTTGTGTCATTTACTCCACTTTCAGATTTTTTTCTGTTCCATGTTAAATAATTCATCTGATTTCATTTAGACATCAATATTACAATTACACTATTATATTTTAAATGTTTATTAAGTATAAACAAAATATTTGGCAACAATATGGACACTTCCACTCCCTGATTGAACAGTTATGTTATTTTTATCATTAAAATATCAAAATCTTTGACATGAATGTTCTAAAATAACACTGCAAATAGCAATGAAGATTCATGATCTGTGCTCAATAAGAAGCTAATTTTTTGTGATTTTTCTTCATTTTAAGCAACCTCTGGTATTCTGGTACATTTAAGGTAAAAGAGAACTGGTGACCAATGTACATTGAAAATATAAAGTCCTTTCCTTATTTTACTAGTTCACTTGATTTTGATTTGAGCCAACAACTCTTGTACATGATGATTGATTTCTCATCCCCAAATTATCAACATTGCATCAAAGAAATTGAGAAGATTAAATCTACCAAGAATCTGCATAACTGTAAATTCCACCATATGTGTATGATTTACAAGAGTTATTTTCACAGATTAACAAATAGGAGTATGGAATAGCTAAGAGCTATTTTTTTAACTTCCAAATATGTTTTGATAAACTTTAAATATTTTAGTTATTATTTCAAGGTGTTCATAGTGTGCTAACCATAATAAAAACATGAAGTTATGCAGGAGCAGTAAAATTGACAAAATATCTTGGTGCATAAAGATAAAAATGTAATTGAACAAATATATTCTATTTCGAGATATAACCTGTACATAAACAAAAATTGTTTGAATTATTGGGTGTTTATGTTTTGTGTCTATTACATGCATTTCTCTAATTGTATGTGTATTCAGTGTTGGGTCTGCCTCACCGTAACCTGTATGTGTGTATGTCTTTCTGTCAACATATGTCTTATCTATTTGGAGGCCTATGTATATCAATCCGTTTCAGTATCGAAGACACCGTGACTGGTAGAGTTGCTGTCTTTCAGATGAAAACTTAAACTAGGCTCCATCTGATTTCAAATCATTATTTTGAGGAACAGGGAAGATTTTGGGAAGAACCACTGAACTATTGATCTTTGGTGTTTTGGCCAATATTCCCCATTCAACATAACAGATTGTCCAGTCATTATCGCAATTCAATCATATTGGCTGCTTCTTTCCATACATTACAAGAATGCCAATTCAAGAGGAATAATTTCATTGAATGAATAGCACTTTGTATCAATGAGTGAGGTTTTATATTGTTGAAGCTCTTGTTTTCAAAATGAAGTTAGCTTAAAATCATCAGCATCAAAAAGGCAATGTTTTTTTCCAAATTGGAAAATATATTGAGACCAGAATTCACAATAGCTCATAATATTATGATGAATATCTGAATGAGAGAAAATGAAAGCTAACTAGAATGGGACACATGACTAGGTTAGAGTGATTAGTTCTTTCAACCCCGATGCAGTGTCCAAAAGCTGTAAGAATCCAAAATCCAACTTAGGTCTGGGTGTAAGTGGCAGAGGATAAACATTGGTATTAGTGGAAAGGACAATTGTACAGGGTTCATAATCAATGGCAAAATCTGCCACATGCATGTTCCACAAAACTGATACCATCGACTCCACAGTCAAAAAGCCCCAACAGAGGATGTACTTCCTGTGGCAGCTGAGGAAACACAATCTACCACAGGCAATGGTCATCCAATTCTATACGGCCATCGTAGAGTCTGTCCTCACCTTCTCCATCATGGTCTGGTTTGGCTCAGCCACCAAGCACGACATCCGGAGGCTGCAGCGAATCGTTCGATCAGCTAAGAAGGTTGTTGCTGCAACCTTCCCCCCATTGACGAACTGTACACTGCAAGGGCCAGGAAGCGAGCAGGTAAAATCATCTCTGACCCCTCTCACCCTGGCCACAAACTCTTTGAATCACTTCCCTGTGGAAGGCAACTCTGGACCGTCAAAGCCGCCACAGTCAGACATAAAAAGCTTTTTTCCACGAGCAGTAGCTCTACTCAATAACCAAAAGTCTGTAGCCTCTTTTTGCTCTGGTATTTTACTTCATTCACTTGTTTAAACTATAATGTTTTATTCTTAATGTTTTAATGTGTTATGTTTTATTCTTAATGGTTTACTGTATGTCGTGTTGTTACTCGCGAGAGGAGCACCAAGGCAAATTCCTTGTATGTGTACATAATTGGCCAATAAACATTCATTCATTAATTCATTCATATATCGAGCTTTGACTATATGTTGGAAGTTTACCCACAAGTGATCAGGAAATAGCGTGCCGATGCTGCATGTTTGACGTTGTGTAATGGCTGTTAGATATGAAGAATTTCAGGAGTTCTCCAAGACTGAAGTAGGAAGTGGGATGTCTTATGTTGGTGTTCTGCTTCCACTGCCATGTTGCTGTATTTCACTGCTCCAACCAGAATGATATTTCAGCTTGTGTTACGATGAGGAAACATTAACTCTGTCAAACCTTTGAGGACTTTAGAGGAAAGTGCACCAGTGTGTTTACATTCTTGAGCATCTGAGAATATTCAGCATGTTCTTGAGGGTTGTCTCAAACCTCTACAGATGCACTGTAGAAATCACTATGATGGGTTTATCACAGCCTGGTATGGCAGGTAATCTGGTCTTGACCACCTGAACCTGCAGAGTGTGGTGAACACAGTCCAGTTTATCTGAGGGTCGTCACTTATTTCCCACCAGTCCGTCTTCATGGTGCATTGTATTTAGAAGGTTGAATACATGATCAGGGATACCTGTCATACTGGCTACTTTCTTTTCTCTGTTCTACCCACTGGCAGAAGAAAAAGGAGCTTGAGTGGCCCTTATATCTAGATTTAAGAACAGCTTCATTCCCATTGTAGACCAACCCAAAATATTACCAAAACATGTTTTCCAGAGAATGCTGAGTTACTCCAACACTTTGTGTCTTTTTCTTCAACCAGTTGCCTCTTGCACACACCCTTCCTGGAATGCTGACAGGTACTTTTACTCTTAATTCTATCTAATTCAATTATTGTGTTATTGTACTTTAGGATTCTTTTGCAGAACTTCAGATTGAACTGCAATCTTTGCACCATTCTGCTGTTTTGAACTCACTTTTGTATTTATTGTTGTGTTTACCATTATTGTATGTATACTGTTTACTCTATGACTGTAATTGTTCCCTTGTGTACATGATCATAAATTAATCTTAAACTGAATCTGAGATCATCCATCATTCTTCTAACCTGGAGTACAGTTCCAATCTGATGCAAAAAAAACTTGTCATCCCAGGTATCACCTAATTGTTGGCAAAGGCATCAAGTTAAACCAAATAAGCATTATTCTTTGAATACTTCAATCATTTGATTGGTGTCACATCACATAATGGGCCCCACATCTTTATCACACAAACATAAAAACAATATTTTTTTTTTTTAACTTTTGAACGAGATGTTAACCTGTAACAGTACTTGTAAGGTTGTTTTTTCCCCAACATGACTATTCTTGCTTTGTTTTGCCTGAATGCACATCACAAACTTCTGACCCACACACACAGCCATTAAGAAACCATGGTTTGTGAGCAGTAATACTTTCACTGCAGTCAATCAGTTGCATCTAAGTAAATCTCTTGTAAACCAGATTGACTTATAAAGCTACGACAATGATTTCAAGCAACTCTTACAGAGCTGGCATGTTGAATGACCTGTAATGCAAATCAATCTCCCCTGTACAGTGATCTGCTTCAGTTATCCATCCTACTGCTGCATATTAGTTCACTGTCATTTCTGGCAATTTTGAACAGGAACCTTGGATGAAACCATTTTTAGAATTCTCTGCTGGTAATCCTTCAATGCAGAAAGTAACCAGTTGAGTGTCACTCTTTTTCCTGACGCCAGGTCTGTGTATACAAATCCCTGGTTTCTGTCACTTGATTGATCTTGCCATTCCTGCAGGCGCTGTTTCTGCACTAGCTGATAAACCTCTGTTCACAGGGCTGCTTTTTAAACTGTCCACAATGTTAAAATCTTGATTGATCTTTGCACAAATGCCACACTGCCACAATTTCAATGCCACACACCTTCAGGCATGAGTGGAAATCCAGGGGGGGGGAGGGGGGGGACACACGTCCCCTCCATGTTTTGAGAGGTGGGTGACAATCCCCCCCCCCCCATGTTTTGTAATTGGATTTTTAAATTAGGTGAAAAAAAAAGTCTATTAAAAATCTCCACTTTCCGCGAGACAGTGGGGGTGGGACTGATGATCGAGGGCGCCGATTGGACGAGAGAGAAGTCGGTCCGCAGGCAGTGGGGGTGGGACCATGATGATTCAGCGTGATGATTGGAGGAGGGAGGTGTCAGTCAGAGGTGGAAGTAGGGGGCTGAGACTGAGGTTAGAGGATGGAGGAGGGAGACGTCCTGGTGGAGCAAAGGCCATAGAGCGGAGCTTGAATTGGTCCATTCGCGGGGTCTTTCATCGCCCGACCCGGCTTAAAATCGGCTGCGGGATCTTCCACCGCCCCGCGGTCAAATTGCTGCGTCGAGGCGATCGAGGCTCCCAATGTTGAAGACCCCGCCGGGCGATGGAAGCTCCCGTGGCCGGTTATAAGCCGCGCCGGGCAATGAAAGGCCTCGCGAACGGGCCGATTGAAGCCCCACGATTTGGGGCAGATGAAGCTGCTGTTGCTGGAGGTCGGAGTCAGTCACCAACCAGGTCAGCTCCCAATGTTACCTTCCACAGGGCCCACGGCCAAAGCCTCCGAAGTCTCGCGCGTGTGTGTGTGCGCATGCGGCCGCCAAGAAATTGTGTCTCCCCCATGTTTTGATAGCGATTTCCGCCCCTGGCAGGCATTGCCTCGATTAAATTTTCTGAGAAGGTTCTCATGGGAAAGTCACGTGTACTTTGAGTTTTGTCTGTGATTCCGTTCAGAGAGGAGTAGATATCTGGAACTCCGTCCCTAGAGAATAGATGCGAGATCAGTTGGTGCTCTCAGCATTACATGGGTAATTTTTTGCTAAGCAAGAGGATCAAGGGATATTGAACCAAGGCAGAAGAGCAGAGATCAAGCAGAATTCTGTGAAATCTTATCTAATTTCATTAACAGTGACCATGAAACTATCAAGGTAGACAAAAATGCTGGAAAAACTCAGCGGGTGAGGCAGCATCTATGGAGCGAAGGAATTAGGCAATGTTTCGGGTCAAGACCCTTCTTCAGACTGATGTGAGGGTGGGGAGGGCGCGAAGAAGAAAGGAAGAGGCAGAGACAGTCGGCTGAGGGAGAGCTGGGATGGGTTCTTCCCACTCTGCTTCCTGTAAGGACTCCATCCCCTACTCCCAATTCCTCCGTCTACGCCGCATCTGCGCCCAGGATGAGGTGTTCCACACCATGGCATCGGAGATGTCCTCATTCTTCAGGGAACAGGGATTCCCCTCTTCTACTATAGATGAGGCTCTCACCTGGGTCTCTTCTATACCCCGTAACTCTGCTCTCACTCCCCATCCCCCCACTCGTAACAAGGGCAGAGTCCCCCTTGTCCTCACCTCCTCACCTTCCACCCTACCAGCCATCACATACAACAAATAATCCTCCGATATGTTCGCCACCTCCAACGGGAGTCCACCACTGGCCACATCTTCCCATCTCCTCCCCTGTCTGCTTTCCCCAGAGACCGCTCCCTCCGTAACTCCCTGGTCAATTCGTCCCTTCCCACCCTTCCCACCCCCTCTCCTGGCACTTTCCCTTGCAACCGCAGGAAATGCGACACTTGTCGCTTTACCTCCCCCCTTGACTCCATTCAAGGATCCAAGCAGTCTTTCCAGGTGTGGCAGAGGATCACCTGCACCTCCTCCAACCTCATCTATTGCATCCGCAGCTCTAGGTATCAGCTGCTCTACATCGGTGAGACCAAGCGTAGGGTTGGCGATCGCTTCGCCTAACACCTCCGCTCGGTTCGCAATAACCAACCTGATTTCCCGGTTGCTCAGCACTTCAACTCCCCCTCCCATTCCGAATCCGACATTTCCATCCTGGGCATCCTCCATGGCCAGAGTGAGGCCCACTGTAAATTGGAGGAGCAGCACCTCAAATTTTGCTTGAGCAGTTTTACACCCCAGCGGTATGAACATTGACTTCTCTAATTTCAGGTAGTCCCGGCTTTCTCCTCCCCTTCCCAGCTCTCCCTCAGCCCACTGTCTCCGCCTCTTCCTTTCTTCTTCCCACCCCCCCCCCTCCCCCCGCCCTCACATCAGTCTGAAGGAGGGTCTCAACCCTATTTCATTCTCTTCTTTTTATGCTTTATCTGATGGGATAAATTGCAGACTTGGTTTTTTTTTATCTCAAAATTTTGTAACATTGCTAATAGATGCTGCCTCATCCGCTGATTTTCTCCAACATTCTTGTCTACCTTCGATTTTCCAGCATCTGCAGTTCCCTCTTAAACATGAAATTATCAAGAGTCAAGTGTGTTTAATTGTCATCTGTAACGAACAATGGAAATTCTGACTTGCAACAGCTTAACAGGT
Source organism: Malacoraja senta (assembly GCA_038087875.1). Classification (NCBI taxonomy): domain Eukaryota; kingdom Metazoa; phylum Chordata; class Chondrichthyes; order Rajiformes; family Rajidae; genus Malacoraja; species Malacoraja senta. The sequence continues at coordinate 297,948,957 of CM075977.1, forward strand.
CAGTAGACACAATGCACATAGATAATATATAATTATACAACAATTCAGTAGATTAATAACTACACTGCTAGTGCAAAATATCTTAAAGTCCTCAGTGAAATCAAAGACAGTCTATTGAAGTTCATACTTGAGGTTAGTGTAGTGTTGTGTAGTGTAGTGTAGTGTTCAAGAGCCTGATGGATGTTGGGAAGAAGCTATTCTTGAACTTGGTAGTCATGGTTTTCAGACTCCTTTACCTACTTCCAACGGTAGGAGTGAAATGAGAGCATGGCTGGCGTGATATGAATTTTTGATGATATTGGCTGCCTTATTGAGGCAGCACATCTTATAGATCCCTTCGATGGTGGAGAGGTCAGTACCCGTAATAGACCAGGCATCACAGGTTTACAACCATGTTTACCACTCCCTGTAATCTCCTTCATTCCTGGGTGTTCAACCAGTCAATATGCCCTCTACTGTACACCTGTAGATGTTCAAGAGAGTATTCATTGATATACCTAATCTTTCAATCTTCAAAGGAAGTATAGAGGCATTGATGGACTTACTTTATGATTGCATCTATGTGCTGAACCCAGGACTGATCGTCAGAGATATGCACGCCCAGGACCTTGAAGTTACTGACTCTCTCCACCGCCAGGGTTCATGGATCCCTGACTTTCCCCTTTTAAAGTCAACAGATGACACAAAGCTGGGTGGCAGTGTGAACTGTGAGGAGGATTCTATGAGGATGCAGGTTGACTGGTCCTTGATTATGCTGCTGGCTTGCTGAGGCAGCATGATATGTAGATGGAGTCAATGGAAGGGAGTTTGGTTTGCGTGATAGTCTGGGCTACGTCCACAACTCTCTGCAATTTCTTAATACTGATTGTAATCTGCCAATGAGGAAATCGAGGATCAAGTTGCATAGGGATGCGCAGAGACAAGATTCCTGAGCTCAATAGCAAGTTTGAAAGGAATGATAGTGTTGAATGCCCAGCTGTAGTCGATGAACAACAGCCTGACGTACGTGTTCTTTTTGTCCAAGTGGCCCAGTGCAGAGTGGGAGCCAGTGAGATCGCATCCCCCATTGATCTATTGTGTCGAGAAGCAAATTGAAGTTGGTCCAGGTTCTTGCTAATTGGTTAGCCTGACATCAGTGGTGGGGAAGATGCTGGAGTCAATAATAAAAGATGAAATAGCGGTACATTTGGATAGCAGTAGCAGGATCGGTCCGAGTCAGCATGGATTTACGAAGGGGAAATCATGCTTGACGAATCTTCTGGAATTTCTTGAGGATGTAACCAGGATAATGGACAAGAGCCATTGGATGTAGTGTACCTGGACTTTCAGAAAGCATTTGATAAGGTCCCACATAGGAGATTAGTGGGCAAAATTAGAGCACATGGCATTAGGGGTGGGTTGCTGACATGGATAGAAAATTGGTTGGCAGACAGGAAACAAAGGTTTGGAATTAACGGGTCCTTTTCAGAATGGCAGGTAGTGACTAGTGGGGTACCGCAAGGCTCGGTGCTGGGACCGCAGCTACTTACAATATATTTGATTTGGATGAAGGGATTAAAAGTAACATTTGCAGATGACACAAAGCTGGGTGGCAGTGTGAACTGTGATGAGGATGCTATGAGGATGCAGGTTGACTTGGACAGGTTGGGGGAGTGGGCAGATGTATGGCAAATGCAGTTTAATGTGGATAAATGTGAGGTTATCCACTTTGGTGGCAAGAGCAGGAAGGCAGATTATTATCTATATGGTGTCAAGTTGGGAAAAGGGGAAGTACAACGGGCTCTGGGGGTCCTTGGTCATTAGTCACTGAAAGTAAGCATGCAGGTACAGCAGGCAGCAAAGAAAGCGAATGGCATGTTGGCCTTCATTACAAGAGAAGTTGAGTATTGGAGCAATGAGGTCCTCCTGCAGATGTACAAGGCCCTAGTGAGACAACAGCTGGAGTATTGTTTAAGAAGGAACTGCAGATGCTGGAAAATCGAAGGTAGACAAAAATGCTGGAAAAACACAGCGGGTGAGGCAGCATCTATGGGCATCTATCTATCTTCGCTCCATAGATCTGCCTCACCCGCTGAGTTTCCCCAGCATTTTTGTCTAACCTGGAGTATTGTGTGCAGTTTTGGTCTCCAAACTTGAGGAAGGACATTCTTGCTATTGAGCGAGTGCAGCGTAGGTTCACGAGGTTAATTCCCGGGATGGTGGGACAGTCATATGTTGATAGATTGGAGCGGCTGGGCTTGTATACTCTGGAATTTAGAAAGATGAGAGGGAATCTTATTGAAACATATAAGATTATTAAGGGTTTGGACATGCTAGGGGCAGGAAACATGTTCCCGATGTTGGGGGAGTCCAGAACCAGGGGCCATAGTTTAAGAATAAGTGGTAAGCCATTAGAACAGAGATGAGGAAAAACTTTTTCACACAGAGAGTTGTGAGTGTGTGGAATTCTCTGCCTCAGAGGGCGGTGGAGGCTCTGGATGCTTTCAAGAGAGCTCTTAGGGATAACGGAGTTAAGGGAGAAGGAGAGAAGGCAGGAACGGGGTACTGATTGTGGATGATCAGCCATGATCACATTGAATGATAGTGCTGGCTCAAAGGGCTGAATGGCCTACTCCTGCTAGTTTCACTGTTCCTATCCCTTCGTTATCACCAAAGATCCTATAGCAAGCAAGATAGACCACTCGACGAAAAAGACGTAGTACGGTCATGGGCAGATTCATGGGTAATTTTCAGCCCCATTTACGTAACCAGCTTCCGTCTCTGCACTCGTATCTTTATTTTAGCCTTGTCATCCACGTCTACTAGCGTTGCATACTGCTCTGCTGTAAATTGCTCCAATCGCAAATGTAGGCGACCCGACTTGTCTTTCTTCATTAAGGTTCCCCATTAAGGAGGAAAGGTAAGAAAACATTTATTACATTCTGTGGCATATTGAACATTTTATTTAGCCTGTTCAATCTCTCACTGTAGGTTAGATCATAGAGCTCAGATAGTCGAGTCATGGCAACATTCTCTTAAAAATCTTCTCCTCAAGAGCATTTTATTTTTGCCTCTCTGTTATTTAATGCAGAATAAGAACATATTGACTATATTTTGTACTGAGAATTTTATTTAGCCTGCATGATATTTTCTGTAATTTCAGATGTCGACAGTGGGTCCAGAATACTCGTCGACATGATCTCCTACGCCGAACTGCGGAGTACTTGTCAAATAGCTGCCGTCTTTGTTCTGAGCACTTCGAACCTGACCAGTTTTCCAACAAGCAGACCAAGAACAGGCTAAATTGGAATGCAGTTCCAACGCTCTTTGACATCCCTAACCTGTCGAAACAACTATCTATTATTCAGTGTTCTATCAGATATTCAATGTTAAAAAGAGAAATACAGTGGCTGGCAAAAGCATTCATACCCCTTGAACCTTTTCACATTTTGTCACGTTACAACCACAAACGTAATGTATTTTATTGGGATTTTATGTGATAGACCAACACAAAGTGGCGCATAATTGTGAAGTGGAAGGAAAATTATACATGGTTTTCAAATTTTTTTACAAATAAAAAACTGAAAAGTGTCGCGTGCAAAAGTATTCAGCCCCCTTTACTCTGATACCCCTAAATAAAATTCAGTGCAACCAATTGCCTTCAGAAGTCACCTAATTAGTAAATAGAGTCCACTTGTGTGTAATCTAATCTCAGTATAAATACAGCTGTTCTGTGAAGACCTCAGAGGTTTGTTAGAGAACATTAGTGAACGAACAGCATCATGATGCCCAAGGAACACACCAGACAGGTCAGGGATAAAGTTGTGGAGAAGTTTAAAGCAGGGTTAGGTTATAAACAAATATCCCAAGCTTTGTACATCTCACGGAGCACTGTTCAATCCATCATCCGAAAATGGAAAGAGTATGGCACAACTGCAAACCTACCAAGACATGGCCGTCCACCTAAACTGACAGGCCGGGCAAGGAGAGCATTGATCAGAGAAGCAGCCAAGAGGCCCATGGTAACTCTGGAGGAGCTGCAGAGATCCACAGCTCAGGTGGGAGAATCTGTCCACAGGACAACTATTAGTCGTGCACTCCACAAATCGGGCCTTTATGGAAGAGTGGCAAGAAGAAAGCCATTGTTGAAAAAAAGCCATAAGAAATCCCGTTTGCAGTTTGCCACAAGCCATGTGGGGGACACAGCAAACATGTGGAGGAAGGTGCTCTGGTCAGATGAGACCAAAATTGAAGTTTTTGGCCTAAATGCAAAACGCTATGTGTGGCGGAAACCTAACACTGCACATCACCCTGAACACACCATCACCACTGTGAAACATGGTGGTGGCAGCATCATGCTGTGGGGATGCTTTTCTTCAGCAGGGACAGGGAAGCTGGTCAGAGTTGATGGGAAGATGGATGGAGCCAAATACAGGGCAATCTTGGAAGAAAACCTGTTAGAGTCTGCAAAAGACTTGAGACTGGGGCGGAGGTTCACCTTCCAGCAGGACAACGACCCTAAACATACAGCCAGAGCTACAATGGAATGGTTTAGATCAAAGCATATTCATGTGTTAGAATGGCCCAGTCAAAGTCCAGACCTAAATCCAATTGAGAATCTCTGGCAAGACTTGAAAATTGCTGTTCACAGACGCTCTCCATCCAATCTGACTGAGCTTGAGCTATTTTGCAAAGAAGAATGGGCAAAAATTTCAGTCTCTAGATGTGCAAAGCTGGTAGAGACGTACCCCAAAAGACTTGCAGCTGTAATTGCAGCGAAAGGTGGTTCTACAAATTATTGACGCAGGGGGGCTGAATACTTTTCAACGCCACACTTTTCAGTTTTTTATTTGTAAAAAAATTTGAAAACCATGTATCATTTTCCTTCCACTTCACAATTATGCACCAGTTTGTGTTGGTCTATCACATAAAATCCCAATAAAATAGATTTACGTTTGTGGTTGTAACGTGACAAAATGTGGAAAAGTTCAAGGGGTATGAATACTTTTGCAAACCACTTTTGCAAATCACAATAAAAACGAAAAGATGCCTATGTTCCTTCCACAGCGTGCGGGGAGTCTGGCCCAGCTCAGCACGGCTGAGACACCAGAGTGAAGTTGCGGGGAGATTTACAATGTGTTTTTATTTAATGTTGTCCCTTGTCTAGTCCGAAATAAAGTTTATCTTGGATATAAAAATCAGTAGAAATATAAATGTGTGTGTTATATGATTATCTATATTACTAAATGCTGAAAAAGCATTTGATCAAGTAGAATGGAATTATATGGATAAAGTATTACAAAAATTTCAACTGGGAGAGAATTTTATTTTATGGATTAAGTTACTATATAACAAACCTACAGCTAGAATACTAACTAATAACATATTATCCTCGAAATTTCAACTATCAAGGGGAAATAGACAAGGATGCTCATTATCACCACAGCTGTTTGCTCTCATTATTGAACCGCTAGCAGAAAAAATTAGAATACACCCTGATATTCATGGATATAATACTAAAGACTCATATAATAAAATATCTTTATACGCGGATGATATATTACTGTATATAACAAAACCTCAAATCACTATACCAAATATATTAAATTTAATTGAAGACTTTGGATCTTTTTCTGGATATAGAATAAATTGGAATAAAAGTGAAATTATGTCAATAAAACCGAAAGATTCAACACATCTTTTAAAATTCCCTTTTAAAATAGCTACAGAAAAATTTAAATATTTGGGAGTCGAAATTACCAGAACATATCAAGGTATGTTCAGGGCAAATTTTGACCCCCTACTTAATAAATTAAATACACTCATTAAATTCTGGAAAACGCTCCCGATGTCTTTAATAGGCCGAATAAACGCAATAAAAATGATCTTTGTTACCACAAATTTTATACCTATTTCAATCAATTCCTATATACTTACCTAAGAAGTTTTTTAAAAAACTCGACTCAGATATCACTAATTTTATATGGGACTATAAATCACATAGAATACAAAAAACTCATCTGAATAAACCTAAAGTATTGGGGGGTTTAGCACTACCTAATTTTATGTATTATTATTGGTCAGTAAATATTAAAAACATGATTCAACTGATGGATAACTCCGCCCAGCAAGTAGACTGGATTGTAATGGAGAAAGAGGATTGCTCCTCCAGAAACATTGGAGCGATCCTCCTCTCTCCAATGAAACTGAATAACATAAATTATAATAAGAACCCAATTATTCATAGTACAATCCGTATTTGGAATCAAATAAAACAAAATTTAAAATTAAGAAATTTATCACTTTTATTACCTATAGTCAATAACCCTTCGTTTAGTCCTTCTATTATAGATAAAGCTTATACACAATGGGATAGACTAGGAATTAAAACGCTTGGTGACTTGTATGAAACTGGAAAATTACTTTCATTTCAACAATTACAAATAAAATATAAACTCGGAAATAATCAATATTTTAAATATTTTCAAATATGCGACTATTTGAAAAAATATACAAAAGATCATTATAATAACCCAGTAGATGTATTGGATGAGGCAATGCAGATAAAAGCGGAATCAGCAAACTTAATATCATATTTGTATAATATTATTTTAAATGTACAAATACCACCTACGGAGGGTATCAGAAGAGACTGGGAACAAGAGTTAGCTATTAAAATTTCAAAGGAAAGTTGGAATGAATACTTATTAAACGTGCATAAATGCTCGATTAATGTAAGACACACTTTAATACAATTTAAAATTTTACATAGATTATATTATTCGAAAACTAAAATTCATAAAATTTTCCCAAACGTATCATCTATTTGTGATAAATGTCAATCCCAAGAAGCTACTATAGCGCACTCATTCGTCTTCTGTACAAAAATTCAAACATTTTGGAATGAAATTTTTGAAATCTTTACAAAGTTATTTAAAACAAGACTGATACCCAAAGCAGAATCTTCGGAATAACGGAAGATGATCCAGAACTAAATGTGTTTCAAAAGAAATTAATGGACTATGGGTTAATAACTGGAAAAAAGCTAATTCTAAAATTTTGGAAGAAGGCTCCAATACCAACTATAAATATGTGGATTTCAAATATGTTTGAAACACTACACCTAGAAGAGATAAGACTCCTCCTAGCAGGTAAACCAGATCACTTCCACCTGACGTGGTCTGCATTTATAGAATTATTACAAACATAGGGTGCAAAAGTACTTTAAAAAAATAAAAAATTGAGGTCGGGTAAGGGGGGATGATAGTTGAAGAGTTGGTATGTCCTATTTACGTAATGCTCAAAAAAATATTTGTTTTTCTTTTTTTTTTCCTCTCTCTTTTTCTCTTTTTTTTCCTAGGGCCTATTTCTTAACTCTTTTTCTTTTGTTTTTAATTTCGCTCTTATAGGGTCTTCGTCCTTTTTTGTTGTTACATTTTCTACACTTTTCTACACTTTCACTTTTTCCTTCACTTTCTTCTCTCTTTCAATCTTTTTCTTTTCTAGTGTAAAAAAAAAAAAAAAAAGGGAGTACATTAATTGTAAGAAGATACAAATGACGAGTATTAATGTATGTGGTTGTAATGTAATGTACTTCTAATAAATAAAAATTTAAAAAAAAATATATATATATATATATATTACTAAAAGTAAGATCTTGACCGTTTTTGACTCACTGCGATGTGATTTCCTAGAGAACGCCGCCACTTACGGCCGTCATTTTAGGCCAACTCGCTCTGAGCCCCCCTGAAGTGAAAAGGCACTGCAAATGGCTGTTTGGGGTGTTTTTGGGTTGAAGTGAAAAGGCACTGCAAATGGTTGTTTGAGGTGTTTTGGGATTGGTCAAAAGGTACTGCAAATGGTTGTTTGGGGTGTTTTGGGGTTGAAGTGAAAGGGCACTGCAAATGGTTGTTTGGGGTGTTTTGGGGTAGAAGTGAAAAGGCACTGCAAATGGTTGTTTGGGGTGTTTTGGGTTGCAGTAAAAATGCACTGCAAATGGTTGTTTAGGGGTTTTGGGTTGCAGTAAAAAAGGCACAGCAAATGGTTGTTTGGGGTGTTTTGGGTTGCAGTAAAAAGGCACAGCAAATGGTTGTTTGGGGTGTTTTGGGTTGCAGTAAAAAGGCACTGCAAATGGTTGTTTGGGGGTTTTGGGTTGCAGTAAAAAAGGCACTGGAAATGGTTGTTTGGGGTGTATTGGGTTGCAGTAAAAAAGGCACTGCAAATGGTTGTTTGGGGTGTTTTGGGGTTGAAGTGAAAAGGCACTGCAAATGGTTGTTTGAGTGTTTTGGGTTGCAGTAAAAAAGGCACTGGAAATGGTTGTTTGGGGTGTATTGGGTTGCAGTAAAAAAGGCACTGCAAATGGTTGTTTGGGGTGTTTTGGGGTTGAAGTGAAAAGGCACTGCAAATGGTTGTTTGGGTTTTTGGGGGGTTGAAGTGAAAAGGCACTGCAAATGGTTGTTTGGTTTTTTTGGGGGTTGAAGTGAAAAGGCACTGAAAATGGTTGTTTGGGGATTTTGGGTTGAAGTGAAAAGGCACTACAAATGGTTGTTTGTTTTTTTTGAGGTTGAAGTGAAAAGGCACTGCAAATGGTTGTTTGGGGGGGGGGTTTGGATTGAAGTTAAAGACACTGCAAATGGTTGTTTGGGGGGGGTTTGGGTTGAAGTGAAAAGGCACTGCAAATGGTTGTTTGGGGGGGTTTGGGTTGAAGTAAAAGGCACTGCAAAGGGTTGCTTGTCTAAACTTGACAACTTCCTGTTTGCACTATATTGATTTTAGATAAAACGCTACCACTTACGGCTGTGATTTTTGGCCATCTTACTCAGTCCACCTCCGCTCATCAGGTGCCGAGGATTCTGCCCATCAATGAAAAATAAAAGTGTTATTAGTGTTTTAAAAATGTTGAGAATCTCTCTCCTGTCAATCACGCCATGAAGGCCACACCTTTTCCGGTGGGAGTGGGAGGGATAATAAAACCCGGAAGTGTGGGTGTGGCTCAGTCTCTGCATGATGGGGGAGGGAGAGGTTACGACTCTGTCTGAGATGTGAATCAATTGAACACACTGAATGTCTACTGAACTGTGAATGTGGTGTTTTCTGTGGTTTTATGGTGGTTTCACCCTGCTTGAAATGGTATGAAACTGCATTTGAATGTGGTGGCCTTGCACCCTGCATGAAATGGTATGAAACTGCATTTGAATATGGTGTCGTTGCACCCTGCATGAAATGGTATGAAACTGCATTTAAATTTGGTGGCCTTGCACCCTCCTTGAAATGGTATGAAACTGCACTTGAATTTGGTGTCCTTGCACCCTGCTTGAAGTGGTATGAAACTGCACTTGAATCTGGTGGCCTTGCACCCTGCTTGTAGTGGTTGGAAACTGCACTTGAATTCGGTGGCTTTGCACCCTGCTTGTAGTGGTAGGAAACTGAACCTGAATTTGGTGGCCTTGTACCCTGCTTGAAGTGGTATGAAACTGCACTTGAATTTTGTGGCCTTGCACCCTGCTCGAAGAGGTAAGAAACTGCACTTGAATTTGGTGGCCTTGCACCCTGCTTGAAATGGTAGGAAAATGGATTTGAATTTGGTGGCCTTGCACTCTGCTTGAAATGGAATTTCAAGGAATAGCCGTGAGTCAACTGCCAGCCCACCAGCCGTGAGTGAGCTGCCAGCACATCAGGCTTGAGGGACTGAGCTGCCACCCCAAGAATCCATTTGGCCCACAATGTCCATACTAGCGCTCTGGAGACCAGTAGTCCCTGCAGCCAACAACACCAATACCAGCGCTCCAGAAAGCCCCCCCCCCCCCACTGGCCACCAATATTGGAATTGGTGGAGAGGTGGAATATTGCGTCGGGGGACCAGCCCTCCAGTGTGAACATGGGACCCAACAGGTCCCACTTACTCTAGTATAGGTCTATATCACATTCATATATGTGTGTATGTGTGTTCTTTCCAGCACAATCTAATCATTTGTATGCTCGCTGAATAAAACCATCCTTAAGTTATACATCATGTGTAAATCTTGCTCAAAACAAATTTTATTTTGTGAATTACTTCATTTAGATAACCCCACCATTACACACAGATCTCATTCCACTCTCTGACTATTGGGAATACCAGACGCATTTTATTGTTGAGAAACAACTCCATAGACACAAAAACATGAAGGAACATTCCAAGAGCAGAGCAACTGCAATCTTCATATTGCTATTATTTTCCCAAATACTGCAGTTGTGAACAGTGTGATTAGATGAATTACAGAGTGCAAGTGTAATACAAAATCAACTCAAACACAGCACATGTGCCATTTAAAAAGAAATGATTTAAAAAACATTAAAAAAACATTTAAAAAGAAAATTAACAGAATCAAAATTTATAAACATATTATTTTACATATTTTTCTTTAACAAAAATTAACAGAATTATGAATTAACAGAATTATGAATCTAACCCTATATCACACATACAAACTGTTCCCCCGCAATGCTGATTACACTGCAAGAGGGTCGGGTTGGGTTGGGTTACTGAAATAGACGAAAAAAAGGCCCACTTTCTGCTCTGTTGCGTACTACACATCAACCCATTGCATTTAGCAGGAGTGGTCTATAGGATCTTTGGTTATCACCTCTTCGCCTGCCAACAAAAAAAAAATAATGTTCGGCACGGACTTGAAGGGCCGAGATAGCCTGTTTCCGTGCTGTAATGGTTATATGGTTATTGTGGGCTACACCTTTCCTGAGTCATCGGTGCTGGCTCTGATTCGTTCTGTATCTTTTCATACCTCTAGTTTCCCTTTCCCCTGACTCTCAGTCTGAAGAAGGGTCTCGACCCAAAACGTCACCTATTCCTTTTCTCCAGAGATGCTTCCTGACTTGTTGAGTTACTCTAGCATTTTGTATCTATCTTTGGTGTAAACCAGCATCTGCAGTTCCTTCCTACACTCGAAAAGCAAACTTCAATATGCTTAAGAAGTATGAGCAACCCACAGTAAGCACCTCTAACTGCTGGATACCACCAATGCAATCTCTGCAAAATCCTACGAATCTTCTTCTTGTGTATGGCGGGCAGAGCCTAAAGTTGTAGGACAACTTGTTCTATTTGATCTTATTTGATTGTGCACGTTGGGTTGATTGCATTCGTCGAAATGGTGCGGACCACGTGAAGGTTGCAATCTCCCACCCCATCCTACAAATGCTTTGGCAGAAGAGGTGAACAAATATCGGTCCCAGCCAAAATCCCCAGGATTGAGGCTGTGATCATACTCAACCAGCTGTGATGGGTGGGCCTTATCCTAAGATGCCTGACATCAGACCATGAACAAACAGCAAGAGATCTCAGGCAAAGCAGAAAAACCTCTTCAAGAGTTCACAAAGTCTGACAAAAAAAGTCCTCCCCTACTAAAGGGAGTCACTAACCCAAGGGTGGGGAACCTTTTCATGTTTGAACACCGCATTAAGTTAGCTGTAATCTAATAAGGCCGCATCGAAGAAACTTCAATTAGATATACTTCAAAATGTACATTATTTTGTAAAAATCTAACCACTATGTATTAATTTCAAGAAGATGAAAATATTTTGTTAATTCTTGTTAACTAACCTTTTAATGACTTTGTTGTGACCTTTTAATGACCTTTTGTGGGAAAGCATTTGAATATTTGGTTGCAACAAGAGGTACGCAGTTTCAACTGATCTTCTAGATGGGTATCCGTCATTTGTGACTTTAAGGGCGTCTTGATTTGGGTTAGGTAGGAGAATGTAGATTTGCAGCAATAAGTGGTTGAAAAGCAAGAAAACATTTTTCGTGCATGTTGCCGAAGACGTAGGTATTCTATTGCATTTTTCCATATTTCAATCGGATTTTTCTTTGTGTCAAATAAGGACTTTAATAAGTAATCTTCTGAGAGCTCAATCAATTCCATCTGTAGTTCTTTAGGAGCCTTGGAGACATCAACTAGGTGAGGTTGAAATGCTAATTTGAGTGTGATGTCATGATTCTCAAAGTCAGTGAACCTTTCATTGTATTCTTTAATTAATAAGTCCATAACAGCTGCGTATTCTTCAAATGATTCGCATAAATCCTCCTGCTCATCATTGACCTTCGCTAACTGGGGAAAATGTTCATCCGAAATTTCATTTTGAAGAAGAAGAGTTTTGAAAAAGATAGCTTTTTTCGAAATGCTTGGATTTTTTGCCACATATCATATACTGTATAGACTTAGTTTTACCTTGCAAACAAACATTCGTGTCATTTTGCTTTGACATGATATCAAACAGAAATGCAGTATTTCTATAGAAATCTTCTTTCAATAGTTCACATTGCTGATTCTGTTCTTCATGAAATTTAACTATCTGTTCTCGCAAAGATAAAATTTTTGCTAACACCTGTCCCTACGATAGCCAACGCACTTTACAATGATACGGCAAATCCACACTGAATGCCTCATCGTCCAACTTTAGCATATAACGAAACTGACGATGCCGTGTTGCATTTGCACGAATATAGTTAACAATACTTACAACTTGTTGCAAAGTGTCACTTAAAATTGTAGATTAAGCACAGAGATTTTGCTGATGTAAGATACAATGAAAGAAATAAGAGCATCTGGATCTGATAATACCTTTTTTATCTGTGCAATAAACCTTTCACGTTTTCTTGTCATGGAAGGTGTACCGTCTGTACATACACTCACTAAATTAACCAAATCCAGTCCAACTTCACGACATTTATCTTGAAAGTTGTTGAAGAAATCTACCCGTAAGAGTGCCCAAAGCGAGTAACTCTTCGTAGCAAAGAAAATCTTCTGTTATCAGAATCAGAATCAGAATCACACTTTAATCGCCAAGTATGTTTTGCAACATACGAGGAGTTTCATTGGCCAGGTCAGTCATACAATTAAAAGTAACAGATCACTCAAAAAACACATTTTAACATGAACATCCACCACAGTGACTCCTACACATTCCTCACTGTGATGGAAGGCGAAATAAAGTTCAAGTCCTTCCCTTAGTTCTTCCTCGGTCGGGGGCCTCGAGCCGCTGTTGACGGGACGAGCTTAACTCCTGTAGCCGGCAGCGTTCGGGCCTGCCGCGTCGAGGGATGTCAGCACCCCCGCGCCGGGCGATCAAACCTCGCGTCGGGGCTGGTCGAACCTTCCTCGACGTTGCAGCTCCCGACTAGCCTCACCCGAGACTGCGAGCCCTTGTTGGTAAGTCCACGGTGGTCGCGGTGGGAGAAATCCCAGGCAAGGGATCCGCTCCGATGTTAAGTCCACGCCCCGCGGTGGGGCTCACGACAGTCCGAGGAGGCTTCCAGCTCCATCGATGGTAGGCCGCAGAGCCCGGAGAATGTGATCTGAAAGTGGATCACATCTCCGGGAAGGTAAGAACTTGAAAAAAAGTTTCCCCCGATCCCCTCCCCCCCTCCCCCCACATAAAACAAACCGAAGAACATTAAAACAAACTTTTAACAAACTAAAAAAACAAAAAGAAAGAAAAAACGAACAGACTGCCGGCAGGGCTGCCATCTCCCCGGCGTCCCTGGTGTTCTTATGGCCCGAACATCTTCTGTTATGTTATGCCGTTGGGTCCCTCGGGTACTTCCATCCTGTGCGACGTGTCCACGGGCCAGCTGCGGCCTGTTGTACCGGCAACCTGGCGCCGTCGCGTGTTCGATGTCATCCACGGGCTGGCTCACCCGTCTATCCGGGCCATGGTTGCCATGGTGCCCGCAAGGTTTATATGGCACGGGCTGCGGAAGCAAGTCGGACGCTGGGCCCGGGGCGTGCATTCCATGACAAACATCTAAGGTACATTGACACGTCCGGGCGCCGGTTCAAGATTTTGAGGTGCCACGCCGGCGGTTCGACCACGTGCACGTGGACATCATGGGGCCGCTGCCTCCGTCCCGGGGTGTTTCACACCTGCTGACGGTGGTTGACCGATTTACGCGGTGGCCGGAGGCCATCCTACTAATGGACACTTCCGCCCGGTCGTGCGCTCGTGCCCTCATGGCCAAATGGGTGGCCCGCTTCGGGGTTCCTCTGGACATCAAATCGGACCAGGGTGCCCAGTTCACTTCTGAACTGTGGTCCGTAATGGCCCACCTGCTGGGGACGCAGCTCCACCATTCAACAGCGCACCATCCCCAGTCGAAAGGGTTGGTGGAGCAGTTCCACCACCGCCTGAAGGACGCCCTGAAGACTCGCCTCACGGGCCCTGAGTGGATGGATGAGTTGCCATGGGTTCTGTTGGGGATTCGGACTGCCCCCAAGGAGGATTTGTCATTGTCCTCGGCGGAACTGGTGTATGACGCTCCGCTCACTGTCCCCGGGGAGTTTGTCCCGGCCACTTATGGGTCCTGGGAACTGCGTCATCTGTGTTGGTGCTCTTGTGGGAGAGGGTTGGCGCCCTGTCTCCCGTCCCAACCACTCATCATGGTGGACTGCCCATACATCTTTCTGCTCCGTGACGCCCACAGGTCGCCCTTGCAGCGCATTTATGAAGGTCCCTTTCGGGTGCTGCGGCATGGGCACACGACATTCATCTTGGACATGGGGGGCCGGCAGGAAACTGTATCCGTGGCTCATTTAAAGCCAGCCCATCTGGACCTGAGCGAGCCAGTACAGGTGGCTCAACCTCCCCGACGTGGGCGCCCGCCGTCCCGGGTCCCCTTGAATTATTCCGGACCAGGTAAGTCCCCTGTGCGAGGGGACGTATCTACGTGATCTGGCCACCTCGTTCGGTGTCCTGTCCATTTCGGTGCCTCTGGTTCTGGGGGGGGGGGGGGGCGGTCATGTGGCGGCACCTGGTGGTAGGCCATGGGCAGAGCAAACCCTTGGCTCTGGAGGGAGGAGTTAGGTCTCTCGGTGTGGGAGGCACAAGTCACGGGGTTGACCCTTTGGGGTATTTAAGGTCGGGCGACGCCCATGCCCATTGGAGGAGTATGGAGTTGTATCTTACCGATTAAAACACATCTCAAGCACACAACGTGTCAGCTTAGTTTTGGCTGGACTCCTGCGAGTCCCCGCTATAATACGTTCATTTTAAGATTAAAATAAAAATAATAAAAGACGAACAAAAACATATTAATAAAAATAA